>VDFB02281492.1:461894367-461955658 GCA_007258455.2 Sequoia sempervirens
CATTAAGTTGTTTAAGTCATTGAAAGCTTGAGATGTTACAGTCAAGATGCATGGCCTTAAGGTGGCCAGAACTGCACTATGCTTAAACAAAAATCACATTAAAAACATAAGTAAAAATTAATCTGAAGAAATTAAAATTGCAATCTTAAAACAGCTTTTATTGAATTGATTAAAAACATAAATAGTAAATAAACATTGGAATTCTACCATTCTGATTCTTGTGTTGATATACTTGAAAACTGATAGTGGATAAAATGATACAGCTGACAGTGCCATTTTTTTAAGGTCTTTCTTGGGTTGGATCAAGTAAAACTTCCATAGGTAATAAACATGATGCAAGATATGTCTTCAATTGATTCTCTTGGAGAAACATAACATGATATCAAGGACATCCATAACCTGATTATGCCACTTAATAAACATATTAACTAATTTTTGTGTATGTTGAATGACATAATCACCACACAGCATAATTATTTGTTACCATCAGAAGCCGCACTGTTGGTTTATGTCATTGAGTCTAACCTGTATATAATTTGCTTTGCTTCTTTCCTGGTAGCAAATTCAACCTCACGGATTTACCACAGAATACTTTGATGAGTTTGAGGTCTTCTCAAATGGGGAACTACCCTGGACAGCATTGACCAATATAAATTCTTTTGGTGATTATCCATTATAGAATATTTGCTCCAATTCAGATGTGGAAGTACTTGTAAATTATCATTTGAATAAAGGTATTGAAGGACCAAGTTCACAGCAGTTACACTGAGAAATTAGTCTGCAGAATAAACCACTCAGTGACTTCATTGCATTCGAAACATTGTCCAGTAGGGGAAATATCCTTTGAGGAACACTTCCACAAACCCACACAGACAGAGGCAAGATTATTATTTCAATTCAGGTAAACTGAAAAAGATAGTTCACATCGAGTAATAAGAACTAAAGGCCCTTTCCTAGAAAGAACACAAAAAATACTCCCAACAAATTTTAGCTCAAAGTTTTAGAGAACTACAGAACAGACCAGACCAGGCATATTGGGGAGCTCAATTTAATGTATTAATGTATGAGCACAATTGAATATTTTGCAGGCTATGGGCCATGATTATACTATAAGAAATTGTGTGACACCAAAAAAGTGCTCCCCACATATCAAGCCAGTTTCCTGCTCTAACTTCAGGATTACAAACATGAAATATCTATAAATGGTGAACTGAATCTCACTTACGGTTAATTTTTAGCATACTAAAAGTTATTTATAAGCATATACCATAAGATGTTATCAGAGAGATGGGTGACTGCTAGAGGTATGAGGTGCCCCAGGCAAACTTTGCATGTGAGAAAAAGTTCAGTACTTCTTTCAGTAGTTAAATACATAATAGCATTATCGATTAATATGGTAATACACGATGAGAACTTCCTAAAGGAAAAGTCTCTTGGAGTCTAAAGAGGCTCAACTAAAATCTGGAGTCAAAACCCTCGAGTAGTTTGGAAGTTGAACTTGGATGACTCCTCAGAGAGGAAATTGGGTAAATTTGACAGAGACATGCAGAGAACTGTTGTTTATGAGTTTAGTATTTGTTTACAGAACGATGATAGCAATGAAGTCAAAAGGATAGGCCCTTATCCCAAGCTCAAAAATTGGGTTGAATATTGGAGTAAATGAATTATGAATTACAAAAGGTTCAAATTTAGTCAATATTTCATTTAAAGGAACATGGAAACTTAAAAAATGGTTTATCTATCAAAGATTGAAGGAAGTTTACCTACTACTGGAGATATGTGATATTAGTTGAATTTTGTAGATCTAATAAACTGCCAATAGCATGGGAGGTTTAAATGCAAATCATGGAGCCACCCTTCAAGATGGCTCGTATCCTTGTGGTGTAACCAAATCTAAGATGAGAAGCTAAATTATACAAAGATCATCAACCACAATAAATCTCAATCCAACATTAATGGTGATATTTAGCACCACTTGTTCCTTGTAGGTAAAAGACAACTATTTTTATTCTTCTAAAAGGATGCTGGACTCTAGGAATAGCAAAAGACTGAGAAAACAAATAAGAAAGATGATGTCTGCAGTTCAAGAGAATGGAGGAGTTGTATAGTCATGCAAGGAGTTGGAGAACAGCTACAGGTTCTGCCTATTCTCAGAGAGATGTTAGATTTTGCAGACCTGTATGGTACAGGTAAAGAAGAGACAAAATCAAGGCTCTATATCCGATGAGAAATGGAGCAGCAAAAAGCATCAAGTTGAGCAGATTAAGTCAAGATATGCAAGACCTTGGAAGAAATGCATCTGGTTTGGCTCTAAAAATGTGTCGGGCAATTATTGGAGATGCTTCTGGAATTTTCTGAGAAGTTGCTATCTGAAGGATCGGCAAATCAGAATATATTGGAATATTTATCCTTTTCTTAATTTTTACACTTCCTCGGTGAAAGAAAAAAATATCTTACCTCTAATCCATAAATCAATTGGTGCACTCCTATTTGCAATATAAACAGCTGTAACAACTGACTTCAGAATATTGCAACTCTCAGTGTTTCCAATTACATGCCATGCATACATAAAGGCATTACGGAGACTTTTCAATATATTGTGAAAATTTCCCAGGAAGAATTTAGATACATAATTTAACAATACTATATTGGAAGAATTTCTGATCCTCCCACAGAAACAAAATATGAAGTGAAAACAAATGTAGTGAGAGAAGTTTAAGAGATTTACCCTTCCACAGGAACAAAATACAAAGTGAAAATAACTATAATCAGAGAAGTTCAAGAGTGGTGTAATGGTAATGTAAGGCACTTGTAGGAGCATGAACCGGTTCAAATATTCTTTACTGCAATAAGACACACATGACTCCAGCGTGCATGCGGTGAGGTTATGGTTTAACAGGTATGAGAAGCATTTGACCGTGGCCCAGTTAAAAACTAGAACAATGTAGAAAATGCAATCCAAGCATAGCCACACGGTGCTAGAAGGCAACCCATAACCTCATCTCAACCTTCCCAAGTATATTTGTAATACATATAGAGCCGAAGAAGAATTATGTCAATATAGATTTACACAAATTGGCGACTTCAAATTTCCTACGAGCTTGGGCATTAGGTTTGAAAATCAGAGTACAAAAATGAAATACATATGGTAGATAGAAATCAATCCTTCTGCGGGCTTTTACATAGGTCTTATACACCAAATTGGTGGCTCTTGGTGGCGACCTAAATATACCGTTTACACCATATGTACGTACACATGTGTGTATGCATTTGCTCATATTATATTATATTTTTTGGATAAAAGGATGCAATTTTGGGCATTGCTAGTAGATAATTTGAATAAAAGTATAAGAAATTGTATTTACAACTAAAAAATAAAAGATTTTCGACATGTACTGGATCAACATGGTATGAGAAGTTGTACCAGGGAATATATTTGATCTGAGAGCCTCCTTCCTGCTTGATTTTGATGATCTTATCTGGGACCCTTTTATTCAAATCACGTAGAATCTCTACCAATGAGCGAGTTATATAAAATGAAGCAGGTGGATTGTCCAGGGACACTGCATAGTTTGTATAAGGAGTTCCTTTCTTAACAGAATAACTATCCTTATCCTTCTCGCCTGCTTTTATGCCCAATACACCTCTACCACTCTTCTCATTATTCAAATCGAGTCTAACAGATTTACTAGCTCCCACCATGAAATGTGATGACCTGAGAGTGGATCTTGATCTTGCAGGGCAATGAGTTATGGGGACATGATGATGATTAATTAGGTATGATGCCTCCATTGGATTATGAGATATAATGGGGATCGAGGAAAATGGATATATACAACTCAGTGTTTAAAGAATTTTCAGTTTCAGCAATTTTGGCCAATGGGAGTGTTGGCTGTAATGAGTTGTTGCATTGAAATTAGATGATGAAGTTAGAGCCTGAATATAAATAATGAAGCCTATAGTTGAAGCATTGTGGAAGAATTCAAGCCGCAGGGTCGAGGAAGAAGGGAAGAGGAGAAGAGTATTGAGTACTTCACTTTCAACACCACCTAACCAGAGATCATGGACCTTTTCCTTTGACTGCTTACCTACCATCGCTTACCTACTTTTTTATTTTCATCAACTACCCACCAACATATTTTCCTTGAATGGAATAAGCAAACCCACTTTCGGGATTTCTAGAGCTAGGCCTTATTGTATTCTTTTGTGTTGAGCATGCCAAAGTTTGTAAAAGCCAAGATAAAAAGTATGGAGGGGCGAAGTTTAGTTTAGCCAAGAAAAAATAGGAGATTTGGAGGGGAAGAACCTCCCAGTGGTAGTAGACCAAAACTCTTTGGCTTCTTCTCATTATAAGGAAACATGGACAAGAAATCCTCTTAGTAGACCAAAACTCTTTGGCTTCTTCTCATTATAAGGAAACATGGACAAGAAATCCTCTTCAGGGAAACACCATATGTTGCTAGATCAGCCTCAAAAGGGGCAAACTAGGGTAAGTGTGGGAATTATTTTTTAAAAGAAATTTCAGGTTTTTGAATGTTTTGAGGGGTTAAGATACAATTTTTTTAACAAAAGATATTTTTAAAAGTAATTATTGAGGATTTGATTCGCTGAGAAGCTTTGAATCATTTGGGTAGTTTGAGAAAGGCAAGTCCTTTTGAGTAACAAAAACAAAAAATAGTTGTACCATGTGTTTTTTAATAATAAACTATTGGAGGCTTAAATGTTTTATGTATTGGAAGAGGGTTGTTTGATACGTTTTATAGTTCTATTTAAGGACATGTAATAAATATGATGCATTAATGTAAAATGGTTAAAAAGCTAATTTGTAGGCGTTCCTTCAACCAATCAAAAGTTGGAATTTTTAAGGGTTAAACGATATGTGTTTGATTTGAATTAAAAAGATGTGAGATTTTTAAGGTGGGATTTTATTTGTGAAATGAAAAAGAATATAAGACAGGTGCGGGGTAAAAGCATTTCACACACTCACGGGGATGAAGATTTCACAAATAAAGCTTCTGTGAAAGCTAAATCTTCGGCAAATTAATTGAGGGATTCACACTTGGCGCTAACTCAAATAAAAGTAGGACCCATATAGAGGCATTGCTCTTGCCGACTTAAAACAACAATTAACCATGTGCCTCAAAACAACTTAAGTTACTAGGGGATAAGGGGACATTGGACATGATAAAATAAAGGTTTTGTGGGGACTTTTAATGCTCAACACCAAAAGGAACCGCAGACTTTTGATTGGTCAAATATCTCGACACGTCACTTGCACTAGGGCTTTCAAAAGCTTTTCGCAAAGTCGTGAAAGGAAAATGAAAACATTTTTAGCTTTTACGAAACTGAATCAAGTGTTAGTAGCCATGTGGTCATAGATCATGAGCTTTCCTGTTTCAAAAGGTTGGTTTGGATTCAATGTGAGCATTGCAAACACGTGTTGGGTAAATGCAAGAAGATGAGTCCACGAAATGTGGAAGTTTTTGCCTTAGGCAAAAAACTGAAATTGGCTTCAATAAAATGGGATCCCATTTTTTAATAAACGGGATCCCATTTAGGCTTGGGGTCTCGAGCCAAAAGTCTAAACAAGATCTTATTTACTAATGGTGTCCCGAGCCAGACATCAAGAAATGAGATCCCGCTTTTTACAAAATGGGATCCCATTTTATAGTGGTATTTATTTTTTTAAATAAACGAAACATAGTCATTTTCACTGTGCACGAGATCTCGATTGAGGAAAAGAAACAATGACCTCCAGGTATGAGCCCGGCCCTTCTTTTTTTTGCATTTTTTAATTTTTTTTTTTAAATTAATACAAATCTAGATTTAGTATGTATTTTTTCAATTTTTATGGAGTTTTTAGCATTTGTATTTACCTATAATTGAAGAAATGTTGATTTGTAGAAATCAAAAGAAAACATGAAATGAAACCCTTAGATATTGAAAAGAAACGAAAGAATCAACATTAAATCATAACCAAAGAAAAAAAACTTATGTATTGAAACCCTAATTTGTTCAATCAAACAAAAAAAATTGCATTTGGACACCCTAAATTGAAATAAAACAAAAAAAAATCCATCTAAAAACCTAAATTGAAATGAAACAAAGAAATTTCCATTTGAAAACCTAATTGTTTTTGAAACCCTAAATTGTGATCAAACAAAAAAGTGCATTGAAAACCTAATTGCTTCTTGCCAAACCTAGAATTGATTGAAAACAAAAAATTGCATTTGAAAACCTAAATTGAAATTGAAAACAATTTTTTTTTGTGAATTTAGAAACTTTATGATTTCATGCTTGAATATTTGAAAATGGGAAAAATTCATTTGCATTGGTTTATGTTTAAAATTTTATTTGCATTATATGGAGACAAGTATGTAGGCATGCCTATGGATGAAATTATTCTATAGATTTAGATTGATACATAGTAAATTAGGGTCCTTGATATTGACAATCAAATAGGATTTGATAAATATTATACATTTAAATGTGTATTCAATAAGTTAGAGACATGTTGAGACACAATCAATTAAATGTTATGAACATAGATATAATTAGATTAGAAAACAATATGTTAAACCTTACTTGTGGGACTAGTGGATTGTTAGAATAGATATAAATTATGTGTTTCTATTATGGATTGTGCTCAATTAGTTTATGTATTTATTACCACATGAAAAATTAATAGATCTAAATGTATGCATAATTTATGATGCTTCATTATGTTCTATTGAAATGTTAACTATTATTTTTACCTTACAATGAAAAATATTTAACATGTACTTTGGTGTTTTATATTGTTTTCTAATGGCCAATTAAATGGTAATTGTATGTGGTACCTTAAAATTGAGAATAATATGGGCCTTATGCATCTATTATGATTCATACTATCTTACAGCATGATAAGTTATGCCATAATATGTTACAATTTGAACCATGATTGTTAAAAACTGAGTAGATAGTTAAATTTCCTCACTAGAAGAGTAGAGACCTAAACATAATTTTATGATCACTCATATACTTATATGGTTAGTGATATATATTCTATTTTTATGGATCTTCAATGAGTAAACATATGTGTGAAGCTTAGGCTCAAACCCATGTTTGCAAGGTATCTAGCTAGAGAATTATAAAACTTGCTCCACAATATAAAGATCATTACTCAATAATTATATGGGAAAAAACTCTGAAAATCACTCTACATTGACTCACCTCTTAAGGGTTTTGTTGACCTTGTTCCCAAGAATAATGTAGTTAGTTTAGGATCAATGAATCATTTTTCCCTACGCTTGAATGCTTAACAATCCTCAAATTTACTATGGATGATTGTCTTTCAATCTAGATAGAAAATCAATCCAACTATGGTCATAGGTTATATTTCCACTCCTTTTGTTCAGACTTCGAAGACGATTAGGGAAGGAATGGAAATTACAAATACTAATCAAGGATTCGATAACCAAATTTTAAGATCTAGCTCCAACAACTTGTCAAGACACATTTTGATTTTCTCTAAATATATGCATTTCTATAAATTCAAGGGTAGACCATATCTAGACTATCCTAAATTGTCAAAAAGTGGGCTAATTTATATGTTTTCTTAATTCCTCGATCATAGAAGTAACATAAGGAAATAGTCAGTCTATTCATAAATTCAAAAATATTCATAAATTAATGTTCTTGCATATGTGATGAATCAAAAATATTAACCCCAGGTTACTTGCCATCCTATTACCCTAAACCCTAAATTGATGTCTTTAGGGGTCCTAATATGACATTTCTTAAGGGGGTCAAAGAAGTTCTCAAAATTTGGTGAAGTTTCCCAAGGCAACCAAATTTAAAACAATAATATACATTCAATATTTAATGATTAAACTATAGCCTAAAGCCTTCAACATTTTCAAGTTCTATCAAGTCCATTGTTTGGAAGGAACTCATTTTGGAAGCCTTTTATGTTTCAAAATGTAACTAACATTGTAGTTATATCATGAGTAGCTCAACCAATAAAAAATTTATAGAACATTGTAAGGTCTTTTGAAGACCCTTTAAGATATTAACTTTTAGTAAACACATAGAGTTGAGAAAGATAGTGCTTCATTATTTATGGTTTATTTGTAGTACCTTTCTTCATAGATCCCCTTAAGACATCAAATAAACTTTTTCCTAGGACCTTACTTCATAGATCCCCTTAAGCCATCCTATTACTCTAAACCCTAAACCCTAAATCCATCATTTTGTCATAGGACCTTACTTCATAGATCCCCTTAAGCCATCATATAACCCTAAACCCTAAACCCTAAACTCTAAACCATAAACCCTAAAGCACTCATTTTGTCCTAAGACCTTAATGAAATTTGGTTGCCTTGGGAAACTTCGCCAAATTTTATTCACTTAAGCCATGTCATTTTGTCCTATGACCTTACTACATAGACCCCCTTAAGCCATCCTATTACCCTAAACCCTAAATCCATCACTTTGTCCTAAGACTGCGCCTGCTTATTAAAGTTGATTAAAATAGGGATATAACGCTCTTTGTTGCTTCCGGGTGCGGTTTGCTGCCTTGGCATGTGTAATATCTTTATCTCCCTTGCCCAAGCATTTTCCCTGAGGATTGCATTTTGAAAGTCTGCCTTATGTTTTGGGCAGTTCGGTTTTTACGCAGTTCAGGATTTTCCGGTCGGAGTTCAGTTTTCGGTTTTCTTTCAAAGCTCGGTTTTCAATCTTTATTTGTTGGGGTTTTGACCAATTGAGGATTGTCATACCTTCAGGATTCTTTCGGGAATAGGCTGTGTTTCTTCTTGAAAGGATTCGATTACCTTCTGAGAGGTATGGGTGTGGATTTTTTCTTGAACTCGTCTGGCCGTCAGGTTTCCGAGTTCGATCAATTTTTGGGGCTTTATGCCATTTTTCTTTATCATTTGTGTTCTCTTGAGTTGAGATGTTCAATCTTGTTGTGCTTTAGAATGTTATGGTCTTGCTTGGAGTTTGAATTCCTGTGTGTTTGGGAATTTATTGGCTTTCCCTGTGCGTTCATGATTAAAATCTAGGGTTTCATGCCTAGGGCGTCGCCATTTCATCTTGATTTGCTTTTGATTGAGCCTAGGATTCAAGGAAGATATGTTGAAGGTTCAGATTTAGCTGGTGTTGTGCCCGGGGTCCTCAAATTTGTGACCTTCGATCAATTTGGGTGAATTCGTGTTGGATTGTCGATTTTCAGGTTTTCTGTCGACCTCGGGATTTTCCTACCCGGTCAGATTTTCTTGGATTCCTTCATCCTCCCGGAAGTGTGCTGGTGTTCGGAGTTTTGCGCTCTTTGCAGAATTCTGGTCCAACCGAATTTTTTCCGAATTCTCCGTTCTGGCCGAATTTTCCCGGTTTCCTTCAGTTTTCCAAAGTGCAAAGTTCTGAGTCATCTGCAGAATTCGGTCCGGTGGATTTTTAAAATTCTATACTTTAACCGAATTTAAAAGTGGATGAAATTGATGAATCAATGATGAATGTAAACATATCTTGCTTTAGCTTAATGAATTTTAGTGTTGATGCTTAATGGCTAATTTAATGGTTATATCGTGATTTTAAGCTAACACTTGGATGAAAATGTTGTCAACATTTGGATTCTCACATTGGTATTTGATGGATGCAGGCTGAGTCTAGCAAGGCAGCGGCTGGAAAGGCTAAGAGACACAGAGTGATCCTCCATCACTGAGGCAGAAAGAATGAAGTTAGATGAAAGAGTAGGATTCCTGAGGGCAAGATGACGTCAGTCTAGTTCAAGGTTTCAGACCCGAATATGAACACCCTACTGCGAAGGACTAAGGCTATCATGGGATGCAGTAACTGGGCACCAGCTGGATGACGCAGCGACTTGTAGTGCAGTCATTAATGAATATCAATCCAATAAGAGAGACTGGGACAAGACAATGGGACAGATCTGAAGAATAATATCAATGCTATTAAATGGAAAACTAGGGTTTCTCCTATGCCACTTGCAGATAGCTTGTAGAGGACGTTCTTGATGACGAAGGCTAGAATAGGACAAGGTTTGGGCAAAGTGGGGGAAGCAGTTAATGCAAAGCTGCATCGAAAGTTGTGCTTCCTCATTGTTTTGCTTTGCCTCTTCTTCACACATTTTGGTCCAAGTTATGTGGCAGATCTTGGGATGATCTAGTCAGTGCCCTTGCATTTAATGCACGTTTGACTTTGTTTCAAATTCTTCTAGGGCCGACTTGCTCTGTAACGAACATATTGTAAACCCTAAACTGGGTCGACGCATCTGACGCATTTTATAGATATGGCATTTCGCCTCTTTTGTAAAAGTTAGAGAGGGTAGAGAAACTCAAGAAGTTGAGTAGGAGTTAGAAGTTATTTTATTCTAAGCAATCGTTGTAATACAAAAGACTCGAATTGTTGCTATATTTGGGGATTCGATACAATTGAAGACATTGTGTTCTTGGTGAATTCGTTGTGTTGATCTATCTTGCATGATTCTTGCTATTTATCTTTTAAGGGTTAGAAGAAGAGTTAGAAAGGTTAGAAAGAAAGTTAAAGGATTAGTTAGCAAGCTGGAAGATTCAAAAAGTAGAGAGCAAAGGTTAGAAAAACAAGTTTGGGTTTTTTTTTAAGTAAGTTAGACGTTTTTTTTCAGTTCAGCAGGAGGAGGAGTTGATGTATCTTCCTGATTTTCTTAGCATAGATGGAGATAATTTGAAGACATGGGTTTTCTATACACTGGTGATCTTGCCAAATTTGTAAATGTTGCTTATCTGTTTCATGGACAGTGAGAGTAGCCAAATTTAAACCTACTTTATATTATGCTCTAGAATGGTATTCATTTTTGGTTAATCATTTGATTTGAAAAGCTTTCAAGGAATGAAATTTTATCTTATGTTTTGTTTGAATGATGATTTGCAATCTACTGTTAAAGTTTGCACTGTGAATGAATGAAACTTTGTATCAATTCTACACGTTAATTTTATTTTGCATTCTAGTTTAGAATTCCTTGGAGAGGGTATCAAGTCCGTTAGTTGAATGAATCCAACATTCTTTTCGTTCAAAACAGTCTATCTTTTTCTATTTCTACAAAACCACGGTTGAAACTAAGTTTAGACCAGATGTTTGATGTATAACAATTGAAGCTCAAAGGCAAATGGAGATTTCGAAGGAACGTGCAAAGCCATAATGACCACTTTGTGAAACAACAGCGTTGTGAACCATAAAGGAGCCTTTAGGAGGAATTGATTAGTTTTGGTCACGATTTGTCTCTCTTTGGAGAGGTGAGATACTTTTAATTTTATCTTGCCTGCGTGTTGTGTAGGTCAATTTATCTCAAGCTGGCTAGAGCGAGAGAGCGGGAAAACTTGATAACATTGGGTCTTTCACTAAGGAGTCCATAGAGTTCTTCGATCAAGCGAAAACCCACCACCTTTGATAGAACTCAGAACCTACGATGAGACACCAAGATTCACCGAGCAGCGTTACCACCTTGTTAGCTCACGCTCCTCCCACCGAGCTTTTCGCAATACCTGATTGATGCGAGTAGTCACCGCTAAATCCCTCAATTGCCATTACAGCTGGTTCAGCCCATCCAACAGCTAGTTCAACCTCCACCACCGCCACCGATGGCATTTTTTGTGAATAATCCCTCTCCATTGGGGACTATTCCTGGAGGCTTTCATGATATTCCTAAGAATCCTAAGAGATTTTGTCCCAAATACATTCATGGCGAATCAAGGAGTGTTGAAGAGCACATACAAGATTTTAAGGACGCTTGTACCAGAGCCCAGATAGCTCACCATGATGTGGTTTGTAGGTTGTTCCCTTATTCCTTGGGGGATATGGCATACAACTGGTACCTAAATCTTCCACAAGGTTCTATTCTAAGTTGGACAGATCTAGAGAATGCTTTCATCAATCAGTCTAGAGTTTATGTGGATCCAACCATTTTGTTCCATCAATTTGCTACCACTAGGAAGGAGCCATGTGAATCACTGCCCTTGTTTAATACAAGGTTTCAACGAATGTATAGGAGATTGCAGGACCCCTATCTAGTTGCTGAGAATAGTGCCATTCAGGCATATTTTAGAGTTATAGACCCTTTGCTTGGCTTGTTCCTACAAAGGACTTATTAGCCGGCAGATATTGATTCTCTGTCTAAAGTTTATCATCTAGCCATTAAGCTGCAACAACAAACTAGCTCTCAACAAGGGAACTTGGGAGGAGGTTTTCCTTCTATGGGGTATCCGATGCCTAATCCAACCCCTTTATTCAATATTGTCCCAGGGATGTCTCCTTCCCATTATGGACCCATGTCTGAGTTGCAAACTCAATCTATTGTTCCATTCTTTTCCAATGGAGCTCCTGACTTCTCTCAACAATCTGAGGCTCATCATAATTCACATGGCCATCATAATCAAGCTGGAATACCAAATCATGTCGGTCAGCCACCTGTTGCTAAGAATGTTGAGAGTGAAAGGACAGTTCAACTCACAAACGAGGTGGAGACCCTAAAGAAAACTCTGTCTCAAATTACAAATGACATGGCTCATCTTAAACTAAACCCCTCTCAGAACCAAGGTAATTATACTAATCAAGGTAATTACCCTAATCAGAATAATAATAATCAGGGTAATTATCAGAACAACAACAATCACAGCTAGAGGAATTATCAAGGCCAAAACTTCCCTAACCAAGGCTATCAAAATTAGAATAGAGGATATAACCAGAGGCCTAATAACAACAGACAATGGAACACAAGGCCAAATAATGGTGGGGTTTCTCACAATTATCAAGCTAATGAGGACAGGCCACATACTACAAATGTGGTTGACCTCAATTTTATGACTAACTAGTGCAAGGTGCATGATATTGCAACTCATTCCGAGGTGAACTATTCTAAAATGGAGAAGGTTGTGAAGATGGCACAGGCAGATGCCCAAACATTCCAAGGGAATTCAAATAAAGGAGGTGGCTCAGTGGATACAGCCAGCCAAGCATGACCTCTGTGAGGCAACATTCCTAATCTCTGAGAATGAGAGGAGCCAGGGCAGGAGGAAGATGTGTATGATGCCCAAGCCTTTCGGACAAAGGGAGGTACTTCTAGAAGCTGCAGAATAAGGGTTGGATTCACTGGCTGCACACATGGTGCCTTACCACAGAATTAAATTGTAATAACAACCTCCTCCCACTTAGGAAGAAGTCGCCTAACCTTAAAATACAATTTCATCACGGTGTTTTTCAAATATAAGCTGGGTGCTTATAATTTGATATTGTTTACGAGATGCAAAACAAAAACCATATACTTTGACATCCTAAAATGGTGCCCTTCCCAATGAGATATAGTGCTAAAAGCTTTGGAAGAAGCTGATAAATTAAAAGGGAAAACCAAGGTGACACCCGCTATGGACATGAACGTAGCTTTCTTCAGAAATAAGGTAGGGACCCCACCATTTCTTGTATAAGTTTGAGAATCTATGGGAAGAATCTACATAATTATCTGCTAGATTTAGGGGCTTCTGGCAATGTGATGCCATTTTCTATATGCAAGAAATTGGGATTGAACCCTGTCCAAACAAACAAGGTCATCCAACTTGATAAAACAAAGGTTAATGTGATTTGGAGAGTCAATCTCCTTATACAAGTAGGGTCCGATACCAGTTCAAACCAATATGGTGTTGGTGCTTGAACATTCACGAGACTGCGGTATGCTTGGCAGTCTAATGAAGAAGGTATAGGGATATCTATCCCTCGACTTTTTTCCCACATATGTAGCTAGCATGGAGGGATACCCTCTGGTCGATTGAGGTGAACCTCGCCTCAAACATATCATCACTGAGTATGACTGTCCCAACGAGGTAGCTTATTTTGAAATCGAGATAGGGGTTTATAAAAAAGAGGAAATTTTGACTCTTTCGATTCTTGATTCTATTGATTTGTCAATGCAAGAATTCCCTGATCCCATGATTAGTGTAAACCAATAGGTATTGATCGGAAGTACCGGCCGGGATAAGCTGGTCTTAAGGAAGATGCTCGATTTGTGGGTCTTCTTTCGGGGGTGGTAGGGTGCGCTGCATCATTGGAATTGACGCCAACGCATGATGTTCTAAACGCAAATTGAAGAAACTGGCCCGAAGTCACGAAAAAGAAGGACGTTCGAATCCTTCTCATTTGAAGCAAAAACTGCAATAATGTTAACCAGGGATAATATACCTTCAGAGGAAGTCCCTCCTCAAACTGAACTTACCCCGGTCATAATACCAGACCAACATAGTTATGTTGAACAATCCCAAGGTTTGTTTGATACCTGCACTCTAAGTATACCAGAGCCAAGGGGTTAATCAAAGATCTGAGATAAGCTGTCGAGAAGAATATGCTGGATTACACATGATATATAGTGGGAATTGGATATTGCACCTGAGGAACCTATCAAACACCCATTCCCAATATTTGAGGCAAAAGATCAAGTGGCCCCACCTATGGTTCATCTTATCCAAGCACCCACAACAAGCTCAAAGAGATCAACCCCGACTCATAATCAGCTATGGACCCTCACATTTGATGGATCCAAATCTAAAACAGGGTGTGGTGCTGGAATTGAGTTAACCAGCCCAAAAGGGAAAACATTTTTTGCTTCTTACAGGTTACAGTTTGGATGCACTAACAATATAGCAAAATATGAAGCATTAGCTAAGGGACTATGTTCGCACATCAGAAGAAGGTTACTGCCTTGATGGTTAAAGGAGATTCATAAGTGATTATCAAGCAAGTACGCAGCCAGTACACATGTCACAATAAAAGGCTGGCAGCTTATAGAAATCGGGTGTGGAACCTGATTGAAGACTTTGATGCTTTTGGGATTAGTTTAATCCCTAGAGAGGAGAATCAAATAGCTGATTCATTAGTTGTTGCCGCAAGTACCCTGGAGCCCATGCAAGGCTCCAAGCTCAAGAGATTCTCAGTAGAATTGATATCCACCCGGCTGTCCCTGATAACGTTAGGAACTTTCAAGTCTTCGACGATGATCAACATATCCTTTCTTTTCTAGCAAGCTCAAATGTTTTCGAAGGATAGATCATCGATGAGTCCGACAGGGATCAAGGAGACTGGAACCCCGAAGACTGTGATACATAAGGTGTCCTCAATTTAAAAAGTAATAGCATTCCCAAGGGAATGGTGACCTTAGAAAGAATTTTTTATTCAAATCCAAGGGATCGAGAAAAGGTATCAACCAAAGATAAGGGAGGTGAATAAGAAACTGTTAACTTAGCTAACTCTGACCTTGAAAGGAATGTTTACATAGGGAAAGCCTGCCCTGAAGCAATTAGAGAAGATATATTGAGGGCATTGAAGAAAGATATTGTTGCAATAGCTTGGGGGTATGAAGATCTAAAAACATTTGATACTTCTGTGATAACTCATACTATTCCTTTGAAGCCGGAAGCTAGACCATTTCAGCAGAAACAACATCTTGTCAATGCCCTGATTGAACCACTAATCTTTAAGGAAGTTCAGAAATTGCTTTCTGCAAGAATAATCTTCCTTGTACGACATTCAACATGGGTGGCTAACTTGGTTCCAGTTCGTAAAAAGAATGGGGAGATCAGGCTATGTGTAGATTTTAGGAATCTGAATAGAGCTTCAAAAAAAGACAACTACCCACTCCCTTCTCTAGATGAAGTCTTGCAAACTGTCAATGGGTCCCAAATGATGTCTTTCCTAGATGGTTATTTTGGGTGCAATCAAGTGATCGTTAATTATGAAGATAGAATGAAGACAACCTTCACTACTAAGTGGGGAACATTTGCTTATAGGAGGATGCCATTTGGTTTGATAAACGCTGGAGCAACCTTTTAGCGTGCAATGGACATAGCGTTCAAAGATTTGATTGGTAAGTGCATCATCATTTATATGGATGACTTGATAGTATTCTCTAAAGATGGACTAAACCATGCTACAGACTTGGCTAAAGTCCTTGAAAGATGTATCCAATATGGTGTTTCTCTAAATCCTAAAAAGTGTGTGTTCGGGGTTTATGGAGGGAAACTTTTGGGACACATAATCTCGGAAAGAGGGATATCGATAGATACGGACCGAGTTGAGTCTATTCTAAAGTTAACCATGCCAAGAAGTAAGAAGGAGATGAGATCTTTCTTCGGAAAGATCAACTTTGTGAGGAAGTTTATCACAGGTTTTGCAGAAATTGTTAAACCTTTGAACGAAATGATGAAGAAAGATGCTATAATAGAATGGAGTAATGAGGCAAAGGCTACTTTTTCTCAGGTTAAGCAATCCATTTCAGAGGCACTAGTCCTCACCATTCCTGACTACTTGAAGCCATTTTATATTTATTCTTTTGCTTCTAAACACTCATGTGCAACTGTCTTGACACAACAAAGAGAGGAGGGGGATGAAAGGCCAATTTCCTTCACGAGCTCTTCATTTAAGAATGTTGAAGTCAAGTACCCACCTCTTGAGAAACAAGCTTTTGCGTTGGTTAGAGTTGTCAAGAAGTTTAGGCATTATATCCTTTGAAGTCAGATCATTGTTATGGTTCTTGATGCTGCTGTGAAGTCTCTACTTATGTAGAGCGAGTTGGGAGAACGAAGGGGGAAATGGATGGCTATTTTGCAGGAGTTCGATCTGGAGATTCACCCTATGAAACTTGTCTGAGGTCAAGGCCTGTCTAAAGCAATGGTGGATGCTGGTAAGAACATTACTTGTCAGCAGTACACAACACAATCCTTTTCTAATGACTCTTGGTATGCCGATATTATTTATTTCATGCTCAATAATCGGTGCCCAGAGGGAATGAATACAACTCAGAGGAGAGCACTGAGAATGAAAATCTCCCATTATATGCTCAAAGGAGGATTGTTATACAGAAAGAATTTTGAGGGGGTTTATCTACGATGCCTTGATCAACAAGAAGCTAAACATGCAATTGTTGAATTTCATGGGAAACATGACACGAGTCATGGTTCTGCGAATTCTTTAGCACATCAAATCCTCAGATCTGGTTATTATTGGCCATGTGTGTTTAAGGATGCCCACCAACATGTAAGGACATGTCATATATGTCAAACTTCTGCATCAAGAGAGCGTCATCCAACCATGCCATTGCAGCTTGTTTATGAGGTAAGTCCATTTGCCCAATGGGCACTTGATTTTATTGGGGTAATTAACCCAAATTCTTCTGCAGGACATAAATTCATTTTGACTGCCATGGATTACTGCATGAGATAGATAGAAGCTATACCTTACAAGAATAGCACAACAGAGGTAGTAATCAAGTTCCTCATTGAATGCATCACAACCAGGTTTGGAGTACCCTTTGCACTGGTATGTGACAATGGCCCTGCCTTTTCTTCTGCCAAGCTCATTTCATGGGCTTATGATCATAGGATTGTTTTAAAGTATTTTTCAAACTATTATCCGCAAAGAAATGGAGTTACAGAATCAACTAATAAGAATCTCCTAGGAGTAATCAAAAAACTGTTAGAGAACAATCCTAGAGATTGGCATACCCAGTTAAGATTTGTGTTATGGGCATATAGGACTAGGATCAAGGCTACGTTGAAGACTTCACTGTTTAAGCTAGTGTATGGCCAAGAGCTTGTGTTCCCTATTCACTTGAAAATACCTGTTTTGAAATTTATGCAGGAATTTTACTCTAGTGATGATAGGATCGAAGTAAGGTTAGTTGACTTACTAAAATTAGAAGAGCAGAGAGATGCTGCTTTGCAGCAATTCTTTAAGCACCAGGCTGTTGTCAAACGTTGGTTTGACAAAAGAGCCAAAGTCAAGGCCTTCAGGATATCAAACCTTGTCTTATTGTGGGATAAAGCCAATGAAAAGAAAGGTGACCACCAGAATTTTGATAAGCTCTGGTTGGGTCCCTATCAAATTGTTGAAATCCTAGGAGAAAATGCTTTCTGACTGAGTAGTTTAACAAGAGAACCTGTTCCATTGCCTGTCAATGGACAGTTTCTCAAACATTATTTTAGGTCGTAAAAGGTCTGGTATTTTGTTGGGTTGTATATATGTAAATAGTTTGTTGTTCCATTGGTTTTGTCTTTTCCTTGTCTTTTTCTTTTTTTTTTGTTCCTTTGTTGCTTTTTTTTTGTGGAGGGCCTTCATTTTATTCAATTTGAGTAAAGGGGGTTGTTATCTGAAGCATACTTTGGTTACTAGGAGAGAAGTTGGTTTACATATTTTTAGGTTTTCTAATTGGATGATTTTGTTCTAAATTCATTGTTTTATGTCCATTATCAATGAGAGTTGTGGAAAGTCATTGAGAACAAGGTGTAAAGTAAGCAATCTTCACTAACTATGATTGAATCTGTCACAAATCATTAGAAACATCTCCTTTTGTAATGGTATATTTGTCTTAGGACGATGGTGTTGCAAGATTTGAGTGAAAAATCCGATTCCCTGGATGCTGTTATGAGGTCCATGGTAGTTTTCAACCTAGTACAGATGTTGGACATCTGACATATTGAGAAGGAATTGAATGAAGGAACTATCTAAGAACTATCTAAAAAAGAAAAGAAAAGAGAACTATCTAAGAAAAGAAAACTCAATACTAAATGGGTGATTCCAGTATCTCTACCAGGGCTATGGACGCTTGACTGGCAGTAGAGCAATTATGTGAGAAAACTAGAGGTATCTTTGTCGGAGCTATGGACGCTTGACTGACAGCGGAGCAATGCCCAGGATATCATTGCACAACAGTTAAAGGGAATCAACTCATGTAGTTCAAATCTTGTGCATGATTGTTCAAAAAATGAGGAAAACTTTGTAAAAGGGTGATGCACCATCAAGCACACACATAGATTTAGGGGTAGTCGGTGTTGATTTACATTTGAGATTCTAGCTCAACCTTGTTTACTGAAATTGACCTAACTGGAATTGTGATGTCCATAAACTAGGAGTTCTGGGTAACTGAATCCCTTAGTTTCCTGAAAATGGTTAAACCATTTTCCCAGCCAAGTCGCCAATTGTTATGCCTTGCATAACCACCCCATTTTAAATTTGATTAAAATAGGACCCTCTTTTGCTTTCGCTCTTTGTGTTTCGCCCCCTTCGATTTTGAGGTTATGCTTTGCCTTGGCATGTCCTTAATATGTTTATCTTGCTTGCCCAAGTGTTTTCCCCAAGTTGCATTTTGAAAATCTTATGTTTTGGGCGAAGTTCGGGTTTTTACCCTAGTTCGGGATTTTTCGGTCTGTCCGGATTTTCCTAGTTTTCTTTCAAACTTCGGTTTCAATGTTGTTGTTCGAGTTTTTGAGCCAGTTTGGGATTGTCCGCCCCGTCCGAATTTTCCCATATTGTGCTCGAAGTCCGAATCGACTTGTTTTACACTGCTGAGTTTGGAGATTTCTGGCCTTCGCAAAATTTCGCTTGGGTCAGATTTTTCTGGATTTCCATCTGGCCGTCGAGTTTCCGAGTTCGGTCAATTTTTGGGGCTTTATGCCATTTTTCTTTATCATTTGCATTCTCTTGAGTTGAGATGTTCAATCTTGTTGTGCTTTAGAACGTTATGGTCTTGCTTGGAGTTCGAATTCCTGTGTGTTTGGGCATTTATTGGCTTGCCCTGTGCGTTCATGATTAAAATATAGGGTTTCATGCCTAGGGCATCGCCATTATGTCTTGATTTTCTTTTGATTGAGCCTAGGATTCAAGGAAGATCTGTTGAAGGTTCAGATTTAGCTGGTCTCGTGCCCGGGGTCCTCAAATTTGTGACCTTCGGTCAATTTGGGCGAATTTGTGTTGGATTTTTGATTTTTGGGTTTTCTGTCGACCTCAGGATTTTCTTGCTCAGTCGGATTTTCCTAGATTCCTTCATCTTCCCAGAAGTGTGCTGGTGTTTGGAGTTTTGTGCTCTCCGCAGAATTCTAGTCTGGCCGAATTTTCCCAGTTTCCTTCAGTTTTCTGAAGTGCAAAGTTCTGAGTCATCTGCGAAATTCTGGTCCGGCCAAATTTTTCTGAATTCTCTGCTATGCTTTGTCGAATTTAAGAAATTGGATAAAATTGATGAATCTAATGATGAATGCTTAAACATATCTTGCTTTAGCTTGATGAATTTCAATGTTGATTCTTAATGGCTAATTTAATGGTTTTATCATGATTTTAAGCTAACACTTGGATGAAAATGTTGTCAACATTTGGATTCTCACATTGGTATTTGATGGATGCAGGTTGAGTCTAGCAAGGCAGTGGATGGAAAGGCTAAGAGACACAGAGGGATCCTCCATCACTGAGGTAGAAAGAATGAAGTTAGACGAAAAAGTAGGATTCCTATGGGAAAAATGGCGTCAGTCTAGCTCGAGGTTTTAGACCCGAATATGAACACCCTACTACGAAGGACTAAGGCTATCACGGGATGCAGTAACTGGGCACCAACTGGATGACGCAGCGACCTGTAGTGTAGTCATTAATGAATATCAATCCAACAAGAGAGCCTGGGACAAGACGATGGGACATATCTGAAGAATAATATCAATGCTATTAAATGGCGAACTAGGGTTTCGCCTATGCCACTTGCTGATAGCTTGCAAAGGACGTTCCTGATGACGAAGGCCAGAATGGGACAAGGTTTGGGCGAAGTGGGGGAAGCAGTTAATGCAAAGCTGCATCGAAAGTCGTGCTTCCTCATCATTTCGCTTTGCCTCTTCTTCACACATTTTGGTCCGAGTTATGTGGCAGATCCTGGGCCAATCTGGTCAGTGCCCTTGCATTCAATGCATGTTTGACTTTGTTTCAAATTCTTCTAGGGCCCACTTGCTCTGTAACCGACATATTGTAAACCCTAAACTGGGCCGATGCATCTGACGCGTTTTATAAATATGGCATTTCACCTCTTTTGTAAAAGTTAGAGAGGGTAGAGAAACTCAAGAAGTGGAGTAGGAGTTAGAAGTTATTTTATTCTAAGCATTCGTTGTAATACAAAAGACTTGAATTGTTGCTATATTTGGGTATTCGATACAACTGAAGACATTGTGTTCTTGGTGAATTCGTTGTGTTGATCTATCTTGCATGATTCTTGCTATTTATCTTTTAAGGGTTAGAAGAAGAGTTAGAAAGGTTAGAAAGAAAGTTAGAGGATTAGTTAGCAAGCTGGAAGATTCAAAAGGTAGAGAGCAAAGGTTAGAAAAAGCAAATTAGGGTTTTTTTTTAAAGTAAGTTAGACATTTTTTTGCAGTTCAGCAGGAGGAGTTGATGTATCTTCCTGATTTTCTTAGCATAGATGGAGATAATTTGAAGACATGGGTTTAATATACAATGGAAATCTTGCCAGATTTGTAAATGATGCTTATCTGTTTCATGGACAGTAGGAGCAACCATATTTAAACCTACTTTATATTATGCTCTAGAATGGTATTCATTTTGGGTTAACCATTTGATTTGAAAAGCTTTCAAGGAATGAAATTTTATCTTATGTTTTGTTTGAATGATTATTTGCAATCTACTATTAAAGTTTGCACTGTGAATGAATGAAACTTTGTATCAATTACAGGTTAATTTTATTTTGCAGTTCTAGTTTAGGAATTCCTTGGAAGGTAACAAGTCTGATTAGTTGAATGAATCAACATTCTTTTCAGTTTAAAAACCTTGATCTATCTTTTTCTATTTCTTTAAAACCCCCGGTTAAAGTAGGTTTAGATAGATGTTTGATCTTGTAACAATCCAGAAGCTCAAAACCAACAGGCCCCTTGAACATTACAACCATATTGACCACTTCATGAAACAACAACGTTGTGAACCAACATCAAAGACCTTGGGAGGTGATTAGTTTGATTACTGATTGTCTCTTTCAGGAGAGGTGAGATACTTTTAATTTTATCTTACCTGGATGTTGTGGGTCAATTTGGCACCTCAACGGGACCTTAATTCATAGATCCCCTTAATCCATCCCATTACCCTAAACCCTAAACCCCAAACTCTAAGGCCTAAACCCTAAAGCATTCATTTTGTCCTAGGACCTTAATGAACTTTGGTTGCCTTGGGAAACTTCACCAAATTTTATTCCCTTAAGCCATGTAATTTTGTCCTAGGACCTTACTACATAGATCCCCTTAAGCCATCCTATTACCGAAATCCATCATTTTATCTTGGGGCCTTAATTCATAGATCCCCTTAAGCCATCCTATTACCCATATCCATCATTTTATCCTGGGGCCTTAATTCATATATCCCCTTAAGCCATCCTATTACCCTAAAACCTAAACCCTAAAATTTAAACCCTAAACCCTAAAGCATTCATTTTGTCTTAGGACTTGAATGAAATTTGGTTGCCTTGGGCAACTTCACCAAAATTTATTCACTTAAGCCATGTCATTTTGTCCTAGGACCTTACTACATAGATCCCCTTAAGCTATCTTATTACCCTAAACGCTAAATCCATCATTTTGTCTTAGGACCTTAATACATAGATCCCCTTAAGCCATCATATTAATAGTTAATTGTTTTTTCATTCAAGTAACATGCCTTAGACATAAATGAGGCTTACACATTTTATCATTTTTATTCAATTAGGCCATTTATATTGAATGGTTTAAGGGTATTTCCTAAACATGTATCTTACATTTTGAAATTACAAATATAATGCAAGTCCACTTATATCTTAGTGATCATGGATCAATTCACTAATCATGATATCCGTAATCCACCTCCATGCCCTTCATCTCCACCACCTTCACCTCCAACTCCACCCACTCCACCTCATAACCCCCCACCTCCACCACATGAATTCGATGGTGCTTGCTTGCAAGCATAGATTGATGCCAATGTTAGATCCATTCAAGATCAAATCAATACTATTTAGAATGAAGAATGCATCACACCACCTTTGAGGAATTTTTCATCTATGATACAAAATGTTGTTGATTTTGTTAGGTCCATGGATGTGGTCTTAGATGAGCATCAATGATGGCTAGAAGAGAGGAGAAAGTTTGATTCTGAAAAGGAAAACAAAAAGAAATGAAGAGATGCAATAGAGAGCCACAACACTTTATAAATTAAGACAATGATCTTATATTTATGAATTTGGTTGGATGGATATTTTTTAGTGTTGAATTGATGAATATAATAGTATAATGATAAATTTATAATAGTATAATTTATGACTACTATCATAATTTCTCCTATTCAAAAAATGTAATTTACATGCCTTAGACATAAATGAGTTTTTTGTGAATGTTTTAAGTTTATTTTTTAGTATGTACATGTATTAAAATTACATAGTTATAGATCTTAAATTTTGAAATTTTTATGTACACATGGTAAAGTTGAATGATGTATGCATGCATTATACATCCTATTTTTTATTTTAAATGTATGTATCTTAAATTTTGAAATCTATAGGTACATGCTCAAGTTGAAACAATGTATGTATGTGTATGTATATGTATGCACATTCTATTTAAACAAATTTGTATGTACATTTAAAATTTAACTATTTCTTGTAATTTTGTAAGTTTGTATGTCAATTTTGTATAATTTAATGCAAGTGAGAACTTATATATATCATCATGGATCAATTTGATATTGATTATATCATTAATCCACCTCCTCAGCAACCTCCACCTCCATCTCTACCCCCTCCACCTCCACCTCCACACTCTCCACCTCCACCTCCCCCCTCCAGCCCCTCCACCTCATATCCCACCTCCACCACCGATTGGATTTGATGAGGCTCGCTTATGAGCACAAATCAATGAAAATGTTGCATCCATTCAAAATCAAATCAATGCTATGAAAAATGAAGCATTGATTCCACCACATGTGAGACGATTTGCATTTGTGATGCAAAACGTTGTCAATGCCATTAGGTCTATTAATTCTGACTTAGATAAGAATCAACGAGATAGGGAGGAGATGAGATGATTTTATGCAGATGGTCTCTCATATAAACAAATTTTAGACCTAAAAAATAATAAAATCCCATCTAGCACCTTATTTTATCAACCCTAATACTCACCAACTTATTACTGCAACTAAATATAGAATATCCATGAGGTGGTGTATACATCCACATATGAGTTCATATTTTTGGGATCAATGGTGGATGGTATTTAACAATCCACCACATGATAATCTGGAGGTCCCATTATATTTTTTGAGGAAACTATATGTAGAGTTTGTTGTGGGGAAAAAGCCCAATTATTTTGATTTTAAATCATTTTAGGGTGTTGGTGGTGGCATGTCACAACAGAGGTTAGGGGAAAAGGTTGATCCCCAATGCCTCATGCATGTGCAATCCCTTGTTTCTCCTCTTGTTCATGTCATTCCCGCACCTGTGCATCAACATGCAATGATATCCGCACTAGGATCTCTCAGTATGCTCACAAGAAACCTTAATGAGAATGCTACTATGATGGAGGCTCAGGGGCCTAGAGACTACGACGATGGAGGAGCGTTATATGGAGTTGGTCCTAGTACCATTCCATGAGTGTTGACACCCCATCATGTATGTACTAGTTGTCATCAATTATGCTATGGACTTGATTAGGCCATGCACCCAGTTCGGGTGGGCATGGAGATTCTGGTGGATCATCTGGTCGCATTAGTTCATTTGTAGAATTTCTTACTGCAGAGCATCACCCTACAGACACTACAACATAGGTATAAATATGCATCTACATGTTGAATTAAATAATAATTTTAATAAACATATATATCAAAAAAAAATGCAACATGCTTTAACAATGAAACTATTTGGTGTAGATGACATTGATCATAGGGGAATCATTGGCTCCTCGAGTACATATGTCGACACCAATTCTAGTTGGCAACCCTTATGGGGAATTTTGATTTCTATTTTTTAAATTATATGTGAAATAATTTTTTAACTGACTTTTTAATTTGTAATTCAATCATGAACATATGTTTTAAATATTTAAGTTGGTCCAGGAGATTTAATTGACTTCCACATCGATTCCACCTGAGGGCTTGTCGAGCACTCATCCATTGTCGAGTGACTCACATTAGCTGCAAGTACATTTATATTGTAAATTATTTAACTTGTTACTATACTTACGATTATGAATTTTGAATTCACTATGTATCAAATGTGCATGTACACTTGTAAATATTATAAGTGTTAAATGTCTATATGTATGTCTAGGTTGACACAACAATGAGAATGGGGATTAAAAAAACATTAGATGTGGTGGCTACTCGTGAGGCATCTGAATTTTAGGTTGTTTAAAAAAGTTTCTACACAAAGTGTGCAAACTTGAATATATATATTTTAACCTAATTCAAGTATATGTGCTTTAAATTTGACCTTATAGGACTTTGTTAGTGCCACTTTCTACCTTGATGAGGTCACAACACCTCAAGGAGGACATGCAAAGTAGCTAGATATCATGGTAATTTAAATTTTTGATTATATTTAAAGTCAATTGCAAAATATACATTGTGAATAACTTAAATTAAATTTAAAATTGAATATATATATATATATATATATATATATATATACATGTTAAATTCTTTTTTCTTTTATAGCATGAGACACATCTTGTAGTTGAGCATGTACAAACAGGTGCTGGAATAGAGGGTGCACAACCTCTTACGATACAATTTAAATATGATAAATTATAAATTAAATTGAATTAAATCATTTTTAATTATAGACTTACATCTAATTTCAAAATTCTTTCTCTTGTATATGTAGATTGATTCAGAGCATTTAGAGGTTGGTCCAGGCACACCAGAGCATACAGAGCCAAATATCATTGTAATTTAATTTTATGATGAATTATAAATTAAATTATCATTAAATCAATTTTAACCGTCTTACATCTGATTTCATCTTTATTTCTCTTGTACAGAGTACTTTATGTCATCTGCATAGTCTGCATGGTGTGAAGAGGTCTCTTGATTATAGAGATGATAAGAGTTAGATGATTTCATGGGTTGTATTTGATTATTTCATGGACTACATATTTTTGAAAAAATGAGGTGTTTTCTTAGCTTAATACTTTGTAAAACTTTAATATTGCTGATCTAAGTAAGCTCTTTCTTTGTTACATATATTCTTTGTGGGTGATTATCTTGATTAATTCATTTTACTGTTGTAGAATGAAGAGAGAAGTTGATAGAAGAACTAGACAGGATATTAGAAAGATCACACAAGATATAGCGTGGAGAAACCCTTTCGAGAAAAAACTCCACCAAGAATTATTCTATTATTCAATTTCTGAATTACAATAGCTCCAATTCTTGCTTGAGAATGCTTCTTCTATCTTTACCAATCTTCTTCACACCGCAATAAAATTATGAAAACTCTCTTCAACTTTAATGAGATATAGAGACAATATGCAACCTTGTAATCTCCAAATGGTGATAATTACAATGCACAAGCTCAAACCCTTGAAAAGGTATGCCATATTCTTCAAGTTGAGTTATTCTAGGAAGACTAAAGCTTACAACATGTGCTTCATGCATTTGGGCATCCCAAACTGAAGCTACAACTTCTCCTTCACTTCGTGATAATTCCAAAGCTCCTCAAAGTTGGCACCCTTAAGTAATCCTACTTGGAAGCCTTTACAGAAATATCTATCATGCATGAGAGGTAAATCCAAGAAAGCATCTTGGAGTGCCCAAGTTGGCTCCAAGTGATTTCTAGTTAATCAAACATTTACTCAACACCATTCCCAAAGAATGGTCATCCCCTGTTAACCTGGAGGTAGTCCCATTATCCGTCCATAACTCAATGTTATTAGCCATGGATTTAAGCCAGAGTTAACTAACATACAACTAAAACTAGAACAAAGCAGAACCATAAACTGAACTGAATTGAATCGAACTAAACGATTATGAATCGAACTTCAAGCATGCAAACATCAAATCCTAACTCCTAGGATCTTTACATGCATACAAAAGTGTTAACTATTACTCCGTATAGTTAACTAAACACAAGGTGAGTTTCACCTTACCATGTGTGCACCCACATGCTCCTATTATTTAGGAATAACTACAAATGTCAATTTCATGATTTATTTCATCCAAATAATTAATCTCATCCTAATCTTAGTGTTGTTGAAAACATTCCAAGAATCTAGGAGACACATGAAATAATTAATATTTAGGATTTGCAATTAAATGCCATCCTATTTCCAACATTCTCCCACTTGACATTATACATTGCAATTATTCTAAACAAGAAATAATAAAACAAGTACAAGACTCAAGGCCAATGGCCTTCTTGCACCAACTAATCAAACCATGCTAACTTCAAATGCAACCTGCATAATCATGGAAGCTTCCAAGAAAATGATTAAAACCAAGAGAACTTATCTATGGTTTCATAAGATAATTTGTAACATTTTAAAGTGTTAAAACTAAAACTTTCAGACTGTATTCAAACCACCTCTTTAGAGGCATGCTAAACCACCGAGTGTGTTGAATTCACATTCAACCAAGGTGTAGACTCCTTGGTCTTTTCTGTTGAAAAACTTTTCTTACAAGTAACCATTCCAACAAATGTTTCTTACCATAAGAGAACTCCAACCTCACCTATTTCTCCAAGTATCCATGAGGACCTGTAACCAACCAATCCATGCTAAACTCCAAATGCAACACAACACTTTCATGAAGTAATCAAGCAAATGATTAATGTACCCAAAACTTAAGAGAACTACACAAGATCAATGTCAAAGCTCCAACCTTGAACATAAACATGACATCCATGATCTAACCATATCCTCTTAGGAGATCACATGCATCATATCATACTTATACATCCTAGTCTCAAGAGAACCATGTAATATGCTAGACTCTAAATGCATATCAAGAGTAAACAACTCCCACTGAACTGTGATATCGAGTCACACATGGCATCGTGACTACTATCCTCTCTATGAAGATTACTGTGAAACATGAAGCAAAGAGTTATCACAAACAATATTAGCTGAAATAACCAATGCATCATTACTAACATCCGAGGACTCCTCTGTAGAAGAATATGAACTCTCTTTCTTGTTCTTACAATCCTTCTTCACATGTCCCGGTTTCCCACAGTTCCAACACTTTACCTTACTCTGTCCTTAGACTTACCTTTCCCTTCCTTGTTTCCCTTAGGTTCCTTTTTCTTAGGCCCACCTTTTACAAACAAGGCATCTTGGATTTCCTCCTTAGACTTCCTCCCTCCATCTCCTGGATGGGAGAGTAGGAATAATGTTGTCCATCTTTGGATCTACACCATTACCACTAATTGCAACAATTAGATTTTCCCAAGAATCAAAGAACAAAGTAATAAAATGCACTTATCCTCATCCTCTAGCTTTACATCTACAAATGCTAACTGACTGAGAATTAAATTGAAAGCATTCAAATGTTGTGCAACATATTCACCATCTTTCATTTCCAATGAATATAATTTCCTTTTTAGATACAACTTATTGGTGAGACTCTTAGTTTGATAAATATCCTCTATTCTTTTCCATAATTTATATGCACTAGTTTCCATTGAAACATTCAAAAGAATAGCATCAACAAGACATAACCTTATTGTTCCTCTTGCCTTCTTATCTAACTTAGCCCAATCTTCATCTGAAATAGTTGTAGGTGTCTTTGTCTCATTATTAACCGCTAACCAATCTCTTTCTTCAAGAAGATCTTCCATTTTAATTTCCACATTTCATAGTTAGAACCATTGAACCTTTCAATATCTAACCTTGAATTCATTGTAACAAAACTTAATTCCAAAATCAACAAATAAAATAATAATAAAAGCTCCACTAAGCTAAAAACCTCCAATCTTTTAGAGAAGTCCCAATACTCTACCCAGCCTAGAAGCGGTACCAGAATTTTTGAAAATGAGGTTTTTCTTAACTAACTTAATATATAAAACTTTAATCTTTGCTTTGATCTAAGTAAGCTCTTTCTTTGTTACATATATTCTTTGTGGGTGATTATCTTGATTAATTTGTTGCTATTGTAGAATGAAGAGAGGAAGTTATAAGAACTAGATGGGATGAAGATCACACAAGAGATATAGCGTGGAGAGAAACCCTTTTGGAAAAAACTCCGCAAGAATTATTCTATTATTCAATCTCTGAATTACAATAGCTCCAATTCTTGCTTGAGAATGCTTCTTATGTCTTTACCAATCTTTTTCACACCTACAAATAACAATTATGAAAACTCCATTCAACTTGAATGAGATATAGAGACAATGTGCAACCTTGTAATCTCCAAATGGTGATAATTACAATGCACAAGCTCAAGCCCTTGAAAAGATGCAGCCATATTCCTTCAAGTTGAGTTATTCTTTGAGACTAAAAGCTTACAACATGTGCTTCGTAGTGGCCCCAAACTAAAGCTACAACTTCTCCTTTCGCACATTAATTCCAGCTCTTCCTCAAAGTTGGCACCCTTAAGTAATCCTAGCTGATCCTTCATAATCTTACTCATGCATGAGAGGTAAATCCAAGAAAGCATCTTGGGTGCCCAAGTTGGCTCAAGTGATTTCTGGTGGCTGCGTATTTGCACCAACACCATTCCCAAAGAATGGTCATCCCGATGCTTGGAGGTAGTCCACATTATGTCATACAACTCAATGTTATTAGCCATGCATTCCAGTTAGCGGGGATTAACTAACAGCCTGCTTGAAACTAGCGAGACAAACAGACCATAATTGGGCCGGTGAGAATGAACTTGGCAGACTAGAAAGCTAAACTAGAAGCTAAACTAAATTGATTTTGGTGAACTTCAAGCATGCAAACATCAAATCCCTACTCCCTAGGATCTTTACATGCATACAAAAAGTGATTGTTGCTCATTATGGTTAAAGACACAAGAGTGAGAGTTTCATCTTACCATGTGTGTGCACCCACATGCTCCTATTATTTAGGAATAACTACAAATGTCAATTTCATGATTTATTTCATCCAAATAATTAATCTCATCCTAATCTTAGTGTTGTTGAACACATTCCAAGAATCTAGGAGATACATGAAATAATTAATGTCTAGGATTTGAAATTAAATGGCATCCTATTTCCAACACATATTTGGTTTCTCATGGACTTAATATATTGTTTCATGGACTTTATTTCATGGGTTGTACTCTGATGGAATTAATATATATTGGTTTCATGGACTTAATATATTGTAAATAATGGACTTTATTATTATTTAATTTTTATTTACACATGTACATTTATGCATTTTATGTGAAATTTTAATATGTAATTGATAGGACATATTTGTACTTTCCAAAAGATTCATAGTCAAGACATTAATAGGACATTAATGTGAAATTAAATACAAATATGAAATTAAATTTGAAATTAATGACATTTCAATATTTGTACTTCACAAATTTAGTGTTCCATACATTATATACATGATAATTAGTGATAATTAGTCAATGAACTTATTTAATTCATGTCATAATAGGATGTCTTAAAGGTCCTAATAGGATGTATTAAGGGGTCCTAATACACAGGTTATCTAATAAAATAAGAAAATAAATCATAATCTACAAACATAAGCAATCTATTTATATACCACAAAGGGTGAAATTTTAGGAAATAAACAATACCATACAAGATTAGAGAACAAAAGCATTAATAAATTCTATCAACTAAACATAAATACCAATCAAAATGCAACGATTTTTACCAAAAAAATGTTCTATATGTATAAACCATATTTCCTAATACTTTTACAACATAAAATTAAAAAATAATCATACAACTTAATTATCCAAAAATAGGCTAAAGTTTTGAAATTAAATCATGTACTCTTGTATTTACAAATCATGCAAAGTGCTAGAGAAAACTTAAGAATAGAAAAGTCCTCCTGACCTCATGTTCCACAAAAAACACTAATTTATAAGCCGTCAAAACAAATAATAGTATCCAACAAAAATACTATAGCATTCTTCCTCTACGTCCACCCTTTCTTCTGGTACTGTCTATTGGAATGGGAGTCACATCCTCTGTCAAAAGAGACAACTAAGTTAATCTACAATTTTCCATGTAATTGGCATTATCCTAAACCAAATGATTTCAAAATACAAATCGAATAATCATAAACATCTTCACTTGCGGACGTCTTAAGGGGATGGAATTCTTCAAATTATATGTCTCATATTTAATTGCAATTGATATAATTAACTTATAATTTAGGATGACTCACCATAACAATCAAAATTTATACAATTTAAATAGTGTCAATGTTCATTTAATTCATGTCCTAATAGGATGTCTTAAGGGGTCCTAATATGACGTCTTAAGGGGATCAAAGAAGAGTATTAAGTATAAATATTAAGTGATATAAACAAGTATTAGACTTTAGGGCGACTCATCATAACAAATGATATAATTAAGTATAATATTTAGGATATGTCCTAATAGGATGTCTTAAGGGGATGGAATACTTCAAAGTACATGTCTCATATTTAATTGCAATTGATATAATTAACTTAGAATTTAGGATGACTCATCATAACAATCAAATTCTATACAATTTAATGTCAATTTTTATTTAATTCATGTTGTAATAGGATGTCTTAAGGGGTCCTAATAGGATGTCTTAAGGGGTCCTAATATGACGTCTTAAGGGGATCAAAGAAGAGTATAATTAAGTATAAATATTAAGTGATATAAACAAGTATTAGACTTTAGGGTGACTCATCATAACAAATGATATAATTAAGTATAATATTTAGGATATGTCCTAATAGGACATCTTAAGGGGATGAAATACTTCAAAGTACATGTCTCATATTTAATTGTGATTGATATAATTAAGTAACTTAGAATTTAGGATGACTCATCATAACAATCACATTCTATACAATTTAAATAGTGTCAATGTTTATTTAATTCATGTCGTAATAGAATGTCTTAAGGGGTCCTAATACGACGTCTTAAGGGGATCACATAAGTTATCAAAATTTGGTGAAGTTGCCCAAGGAAACCAAATTTAACAATAATATACATGTTATTTAGTGATTATACAATCAAATTTAAAGTTTCAAAGTAGGGTGATTCATCATAACAAATGATACAATTAAGTATAATATTTAGGATATGTCCTAATAGGACATCTTAAGGGGATGAAATACTTCAAAGTACATGTCTCATATTTAATCACAATTGATATAATTGATTTAACAATAATATACATGATATTTAGTGATTATACAATCAAATTTAAAGTTTCAAAGTAGGAAAACATGCACATTTAACAAACAAAATATATAGAATATTGATTTTGATACATAAAAGTATAGAGTATAATTGTGTATGTACATTTATAAAAATTTGTACAAAATGTGTAATTCTGTAAGTATGTATGTACATATATGTCAACTCAAAACAATGTTTGCAAAATTTGGCAATGTCATCTCAAGAAAATATGAAACTTGTGCCTGAAATGTAGTAGGTCTTCATGCCGCCTGATATCAAAATGGTTCAAGCAATATCAATGAAATAATTAAAACATGCATTTTAATTTATATAAAACTATCTATATGTACACAACTAAAGTACTTGTATTTAAAAGTATTCCACACACATGTGTAGGTTGAATTTGCATCCTCTCCTTTTTGTTTCAAAGTATGAGATCAATGTGATGATGACTTAAGGATACAAAAAAGGATAATAAATCAATTTTAACTATTAATGTACAAGCAATATCAATATATAATCAAAAAATGTATTTAACTAATAATTACCTATTTTTACCAAGTATTCCATGTTATCTAGGTTGAATCTGCATGGACTCTCCTTTTTATCTCAAAGTATGTGATGAATTTTTGATGATGGCTTAAGGATATAAAAGGACAATTTAAATCAATTTCATCTAATAACACATAAGCAATATCAAAACATGTATTTAATCTATTTAAAAGGACAATATAAAACTAAAACTATAATTACCTATATTTACTTATTCCATTGTACCATCTGCATCCTCTCTTTTTTGCAACACATCTATGATTTTCTCATGCTCTTCCATAGAAATTGTCCATAGCTCTTTATTTGTAGGTCTTCCACGATACTGATCTAGTTTTATATTTGTTGCCACCACCAAATGTGACTAGTGTATAATCTTCTTATGCATTTCATAATCTTAGAATGCAGGTAGACCATTCTTCCTTATCAAGTATTTTTGTAGCCTAGTGCGAACAACCACAACCGATCCTATTGGATAACATGATAGACATCATCAAAGAATTTCTCAAAATTTGCTTAAGGGGATCAAAAAAATTCTCAAAATTTGCTTAAGGGGATCAAAAAATTGTTATCAAAATTTTCTTAATGGGATGTCTTAAGGGATCATCGTACCTGTTGGATGATGATAGCCATCATCATCTTCTCGAAGTTCTATTAACTTATGTTTAGTCTCCACACAACGAGCTAACCAATATTCTATTTCCTCTTCATTCCCCCGAGATGCAACAACAACATACACATTTCCTATAAAAAAAATTGATTTAATAACTTGCGCGTATCCATATAATTTGACCAATCTACATACATCCATTCATATGTATATAAATAAATAATTTAGTATTAAAAAATAGTAATAAAGTGAAATAAATTGAATTAAATTACCTTCTTGTACAAGGTTTGAAATAGTCATAGTTTCTGATGCCAACACTTGATCATTGTCTTCAATTGTTGTTTCATATTCATTGTGTGCTTGTACAAGTGTTAACGATCTTTGCTTCCACTCTTCAACCCATTATGTATTTTTGCATGCTTCCCAATCTCCTGAGATACAAAATTGACAAAAATATGCAAGCTCCCTTGTCCAAATAGTTCATGTGCTTGCATTTGAACTCTTAAATGAATGCCATTTAGTATATCCATTGATTGTCTCACAATCAAGTCTAGGTAGAATGTTCTTTTCTTCAACCAACCAAAAGAATCAGAAAATTGTAGAGTACTCGCTTGAACTAGGTGTAGATGATCTTGTATTGCACCAATCCACAATTCCATGTGCATCTTTAAATTTTACTACATCCTCAAATTTCAATTGTTCTTTGGCAAGTATTATTTTAACACATGCACTAGCTCCATCATGTTCTCCTTTACCATGCCTAGCTTCAAAAAGCTCCACATATGTTGGGCATTAAGTTCCTTGTAAACCCTACTTAACCAATAGAACATTTGAGCATTTTTGAACTGTCCCATACAATTATCTAACCATATGAGGTGTTATGTCATCTGGATTCCTCTTTCTCTTAAATTTGTATAAAATATATTGAAACAATATTAAATAAAATTTGATGAGTGTAATTGTGTCACTCAAATAGAAATGATACTCCCTCAAAAAATTTCTATCATCCTCTGTGCTATCATTTGCATGCCTATAAACAATATGAACAAACATAGCCACTTGCACTAAATTATAATACTGTGATTGAATTTCCTCTTGCAGAGCTAGAGTATAGTTTTCCACAAAATCAACCACTGATAGTATAGTACCAATTGGAAATGTGTTTCTACATGCATAAAATTGGCCATCAAGCCATCAAGCACGTTGAGATTGCATGACATATTTTGGTGCAATCTTATTCTTAAATTTTGATATGAATGCATGTACACTAACTTTTTTTGTAATTAAATCACAATTGCTTTCCATTTTTTCCATCTTTTAAAGAATAGTCAACATTCTTAAATCTTTTAACATCCACTAATTGTTGTCCAAAATCATTATCAACGCTTTCATGCATACAAACTCTTGAGAATGAAATATTTCTACAACTAGTGCATTGTCCAGAAATACAAGAACTTAAATAAAATAATTTCCCATTAGATCTTTCACAAAACAAACTTGGTATAAAATCCCTTATTGTTTCAGGTGGCGTATTAATACCACATTCCTACATAATCATGTTAGTATGCAAAGTACAATGTATATATCGAAAAACATCATAGAAATAACGAAATTGAACATGCATTTTACAACAACAAGATATTTGTTGCTTGTTAATTTTTACATACCAAGGTTTACATTTTTCAAAAGACCTTTGAATTATTTTAATATTACCAGGTAACACTAAATCACCAAAAAAATTTCTATAAAATGTAGTTTTTATTGTATCTAATAGGTGTTTTGGATGAGGATCGCAAACTTTGGACCCCACTCTTAATGTTAAAACATCTCTAGCATTAGATGATACCCTAGTATTATCATGCCAATATTTTTTAAAGATTTGATTTCAACATTCAATTTCATGTTATGCCTCGGGAGTCGACCATTAAAACTCCAACATTGGTTGATTGGATCATTTTCTATAAGTTTACTCTTCTTTTTACTGCTCTTAGCAATGTTTTAGGATGTATTTTTAAAACTTCACTATATTGCTTACCATTCTTTTATTCAAAGTTGCTTTATTAACTATAGCAGTTGTTATAGCTCTTCTTGTTGCATTCTTATCTTTAGATCGACTATTTTTTCCAATAGACTGAATGACACTAGCAATAGTAGATTTAACATGTTTTAGTGATTGATCTTTTCTTCTTGGTTTAACAAAAATGCATAACTTTTTCATTACTTTTCTCATTTTTTGCATTCTTAAAAATATATATTCATTTTCAACATCACATCCTAGATTTTCATTTTCATTTTCAACTTCAAAACGATTTTCATTTTCATCAACAAAACGATTTTCATTTTTAGGTTCAATAAAAGGATTTTCATTTTCATTTTCAATAAAAGGATTTTCTTTTTCATTTTCAACAACATAACTATTTTTATCTTCATTTTCAACAACAAAATGATTTTCATTTTCAACAACAAAATGATTTTCATTTTCATTTTCAACAACAATTTGACTCAAATCTTGAACTCTATGAATATTATCAATGTCAACTTGTTATATCTAGCTTCTTTTAAATCTCCCATAAACACCGTTTCCATTTCATTCAAAGGTGGATTTGAAGACGTACCTTGATTTTTTCCTATTGAAACATACTCCATAGCATTGAAAGGGAGATTTGAAGACATACCAAGAGTAGTTTGTATAATCGTATTAGTTTCCACATTCACCTCTTGCAAGTTTGCATTGTCTACATCCATGGTCTCCTCAATGTTTTTATCTTCAATAGTTGTGGAATTGGATGCTTTAGCATCATTCATTGATCAAATTTTCATTCTTCTATCTCTTTGTCTTTTTGCCTCCTCTCTCTTTGCTTCAGTTTCTTCAGGGGTCAATACCTTCCTATCTTTCCTCTTATTCCCACATTGTGATCCCATGATTGAAAAATTTGGAAGTATATACAAATGAATGCCAAAAACTTGAAAGTCTTCCTTCTTCGTTCCTCCTTCAAACAAGTAGCAATTGAAAAAAATTCCTCTTCCTCCTTCAAACAAGTAGTAATTTAACAAAATTCCTCTTCCTCCTTCAAACAAGTAGCAATTGAACAAAATTCCTCTCCCTCCTTCAAACAAGTAGCAATTGAACAAAATTTCTCTTCCTCATTCAAACAAGTAGCAATTAAACAAAATTCCTCTTCCTCTTTTGAAAACAAGTAGCAATTCAACAAAATTCCTTTGTAACAATGTCCTAATGATGCCTCCTTTCAAAATTGAAAAAAATCCCAAGTTGAAGAGCCTCTACAAGACATAAGTTGATAGAAAATAGGAAATATGCCATAGTTGGCCATATAGAACAATTTGAAAACCCAAAATGTAGTTGTTTGACAATAAAATTAAAGAAAGGTAAAAAATAACTTGGAATCCCGATCCTTTTTCAATGAAAAAATGGGAAACAGGATCCTATTTCTTGAAATTTGAAATGTAGGTCAGGTTTTTACTTTGTTAATAGGTTCGGGAAAAGGTTTGGGGATCCAAACCTAGGCCCTGGACCTAGTTTGACCTGTAAGTTGAAGGTCTTGACAATGTCACAAGAAAATAGTGACTTTGGTCATACGTTGTAAAGACTTTTTTTGCAGAATTTTTTGACGAAATTAAAACCCATTATAGATGAGATAGTGTAGATTCCAAATATGTAAAGTTTTTTACAATTGGATTAATTTTTTTATTTTTCAATTAATTTATGATGAAACAGATCCATAAACTCGAATTATCAAGGTTTTTTAGTATTTTAATAACTTTTTATAACATAATTTTTTGAAAGACAAATTGTACAGAAACATACTTCAAAAAATTCTTTTCAATTTAAAAAAATTCAAAAAATGATAAGTGTAGGTCGTCTTATGCATGATGTACATGACAATTTTTCAAAACACCAAATATGGCCAATAAAAAATTAACAAAAAAAATATTCAATAAAAAATTACAAAAAATATGGAAAGCGTGCTTTAGTGAGTTACTCTTTTCCCAAAAGGATTTAAAAAAATATGATTATTTAGGTCAAAATATGAATGGCGTACACATGCATGGTGTGGTAAAAAAAGTGACTTTTAAACAGTGGTTTTTAGAAATGCCTATTGAAAATCAATTTGTATCATTTGGGTATTGAAATAAATTAGATATTTGAAAACTAGACTTCAAGTACTACATTTTATGATTGGTGAATTTTTTCAAGATTTCATCTCTAAGTGCTTCAAATTTTAAGGTCAAATGTGTCGAATTTTGAAAATTAGGGAAAACACTTCCACTAAATGGCCAAAAAGTGGACTCAACTTCTTGCCAGCACCCCACTATTACACATTATAATTATACTATTATTAATGTATTATATTAATAAAAATAATTAAAGTTATGACGAATGTTGTTTACATTATATTATTGATTTTTTTTAATATTATTAATAATTTTTATTAGTTCGATATATTAGAGTGATAATAGTATATTATTTAAAAACAAAAAATTATATGCTTATAATTACAGTATTATAAAGTATTATATAATTAATAATAATGAAAGTTATGATGAATATTGTTTACATTATGTAATTATTATTATTTATTTTATTATTAATATTATTAATGATTTGTTATTATCTAAAAAATGAAAATTATATGTTTATAATAATGATTTAATAATATTAACATTTAGGTATGCAACAAAGTTGTCACATGTGTATGTCAAGTAGAATAAGGCAATGATAACTATGGTGGTCATTTATTTATGGTTTATATTAGTAACAGATGGGATCTAGATTTGGGTAATGGATCACATTTATTGTGCAGTACCTTTTTTAATGGTTGAGAGTAGGAAATTAATTTATGTCTTTTCTAATTTACTAGTACCTTTTTTAATGGTTGAGAGTAGGAAATTAATTTATGTCTTTTCTAATTTACTAGATTGCAAAGTATGTTAGATTGGGTAGGATTCCAGTTTTAAGTATTGTACTGGTTTGTATATTTTTAATAAATATGTTTTGAGAAGGGAGATATTTTTAGGGGCTTTTGTGTATCAAGTCAAGGTGTTATGTGAAAAGAATGGTGAACAAAGATCAATTATGTAAGGTTTTTGTTTTCAATAGTAATATGTTGGTGATTAGAGTTTGAGGAGAAGACAATTTTGTTAGATTGTGTTCATTGGTAAGTTTTTCAATGATTGATTTTGTTAGTTGCAAATTTAGACATTGTTTGTGTCTTTTGTTTTTTGACGAGTGGTTAATAATATCATGGATTTGATTTATGATTCTATATAGGAAGAGGTTAAAGGAGTGTGTCAAAGTAGGATCTAGAATTTTTAAAGGTGTTTATCAATATGTAAAACCAATGGTTGGGCTAGAAAAAAAAATTGTATGGAAGGTTGTGAGAGAAGCCTTTATTTTGATACGATATAGACATTGGTGAAATAAGAATGCATTCTTGCTTTTGGTTTTGGATATACATATGAGGAGAAACATAGGAAGAAGAAAGTAGGAAATAGAATGCAAGAATGTTAATGAATATTAGTGAAAGATGTCAATCATTATTTTTGTTAGTTGGTGAGTTTCTAAATGATTATTTTTGTTAGTTGGCAGAGTTAGACATTTGTTATGTGTTTGTGCCCCTGTTGTGAGTGGAAAAAAATGTTTGAGAGAAAATATCATAGTGAAAGCAAAGTAATGTGAAAGAGTATTTTGATACATTATAGGTTGTCAAATAAGAATGGCTTCTTTGTTCTGGTTTTGTAGATACAATATAGCTTTTTTGTATTAGAAGATTTTGAACTTTTTGAGAAGAGATATTGTACTAATAATAGGAGCAAAAAGTGAAGAAATTAATGAATTCAAGTAAGGTGGAAAAGTTGTGGATCGAATTTATTTGTGATTTACATGGCTGATAGATGGGATCCGTATGCATATAGTGGATCGTATTTAGTGTTCACAGTATTTTTTTGAATATTTATATGAATTATAATTTGTTAATTAAATAATTAATAGAGATAGATCTAGAAGAGAATTTTGTGCCACGTAGAAGGCTAGCAGAAGAGCGGAGTAGAAGAATGGAAAGTACTTGGTTGGTACTACGAGTAACTGACATGTTTACATTAAAAGGGGATAAATTTATAACAAACTTAAATTCTTATAGTTATAGTTAGGGTTAGGAAAATTATGTTAATGTTAGGTTTAGAGTTGGCGGGTTAGAATTATGATTAGGATTAAAATTAGAGGTATGATAAGGGTTATAACAAAATTTAGATAGGGTTAGAATAAGAATTAGGGTTACAATCATGATAGTTGGTGCAAGAAGCATTTTATATATATTAAGAATAATAACAAATAATAAATTATGCTCACATTAACAAATTAGGTCTTAAATAAATAAAAATAGCTTTTCAAATAAAAGTTAGATAAATAGTAAATATATATTATTTCTAAATTAATTATTTTATTTATTTATTTTAATGAAGTAGTAGAAAAATACAAATAATTTAAAGAAGCTAATTTTTTGTATTTAGGAATAATTTAATACTATTTTGTGAGATCATTTATTTATATTAAATATAATATACATTATATATTTGAAATTATTATTTTTTAAATATATTTTGTTTAAAAAATTCGTTAAAGTTATTTTATTAATAAGGAGTTAGAAGTTATTTTTTTATTAATGGATTTTTGGTTCTTCTTTTCAAGATACATCTAACAAGAAACACGGGAAATTATGATATGGAAATTTGGTTTGTAAGTTTCTTATATTAGAAGATTTTGATTTTCTTCAAAAAAGTTATTGTATTAAGAAGAGTATCATATTTATTGTGCACTGACTTTTTTATTATTGTTAATACTTCTACCTAGGAAATTAAAGTATATATCTTTTCTAATTAAATAGATTGCAAAGTATGTTAAATTTGGTAGCATTGCACTCTGAGTAATATTCATTAACATTGGTGTGTTCTATTTTGTATACTATCTTTTCTAAAATATATCTTGAATTTTATGCACTTTGGTCAATAGGACTTTCTTTTTCATATATTTCTTGTCACATGTATGTGTCAAATGAGAAGCAATAACCTATTCTCATTTGACCATATATGTTGTAGTAATATTTTGTGCGAGTTGGTTCATCGATGGTTAATTGTTCAATTTAAGAAGCTTTACAAAGCAATTTCAAGCACGAAAGATCATATCAATGATCTCTCGTGATTACTAATACCATGTGATAATTATTAATATATTTTTTAGCTTTGTACTATACAATATAATAGTCCTCTCATATTAGAGATAGAGTATAAAATTACGGTACAATACATTTTATGGAAATTCAAAAAAAAGTGATTTGGTTTTCTCAAGATTGGTAGAAATCCTACAATGATTAAGAAAGAGGATACGTAAGAATGTAGTTAATGCATATCAATTGATCTAGAGAACTAAGGCACGAGCTTAATTGCTAGATACTAGGGTTTTAGACTTAGGCAATGCATGCGATAATTGGTGGTTTTAGAAAAATTCGTTAGTGGAAATTTGACGAGTTTCATTGATAGGAATGAGTACAGATGGGAAGTGTGTATTCCTCAAGACTATTTTGGTAGTTGTAATGGATCGAAAAAAGGCAAGTAACTTTCCATATTGTTAGTTAAGGTGGGGATTGCATTAGTGATTTAATCATGAAGGGAAATGTTTCAAATTGGCAGTAGTAAACATTGTGGGGGCTGCACATCATAGGTATATTAATAAATATTGTCAAGGCTAGAATAAAAAAAGCATGTCATAAATATTATTCAAAATTGAAAAAGCTAAGCTTGTAAGAAAGCTCAAAATATTGGATAAGAGAGGAGAGTAAGGTTGAGTGAATTTTTGCTTGATTTAAGTTATAACTATTTGCAATTTGAGATCTGGTTGAAAAAAATCATGATGGTGGAAGGAGAATGTAGTTCAAGTCAGGAACTTGCAACAGAGCAAAAATATAACAATTCATATGCTTTAGCTCATGTTCAGGTAAAGCCAATTGTTTTAAACATGATAGAGATAAAAAAAAGGTGATAGCAAAGATTCATCATGGGTTTTTTACTTTGCTAATGATATTTTCGACCTGGCATTATCAAATAATCCTAAGAATTTAAGGGAAGAAGCACACACACGAATACTAAAGAAGGTGAAAGATGGGGAGATAAATATATTTGGAGTTAAGATATGGACATTGATGCTTGCTCAATACATGGTTCCCATGGTTCATCCTTGTCTTGAATTAGTCATGATTTATGCAAAGTGGTATGACCCAAATACCAAAGCATTGTAGGGAAAGAGCTTAAGATAGTGATTGATACACATGTAATAAGGAAGATGTTACAAATATAATTTATCAATGGAGTGCATTTTTCTCCTTTTGCTCTCTATTCTCATCCTGATGATGGATCACAGAGTGTGATCCGAAACGTTGATGTAAAAAATTACACACAATCAAATCTAGAAGTCTTTGGAACAATACAATATGGATTGTGGAAATTTGATATCATTAATTATAGAAATTTGCAAACACTTTGGGAAAGCACTGATAACTAAGGCTCCATGATGAACTAAATAGCTCACCGTTGTTTCAATGCTACCACATTTTCCATACATGTCTATCAAAGAATTTTATCAAACAGTTCACTTCCTTGTTCTTATGGCTAAAAGCATAAAATAGGTGCTTTCAAACAAACTATGAATGCTTGGAAAAAATATATCAAAGCACAATAGTAAGCAATAGCATAAACAAGGAAATGAGTTGTTTGAAAAAATGCCTCAAAGAAATATGGTCTCATGGTGATGTCTATGAGACCACATTTCTTTGAGGCATTTTTTCAAATAGCTCATTGCCTTATCTATGCTACCACATTTTCCATACATGTCTACCAAAGCATTTTATCAAAGTACACTCAATTTTTTTCAAACAGTTCACTGCCTTGTCTATGCTACCACATTTTTCATACATGTCTGTCCAAAGTACTCAAAATTTTGTTGACTATCTCATACATTATAAGTCATGACCTGCATCACTATTCTAGTTTTTGTAATTGAATAATGTTGTTTTATTTTCAGATAATGCAGGCGGAGGCACCTCCTAATGTTCATATGGTAATGGAGCATGATATGTCTTAGCTCTATGCCTTTGACGACGGTATGAGGTAGATTAGTAAATTTCAAATTATATTCACTATTATAGTTGTTTATTATTGAAAAATCAAATTATTATTGATTTGTAGTTTAATTTCTATCTGGATGGTTTCTATAGGACATTAGAACACCACAGCCTAATCCTGTTGCTGTGGAAAATGAGAGAGATCATTTGGAGGTGGTAAGTGATTGTTTTGTTAAATATTTCATTTTTATAATGTAATTTCTATATATTAATGTCTATACTTTTTATTGTAACAAATAAGGCTCCACGATGAACTAAATAGGAAGAGAAGCCCTCAGGCTCAAACTAGACCACTCTCATATGTGTCTCCATCCCCTTGAAGATCAAAGGTTTCCCGTGATCTATTTTCTTCACCTAGAGGTGAATGACTTTTTATTGGGTTCCTTTGTTGTATGCCTATATGGAATTTGTGGACATATATTTTGTATTGCATATAGTTTAAATTGTATGCCTATATGGCATTCTTGTAATCCTATATGGCTATTTTGTATATATGTTATACTTATATCGACATATATTGATGTATGCCTATATGGATGTATGGTTAATACACATCTTTTTTTATTGATGGTGTCCATATTTGTATTATAAATCCATGCCTCAATGGATATTTGTAGATGGTTTACTTTAAATATTTAAAGACCAATTGTATTACATGCACTCTTCCTTTATATAATTGTAAATATATAAAGTTTGAACATTATCCTCTTGTAGGATTATTGAACATTAAATCAATCATATGAATATAATAATACATGATACAATCTAACACCTAGGTCTCTCTACCACTACGCATCTAAGCCCATACTCTCTAGGATCATTATAGCATGGTAAGGAAACTCATGTAATTATACAATGCACTTTGAAGCGTGCAACTAAAAATGAGCAAGACAGTATTACATGTGTCATATACCTCTAGAAGTTTCTCATATAATTCTTGGAAGACATCTACCATTCCACATGTATGCTTCATGCTACCATTCTATGTGTATGCTTCATGCTACCATTCATGTGTATGCTTCATGCTTCTTATCTATACTTCATGTGTTCACGTGTATGATTCATGCTTCCTATGTATACTTCATGTCTTCATGTGTATGCTTCATGCTTCCTATGTAGAGTTCATGTATTACGTGTATTCACATGTATGCTTCATGCTTCCTGTGTATACTTCATGTATTATGTGTATTCACATGTATGCCTCATACTTCGTGTATTACATATATCTATTTGTTTTCTTCATGAACGAATGTATCTTCAACAAGATTACTCCATGTGTATTAAAAATGTTGTTTAAATCGAAATGCTTTCTAGGTTGATAAGCACTAACATAAAAGGGAGAGAAATTTATCGTTTAGAAAGATATCCATAACATCCTTGAAGAATTCAATTAAGAATACAACCTTAGGCAATATTGCAAATAAATTAATTTAGGTTCTCACAAATAGTGATGATATGATTTAGGTTGTGACATTTCAAAGGAAAAAAGTTGTGACCCTTCAAATAGGAAAGACTATGACCCTTTTATAATGAAGGGCGATGACCATGCCTAGCATAGATGTGCCCAATTGGACGTGTTAGTGCTAACGGTTTTACCCCACGAAGAACAAAACAAAAGTAGCCTACCTTGCAACTTTACACTACATGCATCTAACAATTTTTTAAGCATCAAAAAAAATTTCACCACAAGAAAGTGCCTCAGAGATATCAAAAATTGAGAGAGGTTATTTAGAGGGGCCCTACATGATCCCTTAGCCTCAAATAGAATGTTCTAAGTGACACAGTTTTCGAGTAATAGCTCCTCAAAGATTGCTACCTTTTTGTAATTTGGTCTTTTAAGGGACTTCGTTGGTAAAATGTAGCTCAAATTGTTTCGCCATGTTTTGGTACAAAATAAGACCTTTCCTAGCATAAACCCACCAATCCGAATGTTTTGGAACTATTGGTTTGGTCACATGATGAACAGAATGAAAGTTACACCACCTTGCAACTTTACACTGCATGCATTTGACACTTTTTCCATCAATTGAAAACTCGACACCACAGGAAAATACCTCAATGATATCAAAAATTGAGAGAGGTTATTGTAGAGGGGCCCTACATGGTCTCGTGAATTTGGGGCATGTGAGAAACAAAGAACAACCCTGTCAAATGTAGCCAGTCCTCATCCTCTGGTGTCAGCCTCTGTCGTAGGTTCCCCATAACCCTCATCCATTGCTCACGTGATTGTAGGACCTTTAGGTCCTCTTGCATCATCGCACACACTAACATCAGTCCCTTTAATCATAAACATGACCTTTATCTTAGCCTAGTTAACTTATCTTGATATCCTCTATGAAATCACGCCTTTGTTTTCATGCAAGCACTGTTTTACCATATGCAAACACTCTAACTTTTCACCCAAGCACTGCTTTACGCAAGCACAACAATTCCCCACATAGGAGCATCGATTTTTGATGCAGGTGCCACATTACGTATGTGTCATTTTCCTAACCCCCCCAACGCATGCGCATCAAGCGCATGCGTGCCGAACGTAGGTGTCATGATTTTTAACACGGGAGCTAAAATCAACCGTAGGCACCAATTTGCTCAAACATGATTTACTGGCACGTAGGCGCCATAACCATGCCCTTAGGCACTGTTTCATTAAACGACGCATCTGTTACCCAAACTTTGACCCCTAATTTGACCTACCCTAGACCCACCTAACCTAACCTAAACCTAAGGGATAGGTAGCGTACTAGATCTCCTATGTCCTTCACTCACTGATACTCCTGAACCCACTCCGCACGATGCGTATCATGAGGAATTTGTGCCATTGCTTCGCTCTACCACCTCAGCTTTGCTCCTTTAATCAAAAGTTGAAAATGACCTTTTGGGCCCCTCCAAGTCTATTTATAGGCTATTCAACCCTAATTAACCACTAATTAAGCCTTCACCCTAATCTCGTTTCTATTGGCTGCATAAAAAATCTCGTTCTTCATACCAATTTCACCTAATTTCTCCATTTCTTTTGATTTTTACTAAATTTATCTTCTACACTAATTCCCTATCATTTTAGCCTTCACTTTTCAAGACCCTAACCAAAAATATTTTTTCAAAATTTTTTCGGTTAGTCTCTCATGGGGTCATCACTTCCTAATTAACCTTTCGTCCCATTGGGGCAAATTTTAAACTTCTTTGACGCAATATCACTTCAGGCACTACATCAAAGAGGGGAAAAATGTAGTCACCCCCAATCTGACTTTACTTCATCTTAATTAATTAAATATTTTTATTTAATTTTAATTAACCCATTTCTACTTTCCTAATTAATTAAATATATTTAATTAATTAATTAGTCTATTTCTTCTCATAATTAATTAAATATTTTTCTTAATTAATTATGTCATTTACCTAAATCTATAGTTCTTCTAGTTAATTAAATAATTCCTATTATTTAATTAATCCCATCCAAACCCCTCTCTCTTCCTAAAAACCCAATTACATTAATTAATCCTTGATTAATTAATGAACTAACCTCCATTAGCCCATTCTCCAACTTTTGACTCTACCTAGGTTAGTAAACCCATGGTTTACTAACCTCACCCACCTAACTAAGCTAATTAATTCCTAATTAACTTTCCTAACCCACATCATTACCAATATTTTCCTATTTAAAATTCACCCTCAACCTCTTAATCTTGTCTCATTAATGCCACATATCCCAATTACCCCAACTCTCTTACACATAGCCTCCAAAATTAAATGAGATGTCATCCCAATGTGTGCTCACACATGTGTGAGCACACCTCACTCTTCTCCATGCACCTAATTGTGACACTTGTCACAATGTTAATGAGCCACATTCTTTGATCCATGCATCACCTCCACACTCAATCCTAGCCCTCCATTTTACCCTTCAATTTTCTATAAATTGGGCCTTCATCCCCTCGTTTGGGCATCTTGAATTATGTTAATTTCATGTTGGTGCAATTAAGAGCAGTCCACATTTTCATCTTGAGCAAAGTAAACAAGACTTGGGTGCATCTTGGAGCTCAATCAAGGAGGAATATCAAAGGTATAAATGGTGCGTATGTTTATGCTTTATTTGCTTAATGATTTATACTTTTGATTTAAATTTCTAACCCCTCCACACACAGTCTTTTGCAATGTGATAAGAGGTATAGTCATCATAATGCCAAAAATTATTTAGTAAATTATCTCTAAGATAATATGATAGAAATAATTCCTCACATCTAAAACTGGAAAGAATGCATTATAAAATTGGCAATTCCTTACTCCAAAGGAAAAATAGAAGACAATTCCTTCTATCTATAGTGGTTAGCAATAATATTCAAAATACAAATACAAATCTGGTCCACTATGACTAAACAAACTAAAGAAATCTATTCCTCATGAATAAACATAAAGGAAACATTTAACATAATCTCATATGAAATGAATACAAGTCACATACACTACAAATTGTTGCTAATTACTAATATTAATAATGAAGTTTGTTCTAATTTGGAAAATACTAGTTTGACACTTGTACCATAGAAAAATAGCTCTTGGACATTTTCATGGTCTTTTAGGTCTTTCTCTCATGATGCTTGGTCCATTTTTCTTTGATTTAATGTTGCAATGTGGCTTAAACATTCACATTAGGTGTTACATCCCTAACTTTAAATCTCTTTTACTTTTTACTTTTGAAGTAATTAGTAGATGATTACGCATGATTCAATGATTAGATGTTTAGGAAAAATGTCTGGAAAAATCAATGTATCTTAAGTTACGTTTATTTCACTAAAATTGGCACGTGTTTAAAAGTTGTCAAGATGTGATGACTTCATGAGGATTATGAAATGATTATTAATACAATAATCTTTAGTTGGTAATGGAAAGTTGCATTCAGGAATCAGATTTCCACCCTCCGAGAAAAGGAGGGAGAGCATCATTGGAGAGAAGGATATAGATACAAGGAATAATAGGTTGTCGCCATCTTAGGTCTAGTGTTGACGCAAAAATGGTCAAACCTACTTGAGTCAGGTGGGTGATACTCAACTCTCTTGGTCTAAGTTTACTGCTCGACTCGACAAGTTGTCGATGTCGTTTAATGTCTAGTGCATGTTGTTTAACATGTTTAAAAGCTTGTCGATAGTACTCATTTAGTCGACCTATGTGTTGAGATGATTCTCTTATGGGTTATTAACTCTCTTTTTATTATATAAAACAAATGAATATATGAATATAGGTATACCTTGTCAATAAGGTAAGCATATGTACTCGTACACATATAGATGGGTGCATGGATGCATATGTGCGTACAATGACATAGATATTACCATCATACAACATTTACGTTCAAGTATGTATGTATACATACGTACATGCATAAGTTATTGCAACCGAAAATGACTCTCATTGGGATATTGCATAAGGACGTCGAGCTTGATGATAATTTTGAAAGTGTATATTGAGAGGGTGACTTCACTTGAGTGTCGACTAATAGTGAATGCCATTGACTTTGTATGGTAAAGTTGATATTAATCTTGGAAGTTTTAATATATATTTATATATAATATAAGATTATTCTAAATGGCTAATCTAGCCGTAGAGCTTATTGTTTAGCTCAACTCTTACGTGAGGAGCACGTTTTGAATTCATAAGGATATCATCTTGTTTCTAATGCCAACATGAGCCTTGAAAGGCCATGACACACTAATTTATCATTGGGAAATAGATTTTTCAAACTAGCATGGATATTAATGGAATGTGATACCGTGTTCCACATTTTTCTCTCGGAATTATTTAGTTATTGTAACCGTTTTGTGTTGGGAGAGATAGGGAGTATTCAAAGGAGTCTAAAAGATCACCCTCTAACTCCAGGCAGTTATGGTGGGAGGAGGCGATAGCTTTTTGGGGGGTAACCGTTCCTTTATGGAACAACGTGAACGGGAATAAACAGGTCTCTTGGCCAGCGTATGGAGGAAGTGCGCTTCTTGTCCAGCGTATGGGATAAAAGAGGATTTTGGTTATCTTTGTGCAGGGAAAGACATTAAGAGTAGGCCGAATTAGAGAAATACCTTCGCATTTGAGGGATTGTGCTCAGGTAGAGTAAAGAATGTCACCCTTGCATGCATTTTCAATTATGAGGTTTCTTTTATATCGAGTTTCCACGACATGCATATCTTATGGGGTTGATGCTTTTACTGTGGTGTCCTCATCTCTGATATATTCTTTGTGGTAATGACTTGAGAAATTCAGTCGAGCTTGAATAATATTTAAAGCTTTTCTTTTCATTTCAGAGGCTCAAGGCCTTACGACTGAGCTGTATTCCTCTCTATTCTTCACTGTGTCTAAGCTCGAGACTAATGGCGGAGCTATACTATATTATGTTCCTTTCCATGACTTTCCTGAGGCCATGGAGGCCGAGCTTCAATACATTGTATCCCTTTCTATACTAAAGCTCATAGGTGTGAAAATCAGGCTATATTGCAAGGCTTGTCACGTTATATTTGTAGCTCAAGGTCACAAAAGCTGACGAGCTTAGTGCATTACAATCCATACTATATCTATGGCTCGAGGTCATTATGGCCGAGCACATATAATTACTTCAGCATATTCGCATCGAATAACGTTGTATATAGAATAAAAACAGAGCCAAGTCTCGAGTAAGGGGACGAGCCTAAGGAGTTCAGGGTATGAAAGGTGCCAAACTGTGGTATTGTACCTGTTAGTTATTCAACGTGCATATAACCAATATGGCCACCACGACTGTGGTGATGGATGATATAGCCTTAAATATAACTATGCTTACAACACTCAAACAAAATCTTGACTTTGCTTGCATGAAAACCCGATTGGGGTTAAAGAAGGGCTTATTAAATAATTATGACTGTACTTGTCTACCCTCAACAAAGGAGGTGGTGTGATCATCAATGATCATAGTTTTAACATATGAAAGCTTGCATGTTAGCCAAATCATCATTATTAGAGTTTGTTGCTTTATATAACCAAAACTAATATGGTTAATATTACAAGATTTAAACTCTTGGTTTTACTTATGAGTGATCTTCACGGGGATAGTGTTTATTAGCAAAAGCTCATAAGGGTAATTTGAACTATCAACTTTAGGAACCATTCTTTTTAGTTAAGGAAAAGTATGTCTATAATATCACGAATATGATTCTATCCTATGGGATAGTTTAAATTGGAATTGAGAACCATGGATAGACTTGGGGGGGGGGTGAATATGGATTGACTTTTGATATGTTTAGAAAATGGAATATGGTGACATGGAGTCACAAATTCCCTATATCAGAGTTTAACTATTATTGATAGTTACTATGTTAACTACGACGCATCCTATGTATTTAAATGATATGTGACTCCTTGTTGGAGAAGAAGAAAATAGACAAGAGGAAAGTTTTATTGACTTGTAGGCGGCACTAAGTGCCTTCCTGGTTATATTTGTGGATACTATGGTTAGTATGAAACTATTATACTTCTCCGTAAATGGAAGTCATCTCTTTATGAATGGTCATGCCTCATGAGGGAGGTATAAGATATTAAAGCCTAACTTATGCTGGAAGATTGACTTAGATCAAGACTATTGATGTGAAATGATAGTATTCTTTTGATATTACATTAGTGAAGGAATACCTTGAATACTATGTTTATACATGTACGTAAAATGTGAATTTAAACAATGTCAAGTGGTCTAGGAGAGACTAGAGGCATTTTGTTCTTATGATTAGTTACACTTATGTTATTACCTTTGGAAAATCAAGGATGTTGATATTTCCATGCGTTGGGTTAGAAAAGCTAAACCCTAGTATTGAAACAAGGAGAATGTAGGGAATCTATAACTCTTATGTCAGATATGACATTGTACATATATATTTTGATTGTCAGTGTAAGGTCGAGAAAGCTACTGAGTAAGACAGGAAGTCTTTATAACACCTTAAGAGATTATTCGATAATGTTGAAACTTGATTAAACACATTGAGATGTTGGGTATTGAATCTTGAGAAGTAAATGACAAGACGTCATAAACCCTAGATATTGCAAGAATGCAATAGGGGACTTTTGAAAAGGTTTGAAATATATAAATCTTTACATTACATGTTTATAATGAATTATGGATTATTTCTAAGTCAGACTGACTAGAATGGATTTTCTATACTGACTAGTTGTGTCTATAATATCAAATAAAGTAAGAAAAACTATAGGATGGGATAGTTTCTAAGATGAGTCAGAGGTGTGTGTCTAGATGGAATGACCAATTAGAATGATCATCACTTAGCTAGAAGGGATCTAGAGTTGTATGGTCGATTGAGTTTTGTAGGACACATCACTAGGACTCAGATGGAGAAACTTGAAAGTTCCTTATATCTATACTCTTCGAGAAGGGTTGGGTCACTTCCAGTTAGGAAGTGCGCGGGGGACCACTTGAGTCCGTGGTTGGAGGAAAAGCACTCGGATGATGCTCTCCCTCTGTAGCAGTAGACTCTCTGAGGCTTGTGAAGATAGAGATCGACATTCCAAATGCAGTGAACTCCATGTTCTGGCTTATGATAGAAAAACCTATGAGGTAAGACTATTCTTTATGCCAAATTTATTTTATGTGATATAAATGAATTATGTAAGGAATTAGCTTGATTCTAGTTATGATTACATGTGAATTCAAGTTTGAATTTATCTAGAAAAGTTGTACTTTATTCTTGTGCTTATGCAAATGTTTTCACTTTTAAAAAAAAATTCTCTCTCATGTTTACTAAGTTTATTTACCTTCTAGTAAATTCTTGAGTTTACTTGTGTATTAAGAGGTGGAATGTTACATTAGGTCCTTAAAATTCAAATTGTGATGTCTTGTAAAGTTGTTGTGAAGTGTTGTAAAACATTTCTACACTTTTCTAGACTCAATTCATTACAATTCACCTAAAACTCACCTTTTCATCACTTATCAAGTCCTATTTTGAAGTGTTGTAAAGTCTTGTAACAAGATTTCATGCTTTTCTAGGCTTTATTTCACTATTTACACCTTTCTTATGCTTTATTTGACCCCTTTATGCACTCATAAGGCTTAATTAAGTGTGTTTTTGAATGTAAACCCGACAAACAACATTAAATGTGACTTAATTCCCAACACCCACTTTCAAGTCCAAGTTGGGACCCATTCGCCATGGGTGGTGAATAAGTCCCTCTTGACTCCAAATTCAAAATATTTCAAATTTTCTTGTGGGTTTTTATTCAAAATTACCTTATGTCGGCCTGTGATGAGGTATCATCGGGTTACTAAGGTGTAAGTGTGTATAAATAAGTGTTTTTCTCCTCATTTTACATCTCCTAATTCATTCAAGCAATCTCCTCATTCACTAAGCATTCAATTCACATTTGAGCACTTTGCATCATTCAATCAAGCATCAATCAAGTATCTTGGAGCAACCATTGATATATCTTTAGATTTATTCAACAAGGTTGTGGTGAGTTTAGGAAATTTGCATGTTGTTTATTCATCTTTCCTTGTTCATTTCATTTCATTTCTTCATTAAGGGTGGGTGCTGTCATAATAGTGGTTTACAATTCCTGAGAGGAACGAATTTTAGCTAAAATCACATATTTTTAGAAAATATAATGATTTAAGCCTTAAAAAGTTCCATTTGGGATTCAATTGAAGAGGGTTTGATCAAATCTGCCTTAGATCCAAAACCCTTGGATAGAACCTCACTAGTTTTAAACCATGCCTATAAATGTGTCTCCTTTACACCTATCAAAATGCTGATAAAAAATCACTTTTGATTTAGCTTTTGGGGGATCAAATGAATTCATTTAAAATTTATTTCAAATGATTATGGTATTCCTCAGAACAAACTATCTAATGAATATAATTTTAATATGTTTTGGTTTTGTTATGTATTTGTTTTTTAAGTTTTATTAAACATAGGTTTTTCATCAAAAATGAATTTCTTTGTTCTTCACATGTGGAAAAATAGAAGATTATCTAAAAAAAATTTGAAAAATATGAGTGCACTAGATATTGAAGTCCTTGATCCAACAAAAAAATTAAATTAAATTTTGACATATACAAAAAGTTAAGCATTATACAGTCGTGCTATGTCTGAATTATAATTGGTTTGAATTCGAAACTTGATTAAAGAAAAAATATTCAATAAGAAACTATCTAACCAAGTGGAAGCACTATATATCAGAGTTAAAAATATAAATTTGAAAGAATTAGGAATTTTATCCTTAAAGAAGGAGAAAAAAGTTATGCATTATCACGGTGATAAGTCACTTTTTAAAAATGTTGTTCACGAAAAAAATTAGTTTTGTGGGAGATGGAAAAGTGAAACGATTCCAAAATTTTGAAAAAATATTTTAGAAGATCTCTGGACAAAATTTGATGAGACTCTAGGTATAACCTAACCCTTAACCATTTTCCCCTTTTGCATGTGTGTTTGTAGACTTGTGTATGCATATTTATCAAGGAATTAGGTTTTGAAAAGTCTAGAAGAATTCAACAATGTGTTTCAAGTCAAATCAAACCTATTTCAAGCTTGGAGACAACACATTATGTTTTTCTGTGATTTGGCTCCATCAGCAGACAAGAGACAAGTCACGGAATCACAGTGCTTCTGAGGTGGTCCTTGATTTCACAAAATTTTGGGAGAGAACTGATTCACCATCAGTGGTGAATGAGTCCCACCTTAAGGTTGGAAAAGTATATTTTGTTAGATTCTGGATCCCGACAGTCAGAGACCAGTTTTTAGGACTTTTTTCCAGCAACAAGACTAGTTCACCATCAGTGGCAAATGAGTCCCACTGGTGATCTACATTGATTTATGTCAACATTTAGGACACTCCAGATTCAACATTCACTACCCAGGTGCACTCTGATTCAACCTTTTTCATTTCTGTTTTGCATTCGTTCATGTTTTAGTTCATTCTTGCATATCACATTGTGTTTTCAAACATTGCATATTTCTTAGGTTTTTCATTCATAATCAATCAATTACATTACTTAGTTGCATTTAGATCATCTCATTTAGTCTTAATAACATCATACATTTCCTAAATTGAGTGAACCACATTGATTTTGGTGGGGTTTATCTCTCTCCTTTTAGTTGAAACATCCTAAGAGTGCAAGGGTAGCTTTTAAACCTCATTCCCAAAAATCTATGGTTCATTTTGGTGAACCTGCATATTGAGCACCTTATCTTTCTAATTTTATCTTGCATCCTAGGCTTCATTTGCATCAATATTCAATTAGGTAATTTTTTTATTTTTACATCCTAAGGATTCTCAAATTGCATTAGTGAAAGACTCATTTAGATTTCATTCTTGCATATCTAAACATCAAAAAACTGAAAAATTGCATTTGCATCCTTAATTGGCATCTGAAAAGCATTGAAATCATTTTAATTTTTTTGAAAAAATAAAAATAAAAATCATAACTAGAATCATTTGCCACCTTGGGCGAATTAGTCCACCTGCACATTCTAAACAACATTTTCAAGCATTTTTTGGGTTTCTTTCTATTTTGCTTTCAAAATTCTCTATTTTCTACTACTCCTTGCATCTTATTTTACTTTCATACATTTTCATCATGGATTTTTCTTTTAACAAGTTTTGGAATTCATTGAAATCCTTAGTAGACATGTCCAATTATGCCTTTGGTTGTGATCCTAATGACCTTGAGCTTCCACATTCCCCTTCAACTCCTCATGATTTTCCTTGTGATGTAGACATCATTGGAGAATATGATGATAGCATGAACAAGTTCTTAAATGAATGTCTTGATAACCTTGAAGCTAATGCAACCTTTTTCCCATCCTTTAAGTCACAAGATCTTCCTACTGTGGCACCTCCTGATCACTTTGGGTATCTACATCCTAAAACTAATGAAGGACCTAAGTTCCCTCCATCAAGTGGACCTAGTTCCTCTAAACAACCACATCCTCAACCATTTTATGATCACAAAGTTACAAACACTCCCATCAATCTTGAAGAAACATATGAAAAAGGCTTTACTATCCTAAGTAAACAAGGTTGTGATATAACAAATGAGCATAACATTCATCAACTTCTCAAACAAAGACCAACCGAAGAAAACATAATAGGATTAGGATATCAAGATCCTCCTCATGTTGACAAACCTCCTTTTGAATATTGGAGACTTCGAGATAATGGTACAGTGATCTTTGCTTCTTCTCCTGACTTGAACACTCTCCTTCCACGAGAACAACCATTACCTGATTATCATGACATGAATGCTAGGATCCCCATGGGTCCTCTTCCTCCTTCCATTCATGAAAAAAGAGAATCTAGGAAACAAAAACGACCTTACAAATTGAAAAAACTCAAGTTTCCTACTCATCCTCCACCTTAATGTGAAAGGAGACTTCAACCGCTTTTAAACAAAGGCCTTATACTCTTACCACCTCTGAATAGGTTGGTCATCCATCCTAAAGATTCTAACATACCATATTGCAAATATCATCGTGTTATTGGACATCGAACTGAAGAATGTCAGACATTGAATGACATACTGGACAAGTATCACTTCACTGATACCGACTGCTTTCCTATCATCTCTTAAAAAAAAATCCTCTCTTCATGCCATAGTTGTAGAATTTTCTATTCTCACTATTGCATGATACTTTCCCATCACCCAAATCGACTCATTCTTACCCTACACTCTGTGAGGGAAAGAAGTTGTTAGCTTTGTCCTTGTACTGCATTTTTCTTTGTCTCTTAACTACATTATTCATCTTCCGCTTATATTACTTAAGATTGTGAAGTCCATAACTTGGTTAATGGTTGACTTACATTTGCATTACTCGCTCCTTTTATAGTGGCATTTTTATTCCATGTGCGTATCGTGTTTCCCCTTAATGTGTGTTTGATGTTCTCTCTCTTTGTGACATTCCTCTATTTGTACCTTTATTCTTCTATCTATTGTACATTTCCTTTTTCATGTTTGTTTTGTGTTCTCCTTTTGGGGATGGTGCAAAGCGTTCAAACACCCTATGTCTCTTCCATGTTGACCCAAAAGGTCCTTTTTCTCTTTCATTTTTTCTTTTGTGTTTTCATTTTGGGGATGGCCTTAAAGTGTTGGGAACCATATGTCTCTTCCATGTTATTAAAGGTCCTTTTCTTTTGTGTTTACTTTTGGGGATGACACAAGGTGTTGAATGCCCTATGTCTCTTCCATGTTATTGTCCGGTCCCTTTTCCTTTACTTTGTCTTTTTCTTGTGTTTTTCCTTTTTGGGGATGACATAAGGCATTGAGACTTAAATGTATCCTTCATGTTGACCCAAAAGATTTTTCTTTTCTTTTTCCTTTTCTTTTCGCTTGTATTTTCCTTTTGGGGATGATGTAAGGCATTGATACTGCAATGTCTCTTCCATGTTGACCCAAAACAGACTTTGTTTTTCTTTTGTTTTCACTCTCTTTGTGTCATTCTTCTAGTTCTATGTGCTTTGGGGAATGATGAAAATTCTGAGCTCTTTAATCAAAATATCGTAGCAATGAACATATTGACCCCAAATCCATAGATCCCTTATGTGTTTGGTGTATTCCTTTTTGGGGGGCAACTCCCTTTTCTTTTTTTCTCTTTTTTGTTTACATGAAGCAACCTAACTTAGGAACATATGACTTGGCATAGAGCTTTCCAAGTTGGCTCTCATGTCTTGTTTCTTTTTTTCCTTTTTCCCTCGCTACTTTAAAGTAATTGCTCACAAAATAGTGTGTATCAATTCCTTTAAAGTGGGGGGCATACATTGGCATAATTCATTTGAATTCTTGGTTCTTATTGCAACTTTGTCACTTCATACGATGCATTCGTCACTTTGTGGATGACACTGGGTGTGATGTCCTTCATAAGTGTGATCTCTCTTAGCATATTGCATTCCTCTTAGTGGCCTAACGCGACACACTGCATCCCCTAAGTTGTGAATATTTTATTATTTGATTGGTCCTCTCTTGGAGACATTAGACATAATGTTCCCTAAGTGAGACCTTGTATGAACTTAACAAGACTCCTTTGAACATCTTTTCCACTTTTACATTTTTGTATTTTACATCTTTTCCACCTTGCATAACGCAACTTGCATGCCCATGGTACCTTTCTCTTTGTTCATGAGTTCTAATCATACAAATCTTTGCTTGTCTCATGAAGCACCATGAACTGAAATTTTCCTTTGTGGCACCTTGTTGAAGTTATCGGGAGGTATAACTTTGATATGGTTGAGCGAGATGCCCATTCAACGACACAACTTTCCCCATAGCCACCTATGTGTTTATGAGTGCATACCAACTAGTGTATGTTTCTCACCTTTTGGGCCTTCTCACTCAGTGGATCTCCATGAGTTCTGTCACCCCAGAGTGAGTATGCATTTTCTTTTTTGAACAAACAACCTAGATCTAATTCACAACTAGCTGAACAAATGATCGAAGCTTGATCCAACTTTTCCTTTTTCTCTTCTTTCTTTCATTCTCTTTCACACTTTTGTTCCTTTGTTCTTACGTTTAGTTTTCCATGGGATCTTCATCCTGGGGGCTTGATCATCCCTCTTGATCATTGTCATTCCATCTTGCTAACATAAGTTCATTTGGATCCTTCTCAATATGCATGGCTACTTTAGTGTGAGTTTGAAGCAAGTTCATCCTCTCACTAGAGTGGGGGCTAAATGTACCATAGAAAATGGCTCTTGGACATTTTCATGGTCTTTTAAGTCTTTCTCTCATGATGCTTGGTCCATTTTGCTTTGATTTAATGTTGCAATGTGGCTTAAACATTCACATTAGGTCCTTAAAATTCAAATTGTGACGTCTTGTGAAGATATTGTGAAGTGTTGTAAAACATTTCTACACTTTTCTAGACTCAATTCATTACAATTCACCTAAAAATCACCTTTCATCACTTATCAAGTCCTATTTTGAAGTGTTGTAAAGTCTTGTAACAAGGTTTCACGCTTTTCTAGGCTTTATTTCACTATTTACACCTTTCTTCTGCTTTATTTGACCCCTTTATGCACTCAATAGGCTTAATTAAGTGTGTTTTTGAATGTAAACCTAACAAATAACATTAAATGTGACTTAATTCCCAACACCCACTTTCAAGTCCAAGGTGGGACCCACTTGCCATGGGTGGAGAATGAGTCCCTCTTGGCTCCAAATTCAAAATATTTCAAATGTTATTTTGGGTTTTTATTCAAAATTACCTTATGTCGGCCTATGATGAGGTATCATCGGGTTACTAAGGCACAAGTGTGTATAAATAAGTGTTTTTCTCCTCATTTTACATCTCCTAATTCATTCAAGCAATCTCCTCATTCACTTGCATTCACTAAGCATTCAATTCACATTTGAGCACTTTGCATAATTCAATCAAGCATCAATCAAGTATCTTGGAGTAGCCATTGATATATCTTCGAATTTCTTCAACAAGGTTGTGGTGAGTTTAGGACATTTTCATTTTTTTTATTCATATTTCCTTGTTCATTTCATTGCATCTCTTCATTAAGGTTTTGATTACCAAAGTGGGATTTGACCAAGGAAAATCCCTATAACCTAACCCTTAACCATTTTCCCCCTTTTGCATGTGTGTTTGCAGACTTGTGTATACAAATTTGTTAAGCAATTAGGTGTTGAAAGGTGGTCAAGAAGTCAACAAAGTGTTTTACGTCAAATCAAATCTATTTCAAGCTTGGAGACAACCTATAGTCTATTTTCTACAAATTTGACTCCATCAACCTGACAAGAAGAAAAGTGCAGCTATGGTGCTACAAAATTGGTCCCTAATTTCATAGAATTTTGGGAGAGGATTGATTCGCCATCAATGGCGAATGAGTCCCACCTTAAGGCTGGAAAAGTATATTTTGTTAGATTCTGGATCTCGACAGTCAGAAACCAGTTTTTAGGACTTTTTTCCAGTAGCAGGACCAATTCGCCATCAGTGGTGAATGAGTCCCACTGGTGATCTACATTGATTTTTGTCAACATTTAGGACACTCCAAATTCAACATTCACTGCCTAGGTGCACTCTGATTCAGCCTTCTTCATTTATGTTTTGTATTCGTTCATGTTTTAGTTCATGCTTGCATATCACATTGTGCTTTCAAACATTGCATACTTCTTAGGTTTTTCATTCATAATCAGTCAATTACATTGCTTAGTTGCATTTAGATCATCTCATTTAGTCTTAATAACATCATACATTTCCTAAATTGAGTGAACCACAATGATTTTGGTGGGGTTTATCTCTCTCCTTTTAGGTGAAACATCCTAAGAGTGCAAGGGTAGCTTATAAATCTCATTCCCAAAAATCTATGTTTCAACACTTAGCAAACCTGAAATAAGTACACAAAAGAAACCAAACTTTAAAAAATTAGCACATGAAATATGTGCTAGCACCAATACAAGTACTAAACACCAAACACAAGATTCAATTCTAGTTCAACAACAAAAGCAATGTGTAGAGCAAAAAGATACTAGTAATGGATATAAAAAATGTCCAACTAAAAGATTAAAAAATGTTCAAGAAAACCAATAGATAGTCTTGGAAACACCACCTATAGAGACAAATTATGTGTCAATTGCAAAAATAATTACCAACATCCAATACAAGTCCTTTGGTATCAAAACTGCACAAAAAAACATCTCACTACTGAATATGAAAAATATATTGCATGAAACTAAACCTCAAAGAAAAGAAATACGAAAGTAATTGAACAAAATTCAGAACACTTCACAATATGAGTGTGTTATATGTCAACAACTAAATCTCTCTTACAAAATGAAAAATCAACAAACAAGAACAAAATTTTTACTTAGCTTTACCAAGCACCCAAATTACACCTCAAATTTCTAAAATATGTATCTCTTGCAAAATGTCATAAAATACCAAAGTTTATCGTACCACAATGTATAAGACGTAACAAGTTGTTATCAATCCTATCTCAAATCTCAAATCTAGAAGGCTCATATCACCCTACATTGTGTTTGCACAAATAAGAAAATAGGGATACAAATAACCTCAAATTGGATTAATAGGATCAATAATTAATGTGCATGCAAATATTAGCACTACACAAAGAGTCCTATCATGCTTAATAAATGAGAAAATTACAATAGTTATTGCATTAAAAAAAACTAGAATAGAAAATGTGTTTCAAGCCGACATTGTCTAACCCAATATGATATTGAGAGCACTAAAACAACTCTGCCACAAAGATCTCTATAAAATGAAAGTCATTTGCATAGACCCTTCCTGGAAAAGGAATTTAGAACAACACTTGGTAACAATTTTGAAATAGATAAAATGCATAGAGAAAACAATATAGATAGTGACGAAACATAAGACAATAGCAAACATGAAACAAAAATAGATACACTTGTCTATGGATTCAAAAAATCACATTACATCTATGATTTGCATGATAAAATAATCAAAATAGCACCTACATAAGAAAGCCATCTAATAGGCATATTTAAAGACAAAAATATAGAAGAAATAAACTTTCCAACACTTTTCTTTGATAACGGATGAGAAGTTACATATATAATAAAACATTTTTCATATCAAAAAATTACAAAGTGGAAACTAATGCACATTGAGTGGTGACTTTGTGAACCATACAAAAAATCTATTTTTCAAAACCATATGTGTAATTCTAGCAAAAATTGTTTCAAGCATATCAATAAGAATTAGAAAAGGGAAATTATAAGGATGAACTCTACTATCCAAAGATGTTAAAAAAAAACCAAATCTAGACAAGATATTGAAATTAGATATTGGATATTATGAATTTTAAACATATTCACATTTCTCCATTAACATTTTTGGAATTAGAAAAGGGAAATTACAAGCACTAACTCTAGCTCAAGAAAAAAAACATTGCAATGATTCGACAAGTAGGACCACCAACATTCTTCCTAACTTTCTTGAGCGTGGAACAACAAGTGTTTCCTTTGCTATTTGTACTAATAAAATTGAATCAAAATCAAAACAAAAACCCCAACAATAATGAAGAGCAAGAAAGTTATATAGATTCCATTATTAGAAAAAATCATATTACCTATAGTCGTTATTACAGACATTGAATGAATGTAATGAAAAACTTGCTAACCAAAGACCATACACTACTTGGACATGTCAATGATTTCTTTTTTGTTACAAAATTTCAAAATAGAGGAAACAAACATGATCGTACACTAACATGGATTAAAAATGCCCCGATATATGGTAAATCACCTAACTATGATATTGAACATTTCATCTAGACAAGTATATTACATGTAATACCAACTTGATTCATCACACTTTTGCAAACATGCATCGAAATCACCATACAAAAAGCTGGAAAAAATCTACCAAAACACAGTGTAGATACAATTTTCCAATTCTACCAATGAAAACAACAACAATACTAGAACTAATTACAGTATTTGAACAAATAATAATAAATAATTCTACTAAAATTCACAATGCAATCAAACAAGAAAAATACCATGAATCTCTTTTCTTTGACTCGTCCTTGAGAAAACTATCTATGACCAAAAGTGACTACATAATTTAGCTATACAATTCAAACTAAAAAAAGCCAACTATGTTCTTGAAAATAAAACCTACTCATACATGGAATAATAGTTTTGTGACCAAAATACCAAATCTCTAGTAGGAAAACATTCACCCAATTTGTATTGAATGCTTATGCTATTGCAACTTATTGTTTATTATACATGAAAAAAGTAGATAAATCAATGATGGTTATTTCAAAAGAATACATAAAGAGCACAAAACTACAAAA
>VDFB02281492.1:461955758-462224135 GCA_007258455.2 Sequoia sempervirens
AGCCCTTCCCTTGTCTGAGGTCTCATGAAGATCTTTCAAATGCTTCCAGATCTCCGCAGTGGATTTACTAGAAGGTATTTCCGGTAACATGTCATTGGCGATAGATAATTTAAGAAGCATGATTGCCTTCCTATTACTTCCATCATACTTGTCCTGATCCTTCCCAGCAACATTGGGAGGAACTTTTGTACCAAGAACAAGCACATCCAGACACTGGTACTCAAAGATGGTAAGCATTCTCTGCTTCCACGTATTGTAATTCTTTCCATTGAACCTCTGCGAACTTTCCAACATAATATTGGACAAAGACACCATCCCTCTTGTTTTCCAAAGCACAAAAAATGAGGTAACTATGTGTAAATTTTTGAAGAAAAAATTTCCGAAAACTCTTTGCAAATTTTTATTTTCCTAGAAAATTGTCAAAACTGGCTCAAAGAACTTTTCAAGCTAACATGAAATCACACAAACTTGGTACAAATTTCAAGGCACGGATTTCAAAGTACCCAGAAAAAAATAGACAACCCAAAAAATATCTCCAAAAACCCAAAAAAATATTGTGATCAAAATAAAATTTTCGGCCTAAAAACCAAAGGGTTTTTCAAAAAAACCCTAGTCACCAAAACCAGTTGCAATATAAAACCCTTCAAAAAAATTTGGTTGAATGTTTGGCGCCCAAAACAACAGGTGAATAAATCACGAATGAGGGTCTGAAAAATGCGGGCAGAGAAGAACAAAATCGCGACCAAAATAAAGGCTCAAAAAACGCGTCTCTCTACACAATAGAAATCTTTAGGAGCCGCGTCGCCAAAAAAAACCTCTTCACAGTTTCACCAAAACACTAGAAGAAGGTCGCGCCAAGTAAAAAAACACGTCTGAACTTTTCTAGAAATCGCGTCTTGGAACAATGAAAACGTGGCCAGAGAAGGTCAAAGAAACACGCACCCAGGAAAATAAAGTCCGGCCAAAAACAGAAGTCAAATCGCACCTAGAAAATCTCCAAATGAAATACAAAAATGCAGAAAATCACGCCTCAAAAAAACGCGACGTAGGACACGACTTAATCCGTCGCCCAGATTTGTAGAGGTCGCGTGCAATAGAGAGAAAAACAAACGCGACCCAGATACAACAAAGATCGCGCCCAAGAAACGCCATAAATAAACCCACGAATTCTTCCTTAAGAAATTTTTTTGTAAAACCAATGGCACCTTAAAAAACCTCAAAAACTTTCAGCAGGCTAACTAGGCTCGAGCATGAGCTCTGATACCATGTTTGGTAATTTGTTAGCTTATAATAATAACAAAAGCATATTACATATATAGATTTACAAAGGACAGATTCCACGATCACAGGATGTGATTGGAATCATAATTGAAGACTGAAAAGAGATTCCACAATCATAGGACGTGATTGGAATCATAACTGAAGTCAAAGCGAAAATATAGGAACTAAACGTAAACTGAAAGAAACTCAAGCTAAAGACTAAGTTAACTAAGATGACCATTAATATTACATTTAATATTTAATAGGATCAGTTATAAATAATGGTTCAATTATGACTAAGACACAGAAAATGGAAGGGACTCAAACAAAAAATGACACTATAGATTTGAGTCCCAATAGGGTGATAGACTATTCTACTCCTTTTCTTACTCAACCCAAGCTATATGGATTAGGATGTTGTAAATGTTTTCAATACAAGTTTTTCTACTAACTCTTTGGAAACCAACTTTGTTTGAGAACAAGTATCAAAGAGAGTATTTGCCTTTATCTTCTTCACTTGAATCTTCATGTGAAAGAGTTTGATGTTCTCACATTTTTCTTACTCTTCTTGTCACTGAAGATTTTTTTTTTTGGTTGAGAGATGTACAAACAAGTCCTCCATCTACAATTACAGCTACATTCCACTTCTTGGCCTGCAAATGAAGTCATAATATGTTTTTGTTCTTCATAGGTTTGTTTTCCATGGGTTCAATTTCCAACATGTTTCCTTTGTATGACAAGTGAAGTTTGTTGATTGCATAGTTGAAAAAACGCTGAGCACTCAAGAGACTCGTGAGTACTCGTGGTTTAATTTTGCATCTAAGGAAATTGCCCATTAACATTCCCAGCTGAGATTTTCTTTGTTTTTGCCAAGTCTTGGTGCGTTTTGTGGAGTTAATGTATTTAGGTTCTTTTTTTTTAATTTGCCAAGTTGCTGAGTCTGAGCCAAATTTGGGCCTAACAAGTTGAAAGTTTTCAAGCTCTGGTTGATATGATATGACTGGAACTGTCAACCTTGTAGGGTTGATCTTGTTAGTTTTAGACCAGATATGTAAATAAGCAGAAATATAACACACTTAACAAAGAACACAATGAATTACCCTAGGAAAACCCTCCTTCTCGAGGGTGAAAAACCCAACAAAATATATCTCTTATATATTGAATGAATAAGAACAGAAATTTGCTTACAAGTTAGGCCCTACACAAGGCCGAATTAATACAATGAATAATAGCACCTCTCCTTGATGCAAAGATACAAATGAATATGTTTCTCCTTGAGATCGATCTGCTGCTACAAAATGATGATCTGCTCCTACAAGTGCGGATTTCTTCTTAGAAGGTGCGAATTGAATTGAGAATGAATTGATGATCAAATGGATGATCTTCACCTTACATATATACCAATCTTAGGGGACCTCTTCTCTAGGTCGGCCCCTAGAAAGAAATAAAAAAATGTTATTTGTAATCAAGGCCGACCTGCCTTGAGGAATATTTATATTAAATTTAAAATTAATTATGGAGAAAATATCTCCCGCCGCTACATTCATTAACACTCCCTCTTAGCTAGGGAGGTATTTTTCCAAATATCCTCGTCATGGAGTCTCTTGACATGACGCTCGCAATGGTTACACCCATTGTGGAAAACCACATCTCAATCTTAAAGATGTACAAGAGCTCATCACGGAGTCTCTCAACGTGATGTTGTCATGGAGTCTCTCAACATGACATCCACCATGGCTACTCCCATGTGTGGAAAGAAACATATGTACAAGTGTTCATCACGGAGTCTCTCAACGTGATGTTGTCATGGAGTCTCTCAACATGACGTCCACAATGGTTACTCCCATGTGTGGAAAACACAAGTGCAAGGTCCATCATGGAGTCTCTCAACGTGATGTCATCATGGAGTCTCTCAACATAACGTCCACAATGGCTACTCCCATGTGTGGAAAGGACCACATCTCCGTCTTAGAGATGTACGAGGGCTTTCACCTCATATTTCTCTGTCTCAGAGAAAATGCATTATAGCAAAGCTCATTGATGCTGAGTCTCCCTCTCGGCCAGGGCAACATTCTCCACTACCCCAAGCTTGTCCCTGAAATGTGCAAACTTCACTTTGGAAAGAGGCTTGGTGAGAATATCAGCCGTCTGATCATCAGCGCAAATATACTTGAGTTGAATTGCTTTCCTCAGCACCATATCTCTGATGTAATGTTACTTGATCTCCACATTGTTTGTCCTATCATGAAACACTAGATTTACTGAGAGCTTCACACAACTTTGATTATCACAATGAATCATAGTCGGCTCCAATGTTTGCCCAAACAATCCTACAAGGAGCTTTCGAAGCCACACTGCTTCTCGAGCTGCCACACATGCTACAATATATTCAGCCTTTGCAGTGCTTGGTGCCACAGAAGTTTGCTTCCTGCTACACCAAGAAATCATGGCAGACCCCAAGCTGAAGCAACATCCAGAGGTGCTCTTCCTATCAGTTACACTTCCGGCCCAATCAGAATCAGAATAGCCTTGTAACTTTAGATCTTCATAGGAAGTATATCTCAAGCCATATCCCATAGTGCCATGCAAGTATCTCAGAATATGCTTTGCTGCAACTAGATGTATTTGTCTTGGCTCACACATGAATTGATTGAGAGCACTCACTGCATAGCAAATGTTTAGTCTAGTGTTGACTAGATACATCAATGATCCAATCAATTGTCTATACATGGTGGGATCTACCAAATTTGAATCAGCTACTGAGTCACTCAACTTCTTCAAATTTGTCTCCATAGGTGTAGACATGGACTTGCAATCCATCATCCCAAATCTCCTCAAGATGCCTATAGTGTATTTTCCTTGACTTACAGTAATCTCATTAGGTCTTTGCCGCACTTCTAGTCCCAAGAAGTAATGCATGAGACCAAGATCCTTCATCTCAAATTTGAAGGCTAACTCTTTCTCGCATTTGACAATGAGATACTCTGCTCCAGTGAGAAATAAATCATCAACATAAAGAACCAATATCAAAGCCTCGCCATCAACTATCTTGAAGTAAAGATTGGAATTTGCATCATTCTTGGAGAATCCCAAGCTCATCAAATATTTATCAATCCTTTCATACCATGCACGAGGTGCCTACTTAAGGCCATACAATGCTTTCTTCAATTTGCATACATGAGACTCCTTCCCATGAATCACGAAACCATCTAGCTACTCAATGTACACTTCTTCTATCACACCATTAAGAAATGCAGTGTTTACGTCCATTTGATGTAACTTCCAGCCTTTAGGAGATGCAATAGCAATAATTGTCTTGATATAAGTGTATCGAGCAATAGGGGAAAATGTTTCCTCATAATCTATTCCCTCCTTCTGAGAGAAGCCTCTTGCCACAAATCTTGCCTTGTGTTTCTCAATGCTACTGTTAGCTGCATGCTTGATTTTGTAGAGCCGTTTGGAAGACACTACTGATTTCCCTTCAATTCTCGGAACAACATCCCATACATCATTCTTAATTATGGACTGATACTCTTATGTCATTGCATCTCTCCATACCTGCTGGTTGGATGTCTCCTCAAAATTGAAAGGCTCAAAATCAATGATGTGACTCATCAATGCGACATAACCTGGAAACTTCTGCTGTCTCTTGCTTTCCCTAAAGGTGCCTCGAGGAGCTGCATACTTTTCTGCCTCTTGCATAGTCTGTCGAGCCCATAGAGGCCTCTTCCGACCCACGACAATGTCTCTAGGCGCATCAGTTGGTTCTATAGGATCAATTGGATCAATAGTCTCGGCTGGTTCGTTGGACTCCCTCTAAATGTCAGGAGTATGATAAGGAGATATGTCCATATCCTGAGGAGTCTCCTACTCTTCACTGTCTATCTCCATGTAAGACCCTTTAGATCTTTTGAAGGCTACTTCCTCTTCGAAGGAGACATCCCTGCTGATCTCAATCTATTTCTGTCTTGGAATATAGACTCTGTAGGCCTTTGAAGACTCACTGTATCCTACGAATATACCCTTCTTCCCTGAAGGTTCTAGCTTTGATCTTTTATCCTTAGGCACATGAATGTAAACAAGACAGCCAAAAATTCTTAAATGACTAACCTTAGGTTTCACACTTGTGAAGGCCTCTTCAGGAGTCATGTTTCCCAATATTTGATGAGGGCTTCTGTTTTGAACATACACGGCGGTTTTGGAAGCTTCTGCCCATAGGAAAGTCTGTAAGTTTTGATCATGAATCATAGCCTTGGCTGCCTCAACTATGGATTTGTTCCTTCTTTTGGCAACTCCATTTTGCTGAGGGTTGTACGGAACACAAACTCCCTCTTGATCCCTGCCTCACTGCAAAAATTACGAAAACCTCCAGAAGTGTATTCTCCTCTATTGTTTGACCTCAGAACTTTAATCCTTTTCTCAGACATGTTTTCAACTTAAGCCTTGAATTCTTTGAATCTATCAAGTACTTCTTCAAACTCCTTAGATTTCAAGAAGTAAATCCAAGTCTTTCGAGAATAATCATCAATGAAAATCACATAATACCAAAATCCACTCAAAGATGCCACAAACATTGGACCACATAAATCAGAATGAACAAGATCTAAAATTCCCTTTGATCTACTGTCACTACTACGAAAGGGACTCTTGATATTCTTACCAAGTGCACATCCTCTACAAATTCCATCGTGCTCCAGACCAAGCTTAGGAAAACTAGTAACCATCTTCTCCATGGATGGAAGGGCTCTGAAGTGCAAGTGAGCAAGTCTCCTGTGCCATAGCTCACTCAAACTGATAGAGTCGTGCAATAAAGCTTGGACTGGACGAATTGATAATTTGTAAAGACTCTCCTGACGAACGCCAATTACATGGGTTGTTTTTATACTAGAGTTCTTAGGCCATGCAAGAACTTTCCCTTCAGAAAAGGCAACTTGGTACCCTTTGTCCTCCAAAGCTGAAATGGAGACAAGATTTCTTTTGATCCTTGGTACAAACAAAACATCACTCAAATGAAGAGGGATACCTGAATCTAGCTGAAGAGAAGTGGCCCCAGCTCCTTTTACGGAATAGCAAGCATCATCTCCGATTATCACTTGCAAGTTAGTCTCTTTCTCTATCAAGTCTATAAGATGCTCTTGATAACCTGTAATATGTTGTGAAGCACCACTCTCAATCAACCAAGTGTCATTGTTAGTTGGAACATTGCTTGAAAGAGCGGAGATGAATATAAATCCCCCTAAGTTGTCTCTAGATTCCTTTTGAGGTGACACATCATCAACATCTGCAGTAGAGGCATGTTGCTTTGGCTTGGATATGCAATCTCGAGCATAGTGACCATACTTGTCACACCTATAACATTGAATGTGAGAGAGGTCCTTATTCTTTGGTTCTGGAACAGAATCTGATTTTTTGTCTCTATTCCTCTTAAAATTTCCTCTTTTCTCTTCTCTTCCTTTTCTTCTGGAAGCTTGAGCAGCAAGGACATGAATTTCTTCATTATGAGAATTTCGTCCATTTCCTCTTGCTGCCAACCTGGACTCTTCTTGAATACAATCAGCTCGAAGACGATCAAACTTGGGCAACTTAGATCTCCCACTAATGCTTTGAATAAAAGGTTCCCAAGATTGAGGAAGACCATTTAGTGCCAACATAACCAGATCTCTATCTTCGACTATGTCTCCAATGGTGCATAGCTGATCTCTCCACTCGGCAATCTTCATGAAGAAGGAGATGACTGAATCTGCTCTAGCTATTTTTATATGATGGAGCTGTTGTCTCAAAGCAAGGGCTCTACTGGTATTGTTGATCTCATACAATCCTTGTAGAGCCTTGAACATATCTTTGGCTGTCTTCATCTTGGAGATAATCGACACTATATCATGATCTTTTTCTAGCCTTCGTGCCATTTTTCTTCCATTGAATTTTCTCAACATCATCGGATGGCTCGGGCACATCATTTTCCATGAAATCTAGAAGATCATTTTCTTCCAAGGCAATAAGAACTCTGAATTTCCAAGAGGTGAAATTTGATGCTCCATCAAGCCTATCTTCGACCTTGACTCCGTTCACCATCTTTGATTCTTTGATAGACTGCCCTAGATAAAGAGATGACTTGACTGCTTAAACAAATCTAATCGGATCTTGCTTAAACCCGCTCTGATACCATGTTAGTTTTAGACCAGATATGTAAATAAGCAGAAATATAACACACTTAACAAAGAACACAATGAATTACCCTGGGAAAACCCTCCTTCTCGAGGGAGAAAAACCCAGCAAAATATATCTCTTATATATTGAATGAATAAGAGCAGAAATCTGCTTACAAGTCAGGCCCTACACAAGGCCGAATTAATACAATGAATAATAGCACCTCTCCTTGATGCAAAGATACAAATGAATATGTTTCTCCTTGAGATCAATCTGCTGCTACAAGTGCGAACTTCTTCTTAGAAGGTGCGAATTGAATTGAGAATGAATTGATGATCAAATGGATGATCTTCACCTTACATATATACCAATCTTAGGTGACCTCTTCTCTAAGTCGGCCCCTAGAAAGAAATAAAAAAATGTTATTTGTAATCAAGGCCGACCTGCCTTGAGGAATATTTATTTTAAATTTAAAATTAATTATGGAGACAATATCTCCTGCCGCTACAATCAACAGATCTTGTGTGCTTATTTTTGCAAAAAAATTGCGTATTGTTGTGGGGAAGTGAGATGTGATTTTGTCTTAGCAATGTACTTCCTATTGACAATCAAGGGCTTTGGTGAGGTAGCCTTTGATATTGAAATCTCACTCATTTATGTACAATTAAAGAATGGTCCAAGGGGTTATCCTTGTACAAATTGTTACTTAAATTAAATTCCTTCTTTTTAGCCCACAAGGTAAAAAACTAAAAGAATAAGAGTAAAGGAATTGACTCACAATAGACCAGTGCCCTATCAAAGTGAACATGTCTATTTTCAATCTTATCGAAGATGAAAAGAGGTTCACTGCTGGATTGCAATGAACTGATCAAATTTGAATATACAAACTGAGAACTCCCTAACCAACACAAAGAAACCAAAAATAAAGAACATTCACTGAGGCATGGCAATGATCTATTGCCGTGGAAGATGTAATCTTATGGTGGAAAATGTAATCTTGTGGAAAAAGAAAGTAGAGGAATATTAATGCATTGAAACAAACAATTCTCACATGAAGAATTCAGTCAATTTTTTGTTCATAGATAAAAAGTCTGTATATGAGCATTAAATTAAAAAATTTCTCTGAAGAGGTATAGAAAGCGTCCAAATAAATGACAAAATATTAAAAATGCAGATGTGAAATCTTCAAGAGAAGTACGGTAGTCTGATGGTAAAGGTGAGGTTTCTGTAAAAATGCTTCAGTTCTAACCCAATAACATATTATACATATTTGTTCTCAATTTGACATCTTATTTGGCATTCTGATATGCATAATCTGGAGAAATTTCTTCTTATATCTACAAGAACTTGGACACCAAATTATAGCAAAAGCAGAAAATTTTAAAGAGGTTCTAGTAAGTTGTATATAAACTACAAAAAAATTATAACATCTGTATAAAGCAGATTTGAAATCTTAAAAAATACTAATCAAACATAACCGACAAGGAAATAGTCATGTCTGAAATAATGTAATAAAGAAAGTTGCTTCAATTGTTCAAATATTAACCAAATTGTCAATTGCTTATGCTTTGTACCAATAAATGCATCTTCCATGAGGTGATGGTGTTGTGGGGGGGGGGGTTATAGGAATAGTTTCAATTGAATGATTAATTGATCACTAGTATGAGGTATTGTGTATGGGGGATGGAAGTAGTTTCCTTTCAACAAGTATTTGATCATCAATATGGGGTGGTATGAGGTTGAGGGTAGAGGATGGAAGCAGTTCCGATTAACCAATCAATAGTTATTGGTTTTGGTTGTCCCGAGTCATATGGGAGGAGAAAAATACAAAAATCCAGAATTTGAGGAAAATTCAAAAAGTCTACATCAGATAAAATATCTATGTGAAAATATCAGATATCATAAACATAAAAAATTTAATTGCTGGGCTTAGCACAGAAAGTTGGCTGTGATGTGGCTTTGTAGAAATAAAATTTAATTTTTAAAGAGTTTTTTTTAATCAGATCAGACTGATCCAGTTAGTCTGAAATGTTTTCACAAGACAGAATTTGAGGCATATTCGGCATGATTTGGTAAATATGGAATAATCAATTGACCATTACCATAAGTGTTTTGGGGATTGGTGATGGAAGCAGTTGCAATTGGATAATCAATTGATCACTAATATGAGGTATTGGGGTTGGGCAATGAGAGGAAGCTGTAACTGAATAATCCATATCCAAAATTATCTTTATATTTTTGTTCATGTGGTTAACTGAGATTTTTCTGAAAGATGCCTAAGCCAAAGTGGGCTATTGCTTATCTGCCCACTAGACAACTGAAATAGGATTCCTCCCTTGATGTGAATGCATATTTTCTTTAGAGAACAGAATATTTCTTAGTATCTTGTGACTTGATTTAGTTTAACAGTCAAGTGGTGTTGCAAGATTTGAATCTCTTTATTATGCAACAGGAGAGAGATCCATCAAGGAGAGAAATTCATAAGTGTGTGAAAAAATATTGGGACTGGTGCCTACTTGTGCATGCTAGACTTGGGTTTGTGCTATCTTTTGAGCAGAGTTTGCAGTTTAATATTGTAGCAAAATATGGAAGTTGTCTATATGCACATATGATATTTGTTCTTCAAGTTCAGAAATTGTCAAGGATTTGTTTCTATCTTGCCCTTGCTTTTTTTTTCCACATGTAATATGTTTTTTTGCTTTGATTTTTAAGTTATAGAAATTGTAAATTGTTTTTCTTTTTGCTATTGTATTGTCTTTCCTTTTATTTTTAAAGTTTGTATGTTATTAGGGTATCTAGTATAATATTCTTGTGCTATACTGATATTGCTCTTAATGTTTTTATCTTTAGCCACAGGAATCAACAGTATTCCCGGGCCTATGTTGATTTTAGGAGATTGGAAGATGTTATTGAATTTGCACAGGCTTTTGATGGGCATGTTTTTGTCAATGAAAAAGGTTCTTTCAATATTCATTATTGGCATTGATTACATTGCATTTTAATTCATTCTGTTGTTTACATGATTATTTTTGGAGTACTCATACACATGTCTTCAGGTTCACATTATAAGGCCATTGTGGAGTATGCACCTTCGCAACGAGTACCAAAATCTTGGTCCAAGAAAGATGGTCGTGAAGGGACAATATTTAAAGGTGACACATTTTTTCCCATTAATATTGCTCATGTCGCATGCATCTTTTTTGCATAATATTAATAAGAAAATGATGTACCTGGTCAAGAGAGTGTAGTTCTTGTCCCATTTTACAATATACTTCCTTGAAACAACATTTCGTGGACTAGGGCATCATACTATTCATTATGTCATACCAGATTTTCTTGTTTACAACACAGCTGAGGGCCAGATGGTTCAGAGTTTCTTCATCCTTGAAGCATACATAGTTGTTGGGAACTTTAGTCTGTTACTTATAAGTTATAGGTACGTCAGCTATGACAGGCTTGATATGAAACTTAAAACCCTGTGATTTTTTCAAATGGTGTGCAAAAGGAATTTTAGTGGAAGGCATTTTCTCTTCACTTTGTTAACTATTTGATATTGCATTTTCTAGGGAACAATGCTTGCTAGGGTGTTAGGGACATTCAGATAAGTATTGTCTTAGCGTGAGTGTAATTGTTTAGCCTAGTATGCATTTTATGGGATTAAATGGCTTCCACTCTTTTTTTCCATGGAACACTTTAATCTCACACACATCCTAATTAATTTCTTTAACTTTTCATGCCTAGCTATTTTTATTCACTAATTATTCCAATAGCCACATATTAATATTCTATGTCTTTTTCAATAACTCAATGTAGATTTCACTGTTTAAATTGTTTCCTTGTTCAACATCTTAATCATTTAGTGACTTGGGAAACAGATTCACAGTGTTCCTCAACAGTCGCTTTTATTAATCATCGAAAAAATTTCTTTGACAAAATCTTGTGATTGCTAGATATTGAATATTTGGAGTTCTTGGAAATGCTGGCAAAACCTGTGGACAATCTTCCCAGTGCAGAGGTACAGCTGGAAAGGAGGGAGGCTGAAAGAGCAGGTAATTATATGCTCAATTGATATAACATTTTAAGTACTTTCTTGTACTTATTCATGTCTTCTGAGTTCTAGTTTCAAAATTGCAGGGCTTGGAGCAAAAGACAACCTCATAATAACACCATTGATGGATTATGTGAGACAAAAACGAGCTGCCAAGAGTGGATCCCAGGTAACCTCTTTTTGCATGTTGCAATATATTATATTATCTTGTATCAATAGCTAAATAATTTTGTTGCTCTGTGAACAAATTGCTTCAGCTTTATACTTGTTAAGAATTCAATCTTATATTTAGATCTTGGTTATTAACAAACACTTATTGCAAACTTTCTGTTAATTCTTGTTTCAAAATGTATCTGCTTGTGCCTAGATAACAAATCTCATTCTGTTCTTTCTATTTGTCTAAGACAAATTAAATCCATTATAATTCTATAGGATATAACTAGAGCCTATATACACACTGGTCTAATAAAATGATAATTAATACAATAAACTGTTTCTACTCTTGCCTCAATAGTTTACTTGTAATTGTATATTGTATATATTTATTGTTTTGGTAATATGTTTTCCAAGACTGAGGGGATGATGCATATCTTGATTTTCAAATTTACCCGTGCTTTCAATTCATAGCAATCTTTGTTAGCTATTGGATTGGTTTAGCTCTGGGTTTGTTGTCAAATTTGAATTTTTGTAAGCTCCTTAATAGCACTTGACAGAGTAGGGTCATTGTGAAGTGTCAAAATATTATGCCTTTTAGTAATAAAATACATATCTATGTGGCTAATTGATTGTTCCACCCAAGTATTTTACATAACTGCTGTCAAAGGCCTTTCTAAAGATTTTTTAAATGTTTTTATGGATATGATAATTGCAGGTACACCTTCCTTACTTTAATTTCACCAATACATTTATGAAATTCTGCTCTGGAAAGGTCAATAATTTTTCACTTTATCAAAAACAAGGTTGGATGAATGTACACGTGTTCTAATTTCTTTTTACAATGTATTGGATATTGTATTGCTAAGTTGCCAATTCTGGTATGGGTTCAGGTATGGGGTTTGGGTATGCCAGTATGGCAATATATATATATAAACAGCGATACTCATAATTGCCAATAAACAAAATATTTAAATAACTCATAATTTGCAAAAAACAAAAAGACTCATAAATTCATAATTCAGGGACTTGTCAAATGTAACTACACAATGAAAATTACACAATATTCAATAAGCTTCATATTGTTCTTCATTGAGAGCATCAAAGTCAACATATGGTTCAATTTAATTTCAACCACAATTAGTTACAAAGCTACTTCCACTAGCTATGCCATATGTAGAAGTTGCCTCATCTAAAGAGGTTTTTGGCAAGATGTGCAACAATTACATCCAAGTCAGCATGCTCAAGAGTTAGATCACAATTCCTCGTCATCTCCTCATTGTAATCTAGTTTCTTATGTGATTAGAGATCCCAATAACTAGTGGGGGTTTGGGAGTGGAGACCCCAATGGGGTTGAAATATAGTGCTCCTCATGGGAGTCTAGGGGTTGAGGGGCAGCCCCTGCCACCAAACCCAAATTAAGGCCTCTGAAACCACACAAACCTTCCTAGCACATGCTATTTTCACAAATTTTCACTTAAGTGAAATAAGTAGCTGGCACTTTTTTGTTTATAAAAATGTTGTTTTTTTCCTTTTTCTTTTTCCAGCTCTTGGGCCCCCTTGGGTTCGCCCAGGTTCGGGGAGAATCTGGTAAGTAGTTGTATTGAACAACTTACCAGGTCATTAGTTTGTGTTTAGAATAACTTTTATGTTGAAATAAAATAGGTGCATCAAATTAAACCCTAAGAGATTATAAAGACCTTGATTTACATCTATTCTTCAGTGCAGTGGATAAGGATTTTGGTAGACGTTAAGTTTTTTAAAGCAATTTAATCTGCTTGTTTGAATGCCTAAGTCTTTAACTTTTGCAAGATTATATAATTTTTCATAGCTGATAAATCCTTTTTCTTTTATACATTGTGGTCCTCTTCCAGATTGAGAATTTTATAATGTGGCTGTTTGCTTCTCATGTTTTCTCCCAATGGTTGTAAATTGTAATGTTATTGAAGCACTTCATGTTTTGTTTGTGCTAAACTCATGGAAAGTGTTGATACATTTTACAGTATGTTGCCTTCACATAATATTTAATGAAGCTCAGATGTTTGATGCCAATGAATCATTTGTTATACCCCAACAATATGAATCTAATGAAATGCCATGTTACCTTGGGGATTGCAACATATCTTGTTGGCCATGGATTTTAGTGCACCATAGAGATAGGGATTTTACATATTCTAGAGCCTTTTTCAAAGCTATGAAATGTTTTTTCCTAGATTCTTGGAGTTATTACATGCTTAGAGATTGTATTGCTGACTTCAATCAAGCCATTTCATGGTATTGAAAAGGCTGATTTAAAATTGATTACAACGCTCCTAGGTTCATTGTACTAGTCAGTATTTTCTCACTGATTGCAAGTCATGGCTTCAATTGCTTTGCTGAGGCAAAGCATAACAATTCATGATTTTCATGATGAAATCCATTTACCTTTTTGATAGTAACTTACTAGGCAGATATTTTTTATAAACTATATATTTTCCTTCTTCCATTACATGCCCTACAATTGATGAGATTACAATTTACATTTTCGTTCTGGCATGTTATCTTCATATATGTAGTTTAGTTTGAAATATGCATTACTCCATACCTAAGGAATCTTTACCATATTTAACAGTAGAGAGTGAGATTTTTTTAATATTTAATAACTGATTACAATAAATGAGAAAGAGTATTTAGAGTTCTAAATTATTGCCTTTATTTTCTATTCTTTCCGCGTTTTGTGGAAAGTTGATAATATCTTCCTTGCTTGGTCAGCTATAGAAAGATAATTTTAATATCTAGGTGTCTTCAATATTTGGGTTAAGAGATTTGTATTTTGATGCAGCGATCAGCAGCGTCAAGTGGGAAGCCAGGGAGAAGGGCTGGAGGGTCTTCTGCAGCAACTTCTAGTGCAGTGGGTCGAAGAGGGCTTGGAAAGAGGCGAACAACTACGGTAAGGAATCCTTGCATGTTTGCTTTAAAATTTGATTTCTCAGATGCTTTAAATGTGTTTTGTTATCTTCTGTGTGTCAAACTGTTTTCCCCTTTTTGAGTTTCCCACCTTCTAGTTGCCATTTTGGTTACTGAACTGGACAATGTCCAGACTCCACATTTCCTATGTTGTTTTAATGGAGTTTCCACTTCAAGAATGTTGTGTGATCCTGATAATACTTATGGATCAAAAACTCAGACTTGGCGGGTCCTTTTGACACCGACTTGGTACTTGGGACTCAGCATGTCAAAAAAAATAATAATAATAAAATAAACAGAAATAGTATGCAAAATACTACTGAAAGCATGATAAAATCATGTAATAGCTAGGAAAATTTCTGCAAAATCAACAACACTAGAAAAATATTTGGAAAGAACTCTATAATTTTTAATTTTTAATTTTTTTTCCTGTTAGCTGGAGAGTTTCTGGAGGGTACTCAGTGAAAATTCAACAAAAATTAGTGAGCACTAGTGAGTCTGGGAGTAACTTGCACGTTCGTAAAACTATGATCATGCCCTTGGACTATTGACTAAAGATTCATGCTTATGTGGGAAGATTTTTTTTTGAATTGTTGTATTCATCATACTGATATTATTCCTATACTTCCAAGATAAAAATAACAGTATCCAGAGAGGAGGCTACCATATATGTAGAAAGCTAGCTGTCATGGAAATGATTAAGTGTGTGGTTCTTATTCAGTTTTAACTAGCTAACAAACACAATCCAACCAAAATTATATAACATATTTTGGGTGATATTCGTCAATTACTTGGAAATATTTTCTTTTGAAATTTATGTTGTTGAAGTAGTCAAAGCTAGATGTACCATTGGTGTTTGAAAAGACCACAGCTTTTTGATTGGAGAAACAAGTATTGGGGTAGTTTTTATTTGTTGATATAATGACTTCAAAAACTTTGGTTGCAACATTGTGTTGAGCATTCTGTCCTCTTATATTGTTTAAAAGAAGTTTCTGTTGAGATACTCATCTCCATTTAAGGAAAGGATTGTTTTGTGTCAGTTTCCATTAACTGTACCAAAACCGTAATATATGAAACGTTACAAAAACTTAAAAATACAAAGTAAAATTGCAGTCTTCCAAACACTGGGAAAAACTACGAGAACTTCATTTTCTGAAATTGATAAAAAAAATACAATTTTTTTGAAAACAAGTATTAGGCTTTTTTTACATATCTCATTTCGTAAAAAGGCAGTGTTCCACGGGGACGCGTCCCCCCGGAAAAACCACCCGTTTCCGAGACGGGGAGACGCCTAGGAAACATCCCTCCGCCGTCCCCCCGTTTCTCCGCCGTCCCCCCGCCGTCCCCCCCGAAGTCCCCCCGTCCCCCCGAAGTCCCCTCCTGGGAGACTTCAGGGAAACTTCTGGGAGACTCCAGGGAAACTTCTGGGAGACTTCCAGAAGTCCCCTCCACCCAAGGAAACTCCAAGGAAACTTTTGGGAGACTCAAGGGAAACTTCTAGGAGACTCCAAGGAAAATCTGGGAGACTCGAAGGAAACTTCTAGGAGACTTCCAGAGGCATGAGGCCATTAGCCTGGAGCCATTTACTATTAGCATTTACTATTTTGTACTCTATTTTTGAAGTTTTGAAGTTTGAACATTGATGATACAGGGATAGTTGATTGTAATTATGATTCATGAATCATGATTATGAAACTCAAATTATGAAACATCTAGTTCTTGTTGCATTTTCCAATGTCTATATTTTCATTTTGATTTTCAATGTTCAGTGGTTCACTAGTTCAATGAAATGATATATCATTGCAATGTGTTATTGTGTTTAAACTTTAAACTTTTAAGTTTTAAGTTTTGTTTTTATGTGTTAACTTTACTTATTCCTTAGGCTTCTACAGTTATATAATTATATTGTTATACATCTTTTTATAACTAATTTTTTAAGTACTATATGTATTTCAGCGCTGCTCCCCCCACCACCCCCCCGCCGCCGTCCCCCCGCCGTCCCCCCGCCGTCCCCAAACTTAGGCCCCCCGTCTCCCATCTCGGAAACGCGTCCCCCGCCGTCCCACCGTCCCCGTCCCCGAAACTCCGTGGAACACTGTAAAAAGGCCATTCCAATAATCTAGTTCAATCAAACAATAACAAAGACCATTCGAAATTCCAATTATGAATAATGAATTCTCATCACCTATTGTATATATGAAGGGAGGGGCCAAAATGGCATCCAAGTTTCATTTGTTCTGTCCTTAAGTTCTATCATTTTTTAATTACAGTAACCGTTAACTTTTGTAAGCATAGCATTCTTTTGCTAATTATTTCAATCTGTTTCAGTCAGCTCTATGCTCTATGGCTTAGAAATGTATTTTAAAATAAAATTTTAGCAGCAAAAAAGTTTTAAAATAAGATCATTTGTTCTCATGCACTATTCATGATTTTTTTTTGAGAATTCTTGCTTGTGGTATTTGGTTCAGTCAGCTTTATCTTCTATGGCTTAGATTTTTTTTTTATAATAAAATTTTAGCAGCTAAAAGGTTTTAAAATAAGATCATTTGTTGTTCTCATGCATTATTCATGATTTTTTTTGATAATTCCTTGTGGTATTTTGGTATTTGCCAATTCTGTTTTGCTTAATCTGAATTGTTGACGAAAGGGAAATTTGTTTCCTGATATTCTGCTTGATAAGTTTATCAATTTCAACTTCATTTACAATTGTATAACATGGACTTGAAGGATATGAATTTGTTATCTAAAATCCTATTGGTCAACTAAGCTGGAAAAAATTTAGTTGTTAGTGGTTTGTATGCAATATATAGGTTAGTATTTTGAAAATATATGCAATGTATTTTTACTTAGCATGAATTGGATACTTAGCAAAGTGTAAATTGTTCCCAATCACTTGTTTGGTATTGCAATTTCAACTTTGTTTACAACATCTATACTATCTCTAAAAATATTCATTAGGTTGGTGGATAAATGGAAGGTACATGTTTTTAATCATACACAAGCCTTATTTCATTTGATTATCTGAAAGTACGTGTAATAGTAAATACACAATCTGAAAGTGCATTGATCAATCCTCAAGTTTTCTAGTTTTAGATTTTCAATTCAGAAGTTTATACGATATACAAAAATCATTTGGCTCAGAGAGATGCTATTCCTTGCTATGCCAAGTGTGGCACCTGTTTTCTTAACTCTTACAATTAGAGGATATGTATGCTGGGATCTGTGCTGATGGTTGTTAACTGCAGTATGTTGTGAGGGATAATACAAGGACTGCGAGCAACAAGGATAAACCAACTTATATCTTAGTTCCACGGCGAGAAGATCAGCAACACCCTGAGTCAGATATTTCAGTGCAAGTTGTTTCAAACACAGAGTTTGTTGAAGAGGATCCTGTACGAAATATAGGTAATTAACTGAAAATTTATGTTATATGTATTGGATGCTCAGGCTTGTTTTGTGTGACTTACTAAATTTTATTATAATTTGGACAAATGAAAAAAATGCTTGCTCTGATTCTTAATTGATTGAGTCTGTCCTTGATATGGTTGCATTAATTTGCAACAATTTGTCATCTCTAAGACACTTTGGCTGCTGTTTTGAAGGTAGTTCAAAGTCATAATTTTGTAACTAATAGCACTGGGTGATGATCACATTTACCATTCAATGGTCATCTTAAACTGAATAATTTTGATGGCATAAACAATAGATTCCTCCCTGAATAATTTCATTTCAGGTGCTTTTGCATTTTTCAGCATAATGTGCTATAAAGCAAAAAACTTTCTATTGCCTTGAATGAAAATAATAATGTTTGGAGTGTTGTATGCATATACAAAATTGAAGTCTGATACTGACTATCTGATAAATCTTATATTGACTATCTGATATGAATAGCTGAGAGGTCATTGTGTTTATAACATTTTTTTTATGTATATTTTTGAGACCCTTGATCAGTAAAAAATGCAAGGATGGAATTGTGAATTTGTGCTCACTTCTGCTACTTATTAGCGCCCTTGACCTTGTTTCAAACTAGAAAGAAGGTTGTGGAATTTCTAACACTGATGGTGTCAATGGTGTTTTAGCAAATGCAGTTTAATGGAAATATTCTGCTTCTGAACTGATTGGTAACATGTACAATCTAAAACATTTGGGTCAAGCTAATGCAATTGTCATCTCCATGCCCTGAGCAATTTTATTCCATTTGAGTAAAAGGCCTGATGTGTAAAGAAATTTAACTGTGACATAATTGTAGCTAAATGACTTATCAGAAAAACTTATCCAGAAGAGTCAATTAAAGCGTGGCAGAGTTGTAGCTATTAGAACAACTGATTAATAAGAAGAGTCAATTGACTTGGTGCTGGTAGAGCTGTGTAACTAGGTGTTGTGTAAGATTTTCAACTTTAAACAGGCAAATGAGATATATCACAGTAGCATTTCTAATCCTAAGAAACCAAAATAGACAGGAAGCCAATAATGGAACACGGGCTATGCAAGTCCAACCAATAACAGCATTACCATCCTTACTTAAAGAATCTGTCTTACTAACTATAAACCACTATGTATCAAAGACCTCACAGGGAGGATTTGTATTACACAGAAGAAAGATAACAGAAAAAGTGATATTAAGATAGTGATAATAAGTCTCAAACACCTCACAGGGAGGATTGCGCTAACAGAAAAAGTGTTTAAGATAATGGTAATAAGGGCTAAGCTCTTTCATAAGCTTATAGACAAAACTTAGATCATAAAAGAGATCACCAAAGTAACTATAAAGTATAAACCACTAAGTGTCAAAAACTTAATAGGGAGAGTTGATCTTAAACAGGAGAAAAATAACAGAAAATTTGATATTAAGATAGTGGTAAAAAAAACTATGTCCCCTTCTGACACATTTAGAAGATAGAATAGATCACCAAACACTAGAAAGCAGCTATAGTGGGTGTAAGATGCCCAATCCCAAAGCACAGAAAATACTAACTGAAAACTCAGATACTGAAAACACCAGCAATAAGATCTTTAACCATGTTTATACTTAGTTTGCAAGTAAACAGTAACAGAGGTCACGGTTATGATGCATTCGACAATCAGATGTAATAACACAGAACAGTAATCTGGGACGATTAAAATAACAGATCCACTTGTATAAGCTATATGAAAGTCACAGGTACAGAGGTGCTCAGATCTGAATGAAAGACATACAATTTGGGATAGAATCGGCAATTACAGTATGTGCAACTCCCACTCAGGATTATACTGGGCGATCAGTAGTATGCTGAACCCGCTAGTAAACACCTGAATTGTGGACAGACGGCAATACATTGTAGCGATCCGATTCACTGGTTTATGATCGGCACAAAGATGGCCTGAGTTGATAGATCGTAGGAGTTGACCAACGAGTATGTTGCAATAACTGGCGAATGGGGGACCCAAAGCTATTCACACACACTCCTGAGACGATTTGGTCGATTATTCTCGGCAACTTAGAGTGGCATCTCTCCTAGCATCGACTTCCTAAATGCTTCCGAATGTGCTCACGGGAACCAGCATCTAAGTCCTTCAGTGATGCGAGCTGGTCTGCTATTGTTCTGTTGGTCGGGACCCCGGGTGGCACACACTTGAGACGGCCAGAGCTAAAGGCTCGGCCAGATCGCTCTTAGTCTATTGCCACGTCCCTGATCCTTACCTGGTCATGCATAAGAGTATGTTAGGTTTGTTTGTTTGCGGAGGAAATATGAATTCATGATTCGCCAGGCTGAGATGAACGTCTCACCTGGTTGACGATTCTTGTAAGAGTCCAGGTGACTCTCTGCCCAAACCCTAACTATAAATGCTGATTTTTGAGAGTTTTGTGTGTTTTGTGTTTTTTTTTTTAGGGTTTTTGATAATAATCAAGAAGCTGCGATTTTGATCTAAAATAGCTTAAAAATTCATAATAAATCCTACGGCAATGAATATGCTTGGAAAATGCTCAGAATATATAGGCGCATCAATTTATTAACTTTCCAGATCACATACAATGTAAGAATCGAACAAATGAATGAAATATGATTTTATTTCTATGGAACCTGATTTCTCTTGCAGCCGCTTGAAAGAATGAAAGAATTTAATATAGCTAACTCCGGATCACAGATCTCCAAGCTCAGAATGAAGAGGAATCTCCAGGAACCCAAGGCGCACTGGATCCCACTGATAGCAACTGAAAAACTGAAGTCGTTTCCTCTTGAGTAAGAAGTACGGCCTTGCTGGTACAACAGTACAGCCTGTACAGCAGCAGCAATGAATATAGTACGGCCTCTTGAAATAAGTGCCAGATCTCCGGTAAATGAACTCTGGAAAAGTCGCCCCTATCCACTGATGAATAAACCCTGAAAGAACCTTCCTGAATCGATCAATGAATCCAACTGCAACTTCTGTGTGAAGTCACCAAGTAGACAATCTTCAACTGGTATTGCACAGTCTCAGTATGCCAGATTCTGAAGAGGTATCGTTCTCCAAAATCGTTCGCCTGCTGAAACCCTAGGTTTTGCAAACTTCAATGCTCAGAGCAAATGGAAGACAAATTGAATAATCAAGACATAAGAGTTCGATTTGTCTTCAATGAATATATATAGCTCCTCTTAAAAATTTGACCCAAATCCTCCTTTTAATAATCATTTAAATAAATGATTAAATGCGCCTTACTTGACTTAGGAAAAATCATTAATTAAATGGCGTCCAAATTAATGAATAAATAATTATTCATTATAATCAACTTCTTCACTTTATTATAAAGTATTAAAAATACTTTATAATATACCATTTAATTATAATTATTTAAATACATTAATAAAGTGACTTTAATATAAAGTCAAAATATTAATTATTCAATAATCATTAAATACTCCGTTATTTCCCATCTGACCGTCAAACTGATGAACTGGGTCGACTCTGAGCTAAACAGCTGAACCAGGTGCCCTGCCCAAAATAGCAGCTTCCACCTGTCAGACTTTCTAAAAATAGAAAGTCTCTGAAAAACCACTCTGAAGGATTCTGCGAAGGCCCAACCTGAAACAACTGCAACAATGAAGCTCCAGAACACTGGGTAACTGCCTCAATTGATCCTCTGCACACAACTGTCAGCCTACGAGGATCGAAATAATAGGCTAACCACGTATCCAGCTGCGCTGACTAGGATGGGGACATCACAATTCTACAAAGGTTTTCGTCTCTGTGCAACCAACCAAGAACTGTGTCTAGAATTGTGATAATTGCCAACATCAAATAAACTAATAATATAAATATGAAGTCAAATAGCCTTCCCAATTGGGTTGGCCAGATAGGTCAATAGTTTTATTTAAATTTAAATATTATTATTTAATAACTTAAATTTATTTTAGTATTTAATATTATTTAAATATAGTTGCTTTGGTGTTAAGAAACACCATTTTCTTGCCCAATTTTGAAATGGGGACTAGTCATGGACGGGGACATGACAGTCCTCCCCTACCAAATGTTGCTTGTCCTTAAGCAACTTCAAGTTGGCATGCTCAAAGATCTCCACACCTTCCCACGTTGCATCTTCGATAGGCAGGTTCTTCCATTTGACCAAATACTCCGGAATTACCTTCTTCCTCAACCTTTTTTCTCTCACATCCAAGATCGTTTCAGGTTCTATAACCAATTTGCCTTCATCATCAAGTGGGGGCAGCTCCAAAGAGGGTGTGACTTGCTGTCCAAGGGCCCTCGTGAGGCATGAAACATGAAAAACATTGTGAATTCTGCTGTTCCTGGGAAGTTCGAGCTCATATGCAACCTTTCCAGTCCTCCTTAGGATCTTGTAGGGGCCATAGAATTGTGGTTTCATTTCTCTACTACATTCCCTTTAAGGGTAGACTGTCTATGGGGCTGCAACCTCAAGTAAACAATGTCACCAACCTCAAAAACCCTCTCCATCCTATGCTGATTTGCATACATCTTCTACTGGTTTTGGGAATGTTGTGGATTCTCCTTGAGTGTATTCAAGATATCAACACTTTGTTGCTGTTAGTGTATGCTTTTTATTTTCCTTATGTTTGGGGTATTTATTTTGTCCTACACATTATTTAAGCTTGCTTAGGTTTATTAGATGTGGTAATACGAGGACACGTGGCAAAATACAACAACATGTGTCACTCTCTCCCCACACATGGGTAGTTGAGTTACACATCCTCTTTTGGCTTGTGCCACCTCTCTTAACCACTATTTTGTTTATACCTGAGTAGTTTATAGGGTAGTTGGGTTTCTCACCCTCTTTTGGATTTATGTGTCACCTCTCTCCTGTCTTCACTTGAGGAGGTTATGCCACATGTCTTGTCATTTACCAAGTAGGTGATAACCTCCCACCTTTTATGGGTAGTAGGAGTTAATGCACCCCTTGGATGTATTTTCCCTTATTCTTCTATATATTGAGCACTCTCCTCTCACCTTCACTAGTTCAGCTGGTTCAGCAAGTTTGGTGATCGTTTTGTGAGAGTGACGAGAGTCTTCTCAAAATTCTCTTGCAGTGTTGTCTCTAGTTTCTCTCTTTCTCTCTTTGAGATCTCTTCTTCATTCTACTAGTTTGATTTTCAATCATTTGTTGACTGGAGTGTATATGATCTACTACCGACAACAAATCATGTCTGAGTTATTGCAGAATCCAACATGGTATCAGAGCGGGTTTGTCTGGTATAGCTCATTGTTTTTCTGAATTTGTTTTGAGAGATTTGAGACTAATTAATTGCTGAAGTTTTCCTCAAAAACCAAGTATGTTCTTCTCCTGCATCCTCGAATGACCTGGAGAATTAGAACAGTTTAAAGGAAAAATAAACATTTGTTTAATCTGGTTTATATATGTGTTCCTATGAGATTTGGGTGATTGCAACTTTTTGGTAATATTGGAGACTTTTTCAGCATTTCCAGAGTGTCCAAAAGGTTTTATAAAGTCAAGATTGACTTTTATTTCACCAAAGTTAGAGATTGGAGGACACAGTAAAAATCAGAGTAAAAATTTTCTTAAATTTTTATTGGAGCCGTTTTCATTTTGGCTTCAAAATTCCAGCTTCCACTCATTTGCAGAAAAAACAATTTCTGGATTTTGTTCCCAAGGTCGAAAAACATCTGGGTAGTTGTTACTTTTTACAAAAAGTTGATAAATTTTGCAGAAATCAAGTCAAAAACAGGCGTGAGTCTTTTATGACGGGCAAATTTTGCACTGTTCTTCAAAGTTGCATATCTTTTGCCTCAGGTGTCAGATTTTCGCAAACGAATACTTGACGAAAAGCTAGAAAGGAGCACTTTCCATCCACGAAGGTTTTGATAAAAAATATTGCCTCTTTCTATCAGATATTACAGGTTGAATCTTCTGCATTTTTTTTAACTTTCAGTAAATCATATCTTTCACTTTTGTAATCTATTTTTTTCAAAAAGAAAAAGGTGTAAGAAAGATATTGAAGGGTAAATCACAGCTACAAGGATTTCCTTTTCAAATTTTATTTCAAAATTAATTTGTATCAAGTATTGTAATTTTGGCTATAAAGAGCCTTATAAGCTTTGTAATCTGGAAAAGCCTTGTAAAAGCACTAATCATAAAGTGCCAACATTGTAATATCTTGGGGGGTGTAATTTTTGATACTAGTGGAAAGGGGGGTTCATTGTGTTGACTCTTGTTAGCACATATTCTCTTTTAGAAACATGCCTTTATGCATCATGGTTAAAACATTTTAATGGGGTTAATTGTAATCATGAACTGAGATAAAGTTCCACTATTGGGGTTTAATCATGGATATTAGTAATGAATTTCACAAATTTGTTGTAAGGCTAAATTTAGAGAACTATTTTTCTTGGAAGAAAGGGATAAAGAATCAATGCCTTGAGCAGGATCTACTACCCTATCTCGTAGGACTTGTTCCTGAACCAATTGCCTATGAACAAAAGAATGCATGGTTTAACAACAATGACATGGTCTATGGACTAATATGTCTTACCATTTTTGAGGATATTCTACATCACATAGAGCACATTGAGTGCCCTTTCACTGCTTGGACTATCATTCAACAGTTATATGGAGACATTGAATCTTCATCTGAAAGTGATGTTTCCTTGGATAACCAAGCTATTGTGGATGATACTAAGACTTATTTTTCCCCATCTTGCATGGACACATCTTGTGTGGATGATTAATTCATTGATACCCCTTCACCATCTACTGTTGCTACTTCAGATTCCAATGTTGCTTCTTTGAAAGTTTCCAGTGATTCTTTGCAGCAGGACATTCAATATCTTTCATATTCAACTTTGGATGATCTCTTGACAGGTATTTCAGACTTGTTTATAGAGACACATATTGCAGATTTGGGGGAAACTATTGATGATATTCATCTTCTCTACAATGAAGTCAACTTTTCTTTAGATGTTGTGAGGGATCACTTTGACCCTCCTCTTCATTCTCTACATGATCATTCCTTACAGTTTGACATGAGTGTGGATACTTTGGATCATCATTTGGAGAAGAAATCTTCAGAGGAGATACTTGAGTCTTTGGCTTATGCTCTACATTAGTCTCTAGGAGATTCTGATTTGTCATCTTCAACAGTGTGGCCTAGAACGCCTGATTTGATTGTGGCAGCCTTCAACATCGAAATGGGGATACTTGAGTCAACTTCAAAGACTTCATTCATCTTGCACGTTCTTCCTATATATTACTTTTAGTAGTGGGGAAATAGCTCGCATACACCTTTGGTTTTGTTTCTTCCTAAGGGGAGGAACATTGTTCGACGATCGTGGACCACCTTCTACATCCAGTTTCGAGCATCTACCATTTCTCTCTCTATTTAGGGGGGGCTATTCCTCTTATGGGGGGGCTTCTTCTTTTCGGGGGGGATCTTTATGTACATGGGTACCTAACATGGCCTCATTTGTCGGAACCCATCTTTTCACCCACCTAAGCTACGCTTAAGGGGGGTGTTAGTGTAGGTTTTTTATTTTCCTTATGTTTGGGGTATTTATTTTTTCCTACACATTATTTAAGCTTGCTTAGGTTTATTAGATGTGGTAATATGAGGACACGTGGCAAAATACAACAGCTACATGTGTCACTCTCTCCCCACACATGGGTAGTCGAGTTACACATCCTCTTTTGGCTTGTTGTGCCACCTCTCATAACCACTATTTTGTTTTTACCTGAGTAGTTTATGGGGTAGTTGGGTTTCTCACCCTCTTTTGGATTTATGTGTGACCTCTCTCCTGTCTTCACTTGAGGAGGTTATGCCACATGTCTTGTCATTTACCAAGTAGGTGATAACCTCCCACCTTTTATGGGTGGTAGGAGTTAATGCACCTCTTGGATGTATTTTCCCTTATTCTTCTATATATTGAGCACTCTCCTTTCACCTTCACTAGTTCAGCTAGTTCGGTGATCGTTCTGTGAGAGTGACGAGAGTCTTCTCAAAATACTCTTTTAGTGTTGTCTTTATTTTCTCTCTTTCTCTCTTTTAGATCTCTTCTCCATTCTACTATTTTGATTTTCAATCATTTGTTGACTGGAGTGTATATGTTCTACTACCGACAACAGATCTTGTCTCAGTTATTACAAAATCCAATAGTTGCACCATGTCCCTTGCACCCAGTACTCTACTATCCGCAAGAATAAAATCCATGAAGGAGGTAACATCACATCCATAAAGTGATTTGAAAGGTGACATACTGATGCAGAGCAGGGTGTCAAATTCCAAACTCAACCAATCAACTCTTTACCAAAGCATTTACACTTGAAACAAATTGATTTCCTTCACAAATTGACACTATTCCTTGTAGCACAGCAAAAGGGGTTTTTGTAGCATATCTTGCAAAAACAACTCCTACCCACAAACCAAAAACTGTTTAAGATACCCTTTTTGAAGTTTCAAAACATATCAAAATTGCAGGGGTGGTTACTTTGGAACTCAACTCTCTAATTTCTGCTGCTACGCTTCACCATAGCCCAAATTGGGCTAAATCAACTAGGTCTCAACAAGGTCTTTCCACTTCAGGGTTCTAAACTTCAATCTAACACCTCAAACAAGTCAAATATCATCTGCCTCAACATTCCCAACCATTTAAATCAGCTCCCTAGTTGTCTTTCTTCAAAACCCTAAGTCTATGCAACTTATTTGCCCAAAAACCTGAGTTTCCAGCCTAGGACATCAACCTATTTGCTCAAATCCTCCTCCCCTGCTCCTACTAAAAAACACCAAAGACACAAAATATAACCTAGCTACTTCCATTCCATCAGTTCTTAGGCCATTTCACCGATGGAATGGCTCAAAAATCCATTTTATTCACTCAAAACCCCAACACCTAGGGTTTCAAGGCAATTTTCAGAAAAATAGCTCTAAAATGCTCAAAACCCAATGAAAAACAATGAAACTAGATGCAAATAAGAGAAGATTCAGTGCTCCATCAATTCCAATGCATAGAAGTTCACTTACAGGCTGTACAAGGCCATACTAAGTGCTGTAGCAACAATTTCAATGAATAAACATAGAAAAAACAGAGCTTTATTGATTTCAACACCTCCAAAACATCAATCAACCCCCTCCAACGATGAAATCAGGCTTTTTATGCATTTTCGAGCTTGTTCCAATGGTTACAAACTAACTTTTGAATTATTGATTAACAGACACCCATTTGGCACTTTTTGACAACAATTTTGAAAAGTTTCTTTTCAACAAATTGCAACATTTTGCAACTTTAAACAAACTAACACCAACCGACCTAAAAACATCACAAAGGGTCTTGAAAGACCTATTTACACACAAAACATGACTCTAAACATAAAAACACTACATACTAAACCCCCTTTACATAATGAAGGCCCAGGTGCCCTGCACCACATACCTATCGACATATGATATGTGGTGTTGTAGCAAAATTCTCCTAAGTGTAACCAGTTAACCCAAGATGTTTGCTGCCTTGTAACATAATTCCTTAGGTAGCCTTCAATCCATTTATTCACAATTTTAGTTTGCCCATGTGTTTGTGGGTGGTAGCTAGTGCTTGGAGTCAAGTCTGTGTGGGTCAAACGAAAGAGCACTTGCCAAAACAAGCTGATGAACTTGCTGCCCATCACTCATAATGTACTTGGGCAACCCATAAAGTCTGAATATCTCTCTAAAAAATAGATCAACAACTTGAGAAGTCTTAAATTCTAAAGAAATGGCATGAAAATGAGCATATTTTGTAAGCCTATCAACCACCACATAAATATAATCCTTACCTTGCACCTTAGGCAGCCTTGTAATGAAATCCATGGAGATGCTTTCCCATTTTTGGTTTGGAATGGTTTGGGGCTGCAACAAACTAGTTGGGAAGGCATGCTTTGTTTTGTTCTGTTGGCACACCAAACACTCTCTAACATGCTACAAAACATCATTCTTTAGTCACTTCCATGAAAAGTGCTCTCTTACTTGCTTCTATGTCTTGTAGAAGTTCGGATGACCAACAAGAAGAGTATCATGACAAGCTTTCATAATCCTCTCCTTAACCTTAGATTTTGATACAAGATACACACGATCTTTTTAGAGGATGAGGTCTTCAACCATTTTGTATCTATTGGCATGCAACTTTCCTTCAAGAATGTCAGTAGCAAAGGGATCTTTGGTGTATTCAGCTATTATGGCAACCTTCCAATCAGCAGATATATCAAACATAGAGCATAAATAAGGCTTTCTAGAGAGTGCATCAGCCACCATATTGTTCTTTCCCTTCACATACTCAATATCAAAATCATAGGCTTGGAGTTTGCTTACCCATTTTTGTCTATCATTCAAATCACATTGATTGAGGAAGAACTTGAGGCTGCTATGATCCATCTTAACAACAAATTTCCCACAAACCAAGTACTATTTGAATTTGGCAAGGGCATGCATGATAGCTAGCATCTCCTTGTCGTAAATAGAGAAGGCCTTTTTTGAATCCTTGAGCTTCCTACTCTCATATGCTATAGGATGTCTATTCTGCATCAAAATTGCTCCAATACTGATAGGGACAGGGTTGGATTGACTCAATCACTGACTCAATGCTCCGGGTCTCACCTTTGATAACCCTTGGTGTCACTCTTCACCACTCAACCTGTAGGCCCTATGCTATTTAGGCCCCCCTGGTTCTTCTGCCAACCCTGCTATCATTTCTAGTTTGCTGCTACCAAGCCAAACTTGGTGCTCTTCCTCTTTGCTCACTCACTAGCCCTTATTCTCCCTAAAGACTAGTTGTCCTCCAATGCTTCCTAACCTTGTTGCAGGGGTGTGAAGTGTCTCCTATGGCATGAAAACCATCCCACAAGGATTCTTTGTTGACCTGCCATCAACTTTCCTCCATCGCTTAACCAAGAACCCTGTTTTAGGGTTTGGGCAAGGCTATTAGCCTTGAGCCCCTTTTCGGCCTCCTTACACAAGCAAATTGGTTAGAACTTCTCTCCCTTATGAGATTGTGCCAAACACCCTTCTGACACTCTGGCTCCGTTCCCAAGCTCTTTGAGATTTTTAGGGTTTGGGACCCTCTCTGCCCGTACATAGGTGCAACTCAGATTTTCTCAAAAAAACTAGGGTTTTAGACCATTTCTTGGTCTGTTTTGCTTATTCCAGTTTCAAATGCACTGATGAAGCATCTGTCTTCTTTCCCACGCCTTCTTAAAGCTTCCTGCATTCAACATACATCTTAATTTGTTAAAGAGTGGACACCCCTGCCACGTTAGGATTGGTCTTTTGTTGTCTTTTCCAAGCCGGGCACTCACAGTCTCGCCTAGGAAAAGACTTTTTGCATGCTGCTTTGTCCCCTACATTCTCCTAATGCTAACCTATGTACAATGATGGAGTTTAGCCACATTCCCAATGTTCCCATACTTCTTGGTACGATGGGAGTGCAGTCTAAAACCCCATTCTATTTTGTTTAATAGTCAAAACAGCAACTAAAGAAAAACACAGAATTTACAAGAACAGGTGAAAGCGATGGGAAAGCTATCTAATGTGCCAAAACAATGCTTCAAGAAGGCTTCTTTACATGCTAGCAACCAACAAGATGCCTTGTTCAACACATTTAGCAGCTGTCACCCGAGCAAGAATAGAAAAAAAAAACAGAACTTTCACACAAAAATCACTATCTTTTTGTTAACTGCATATAACTTCCAGAGTTCCTAATGTTTTCCAACCCTCAAACAGGTCGAGAGTTACCTTTAAATAATCTTGGAAACAGTTAGGTTTCCTTTTTCGAGCTTAAGAACAACCAAAAGCTTAGCGTTGTAAAACACAGTGTGTTTTGCAACCTTGGTCTATTGCTTAGGAAACAACCAAACATAAGCTCCCTAAATTTATTCAACTTTACCACTTCTAACCTAAGAAGCAAAGGTCCTCAACCATAAACAAGATGATCCACAAGACCTTACATAACACAACAAAAATGAACCTTAATTAAAAACTTCAATAAGGCTTGAATTTTGCCAGGTGCTCCTGCACCATTCTCCCCCTCTCAGCACAAACACTAAGGATTGGAAAGAGGAATCATTGCCAGGTCAATGCCAAGTTTCTTGATTTGATCTTCTTGTACCCATGTAGCTTCTGAGTCAGGTTTGTTCTTCCACTTGATAAGGTGCTCCATGCATACCTTATTCCTTGTAGACTTTTGTACTCTGGACTCCAAGATCTGCTCTGCCTGAAGCTTATCTTGTTGAGGAAAGTTCACATTACTGATGTCCTTGAGAACTTCCTGACTGTTTTGTCCCTCATCATTGACTGATCCCTTGTACTTGATCAAATCAGCAACATTGAAAACTGGAGAGATGCCCAAATCTGATGGTAATTCCACCTTATATGCATTCTTGCCATATTTGGCCAACACCTTTCATGGACCCACTCTTTTCATCTGTAACTTGGTTGCCATTCCTTTCTGCAATCTGGATTTGTTGAGGTGGACCATAACATAGTCCCCAACTGCAAATTGCACATCTCTTTGACAAATCAACTTTTTCCTTCAACTTTTGGGTTGCTGCTGTAACTGTTTGCTTGACCTGCTCATGGATCTCTTTCATTGTTTGAGTGAAGTCTTCTGCATGTCCACTCCTACTCTCTTGAGATCCAAGGTCTCTAAGCTCACAAATTCCTCTTGGGTGCATCCCATACACAACCTCAAAATGACTTTTCCCTGTAGTTCTATTAACACTGTCATTGTAGGCATATTCAGCTTGGGAGATCACCATATCCCATGTTTGTCCATATTCTTTAGTCAAGCACCTCAGAAGATTACCTAACACTCTGCTAACCACCTCTGTTTGACCATCGGTCTAAGGATGGTAAGCTGATCCAAAAGACAGATTTGTACCCAATCTGCTCCATAGAGTCTTCCAAAAGTGACTCATGAACTTTACATCTCTATCAGAAACAATACTCAATGGCAATCCATGGATTCTTACAACTTCCCTGAAGAAGAGATGGGCTATGTAACTTGCATCATGTGTAGTCTTGCAAGGGATAAAGTGACTCATCTTGCTAAATCTGTCCACAACTACATAAACACTGTCAAAACCAGTCTTGGTCTTAGGAAGACCTACCACAAAATCCATGCTCACACACTCCCATGGTCTGTTAGGAATGGGCAGGGGTTGATACAAACCAGCATTGCTAGCTCCCCCTTTGGCTTTCATGCATACAACACACTGCTCCACATATTTTCTAACATCTCTTGCTAACTTAGGCCAATAATAGAACCTTTGCACTAGTTCTAAAGTCTTATTGATACCAAAATGCCCACTAAGACTGCCATTATGTTTTTCTTGAATCAAATTTTCCCTCATTGACCCTCTTGGAAAACATAACAGATTACCCTTAAATAATAGTCCATTTTGCAGTGTATATTCAGCATATTGACTATGAAAATGATTCTCAAAATCAGAGCATACCTTGTAGGCTTCTGAGAAGTCTTCATCCTCACCATAGAGGTCTTTGAAACTCTCTAATCCAATGCTTTTCAGCTGTATCTCTTGGACTGTCAACAACCTTCTGCTTAATGCATCTGCCACCTTATTCATTTGCCCTTTCTTGTGCTTGATGGTAAAAGTGAAAGCTTGGATGTATTCCATCCATTTCAAATGTCTATTACTCAGCTTCTCTTGGGTGTTAATGTAACCGAGTGCCTGGTTATCAGTAAAAACCACAAACTCTTTGGGCAACAAATAATGCCTCCACTTCCTAAGGGACTGCACTAAAGCATATAATTCTAGATCATAGGTAGAGTACTTTTGCTTGGCTTCATTGAGCTTTTCACTAAAGAAGGCTACAGGCCTACCTTCTTGACTAAGTACTCCTATTGCTACTCCACTTGCATCACACTCAACTTTGAACAACTTGTCAAAACTAGGCAATAATAGAATAGGTTGTGTTGCCACTTCTTGTTTCAGTTTTTCAAACCCTTTATCAGCCTCTTGAGTCCATTTAAACTTTGTTTTTAGACCACCTTTAATGGTATCGAGGACTGGTGCACATATACCACTGAAATTCCTTATGAATTTTCTATAGAACTGAGCTAAACCATGAAAACTTCTTACCTCTGTTGCTGTGGTTGGTGTGGGCCAGTTTAGGATGGCTTCCACCTTGGTTGGATCCATCTTCAACGTTCCTTGGGATACTACAAAGCCTAGATACACAAGTTCTTGCTTGAAGAACTCACACTTCTCAAGGTTAATTGCCAACTTCTCTTCTTGCAACCTTTTAAGAACCATCTCCACATGCTTCAAGTGTTCTTCTGCTGTCTTACTGAAAATCAGTATGTCATCAAGATAGACTACCACAAAAATCCTTGTGAAATCCTTAAGCACTTCATTCATTAGTCTCATGAACGTGCTAGGGGCATTTGAGAGGCCAAATGGCATCACTTTCCACTCATATAGGCCATCATTGGTCTTAAAAGCTGTCTTCCACTCATCACCATCCTTAATTCGGATCTGATGGTATCCACTCTTGAGGTCCAACTTGGTGTAATACTGTGCTCCTCCAAGGCAATCCATTAAATCTTCAATTCTAGGTATTGGGAACCTATACCTAATGGTGATCCTATTAATTGCTCTAGAATCAGTACAAAGTCTCCACTTACCTCCTCTCTTAGTTGCCAAAACCACCGGGACTGCACATGGGCTGATGCTCTTTTGAATCAGACCTTGATTCAGCAATTCTTCCACTTGCCTAGCCACCTCTAGGTTCTGCTCAGGAGTGAGCTTGTATGCTGCTTTGTTAGGCAATGAGGCTCCAAGTATGAAGTCAATTTGATGACTTATTGCTCTCCTTGGTGGTAGAGTTGTTGGTGTACCATCACTCACTATGCTCTTGTACTTATCAAGCAACCTTTGGACTGCTTCTGGTAAGACTGTCCTTTCAGCCTTTTCTTCCTCTTTGGACTGCATTAAAACCACATATCCTTCACCTCCTTGATGTAGATTGCTGATAAACTCTTTACCACTGCTCAACATGATGTTTGGTACCTTGGACTGCCCTTCATCTTCCTCTGTCAATGACTGCAGCTTGAAGGTTCTTCCATCCTTCTTGAATGAGATGGTGTTCTCCTTCCCATCATAAATGGCACTTCTGTCATATTGCCATGGTTTCCCAGTAGTAGATGGCATGCATCCATGGGTAATACATCACAAACTAGCTTGTCTTTATAGCCTCCAATTGAAAATTCTACTGTTACTTGCTCATTCACCAAAACACTCTGCCCTTTATTCAGCCATGTGACCTTGTAGGGGTTAGTATGAGGTACCTTCTGCAATTTTAGCTTAGTTACTGCCTCCTCTGAGATTATATTGTCTGTAGAACCAGAATCTACTATAACCTTGCACACTTTACCAAGTATCTTACACCTTACTCTGAAAAGAGCTCTTCTTTGCTTAGGTTCCTCTTTGACTGGTTGTCTGATCAGCACTCTGTTAAACATCAGATTCTCTCCAATTTCAGATTCTATATGACTGATCTCAGTTGCCTTAGGACTCATGGTGTCCTCTTGTGCATAAGCCACTCTCTTTTCATTGCTTGAAGAGGAAGCTTTCTCCGGGCACCTATAAGCAGGGTGACCTAGTTGGTTGCAATGGTAACACTTCATGGTGGCAAAGTAAGAGTTACTTCTGCCTGCTCCTCTTCCTCTATTTGAACCTCCTTGAGGTCCTCTTCCTCTATTAAATCCTCCTCTTGAAGATGTTTCACCTCCATGCTCAGTGAGTTTTGATTCTCCTTGGTTTCTTTGGTCACTACCTCTTCCTTGGTAACCACCACGCTGTCCTCTTTGATCTCTTTGATCTCTGCCTTTTCCTTTGCCCCTAGAAGACTGATCTTGCCTCCTCTTGTTCCTTTCCTCTATCTTGATAGCCAACTGATAACATTGGTGTACTGTCTTGGGACTTAGTAAGGCCATTTCCTCTTGGATATTCCACTTCAAACCATTGAGATACCTAGCCACTTTGAGGCTCTCATCCTCTGTCACATTAGACCTCATACAAAGCTTTTGAAACTCCTCAGTGTAAGTGCTTACATCTTGGTCTTTCTGCCTTAGACTTTGCCTCTTCTTGTGCAATTGGATCTCATAATCATCTGGCATGTAGGCTTCTTTCACTTTAGCAACCATTCCTTTCCAAGTTGCTATGGGCTGTTTGCCTTCTTTCTCCCTTTCGGTCTGAATGAACTTCCACCATGTCAAGGCTGATCCTCCCAATCTTGACTTAGCAACCTTCACCTTCTGAGCTTCAGTGACTCTATCACACTCAAAGTGATTCTCCATGCCTTCTATCTAGTCCATTACCAACTCAGGTTCCATCTTTCCACTAAACAGTGGTATGCCCTCAAGTGCTTTTCCACTCAAGGTTTTCAATGCCTTCAAGAAAGGCTCCTCCTTGAAAACAGGATCAGGTACAGGGGTCTTATCCTCCTCTGCTATCTCTTCTTCTTTTGGAATTCTTCCCTCAAACTGTGCACTCCTCACTGCTGTCTCAAGTTGGGCTATTCTTTCCCTCAACTGCTTATTGTCTTCTTCTTGCTCTTCAACCATCTTTGCCAGTTCTGCATTGGTCACCATGGTGGAAGAATCACTTGACTCAATGTCTGACATGCAAGATTTCTTTCCCAAATCTTTTGCTTGCTCTGATACCAATCTGATAGGGATAGGGTTGGATTGACTCAATCACTGACTCAATGCTCCGGGTCTCACCTTTGATAACCCTTGGTGTCACTCTCTTCACCACTCAACCTGTAGGCCCTATGCTATTTAGGCACCCCTGGTTCTTCTGCCAACCCTGCTATCATTTCTAGTTTGCTGCTACCAAGCCAAACTTGGTGCTCTTCCTCTTTGCTCACTCACTAGCCCTTATTCTCCCTAAAGACTAGCTGTCCTCCAATGCTTCCTAACCTTGTTGCAGGGGTGTGAAGTGTCTCCTATGGCATGAAAACCATCCCACAAGGATTCTTTGTTGACCTGCCATCAACTTTCCTCCATCGCTTAACCAAGAACCCTGTTTTAGGGTTTGGGCAGGGCTATTAGCCTTGAGCCCCTTTTAGGCCTCCTTACACAAGCAAATTGGTTAGAACTTCTCTCCCTTATGAGATTGTGCCAAACACCCTTCTGACACTCTGGCTCCGTTCCCAAGCTCTTTGAGATTTTTAGGGTTTGGGACCCTCTCTGCCCGTACATAGGTGCAACTCAGATTTTCTCAAAAAAACTAGGGTTTTAGACCATTTCTTGGTCTGTTTGGCTTATTCCAGTTTCAAATGCACTGATGAAGCATCTGTCTTCTTTCCCACGCCTTCTCAAAGCTTCCTGCATTCAACATACATCTTAATTTGTTAAAGAGTGGACACCCCTACCATGTTAGGATTGGTCTTTTGCTGTCTTTTCCAAGCCGGGCACTCACAGTCTCGCCTAGGAAAAGAATTTTTGCATGCTGCTTTGTCCCCTACATTCTCCTAATGCTAACCTATGTACAATGATGGAGTTTAGCCACATTCCCAATGTTCCCATACTTCTTGGTACGGTGGGAGTGCAGTCTAAAACCCCATTCTATTTTGTTTACCAGTCAAAACAGCAACTAAAGAAAAACACAGAATTTACAAGAACAGGTGAAAGCGATGGGAAAGCTATCTAATGTGCCAAAACAATGCTTCAAGAAGGCTTCTTTACATGCTAGCAACCAACAAGATGCCTTGTTCAACACATTTAGCAGCTGTCACCCGAGCAAGAACAGAAAAAAAAAAACAGAACTTTCACACAAAAATCACTATCTTTTTGTTAACTGCATATAACTTCCAGAGTTCCTAATGTTTTCCAACCCTCAAACAGGTCGAGAGTTACCTTTAAATAATCTTGGAAACAGTTAGGTTTACTTTTTCGAGCTTAAGAACAACCAAAAGCTTAGCGTTGTAAAACACAGTGTGTTTTGCAACCTTGGTCTATTGCTTAGGAAACAACCAAACATAAGCTCCCTAAATTTATTCAACTTTACCACTTCTAACCTAAGAAGCAAAGGTCCTCAACCATAAACAAGATGATCCACAAGACCTTACATAACACAACAAAAATGAACCTTAATTAAAAACTTCAATAAGGCTTGAATTTTGCCAGGTGCTCCTACACCAAATACCCTCTCTTGAGGCATCACAGTCAAGTACAAAAGGGAGTGAGAAATCTAGGATAGCCAAAACAAGACAACTCATTACCTCCTTAAGCTTATCAAAAGCTTGTTGTGTTATTTTTTAGATCAAATATGAACAATAAGTAGAGAAATACACACAGAACAGTGAACACAAAGATTTTACCCTAGGAAAACCCTTCTACTCAAGGGAAAAACCTAGCAACAATTTACTAATAAAATATCAGATATAATAGTGCAGAAAATCGCACTTGAGAATCACGCCAAGAAGGCAGAATACAATAATATAATCTAGCACTGAAGTAGTTTGAATTTCTGAGCAAGAATAAACTTCCTTCTTGAGTAGCGAATTTTCTTCTTAGTCATAAAGGAATGAATGAAATTGAATTTGTGGAATGAGGAGAGTTTCTCTCCTTTTTACCAATCCAGGAATAAGCTTCCACTTGAGCCGACCCAGCAAGTATAGTTTCTATTTATAATTAATTCTAACTTGTCTCTTGGTCGATAGGGGCAATACCTCCTAAAGCTAAACATCAACACTCCCTCTTAGCTAGGGAGGTATAGCAAAGTCTTCCCTGAGTGATATTGCCTAGCCACGTGTCGTGACCCAACTTGTCATTCTCGGCATTGACCACCCTCGTCCAATTCCTCCATCGGGATGTCACCAAGACTTTGGAGGATCTCTCTCCGACATCACCATGTCACATTGACAGGCTCCAATCGGAATGTCTAATAGACATTTGAGGATCTCACATCGAACTACATATGTCACCTTGACATCGATGAGACTTGCCTTGTCGAAGAGACTCGAGTGAATCTCACATCGACTTGCATATGTCACCTCGACACAAGCATCCGCACATTCAACGAATGTCGTTGAGACATCGAATGTCGAAGAGACATTCGAGATTGTCTTGACGACAAGCCATCTCTCGTCGATAAAGTTCCACCATGCCTAGATCACTGCTATCTGACATGGAATGTCGAAGAGACATTGATGAATGTCTTGCCGACCAGCCTGTCTCATGCCAACAAAACTTGTAGTAGTCTTATTTGATCTTGTCATGGATTCTCTCAACATGACGTCCACAATGGCTACACCCAATTGTGGGAAGCACAACTCAATCTCAGAGATGTGTTCAGTACAAGGGATTTGACCTCATATTTCTCCGTCACAGAGAAATATACTCTACAAGGACTTACCTCGTATTTCTCCGTCTCAGAGAAATATATGCTACAAGGGCTTTCACCTCATATTTCTCCGTCTCAGAGAAATATACACTACAAGGGCTTTCACCTCATATTTCTCCGTCTCAGAGAAATATACGCTACAACAGATTTTAATGATGCTGTGACTCCCTCTCAGCGAGGGCGACATTCTCCACCACCCCAAGCTTGTCTCAGAAGTGTACAAACTTTACCCTGGAAAGAGGCTTGGTAAGGATATTAGCCGTCTGATCATCAGTGCAAATATACTTGAGCTGGATTGCTTTCCTCAACACCATGTCTCAGATGTAATGATACTTGATCTCCACATGCTTTGTCCTATCATGAAATACAGGATTTACTGAGAGCTTTACACAGCTTTGGTTATCATAGTGAATCAATGTCAGCTCTAACATCTGACCAAACAATCCTGCAAGGAGCTTTCGAAGCCATACTGCTTCACAGGCTGCTACACATGCTGCAATATATTCAGCCTTTGATGTGCTTAGTGCCACAGAGGTCTGCATCCAACTATACCAAGAAATTATGGCAGACCCCAAACTGAAGCACCACCCGATACATCAATGATCCGATCAATTGTCTATACATGGTGGGATCTACCAAATCTGAATCGGATGCTGAGTCACTCAACTTCTTCAAATTTGTCTCCATAGGTGTGGCCATGGACTTACAGTCCATCATCCCAAATCTTCTTAGTATATCTATAGTGTATTTCCTCTGACTTAGGAAGATCTCATCAGGTTTCTGCCATACTTCCAGTCCCAGGAAGTAATGCATAAGGCCAAGGTCCTTCATCTCAAACTCGGAGGATAACTCTTTCTTACAATGGACAATGAGCTTCTCTGCTCCAGTGAGAAATAAGTCATCAACATAAAGGACCAAGATCAAAGCCTCACCATCAACTAACTTGAAATAAAGGTTGGAATCTGCATCATTCTTGGTGAAACCCAAACTCATCAAGTATCTATCAATCCTTTCATACCATGCACGAGGTGCTTGTTTAAGACCGTACAAAGCCTTCTTCAATTTGCACACATGAGACTCCTTCCCATGAATCACAAAACCGTCTAGCTGCTCGATATACACTTCTTCCTCAATCATAGCATTGAGAAATGCAGTCTTTACATCCATTTGATGTAACTTCCAGCCCTTGGTGGAGGCAATAGCAATAATCGTCTTGATGGAAGTGTATCAAGCAACAAGAGCAAATGTCTCCTCATAATCTATTCCCTCCTTCTTAGAGAATCCTCTTGCCACAAATCTCACCTTGTGTTTCTCAATGCTGCCATCGGCTGCATGCTTGATTTTGTAGAGCCATTTGGAAGTTACTATTGACTTCCCTTTAGGTCTCAGAACAACATACCATACATCATTTTTAATGATGGACTGATACTCTTTTGTCATCGCATCTCTTCATAATTCTTGGTTAGATGCCTCTTGATAACTGGAAGGCTTAGAATCAATGATGTGACTCATCAATGCCACATAACTTGGGAACTTTTGTGGTCTCTTGCTCTCGCTGAAAGTGCCTTGAGGAGCTGCATATTTTTCTGCCTCCTGCAAGGTTTGTCGAGCCCATAGGGGCCTCTTCTGACCTATGACAATATCTCTAGGCCCATCAGTTGGTTCTATAGGATCAATTGGATCATCAGTCTCAGCTGGTTCGATGGACTCCCTCTAACTGTTAGGAGTATAATCAAGGGATGAATCCATATCCTGTGGAGACTCCTACTCCTCATTGTCTATCTCCATGTAAGATCCTTTAGATCATTTGAAGGCTACCTCCTCTTCGAAGGAGACATCCCTGCTGATCTTAATCTATTTCTGTCCTGGAATATATATTTTGTAAGCCTTTGAAGATTCACTGTAGCCCACAAATATACCCTTCCTGCCTGAAGGTTCTAGTTTTGATCTTTTGTCCTTGGGCACGTGAATGCACATAGGACAACCAAATGTCCTTAAGTGACTAATCTCAGGCTTCACGCCTGTGAAGGCTTCCTCTGGAGTCATGTTCCCCAATATCCGATGAGGACTTCTGTTCTGAACATATACTGCGGTTCTGGAAGCTTCTGCCCATAGGAAACTCTGCAAACTCTGATCATGGATCGTAGCCTTAGCTGCCTCTACTATAGATTTGTTCTTTCTTTCAGCAACTCCATTTTGCTGAGGGTTGTACGGAACACAAAACTCCCTCTTGATCCCTACGTCAATGCATAAATTACAAAATCCTCCGGAAGTGTACTCTCCATTATTTGATCTCAAAACCTTAATTCTCTTCCCGGACATGTTCTCAACTTGTGCCTTGAATTCTCAGAATCTATCAAGGACTTTCTCAGACTCCTTGGATTTCAAGAAGTAAATCCAAGTCTTCCGAGAATAATCATCAATGAAAGTCACATAGTACCAGAATCCACTTAGTGACGCCACAAACATTGGTCCACACAAATCTGAATGAATAAGATCTAAGATCCCCTTGGATCTACTGTTGCTGCTATGGAAGGGACTCTTGGTGTTCTTACCAAGTGCACATCCTCTGCAGACGCCATCATGCTCTAAACTGAGCTTCAGAAGACCAATAACCATCTTCTCCATAGTGGGAAGGGCTCTGTAATGTAAATGAGCAAGTCTCCTATGCCATAGCTCACTTAGACTGATAGAGCCGTGTAATAAAGCCTGAACTGGTCAATTGACAATCTGTATAGGCTCTCCTGGCAAATACCAATCACACGATCTGTTTTAATGCTAGAGTTCTTGGGCCATGCAAGAACCTTTCCTTTAGAGAAGGCAACCTTGTACCCTTTGTCCTCCAAGGCTGAAATGGAGACAAGATTCCTCTTGATCCCTGGTAAGAACAATACATTACTCAATAGAAGAGGGATATCCGAATCTAGCTGGAAGGAAGTGGCCCCAGCTCCCTTATGACATAACTAGCATCATCTCCAATTGTAACTTGTAAATTAGACTCTTTCTCTACTAAGTCTGTAAGTTGCTCTCTGTAGCTAGTAATCTGACGTGAAGCACTTCTATCTATCTACCAAGTATTACTGTTAGTTGGTACATTACTTGAAAGAGTAGAGATGAATAGGAATCCTTCTGAATCGTCTTTTGAATGTCTTGACTCTTTCTGAGATGACTCTTCATCAATGTTTGCAGTAGAAATATGCTGCTTCAACTTTAATTTACAGTCTCGGGCATAGTGTCCATACTTGTCACACCTAGAGCACTAAATATGAGAGAGATCCTTCTTTTTCGATTCTGGAACAGAATTTGATTTTCTGTCTCTATTCCTCTTGAAGGTACCTCTTTCTCCTTCTCTTCCTTTGCCTCTTCCTTAGTAGCATGTGCAACAAGAACTTGATTTTCTTCATTATGGGAGTTTCGCCCATTTCCTCTTGCTGCTAGTCTGGTTTCTTCCTGAATACAGTCAACCTGAAGGCGATCAGACTTGGGCAACTTGGATCTCCCACTGATGCTCTGAATAAAAGGTTCCCAAGACTAGGGAAGACCATTTAGAGCCAATATAACAAGATCTCTGTCTGCAACTGTATTCCCAGTAGTGCTCAACTAATCTCTCAACTCAGAGATCTTCATAAAGAATGAAATGACTGATTCTCCTTTAGCCATTTTTACATGATGGAGTTGTTGTCTCAGTGCGAGGGCTCTGCTGGTATTGTTGATCTCATAGTTTACATACTCGGAATCTGAGAGTACTCGGCAAGCCCAAATTTTTTGACTCGGCAAATACTCGACAACTTAAAAATATTAAAATATAATATATAACTTAATATATATAATAAACTAATTATATTTTGTAAATTTTAATGAACAGATTAATGCACAGAAAATTAATTCAAAATCAGACACAGCAACACAGCAGATACCCTGGGAAAACCCTCCTCTTGAGGGAGAAAAACCCAGCAACAAAGATCTCACTTGTATATATATATAGTGGCAACAATTCTCTTTACAATGAGGCCAATCACAAGGCCAATCTTCAGCACATAAACAAGATGCAATGGCAGATAATAATCTGCACTTCTCTAATATCTATCTCTGCCCTTGACTGAATTCACAATCTGCTCTTGATGGAATTCGCACTTGAATGAATCGAACTTTTCTTCTAACTTGATGATTACAAATGAGAAGGTGATCTCTTATTTATACATCTTGAAGAGACGCCTCTTTTTATTCAATACAAGTCGGCCAGAATAAAGGTATATCTAATAAAAGATAAATCACGCCAAGATGAGGAGGTCGGCCTTTAATACAAAAGACGTGCCTTTACATTTAATGATTACGCCTCTTGAGATCTTATAAATTAAATAGCTCATAGCTATCATTTAATTTATTCGCCAAGGAAGATAGCTGGAGTATTATATCGATGCTGCATGATATCATTAACATATTTTATATATATTAAAATATTTTATAACATTTCAAATTTTAATAATATATAAAATATTTATAATATTTAAAATTTTATAATATTTTAAGATTTTATAATATATAAATTTTAAAATAGAATATATAATAATAAATATATTTATAATATATTTAAAATTTTAAACTATACAAATTTTATATAGTATAGACTATATAGATTTTAGAGACTTTATAAAAAATTAAAACTTTGATGAAAAAAAAAACCCATGAATCCTCTCGTTGCCCTAACTGGAGCGAGCTCTTCTTGCAATTGCGCAGAAAAACACTAGAAATTCGTGGGTGTCTGCAAATTTGAGGTCATCTGCAAATTCGAGGGTTTAAAACTTTAATAAACCAGAGACTCTTCGGAAACACGTTGGGTTTTTCTTGCGTTTTTTTAAGGGTTTTTTCCAGAGTCGTTTTTCCTACTTTTTTTCCAGAGGCGAGGGTTTCCAACAACAAATCAGCGTTCTTTTCCACGAATATTCTGCTAAAAAAACCGGTGATTAACTCAGCTATAGTAGCTCACGAGTAAAGGTAGGAATTAATCGTTTCATGAAAATCTGGCGATTATTCGGGTAATTGGCGATTAATGGGCGATTATGTAATCTATGGTTGATCTCATACAATTCTTTTAGTACATCAAACATTTCTTTAACTGTCTTCATCTTGGAGATGATCGGTACTAGGTGATCCTTCACGGAGTCTATTATGATCTTTCTAGCCTTCGTACCATTTTTCTTCCACTGGATTTTCTCTGCGGCTTCAGATGGCTCAGGCATGTCATTTTCTACGAAATCTAGAAGATCATTCTCTTCTAAGGTAATGAGTACCCTAAACTTCCCAGAGTTGAAGTTTGAAGCTCCATCAAGCCTATCTTCTACCTTGACACCGGTCACCATCTTCTTTTTCTGAGTAACTACCCTAAACAAGGAATTGTCTTTCACACACTGCTTAGCCAAATCTGATCAGTTCTTCCTGAACCTCAGCTCTGATACCATGTTATTTTTTAGATCAGATTTGAACAGTAAGCAGAGAAATACACACAGAATAGTGAACACAGAGATTTTACCCTGGGAAAACCCTTCTACTCAAGGGAAAAACCCAACAACAATTTACTAATAAAATATTAGATACAATAGTGCAGAAAATCGCACTTGAGAATCACGCCAAGAAGGCAGAATACAATAGTATAATCCAACACTATAATTTCTGAGCAGGAATAGACTTCCTTCTTGAGCAACAAATTTTCTTCTTAGTCACAAAGGAATGAATGAAATTGAATTTGTGGAATGAGGAGAGTTTCTCTCCTTTTTATACCAACCAAGAATAAGCTTCCACTTGAGCCGACCCAACAAGTATAGTTTCTATTTATAATTAATTCTGATCTGTCTCTTGGCCGATAGGGTCAATACCTCCTGAAGCTAAACATCCACATGCTGCGCGGTAGGGCTCCAAGAGAATGCCCCCTTTGTCAAATTGGTCAATGGAGTTGCAAGTTGCGAAAATCCTTTCACAAATCTCTTATATTAGCTACATAAACCCACAAATCCTCTCAATTGTAACAAGTTCCTGGCAGTGTTACCCGGGGACGCATCCCCGGGTCTAAACCCCCTCGTCCCCGTCCCTGTCCCAGAAACATCCCCGTCCCGGAAACGGCCAGGGGGACAGCAGCAGTGTACCATGTTCTTTTTATTTTGATTTTCATATCGTAATTGAAAAAAAAACTATATTGGCAATGAATTCTCAACAAAAATGTTATAAGCTAAGTTTCTATAATGTATATATGCATGCTTTATCCTTGTTTTCATATGAATATTTAATGTTTCCCTGTATATTTTAAATTTTTCTATATTTTATATAGCCGTCCCCTGTCGTCCCTAAATTTGGCCTCAAAAATCGGAAACTTGGGGACTCGTCCCGCCGTCCCCTGCCGTCCCTGCCCCAAAAATTTGGGGTAACCCTGGTTCCTGGGTCTAGGCCAATCCTGGATTGCCTTGATCTTCTCCTCATCAACACTAACCCCTTGAGCAATAATCTTATGCCCCAAATACAAAATTTCAGTCAAACCAAACTCACATTTTGACATCTTGGCGTGGAATGAATGTTGCTCAAGTATGCCAAGCACCTCATCTATGTGCTTTAAGTGATCCTCCCATGTCCTACTATAGATCAAGATGTCATCAAAGAAAGCCAAAATAAATTTCCTCAATTGTAGAATGAATACCTGGTTCATACATGAATGGAAGGTAGCAGGGGCATTGGTCAACCCAAATGGCATGACCAAGAACTCATAGTGCCCATAGTGACACCCGAAAGCCGTCTTATGCACATCCTCTTCCCTCATTCTTATTTGATGATACCCTGAACGCAAGTCAATCTTTGAGTTCATTGATCCTAGGAATGGGATAACGATTTTTGATTGTCCTCTTATTGAGTGCTCTATAATCAATGCACATCCTCAATGTCCCATCCTTCCTCTTGACCAACACCACCGAAGAAGCAAAAGGGCTAGAACTCAAACGTATATGCCCCATGTCAAGTAACTCCTTAATTTTCTTCTCTATCTCCTCCTTACCTGCATATGACGGTAAGGTGTAGTGATGATGGATTTTGCCTCTTCCTCAAGCTCAATCACATGCTGAAAACCCCTCTTCGAAGGTAGACCATGGGGTATATCATCAATGACCTTACTATAATTCTCCAAGATGGGCTGAATGTCAACGTGGAAGGTCTTGCCTTTCTTGGAAGGCCTTGTATCCGTGATCAAGCATTCAGCTGCCCAAACAACTTGATCTCTACACAAAGCCCTCTCCATACGCTTGGCTGACACCACCATAGGGCCTCCATTGGAAAGGCCACGAAGGACTACCTCCTTCCTGTTAGATTTGAACTTAAGCTCCATAGTTTGATAATTCTGTGTGTATTCTCCAAGTGAGTGCAGCCATTGCACTCCAAGAACCATCTCAGTGTCACCTATGTTGATCACATAAACGTCATCCCTCATCTTATGCCTGCCAAGAGTCAAATTCAGCTGTTGAATCCTTCAATTGCAAGGTAGAGCGTAGCCATCAGCCACTGTGACATTGAATCCTTCAAAGTCCTCTGTCTTCAATCCCAATTTAGCCACCAACTTCTCATCAATAAAATTGTGGGTAGCCCCACTATCAATCAAAATAGTCACTCGCTGCCCCAGTAGACTCCCTTGACTCAAAATGAATGATACCTTGGTGCTCCTGATAGGGCTGCAAGTGTTCCTCCTGGATGCCCCTCCTCTTTAGATTCATGCTCTTCATCAATCACAGCTAGTTCTGGATCAGCAACTTCTTCGAAGTCCTCATTTGAAACTACCTCAATGTAATGTATATGACCCTTCCCCAAACAACGATGTCTTGGCTGCCATGGCTCCCTACAATCGAAACACAACTTTTTCCTTCAGAGCTCATTCTTGGATATGTCTGATTGGCTGGGTTTGGGTGGTACCATCCTTGGAGGAGGAATGTCTCTTTGAGGAAACTTCTTGGTCACGACGGTGCCTTATTGGAGTATGATCTTCCTTTAGTTGTTGGATCTTCCAAGTTCAAAGCTCTCCTAATGGCATCTTGTAGTGAGCTATGATCAAATGCCTTCACCAAACCTTTAAGGGATTCGGATAGGCCTTCAACAAAGAGGACTATGAGTCTTATTTTCGTCACATCTGGAACCTAAATTACCGATTCATTTTTGGGTTCGGATTCGGGTATTGAGGGTTTGGTACACGGGTTTGGTCAAAAAAAAATTTGGAGTTGGGTTCGTTAATACAAAAACATATAAAATCAGAAATATATACATATTTGCAGTAGTAATTGAGTTCAAAATACACCACCATATTAAAAGTCAAATAACATAGCAAAAATACACCACCACTTTCACAGTCAAAATATTAAAATATTAGTGATACTCAAATGTCATGATATAATCATAAAAGTACTAACTAACTACATAAGCTAACTAAAGAATTAAAGAACATGAGGAAAGGAGATTTCTGCAACTGAATGTTTCCAAAAATCAGGCTTACATCTCCTCAAGCTCTTCCTTTTCATTATCAAATTTAGCCTTCTTATCTACAGTTGCATCCCGGTACTGTTGATACTCAGAAACTAAGTCATTGCCTCTTTGAACTCCATTCTATCCATACCCTCACTGGTGTACCAGTGAGAGAAAGTCTTTGACCTTAACAAAAGACTGAACTGTTTGCTCACATTCCTAAACATTTCCTGAATGGAGGTTGAGTTCTCAATGAAGCTTGAAGCCATGGACAGGCTCCTTGGGGGAATGTCACAGACACTGGACTTGCCATTGTTGGGTGATCAATGCCTGAACATGGCCTAGGCAGTCAGGTAGCAGCTATGAGGAGGATCTCCTGCACATATTATGTTCTTGTTTGTTGGGTAAGCTCAGGGCTCTTTATTGTTGGGATCCACAGGAGGTGAGGGAGGAACATCCAACTATGTGTAGACAAGAGATCAGATTCAGTGGTAGTTTTCTCAGATTCGAGCTTGAGCTCAGCTAGCCGAGGAACTGGTGACAGCAGGTCGCTATGTTCATAGTGTTTGAGTTCAGGTGTGTTCTAATCTTCAATTGCATGAAACTAACCACATAAAAAGACATCAGTCCAAAACCTAAATCTTATGCCATCATTTGTCCTTTTATAAGTATAAAAACGAATCCACAGACAAGGTTTCATACCCTGCTTGTTTCCACAGAGGAAAATTCGTTTCCTAGATGTATCTGCATCGTTTCAGACCTGTATCTCGTTTCCGTATCGAATTGTACCCGTACTAGGGGTCAGAATAGGACGTACCAATAATTTAGTCTGGAACCATCACTGCCAATCTCTCAAACTCAACAACATAATTCTCCACTTTACCTTCTTGCCTCAGCTGTGCTAATTCCCGGAAATGAATTTTTGGGTCCTTCCTATCAAAATTCTCTGTCAACCTCTGATTGAATTCCTCTAGTGTTTTGATGGAGTCGTGCCTTTGTGTCACCATACCATGATACCACCATTCATGGGCCTAACTGATGAACTCCCAGATCCATCAAAAACTGGAATGATGATCTTACCCAAGCGGTGCTGGATGTCTTTCCTATCTTCATACCTTCTCCTCCTATGCCCTCTTTTTGTTTTCATGTCATGAAATTCTGTGAAGGTCATATCTCTACGAATGGTTGCACTTAGAGCATGGTATTCATTGTGCAGTCTGGCAATATCATCCTCTTCCTCAGGTGGAACTTCTGGTTCATTTTCTGCCTCTTTGTCCAAGAATTTTGCCTTGAAAATCTTCACAGATGTTGCTGGTTTCACCACACCTGAATTGCTGCCCTCAGTCCCATTTTGCACCATCCTACCAGCACCCAGTTGCTGGTTCAGACCTCTCAATAGCTAGACTGTTTCCACCATGGTTTCCCTCAGGTTGGATTGGAACTCTTTGGACTCCCTGACAAACTGCTGTCCTTCGTCTTCTTTATCACCCATGGTAGCTTTCTTCCTTTTTCTGAGTTGGTATCTCAGATCCCTGTCACTCATGAAAGGGTACACAGGCTAGCAGGATGCCAATGCTTTAATACCACTGTAAGATGCCCGACCCCAAAGCACAAAAAATACTAACTGAAAACTCAAATACTGGAAACACCAACAATAAGATCCTTAACCATGTTAATACTTAGTTTGCAATTAAACAGTAACAAAGGTCACGGTTATGACGCATTTGCCAATTAGATGTAATAACACAAAACAGTAATCTGGCACGATTAAAATAACAGATCCAATTGTATAAGCTATATGAAAGTCATGAGTACAGAGGTGCTCAGATCTGAGTGAAAGACATACAATTTGATATAGAATTGGCAATTACAGTATGTGCAACTCCCGCTCAGGATTATACTGGGTGACCAGTAGTATGCTGAACCTGCTAGTAAACACTCGAATCATGCCACAGATGGCAATACATTGTAGCAATCCGATTCACTGGTTTATGATCGGCACGAAGATGGCCCAAGTTGATAGATCGCAGTAGTCGACCAATGAGTATGTTGCAATAACTGGCAAATGGGGGACCCGAAGTAATTCACACACTCCTGAGATGATTTGATCGATTATTCCCAGCGCCTTTCCTGGTGTCGACTTCCTGAATGCTTCCGAATGTGCTCACGGGAACCATCGTCTAAGTCCTTTGGTGATGTGAGCTCGTCTGCTATTGTTCTGCTGGTCAGGACCCCGGGTGGCACACACTTGTGGAGATGGCCAGAGCCAGAGGCTCGGCCAGATCACTCTTAGTCTATCACCACTCCCTCGATCCTTACCTGGTTGGGCATAAGAGTATGTTAGATCTGTATGTTTACGGAGGAAATATGAATTCATGATTCGCTAGGCTGAAATGAACATCTCACCTGGTTGACGATTCTATAGAGGTTTTCGTCTTTGTACAACCAACCGAGAATTTTGTCCAGAATCGTGATAATTTCCAGCATCAAATAAACTAATATAAATTTGAAGTCAAAGAGCCTTCCCAACTGGGTCAACCAGATAGGTTAATAGTTTTATTTAAACTTAAATATTATTATTTAATAATTTAAATTTATTTTAGTATTTAATATTATTTAAATATAGTTGCTTTGGTGTTAAGAAACACCATTTTCCCACCCAATTTTGAAATGGGGACTAGTCATGGGCGGGGACATGACAGTGGGGCCCAGAGATGTAGGGGCAATCTTCCTTTTATTACTGTCACAAATCATAATGGAAGGATGCCATCCTTGCTCAGGAGCAAGCTGTGGCCCTTTCTCATTGACCAGATTCTCCATCAATGGATTGACAAAACAATGCTAACAGAAATTATCAGCAGTCTTTCCAGCCTCCAATCCCCTGCTCAACACATCACAGAGAGGAGAAACTCACGCCATGAAGGGAAAGGCCATATTTTATCCAATACAAATCAAAATCCTGAACAATTTTGTGGAGTGTCAAAGTCCTTTCCTTGCTTTCTTCCCTCCTTCATTTTGTTGTTATGATTTTCAAAATTTTCCTTTTGAGATGCAGTAAGATCCTTAAAGGCTGCGATGTCAGAGATAAGAGTTTCAGTGTCTTCCTGAACAAATTTGTGGAGTGTCAAAGTCCTTTCCGTGCTTTCTGTTCTCTTTCATGGTGTAGTTATGATTTTCAAGCTTCTTCTGTTGAGATGCGGTAAGATCCTTCAAGGCTGTGATGTCAGAGATGAGATTTTCAATGTCTTGACATGTATGGTTGCTACAGGAGGGTCAGCAGCAGATCTAGTTTAGATTCAAATTAATAAAGATGTTCCTATTGGGCAGCAGCCAAGCTGCGTCAGGACACAGAGTACCCTCCAAATTCTTCAAAGTCTGTGTGGTGCAAAGTGTTAACAACATCTCTGAGACTGGCTTGAGGATCTTTATAGCTTATGGATCAGACAAAAACACAGAACATGAAAAGAGCCTGGGTTCAATTCCTTTATTATCGTTTCCTTCACAGTGAGCAAGGTAAGCCCTTAAACCACCAGTTGACCGTGGCCAATTAAATTCTATCATATTGTTAAAAACAGCATGCCACAGCCTGGTTTGGCTCAGGTCAGCAGGAAAAAGAATGGACACAACAGAGATTTTCTCAATGATAGGGTTGCCAACCGTGGGAGAATGGTGTAAAGTTTCAAACTGCTTATGAAAAGGTACCCCTAAAGGTCGAGAGAGATTGCCTGCGGGCCATTCCTTAGGAAATTTCTCCCAATCAAAGCAGGGCTTTCACCAGATCAGGCTGGGGGAATACAGGCAGTATAAGCAGAATATATATTGGAGATAGCATTACAATCAAAGAGTCACTTCAATGAGGAAAATAAGCTAGGAAAAACCACAGAAGTCTCAAATCCAGCAGGAGAAAAACTCACCAGCCTGAGACCAGTTCCAAATGACTGGATATATATCATGTGGATATATTTGAATTTTCATGAGCTTGTTTTTTAAGTTCTGCTTAAGCTTTTGCTTTTTTTGTTGTTGTTTTGGTGTAAGAAATTACCAATCGTAAGTTTCTTTTAAGGTGAGGGAAACTGGGCTGGGCTTGTAATCCCTTGAGCCTTTTGCTCTCTTCTGAGTTGGTGTTAGAAATTTGTTATGCATGTCTAATGAGTTCTCTTTTTGTTTTTCTTACATACATTTTGAGTACTCTGAATTTGACTTCATTTAACATATTACTTATCATGCCATGCTAATTCTTGATTGAGAGTTGGGGCATGACTGGATAGCTGTGGATTTGTAGTTTCTAGTCTTTATTGTTATATATTTTATGTTATATTTTTTGTCTACATTTTTTCTTTTCTATCATATAGAGTGATTTTCAAATGCATATAACATGTGGTCATTCTGATGCACAGCCACAATAATTGAAGGGACAACAATTGGAGGGGATAGATCAGGTGAAGCTGGGAAGAGAAAAGTGCTGCTCTTGAAAAATAAAGACAAAGAGCCCATGAATGTAAGCAGCATTGAAATTATTTGTTCCGTTAAAATAGGTACATGTGGCTATCTTTGATCTGCAATTCAATCACTTGGTCAAAATTAGTCAACACATATAGCTCAAAAGCAGGCAATACAATTAGTTTGATTAAGGTTAAATGTGTTGACTAAGTTTGATGAAGTGATTGAATTAAGTTTTCTATTTGTTTTAATGTTTCTTTGGGGTGCCTGAACCTTTTATCGTAATTTCTGTACAAAATGAGATATCTTATTGATTCCTTTCATAAGCTATGGGTATTTTAAAGATATATTGTAAAGTGTTTCCTACCTCTATGGGTGGTGTTTAAATCATTTTCTGCCCCGCCCTTGTGCATTTGTATGCATGCTCAATGACATGTCTTACAAGTTGGGCACTATTTTTGTTGTTGCATTTTTTGAATGCCAGGGGCATCTTGGTGAGACATCTTCACCAAATGATACAAGTGTTGGGGCTTCACCCCAAAGACGACTCTCAACCATCAAAAGTTTTTCTTCTGTCCAACAGATTGGTGGAGCATCAAATCAACAGGGTATAACATCACCCCTTAAAGGTTCTCCAGGAACATTAAGCTTCAAGCAGAATCAGCGTCGTGATGCTAGTGGAAGAATCACGAGAGGCATACTTATGAGCAAGGACCTTCAAGAATCTCCACAGTTACTATCAACCTTGCAAACCGAGCAGCAAAGTCAACCATCATATACACACAGGGGTAAGTAGCATCCCATCCACTTATCTTGATTTACTTGAAAATTTCCATTTTTATAGCTCGACTTACTCAATTTCCATTATGTATCTTTATTTACTTGGAAGATGTTCTTTTGCAACCCTGTTTCATTTACTTTCTCATATATATTTAAATGCCAAAACAAATTTAGATGAGAAGATCACAGCAAATGGTTGTGCTGTTGCAACTCTAGCTGTAAGACAAGACAGAAGGATGAGGAACAAGGACAGACCTGATCGTCCTGTTTGGACTCCCCGTCGACGGGCTGATGGAACTATGAGTGCAGATGAATCTCAATCATGTCTTCACTCTGCTTCTGCACAGGTCTCATCAGATGTGATTGTGCCCAGAAGATATCAAGGTAACCTTGAAGGGCCAATCCAATTCCAACAGGGAGTAACATTAGGGTTCCCAGATACTGTGAAAGATGATACTTTACAGGTGGATAATTCTGGTGGTATTTGGTCTGAGGCCTTGGGGCAATCACAAAATGTTGAGGCAACAGGGGCTCTAATCCACACAAATATTGGTGTGGTTTCTCCATCAGAGCAGCATACAATTCAAGAAGAAAAGAGTGAGATGATGACAAGCAGGACTGGAGATGGTAAAGGCCAAGGAATTGGACGGAATAATTTTGCTGGAGAAAATGGTTAGTTATCTATTTAGTTTTAAGCTTTCTAAATTTTTTAAGGGATGAGAAGAGTGGCCTTTTAAGTTCAGTCCAAATGAGATGTGTATTTATAAAATTTATCAACTATTTGTATTTATTTTTATTTTTGTCAGTGTTAGCTCCTGTCTGAATGTCAGATAACTGTTCTTAAGCAGGGAATTACAGACAAGCTATGAGACGCCTTCCAGCATCAGGGATGAAGGAATCAGATAGTTCCCTGAGCGTATCTGATACAAAATCTCCCAAGCGGGGTGGTATTTTGGGCTATGGAAGCCATGAGGTGAGCTCTTCTAATTGAAAGCAGTAGATTTCATTCTGACTTATGTTGTATCCAAATTGTGTTTGTTTTCTAAGTGCCTTCCCTTTTTTATGGCAAGGTTGGTATTGATTGCTCTTCAATTTTTTTATCCTAAACATTTGCAGAAGCAGGTTTGGGTTGCAGTTCAGAAATCAGGTTCTGGTTCTTAAGTTGTCGGAGATGGTAAGATTTATATATTGATTTATAGTTAAACTACTATCATTTTAAATCTTAAAACCATGATTACAGAGAATACCACATTTGCCAGTCTGGTCACTTTCTGCTTGCTGCTTCTGTGTGATCTTGTTTTTGCAAACATAATTTGCTTGATACTGAATGCATTAAATGAAGGGTACCTGATTCTCTCCAGGTTATCTCTTTGTGCAACATAAGTTGCATAATACTGGATGTTATAAATAAACAAAGGGTGCTTGATTCTTTCTGGGGTTTGAGTCATAATTTAAAAATATCACATAGAAACCTAACTACACATCTGATCTATGAAAAATTGTAGTGCATGATGACCAGAAATGCCAAAGTTGTGGCTATAAAATTTGTAAATAAACACGTAAAATATATATTCTGCTTCTTAATTACTATCAATATTATTAACTGGTTTTTAAAAATATCGCATAGAAACCTAACTACACATCTGATCTATGAGAAATTGTAGTGCATGATGACCAGAAATGCCAAAGTTATGGCTATAAAATTTGTAAATAAACATGTAAAATATACATTCTGCTTCTTAATTACTATTGATATTATTAACTGGTTTTAATAAACATAGGAGTCCTATATTCTTTGGTAATATAGTAGATGACCAGAAATGCCAAAACTATGGCTATAAAACTTGTAAATGAACACATAACATATATATTCTGCTTCTTAATTAATATCAATATTATTATCTGGTTTTAATAAACGTAGGAGTCCTATATTTCTTTGGTAAATAGGCTTAGGATTTTTGGCTATCAGGTGTGTGATCTTTTAAAGTTTATTTGATATTCCTGGTTCCATATTTAAGTATCCCTATAAGTAAATTTTTAGAGCTCCATAAAGTTTGTTGCATTTTTAGAAGCTTCACTGTTATGGGGGGATCTGTATTGTATTGTTTTGATGTTGGTGTTTCCTTCAAAAGAAACATGTTGCAGATGGGTAAGAAGTGAATTTCCTTTTCACTATTTATTTAGATGCGGTGTTTCCTTCAAAAGAAACATGTTGCAGATGGGTAAGAAGTGGATTTCCTCTTCACTATTTATTTAGATGTGGTGTGTCTAACATCAGAAAAAGCATTTCTTTAATTAAAATCTAAGGTATGCAAAAACACAAGGCTATTCTTAGGAAGGAATTGCTGAAAGTTCAGAATTTCATAAGTGTAATGGATGAATGTATACAGCCATGGTTTGCATTTTAGTGTATACTTTAATAAAGCAGGATGTTGTCTTGATTCCTTTTTTTGTAGCTTTGTATGAATCTGTAAACATCTGAAATTAAAATGCATCATTGCAATGCAGATTGTGGAAGCTATGCAACTGGGTATAATGTGGGTTGTTGGCTGTGGTCAGTACCTTCAATTTCGGCATTATTGTGACTTGTACAAGCTATTCATTTCTAATGTATTGAAGTATGCCACTGGCATTTTTTCAGTCAGTAAAGCATAACAGGTCTGGCAGAAACATGGACATACAGCTGGTGAGTCCAGGGAGCTTTATGACTGCTACACAAATATGATTGCAGTCTAGCTCTGGTCCACCGGCTTGGACTGTCCAAGTGATAAATTTACAAGCTGGCAAAGTTCATGGATTATCTGGTTGAGACCATTTGTTTTGGGAGACAGCAATCTTTGTGTTGTTTGTACTGGAAAGTACATATACTTGGATTAGGAGGAAGTTGTTTGCTGGATTGGCCTATTGCTGGTGCATTTTTTGTCAAAGCATCTCTGGTGGCTTGAAATTGTTGTCTTTATTCCAGTAACGATGGTGGTATGTATTCAATAATGTACAGAAATTATACAATTCCAGTACACAGGCTTTACCCCATGGAAATGCAAGTGGGTTCTGGCTATAACCTTCCATGTTTGGCGGAACTGGATTGTAGAATAAAGTTTAATTCTCATGCACAGTTTCTGCCTTGAAGCTGGGGTTCCTAGCCAAGTAATTTTTGCTTCTATGCCAAGGATCTGCCATTGTCTGGAAAAATATCAGCATGTTATTGCTCATCTGCAGACTGTGTAAGCAATTGAACTTTACAATCAGGTCTATCCTAAACCAAGCAGCATCAACCAAAGGAATCCCAATTCTAATAGTTTGTTTTTTTATCACTGCTGACCTGTAGAGCTAAATTGGATATATGCGAGTTGGACCATTTATGAATTACGTGAAAGTTTCAGTCAAGAAAAGTATTCAGTAGAAATGAGACTTATAGAATACTACCTAAATAAAGCTTTTCTGCGAGTTTGGCTTATATTCTAAATACATGGGCTTGTGAAAAATAATGTTGTACATGTTGCCATCCACCTTCAATTTTGGGCATTTTATTATAATTGTTGTGAATTCAAGCCCATTCTTTATCCATGTTACGGGAATGGAATAGCCCTATCAGGAAAAGATGCTACTGTGGTGGCTCCTCTGATTTGCATTGAAATAATAATTTACTTATCTTGGCTGCAGATCTGGACATTTGGCTTTTTGAATTACTCTCGATCTTAATATTGTATTCTCTAATTTTGAAGACCGTTGAATAGTTTGCTTAGTATTTTCTGGCTAAGTTTGGTTGAAGTTTTGAACCAGGGTGTATCTGCCAAGGAATGTGGCCCTAAATCTTCAGAATACTTTTTTATTGGCAATATTGGCATGAGCTCACAAAAATGATTTAATGAATCAGCATGATCTTAATTTTATATATGATTTATTATAATCATAGTTTAGGACCACCATTAAAAATTAAATAAATCCCTGAAATTGGCAACAAATAGCAAATAATGTTTGTGTGGAAGTTTATTAAAAAATTTGCTCGTTAGTGGCATTTAGAAACACTTTCAGATGGCAATCAAGTTTCGTTTTTTTGTTTGCTAAATCTCTCCAGTAGCAATTAATGGATTTGCAGACATTTCTGACAGTTTTCAGCCTTTATTAATGAATGTTCTAAGGATTTCAGTAAGCTAACTCAGCTTTCTACAATTCCTGAAATTCCTAACATTGTTTTCACAAGTTCGTTTACATTTCTGACAATGTTTCTAAGATAATTTGGAAGCTTTTGCCACTTTTGATACTATTTTCTGTTGAATTCCTATATGTTCCTTATGTTAGGATTTCTACCGGAGTTTCCAATTGGTACTTCACTTTAGGTGTTTAACCATCTGATACTTACCTCTCCAAGCTCATATATGATTCTTGGTGCAAAATTTATACACAACACTAGGGGAAATATTTAGAAAATGTGTTGTCGGGATTCTCTTACATGGTAGTTTAAGATTATATCGTGCAAGTTATGGCATTCTGTATAAGAAGACTATACAACCAATATAAACATGGGTTGCAATTACCTTATAACCTGGCGCTTAATTTCATCAAACTCGTAAGATATCCAAGAACAACCACGGGTAAATTCAAAAGTAGATGCGCAACAGAACAGAAGTATTGAAGCAAGCAATTGCACTATTATGATCATTGGAACTAGCAGCACAAGTTATGTATTTTTACAGAACGAATTACCTTTATGGTATGTTCCTCAGGATGTGCGGCACCTATGAATTCCATCGCTTTTAGTTGCATCAATGTTTGAACGCAACTTAAAAAATTCTGGTTTAAAAAACACGAGGAAAAAAAGAGAATTTTAAATGATTCGTATTCTAATGTCAAATTAATGGTACAATACCATTAGAACTATAATAGTACAAGTCGATATAGGAAAGTAAAGAAACAGCTTTTTGGGTGCATCTTCTAAGGCAGTGTAGAAGTGTGTGATTTGCTGCTGCAAATCCAAACTCGTCTTCTGAAGCCTCCATTATCAGCATTACTATGTACTGAAATTGTCGTTATGGATTCTTAATTTGTGAAACGAACTTTTTCTTTTCTAAGTTACATGTTTTCAGCTTTGGTTTTAAGGCTTGTAAGAGTTTCAAAATACTCTGCCTGTGACAATTACCATTGAGGTGGTTATCATTTGTCTGCAAATCTTTCATTAAATGAAGAGTTGGATAAGGTGGGCTTATCATGGATCATCTAATCATAACACTGATAGATCTGAAAACTCAGGTCAAGTTGAAGGATCATCAGGGTCTTGGATGCCATTATCGGTCTGTAGATTATTGTCAATTAACTTTATGAATTTTATCATTTTCAGTTCCCTATGTGGTGTAAATGGATGAGATAAAGTCAAGTTAGCATTTAGGATGGTATGAGACATCTCTGGAAGTCATCAAAACAATGTTGCAGGCCTCAAATGCACTTAGATAGCCAAATTTGACAAGTTTGCTGGTTGCAACATGAGTCAAACATGTGTTCATCCCAGTGAATGTGTGAAATGCCGTGATGAACAACAGTTCACCTCGGATTAAGCAACAAACTCATCACTTAGTGTACAAGAATTGTAACTTTAAGGGTTTAAGTAATTCAAATTCACCTTTGTGGTGGTGGTTCTTTTTTCTTAATGCATGGGAAGCTAAGGGAGAGCCAAAGCTTCATGAAAAAGTTGGATGCATCGTTTGAGCATAGAGTTGGAAAAATCATTTGTACGCCACAATTGCATTGTGAAAGAGCACGTGTTTGAAGTTGCTGAGATTGATTGCTTGTGCTAGGAGTTGGTGTAAGTTTCAAAAGGTTGGAAGCAAAATGTTGCGAGAATCGCTAGCATTGAAGAGAAGATTGATAGGCTTGAGAGAATGATACCAAATCTGATGAGGAAGATGGGAGTCTGAAAAGAGCATTTATAAGAACGTGAACTCGAGAAGTTTGATCATGAAAAAGGGAGTTGTCATATGGGAGGTTCTTCAAAGCAAAACCAAAGATAGATGTTCATCCTTATGATAGAGATATTCAGTGTAGAGAAGCTAAGATTAATGTCCCTCTCAAATAGAGGTTTATATTAGCCTTCACAAAATGCCTTAGAACCAAAATGTTTCTTTTGCAAGGTTAAAAACTATTAGGGCATGCTCTTACACGGTGAGCGAGTTATATGTACTTTGGAAATTTGGAAATTGCTTTCAATCTCCAATTGGGATGATTTTTAAGGCTACTTTATAAGCAATTCTATCCAATTTTTTACAAGAAGGAAAGGGTGATGGAATGACATTATTTGAAGCAATAGCAAAGGCAAAGTGTCCAAGCCTATACAAGTGAATTTAGGAAGAGAGTAGTGCAACTTGGGAATAATGTCATGGATCATAAGGTCTTCATGAAATACATATGAGGGTTTTACAAATAATTTAAGAGATCCTTCCTTATGGAAAACCCTCTTAGGATATTGATGAAGTCTATGCCCAAGCCCATTGTCTTGAGTTGGATAAGACGAGTCTCTTTCTACAAGCACAAACAATATGATGAGGAACAAGTAGTTGGTGAGAAGGATGGGGTTTCTAATGATGGTAAGGACAAGGTGAACAACACTTCTAAAGGGGTAAACGCAAGGTGTACCCATTGTGGTAAGAGTGGGCATGTAGAGGATAGGTGCTAGAAATTATACCCAAAATTGGTCCCTTCTTGAGCCAAGAGGGGAAGAGATAGGAGCACTTCATAAGAAGGCAAAGTCAAAGAGGTGTTTCCAAAGTTGATGTTAGATTATGTTATGCCCCTTTTTCACTAGGGTGTCCCTAAATTTGGTTAGTCTCATGGTGGGAAGGAGCTTAAGCAACTTTTCCACATCAAAGTTCAAGTGAGATGTGAGAAGGTTGATCTTAGGTTTGATACATGGTCATAATAAACTTTTTTTCTCGTAATATAGATAGTGAACTTTGGAAGGAGATGGTAGACCATTCAAATCCAAATGTTTTAGGGTGGCTACACTAAGCTGAAATAACCACACCTAAGCAATGTAAGTTGTAACATACTTAATATATCCATGGTCCATGATAGTGAGAGATAGTGCTTCTAGATTAAATTGTGTAGTTATTTTTAACATCAATGTTTTAGATCACACTTTTTGATCCATGGCTAAAATTGTTGGGGATTTGCATCCTTTTTGCAAATGATTGAAAGACTAGGATAAAGAAACTTAAGATAAAGTGATTAAAAAATAGTCAACAGTATTAGTCAAACGTATCTAACAACATTGACATAAGTAATGGAATGACATGCATACACAAGATTACATGAGACACCAAGATTTATGTGGGAAACCCTTATAGGAGAAAACCCATCATTAAAAGATAGTTAGCACTATATTATTCAAAATTTGAGGATTCAATACAACGCCTTTTACATAATCTCAATCTAAAACACACTATTATGTTATCCTTCTAATGTCTCACACCATCTATGTGTTGTCTATACACTAACCTTGGCTTGTCTATCCTTTGTCTAACCTTGGAACTTTCACATTAAATGAGACATATAAATGTTGAACATAGAATCCCAACCATCCAACTATTTAACCAACATGTGGAATACCAAGAGCCACATAACTATACCTTATTGACGTCAACATATTGCACATACAATCAAACATGATGTTTTTACATGGATAATCATCATGTATGCATAGTTGTTGCTATAGACTAAATCAATAGTGGCTCACTCAACATTGTCAACGAGTTAATGTTTTTTCTTGTATAACCACAACTACTAACTCCAAGCTTGTGATAGCATACATACATTATATCACTTTTGATTGCATGTAGTACCTTGTGTCATCTTCTAGGGCATTACCAATTTTCCAAAATATTATATCATGAACACATCTATTGTAGGTGCATTTACATTGCCATTCATGCTTTCAACAATATTATTTTCTATATGTAGTTGTTGATGTGTTTTTTATGCACTTCTCAACATAGGTAATGCATAGGTGCATCACCTCTCTTGAAAGACAATCTTCCACAATCAAATTGCAGAACGCTATCCCAAGGTCTCTAATGTCAGGTCTTGATAGTGCTTGGAATATCTCAGTTGATTTATGTGATTTGCTGGAATCACAAGACAGACTTACGTAGCTGGATGCGGAGTGGATCTTAAAATCTGAAGTTTCTGAAATGGGAGTTAAGGTGCACTTTGCTGCAGGTTCGGACAACAATCTAAAACTTTAATGTTTTCTTTAAGTTTTGGCTTTACAATGTGCAATGAACCTTAGCACAGGTTGTTTCTAAAAAAAAAGGAAAAAGAGCAGGGAAGAGGGAAGGTTCCTGGATCTGCAATTGATTGTGAACAGTGATCATGGAGGTTATGCTATGGACAACTCCCTTCAACAGGATTCCATTTAACCAAGGCACCTATAGTATCATGAAATCTGTGCTATCTTCAAAGGTCTCTAGATATTTTATCACTCATCCACCACATATATGCATGAATAAAGATAAAATTTTAAAAGCAACTTCAAGTTTCAGCCCAGACTAACTTTACAAGACCATTTACCAGCAACAAACAAAAAAAAGTATGGACTAGAAGGCATCAACACAACAAAAATTTCTACAATCACAGAACATCTAACAAAATTTATCTAGATAATTCAAAGCTAACTAGAACAACAATGTGAATCTAAATAAGCATATAATAATGGAGATTGAATTATGAAACATGTGAAGAACTCAAAAAATGCACCAAGTCAATGAATTTTCATTAGAAATTTCTGCAGCATGTCTTTACAACAACTCAACTCTCTTTGAAAATGAGAGGAGACCCCCTATTTATAGTGCCCCAAAAGTAGAACGAATGGCCAAGATTTAATCTCATTGTGTGGCCAAGATTCACTACAAACTAGGGTTCTACCTACCCCCCCAATATATTACAATTTTAAAATACAATTTTATCTTATCCCTATTTTGTCCTCTAGTGACAACACTGTAGCATTTTGTCTTTTGCTGATTGCCCTTTTGTTGTAGCTATTCCTTTAGAAGTTCCTCACTAACAATAGGGTTTCCCTCCTGCTTCTTCAAAGCTGCATACTCCATGAACTTCAAGATTACTGGCTGGAGTTTGCCAACCTCTATGATCTCGGACCGCAATACTTGATAACTCCACTCCTTGGAGTTTCCCTCAAGCCTTTTCCAGTCTTCATCATACTTGGCAGCGTGGTCCCGGAACAGCTCTGACTGGGCGAAGGCTCGAGCTGCAAAACTCATGAAATCTGTGGTTATCTTTGTTGACATCCCGTCCTCCATCCCCTTTTGAAAGTGGGGCTTTATTTTCTCTGGATCAATTTGCACCGCAGGTATGTCATATCCCATCATTAGCTTCAAATATCGGGCACAATCTTCCCTAATCTAATTGACCCATTCAATATCAGGATCTACTTTATCAATCACCTGTTCCAACCTTTCTTTTTTGTTATCAAAGTTTCGCTTCCATACATCCATTAGCCAATGGTCGTCCCTTACGAATGCGAGCTCGTTTTCCCATGTGGCGCTTGGCAACCGGAGAATAGCCTCGATCTTTAGATAGGTGGACTTATACGTCGCAGGGAAGTTGGTGCAAAGTTTCTTCGTATTTCCAGAGACTGCTGCAAGTACAGGAACTTGTTGGCTGTTTGAACAGCCCAATTGATACCCATATTTCCGATGTAGAGGACCTGTCGAAACCAGCTTTCTGTAGTTTTGTCTAGGTTCTTTCTTTTTTCCAGCTTGTCAATTTGTTCGTTGGACAACAGTTGGGGTGGAGTCGTGGATGTGGTAGGCATTTCTTCTGTTGAGGACCATCGTTGAATGTAAGCTATCAGATCAGCTACCTGTGCCTTAAGCTCGTCCTTTGAAATTTTATCCTACTGTATTAAATGCACTTCTGTGGCAACAGACTCCTCGAGATGGTCCACCTTCTGCTCTCTAATAGTTGTTCCCAAGTCAATGGTGGAAATATTATAGCTTACTCCTCTTTGGCCTACCACCGGCGTTGCTACTTGTACAGTTCGGGACCCGGAAGCATCCATCGTTACCTTGGATCTGATTTTGGGCTTCTTCTCTTTTCTGGTAGTAATTTGTGTTCAGGCTAAGATAGCCTCCAGTCTTGCTCTTGGATCCTTTGGGGCAGGAGTCTTCTTTTCAAGTTGCCTCTCCAACCATTCGGGCATAGCAGATTTTTCTTTAGGCGATTCACGATCACCCTCGCCCTCCTTCGTTAGGATTTCTATTTGTTTACCTACTGGAGCCCTTTCTTCCATTTTAGTGTTGTCTCCTTCCTCATCGGAGTCTTGGATGAACACGAGGCGTTTGATGAGAGGCTTAGTGGGCAATCGCTCTCGGGGACTTTCTTCTTTCTCAATTTATTTCCCTTTCCTTTCTTCAGTTTGTTCATCCTTGTGCACATGCTCCTCGGGCTGTCCAATTTCAAGGCTTTTGTCAGCTTGAGCCTCACCCTCGGACTTGTCTTCTTCTACATTTTCTTCTTCTTTATGAGGAGATGCAACATCCTCCTGATGTTCCCCTGTGGGGAGTTCCACATTTTATGTTGCCCTGTCACCTTCTAGCCCTTCTCCTCTAGGAGGTGACCTTTTTACCTCCTCCTCATCGTCCTTCAATTTCTGGGCCATTTCCTCCTTGAAATCATCATCAAATGTAATAACCTTTCCACCGACACCCTCTTCCTCGTCTCTACTTTCAAAAGACCTTGTTTCTCCTTCTTCAAGGACCACCCTATCAATTTGTCAATGTTCATACTCTAGGTGTTCGTGGTAATCATCGGCTTCTTCCTCCACCGCTTTCGAAGCTTCTTTCTCCCGCTTCTCCCATTCTTCTGAGATTAGCATCGTGGCCTCCATTGTTGGTGGTCCTGTTGGGGGTTGTGAGGGCGTAGCAATGGCGAGGACCTACACTACAGCAGCTTGGATGGTGGGATCCAAAAAGATTTGAGAAATCTCAGAGGGGATGTTCTGCATATGCCTCGAGAAAGCTTCTGGAAAATTGAGTGCGGGCATTGGTATTGTTGTTGCCAGTGGAAGCAATGTAGTAGGTGACATGGCGGTAGAGGAAAGCGAAGAAGTTGCAGCAAAGGAGGAGTCAACCATTATAATGGGCCCAGCCGAGGGAGAGGAGGCGAGATGTCCACCGCAGGCGGGGATGTGGCAACCATGGCCTGGGAAACAGATGGAAGGGCGGTAGAAATAGGGAGAGCCGGAGGAGGCTTTGGCTGATCTGTCCTCCCTTCCCCACCCTCTTGAAGGGGATCTTCTTGAATTGGTGGTTGTCCTATGACACTTCCCGTCCGTTTGGGTTTCTTAGAGGGTGAACCTCCTTAATCCTTTCATGAATAAACCTTGGAATCTGGCGACTGCTTTGCCTCAGTCCCTTTCCTCTTCTTTGATCTTGTGAGCGGAGGAGATTTGGATGTTCCCCCTGTTGAAGTTGTAGCAGCAACATCTTCTGTAGCACTAGGCTCACTCTTAAGCCCTTCATATGTAAGAATAACCCCTTGTTGCTTCAATTGGGTTACTTGTCTATCAACCCATTCTTTGGTACAAGCCTGAATTGGCTTGGTGATAATATCGAGGTCATCAACCTCCTATTCATCGCAGTCTATTGCTGGCAGCGGCAAGTTAGCAACTGCGCTATACCTGGGGTCCATGATGGTGCTTTCATCCTCTTCAACATGATCAGGCATAGGAAACAATTTTACTCCTTTTACGAAGTACGCAGTCATTCGCATGTAGTGCCTGGCGTGCACCTCCTTGTCATCTTGGTAATCCGCCTAGAAGTCCTCGATGTGATGCAAATGGGCATACCCTAGTCCTAGTGCCTTCCTTACATGCCCATGTGGGTCTATCCGTGGGTGAGCAGTGTGTAGGCAGAAGTGGTACTTCGCCAATTCCTTCTCAAAATTCCCAACACACTAGGAAGTTTGCAATTTGTACATCCCTTGGCCGAAAGATAAGGGATACGGGATCCCTGACAAGTGTTTTCCGTTGAGGACTGAATGTATATGTTGCAGCTATCGGGAAAGCTCTAATAGTATAATCCGATCGTTGGGGTACCGGGGCAGCTTATTCGGCCTCTTTGTGAAACCTTGGGCGTGAATGTATGTAAACTTGGGGTGTTGAATAAATAGGAAGGCGTATTGTTTCAAGAACGCCTGAGCACTGTGAGAGACCCTTCTTTCAAAATCCCCTCCAAGCAATCTGATTATGTGACTGACGAAGGCGTTGTTTACCCTGCAATATTTCTTCTTGAAATTTTTGAACTGGAGTTGGGGATATCTGTCATAGACCTTTAATGCTCGACCCGATTCTTCATCAGGTGCCACAAACAATCCACTGTACTACCTCTTCTCGGCTAATGAGTACACCAGATAAGAGGTCATATAGAACCTGGATGTATTTTTTACATTCATGAACTACTCGTGAAATCAGTCGCTTATGATGCCTCCCCAGTAGAATGAGACTTTTGTAGTGACATCTTCATCCCCACGGAGGATTTGCTCAAAAAAATATACCATCCACTCTTGAAAAAAGGCAGCGGTGGGAAGGCCCATCACTCTGCTCAACATGGTTACCAAGTCATGGTAGTCCTCATAGAAGTCGTTGTGGAAGAGTTCTTGAGGCACCTTTGCAGCGCTGCCCCTTTTCTCTTTGAGCCAATACTGATTTATTAGTTTCTTGCAGCCCATCAGGTCCTCATCCCATGTTGCGTTGCATTCTTCTATGGTGGGCATCTCCATCTCCCCAAAGGTGGGGATGTGAAAGGTCTTCATAATTTCCTCACCCGACATGTCAGCAAGGACGTTCCCATCCATATCAACAATGGTTCGTGTTTGTGGCTGGTAGGCTTGCCGGCAAGCCATGACCAATTCGGGGGCTATGAGGGATGGAGGGAAGCCTGCAACTTTAGCAATCCCACTTTGTCTAATCAATCTGGCATTGTCAGTCTTCGGGTGGACTCTGACCCTTTGCTTAAATTCATCAATATCGACGTGGGTGATATTGGTATCTGTGATCTCCTTCTAGTCAGTGATGATTTTTGAATGTAGAGGCTCACCCTGGAACTTGTACTTCATTTGGTCTTTGTCCTCTCTTCCACGAGGAGCCTTGCCTGCCTTTTTCCCTTTGTCCTTTTATGCAGTTGCCCTCGAGGGTCCTGCACCAAATCCCATATATCTTGTAAACAAAGACCTAATGAGTACAACCAATTATGAAAGCATTAACATTAGTTGAAATCCCGTGGACGAAATCCAATTAGACAATTTATTATTTATGAAATCAAACTTTTACTTCAAGATGTCGGTAGTCATTTTCTGGAGGGATTTTAGACAATCTGGGCCCAAGGGGACGGACTTCCCTGGTAGGAATGTTGTTTTGAAGGGCAAACAAGGTAGGGTAATCCGGGTGATTTCTCCCGACTTCATATTTTGGTGGTTTGAAAGGCTCATGTAGGAGAGGGTTAAATTTGTGCACGTGGGTCGAGATCAGTTTTCAAATCGGAGGTCATTTGGATCGCTTTTGGGGCACCTGGAGATATGAGGTCGAAAAGTCATTAGGGCTCCACCGTTTAGGACGGCGGGCATTGGACAGAAGTCTGGTGGGAGCGGCCCGGTGGACCGGACCCGGCATTGATCTTGGCTGCTAGATTTTCTTCGTTAAGTTTCTCGGCAAACAGGAGGGCAGAACCCGGAGGTCGGAAAGGCGGGCATGTTTTTCCTTTCACGCCGGCCGAGATGGGACGAAATCCCGGGGAACGGGGCCCGGCGTGGGAAAAGATGCCAATGTTCAATTGTTGGTTGTTCTCCACAGCAAATGAAGGCTCAGGATCTGAGGGGCGGAAAGTCGCCATCAAATGGTTGTTTCGAAGGGGCGAAGTGGCCACGAAAGTCCGTGGACCGGGACCTAGCGTTATGTTTGGTCAGTTCATTCGAGTTCAATTCTGAATGGAAAAAGGCAAAGCGGACCCCAGATCTTGGGTGGACGGGTTCTCCTCGCCGTTTAGGAACGACGAAAGCAACAAAGCATTCCGGGGGTGCAGGCCCAAGAAGCAGAAATGGAGGCCGGTCTTCAAGTTTCAAAGTTCAACGACAGTTTGCCAACGGAAATCTGGGGTGGTGGGCCCGAGATGGCATCCCGCCGTTTGGAAAAAAATTGTTTCATTTTCTAAGTTCTCAATAGCGACGGGTTGGCATGGTCCCGGAGGGCGTAAATGCCTTGCGTGAAGAACGGCGACGACATGGCCGAGTTCTGGATTTACCTTGGAGGATGATTTGGAGGTTTTTTCAGAATTTGGCCACATGGGTTTTTTAGGTGTTTTCTTCCCTTATCATTTTAATGCATTTTAACCGATGTTCATTCATTGTTTTAAACGCAAAATTACAAAAAACCTCATGGAAGGGCGGACGACAAACCTACCTAGAAAGTACGATGAGGGAAGTTGCGAAATCCACCAAGGATAGCCAAATGATGATCACAGACACGAGGGCGGTGGGCGACGGATGCACTGAACTCCTTAGAAAGCACTCTGAACTCCTTTGGAAAACCTGACAAATGAAAATGATAGGTCGGGCTGGATATTTATACCCCAATATGCATTTAACACCCTCATTTAATGCCCGTACAGACGACAGGAGGGTTGGTGAAGTTCAAATTCACAGACGATGGCGGGAGGTCCGAGGCCTGAGGTCCGGAAAGAGGAAACCCTGCGACCGATTCTAAGTACATTTTGGAAGTCGTTGACGAAGGGAAGCTCAGGGCCCGGAGGGTGGAGCACCGCCATAGTTTTGTCGTTCGGAAACGGTGAAGTCAATACGGAGTTCCAGGGGCAGAAGTTCGGATAGCCGGGCCTGTCATGAGAAAAGGCAGGCGATTTCAGCGCAATTTAAACCAGACGGAAAATGAGGATCCGGGTTCCGAGAAGGTGAAAGCCTTCCGCCGTTCAAAACGGCGAATGGCCGGAGGAAGCCCGACAAGGCGAGCTTGCCAAGCCCCAAGGCCGCTGGTAGAAACAAACTGCCAAGTAAAACTCTGCAATGCACTAGGACTTAGCCAAATGGAGGGGATGAAACACGGTCAACTCAAGATGAGACTTTGGAGGCATGTTGACCATTTAGGACACCAAAATGGGGGCATGCAAAACGAGGCAATGACAAAACAACTCGACAAGCCAAAAGAAAAGAGGGTGCCCGTTCTGGACGGGGCGTGTGTGTTGAGGGCACAACAATAGTGAGTTCTCTAGATGTCAAGTGATTACTACAACAACATCACCATATGTAAACCAATATATATATTGTATTACAACTTCTAAAATTGCATCTAATTCCATTACATTTTGCACATAAACTCTTACTTTATAAACTCCCTATAGGTGAATATCATCATAGCCACAAAAAAGATGAGGAAAAATCAGTATGAGTGCAATGTAAGTGGTCTTTTGGGCTTACTTGCTATTAGGATTAGGGTGCGTTGTTACCTTGCAAATCCTATGTCTATTTAACATTTATTTGTTCATAGATGGTAATGTAGGTGCCTCCAAGAATTATGGAACGAGAAAAATGAGGTGCCCATGTGAGAGTAAGAAATATATTTAATTATTATTTATTCCCCGATTACTTGAAAACATGGATCCAAATGATTGGGAGTTAAAAATCATCTTCCATTATTAGTGGTGCATACATGTATAATTAGCCATTTTGAAGTTCATGAAGTTACTTATGATCACTTGCAATGATGGAGGTCAAAGATGCTTTGTAGAGGGAGTTAAAACATTTTATTTTAGATGCTTAATCAATGCATTATGGGCATTGCATTTTTGCATATAGACTTGGGTGATTAGTTTTGGATACGACTTGTGTTTTTCTTTTGAATCCTTGTAACTTTGAGATATGAATGAAAGTATTATGTTGATTTGTAGGTTCAAGTACTGTTAGTTTGTTGGACTATTGCAAACTTGCAAGGGAAGTGATATGTATTTACATACTTATATTTTTGAGATTAATAATGTGCTTGCTTTGGTTGTGGAGTTTTTATTTTTCTCAAATCTATTCTCCACACATATTTAGTGTCATATGACTTGGATTATTTTATTTGTTGCTCTATGTTTTCATTTCATAATTTATTACATGTATGAATATGTTTTGATTGTTAAATGTTAATGTTATCACTATACTATTTATTCGATTTATTAACATTTGGTATTAGAATCTTGTTGGCTTGATTAGAGGGATAATCATTTTTAGATTTTGTGGATTTTTTCCAATTGTAGTTGGAGCATTTGTTAATTTAATAGAAATTAAATCACTATGATTGAAGATCACAACCAACACATTTGGGTATGTGTTGCCTAAAATATACCTAAGCATGATACTAATCAATCAAACTCAGGACAACACATGCATTGCACCCTCGCTAAAGATATTAGTCAAATCACTCCTACCCTTTTGAGAAAATCCAACTAAGCAAGGTTGAATCCAATTTATTGCTCTCTTCATGTGGAAGAGCATTGTATATTGCAACAAAGTTGAGTTGACTAGGAGTTGCACCAAAAACATCACTCACCTCACTAGTGAGAAATACCTAGTGGCAAACTATTGTATTGATTTGAAAAAGTGTAGTTTATTGTTGATGGGTGAATTGTTGAAGTGATGTTGTGGTAGTTATTCTTATGTGACTAGTTGGTCATTGGTTCTAATCCTATTTAATTCATTTGTAGCAAAGATACAAAATGTGTAACCTTCACTCTAGATTGAGCAACTCTTTTAAAGTGTGAGTTCCTTGGTGCAAAACTCTTCCCTCTAACAACTCTACTCATTTTCTTGTTGGATTTCCCTAATGATTTTCACTTGATCTTGGACTTGAGCTTTAGTGGGTTCTTGTTGGGTTCACAAGTTCTCATTGTTCTCTCTAACACCTCTCTAACCCATTCCTCTTTTATTCTAGGACACATCAAGTGTAAAACGTAGTGAGGAAAAAAGGAGATCAAGAGAAAAGGCTTTGGTACTTCTGTTTGATCCTATTTGTGTTTTTTATTTGATTGTTGAATTACTTTGACTTATTTTTTACATTATTTAAATGTTCTTATGTTGAGTTTTTGTAATTGTTTATGTGTGCATTGTGATGCTACTAGGGGCTTTTTCTTTCTTTATTTTTGATGTTTTTGCATTTTGAATGATTTTTCTAAATGCACTTATTCTAAATGTATGTAGAAAAAATCTACTCTGTATTTTTTTCTCTTAAATTAAACAATTTCTTGCCAAAAAACCTTTATTTATATGAATCCAACTATATGGATTTTGTTAGATGCATTCCAATCAAATGTTTTTGTTAATGTTTTCTAGTGAGACATGAAGTCTCTTGATTGTTTAAGTAGTTTCGATGAGAGCATTGGTATCACTTCATTTTGCAGTTTCTATTCTAATCTAAGAAAGGGAAGTGTAGAATAGCTAATCTAAATATAAACTTATTAAAATAAATAAAATAATCTTAAATCTAAGTCAAGAAATTGTAAAAAAATATTACTTCTCTTAGGCAATTTTGGTTGTCTATTTAAACTACTTTTCAAAATAAATCTAATTAAAATAAAGAACATGTGAAACACGAAAGCTTGAAAGAAGCTTTAAGGAAGCCTTGTATTATTAGTTTTTGTTCTCAAGAGGTCCAAACTCTATATCTTCTTGTGTATTAGTAGGGTGCTACTCCTTAATGATAGTGGGAATATAGAAGGATCTAAGATTAAGTAAAATTGAGCTAAGATTTGGGATAATAGTGAGAAGATTTGAAGCTTCTAAAGAAAGGAAAACGTAAGAAGGCATATGAGTCTTATAAGAGCATGCAAATTTTATTGGTGGGGTTTACCGTGTAAAGATAACCTATTCGTTTAAGATGATTTACAATCGTCATTTAGAGAGGGAATGGAATGAGAGATTTTAGTAAGGAGCTCGCTAGAAATACAAAAATGGATAACCTACTTTGAGAAAGATGAAAAAAGCCACTTATGTAATGTATTGAGCATATATATGCTATGGGGTTTGCTAAAGCAAATAATGCAAAGTGAACAATCTCTTTCTAGAAAGTTGGGAAGAGTAACTCATGTCCTTTATTGAGCATCAATATGTTATGGGGGTTGCTAAAGAAAATCATGCAAAATGAAAAACCTCCCATATTCCAAAGGCAAGGGGAGTATTTATAGGTAGGGAGCTTCAAAATTAGGGGGACGTGATTGGGAGAAGATTAAAGAGATGATGGAGAGATGACTAGAAAAATGATTGATAATTAAGAATAAATGAGAACTAGTTAAGCGGGGCTAAGGCTTAGTTAGGATTGGAAAAAATCTTAATCACAAGAATAAATGATAGAGAAATGATTGGAACTTACTCATCACACATCCTCTAAAGATGATAGGGTAATCCCTTTCGAGGCCCGGATTTCTCCTTTTGCTAGGGTAGGTCACCTAGGATATTTTGGGAAACCCAACAATTAAAGATTGACAAAAGGTTTGAAGAGGTGTGTGAATACTTGGAAGTAAATTCGAGAGATGAACTATGTAGACAAAAGGTTAAGAAGAATGAAATAACTACCACAAAATTAGAAAATGTTAGAGAAGGATTTTATTTCATTCTTTGTGGATTATGTGTTGGACCATTAGGCCATCATTGGACTACCATGTTGGTTCGTATAATTTTAGGCACTTGTATATTTACCCCCTCTACATAAATGATAGGTGTCATTCCTAAAGATCAACATCATGAGATCCACACTTGTAGTTACCTTTGCCATTTCCTTGCATCTAGGCCCACAAAATGAATTGGTTAATTGTGTGTAATATGAAAATCTAGTAAGTGATAATGAAAAATGATATGAAAGCTTAACTTTGATTTGTGGTTTGAGAGATACTACCTTTATTGCTTGCCTCCACTACTCACTAGTAACAATTGATGCATGGTTTGATGTTTACTCAAACTTGCTCCCCTTTGATAACCCCCAAAAATGATGAAAGAAAACATGTTATGAAAATAAAACCTATCCTATAAGAATAAATGGAGCAAAAAAAAGTCACTTTTACTTGTGATGATGAAGAGGAAAAATAGAGAAAGTCAAATAATGACAAAATCACACAAATGAACAACCAACAAAGAGCTAGTGACAAGGAGATAATGGAGTAGGCTCCCTAGAGGATCTATGGGACAAAGTCTACCTTGAGGCCTTTGAGAGACTTCTAAATTTATAGATTAGAATTTTTCGCTTTGCCCCTTCCATGGGGAGATTCACATGCCTATTTGCACATTTTTATTTTAAGCTTCCCTTCATGGTGTATATTGTACTTGGACACTTTATTTAGCACCTATTTACAATGACAACTAGGATCGGCTTTGAACTATATGTAGCTTATAGTTGGCATCTTTTATATCACTTTCTCCCTTGTGCACATAGATGCTTTTTTAAATTCATGTTTATTTATTAACATATGTTTATGCTTATACATCTATACTATGTAATGAAATAAATTACATAATAGAAGAATATGAGGAAATACGCTATAAATACTTGATAATAACCTAGAATAACAAGCCACTTTGAGGGGGAATACCTCTAAATATGTTCAGTGAGAACATGTAATTTGCAATACGATGATTACATGACTCACTATCTCCTATACATACCTTATTCATGCCTAGGATATCAACAAAAATGACTTAGATGACCCTATATAAGCCTTAGGTTGACCTAATTAACTAAAGAACAATAATGATATATGACTTAATTAAGAGTTAAGATAGCCACAAGCCGACTATTCATAACCTTATTTACACTAGTATTAAGGGTGTAGCATGCTATGCTCATGCTCTTTTTATAAATTTTTGTTATGTATGCAATGTGAACTCAATATGTATGGATGCATCAGATGCATATAGGTGAAATGCAATATACTTATATGCTCTTTTATTTTTCATAAATTCTATTATCCTATGACATGATTTATTGCTTCTTTTTGTATGATTTGCATGGGATGTCGGCGTTATGGTTTGCTTTTTATAGGATTTTTTATCTAGGGGATTGTAGGTTGATAGCATAGGGTGGGTTACTAAGATTTTGAGATTGGAATTTATTAACTTGAATCAAGTCGGAAGAGGGAAGTGATCAAACAATTTAGATGAAGTTGTACAAAAAAGGCTAAAAGATTGATCCTTGTCTAGACTTAGACTAACTACTTAGACTATCTTTTGATGTAAAAGTTAACGAATTTTATTGGTATCCTCTAGAGTTAGACAAAAATATGGCCAACATGTTGAGGCTAGGGTGAAGGAAACTATCTTGAACAAGAATGTCCTTAAAAATGAGCTAAATTCTCATTTTTACTTAATTTGTGTATGCACTTCTTATTTCTCCATGTTTTAATTGTCAGCCTCATAAGTTCAATTATGGGGGTTCTCCACCCAAGAGTACAAAATTTATATTTTTTTGTATTTGCTTATGTTGTTTTGAACCCTTGACTTAAAGATTAAGCTAGGTGGGTGAGTTCAAAGTTGTGTCTCACTTTTATAAAGGAAATAACCAACATTGATCTAACTTTTTTTTATCTTGACTCACTAAAGTGACATATATGTTTTGAATTTTGAAATGATGTAAACTAATGAAATGTAGATTTATTTATTTATTTTATGGTAATATTAATTAAATAAAAAATATTTGTGTAGTGTAGGAAAAAGTATCCTTTTTCACACTTAATTTGGGAATAAATAATAAATAAAATGAACTAAATGATGCCTTAATTTAGTGTTGTAATATGTATTTTACATATTCACATTAATTTTAGGGCCCTATTAAATAAAATGGACTTAATTGTGCCTTATTTATGGTGTTGTAAAGTGTACCTTTACACTTTCACACTCATTTAGGCTTTTCTTAATTAATTGAGGTTAATTTTCCTTAATTGACCCTTTAATTCAAATCCAATCCTAATTAATTGCAATTTCCGAAGACGAAAACCTGACATTCATTAATGTCATAACATAACATTTATCATTGGAGAATGTGTGTCCTGGGTAAGTGACCTAGGACCCATTTACCCAAGGGTGAATGGGTCATCACTTAGGCCTAAGAGCTAAATTTTTACTATGTTTTTGGTGGTATTTGAATGATTTCAAATATTTCTTTACATGTTGGATTGTGTTATTTGAATTTTGGGAATTAATATTAGCATACCTATAAATAAGATGTCATTTCACTAAGTTTCATTTAAGCAACCTATCAAGATTGTTAGGCTATTAAGTTTATGAGGTCAAGAGCATTTCAAGAGCATTTCAAGGCATTCAAGAGCATATCTAGTGAATAATTATTGCAGCAATCAAGATCTATTATCATTTCAAAGTCTTCTTGCATCATGCATGTTATTTGAGCTAATATGTTGATGTAAAGTTCAAGATCCATTCAAGCATTCAAAGGAATTGTTTCAAATCAACTTTCAAGATCAAGATCCACATCCAGTGAAGCCATTTCATGCTAGTTGCAGATCTATATTACAAGGTTCAAACAAGGGTTTGGTGAGTTGTGACATGGGATTTTTCATTCATTATTCATTTATGTTTCATTGTTTCATTTTAGGGTTTAATTACCAAAACGAGGTTTGACGAAGGCAAACCCCCATTCACCAGCATCAAAAAAATTTCCCTCTTGATTTGTGTTTGTAGATGTTAGGTGGAAGATCTCTTGAAGAACAAAATTTCAAAGTTGTTAAAGCTACATTTGTTGTCATCATTCTTGCAATTTCACGAAAACTCACCTACAGGATTTATTTCTTACTGTCTATCTGTGAAAATTGGGGATCTGGGAGTGTAGACACAACATAAGAGAACCCATTTTTACAAAGCCTAGCCAAGACCCATTCGCCATAGGGCCAATTGAATCCTTAGTTAGCTTTGAAAAATCACTTTTGGTGACTGGTACCCATCATTTTCCCTTTCTCAGATGTGCAATTTGATTTCTAGTTCCATCAGAATTGATCTTAATCTATTAGATGCACTTTGTAGCTTGCATTTTGTAGTTTGTTTGCTATTTTTAATCTTTCTCCCCAAAGTGTTGCTTAACTCGTACCCTTGTCCTTGCAAAAAAAAGGAAATCAGGAGATTCACACCTTGATTTGACTCACCTTTTGGTTGTTAGTAATTTCATTGTTTGGATCTCATTTCCTAATGAACTACAGAAAGATAGATCTATCATAACCCAATTTTCCCCTTTCATATCAATCAACATATTTTTCTTTATTTCATTTTGGTGAACCTAACTTTGATCTTTACATTTTCTTTATTTTGGATTCCATTTTCACCCTAGATTTAAATCTTGCATTCATTTGCATTGCATTGAGTCTCATTTAGGGTTGTTTAGCTTGCATTAGTTTGCATTTCATTTAAGGGATTTAGGATTGCATATTTGCATTCTTTAAATATGGAAAATACAAAAAAAAAATAGTCATTGTGCAAATCATTTACATAGCATTGCATCATCATTCACTTGCATTTGAAAACTTAAACAACATTGTACATAAAATTAGGTCTCCTAGTTTGTCATTTTGTCATATTTTTCACTTGCATTCAACATTATTTTGATAGAAAATTCAAACTGTAACTTGTTGTTTCTGATTAGAATCTAGAAACCACTAGAATTATCTCAGAAATCTGCAAAAACATTTTTAAAAACCCTAACCTAGGACTCATTCACCCCTGGGAAAATGAGTCCCTGATCAAGGTCATTTCTTGATTTTCTGAGCATTAAAACATTTGTTTATGCATTCCATTTTGCTATCTTCAGTTATTTGTTTCAGTTTGCAAATTTTATGTTAAGTGAAATTGATCATATTTAGCTTAATTTGATGAATTTAGTGCATTGTATGATTTCAAAATTGCATTTACAAGACATCATTTTTAGATTTTCGCATTGTGTAATAAGAAAATTACCTTGTTTAGAATCTAAAAATTGCATTTACACATTTGTATTCTAGGTTATTGCATTGCATTTCACCCTATTTCCATTTTGGGTTTACACTAAGTTTGTGAATCTTGTATGAGCTTTATAGATTGGTGTCCTATTAGCAATATTGTTGTGAGAAGTAATTTGAGACTCATGTCATCCCGCAACACACTAATTGTCGTGGATCTTGGATTCTCTAACTCTTTTACTAATAGTTGATAATCAACTCTCTATGGATCATAGCCTTCATACCTTATTTCCAATGGCTTCCCTACCTACAGACAATGTGCATGATGTTGAAACAATGATTGCTAATATCCCACAAGAAAACATAACAAGGTTAGATGAAGAAATAGAACAATTGAAAAATCTTGTGAATCTTGATGTGGTTCCTATGCTAGATAAGATAATAAAGTTGCTTAAGAATGAACACGAAATACAAATTTTCCATAGCCTCGCTTACATCCTTAACAAGAACTTCAAAAATAAATAGAAGGATAATATACATACCATAGTCAACTTTATTGACGCTAAACCTCGTAAGGGCCTAACTAAGACGCCGCTTTATATTGCTTTCTCACAACAAGACTTACTTAAACATGCACCTGATGGTCCTCTTTACATAGCTGGAAGAATCAATAACAAGCCTACTAATAGGATATTAATTGATCCCATTTGTGTAGAGAAGGTTTCACTAAAGAATTCGTATTTGTGCATGAACTCTATCAAGATACATATGAAAAACTAAAAGCATGGATTGAATGCATAATGGTTTTTCTTTCCCCATGATTGGCTTGATAAATCTCCATCTAAAGGTTGGACCGAAAACATTAAATGTCTCATTCACTATCATCCCATCATTGGGCCAATTTTGTGTGAGGTTAGGCTATCCATGGGTTCACTCCATGAATATCGTCCCGTCGATTATGCATAAATGTTTAAAGTTTCCATTTGACAATGAGATATTTACAATGCATAAAAGTGGCTTTAATCTTGTGTCTTCCCGTGGGAAATTTTCATTAGATTTCTTTTGGCCTAAGCCTATTGAACCTATTAGACCTTGTGAATAATTCTTTTTCAAATCTTATCAAAAGTTTAAGGAAAAGTGCATAGCGGAATTATCCCTTAGCAATATGCCTCAACCTATGATTGAGCCACCTATTCTTGACAAAACCATGATTGAACCAAAATCCCTTCCAAATATCCAAGACCATCTTATGAAAAATCCTTCACCTATTTCCTATAAGAGACCACAAGATAACCAAACAAATCTCATTGTGCCTCCTAAACTCAAACAAGTTTACAAAGCTAAAGAGAAAGTGGTTGAACAACCTCCTATGGTTCCTTTCGTTCCTCCCTTACATGAAGAAAAGAAACCTATGGTTGATACACCCACTCGACATGTTGAGAAAATGTGGACCTCAACCTTGCAATTACATAAGTTATTGTTGATACATAAGGTATTGTTCAATCAATGATGACTTGGGGGAGAGGTGGATTGTTCATCATTATGTCTCATATCTGACGACTGATATTTTATTAGCTTGAATTTCCCTAGAAGACAATCCTATTTTATGAGAGCATTGTATTACGGTTTTGTATTGCGATGTATTTTGAGAGTTTGATAGCAATTGTGTTATCTCTGGATTTCTAAGTGGTGATACTCCTATGAGAAGCTTGCTCTGCAAGTATATTGTAATCTTTGTGATTGTCGAATAATACATTGGGAAGATTTGGAGTGGAGTTTTTCTATCGAAAGGTTTTTCCCATTTAAATCATTGTGTTGTGGTATGCATGATATTTGTGTTTATTTTTCTTTAAATTTCGGTAACTGTTAAAGATATGTAAATTTTTTGCATTATTCTCCTCTCAAGATTAGTGTAGGAAGTTGTTCCGCTACCTTAGCTTCCTTACAACACAAACACAACTTGAAAACATAATGAAAAGAAATTAAAATTGCTAGAGAGCATAGGCATAGACGTTGTGATATTGCTCGTTCGTTACAAGCAAAAGAAGAAAAGAACAACATAGAAAATAAAAATCCAAACTTGTCTCTAGCAAGGAATAATGCCTCTCCACCCTCGTTGCAACATAAACATGAACACACTTCTATGGATATTGTCATTAGACCTCTGGTTGTGATTAATCTCGATGATGACATTGAAATTGCTAAGATTGATGAGGTAGTGCATAATGAGATAAATCTAATGTTTTCCTCTTTTATGAACTTAAATGATGATTCTACTAATAAGAGTGTTGAACTTGGTGTGTGTCCTAGTTCAACACTTGATTTTGTCCCTTTGGCTAGTTCGCCTTCCGCATATATTGAAAAAGATTAGGATGTGGACGACCTTCTATAGGTTGAATTGCATGTACCTTACTAGTATTTCACTTTTTTCCTTTTTCATGTTCTTTGTGTGATTGCATGTGCGTAATGTGATCCCTCGTACTATTCTATTTGATGTATCTCTCTATCTCTCTCTCTTCATGTGCATTCCTCTATTTGTATCTACATTCTTCTATATGTCATAAACATTTATCTTTTCATTTTTCTTGTGTTTTCCTTTTATGGATGATGTAAGGTGTCAAGACATTTAGGTCTCTTCCATGTTAACCCGAAAGCTTTTTCTTTGTTTTCACTCTCTATGTGTCATTCTTCTTGTTCTGCGAGTATTTGGGGAATGATGACGTTTTCGAGCTCTATAACCACATTGCAGTAAAGATATACTAACCCTAAATTTGTAGATCCCTTATGTGTTTTTGGGGGCAACCCCTTCCCTTTACATGATTTAGTTTCATTCAAGAACATATGACTTGGCATAGGGCTTTCTAAATAATCTCTCATGTCTTCCTTATGGTTAGCATTAAATATTTGCTACTTGAAAGCTATTGCTCACAACAATGGTGTTAATAATTGCTTTAAAGTGGGGGCATACATCGACACTCATGTTTCATTGTGTGATTTTCTTTCTTCTTATCATGTGTCCTTTTCATGGTGGTGTCATTGTGTTTGATGTCCTATGAGAGCATGATGTTTCTTAGTGTACGATTTTACTCTTAGTGGTGATGTTATGCGTTGTATTCCCTAAGTTGTGATTCTGTTATTTTAGACTTGTCCTCCCTTGGAGACATTAGGCACGATGATCCCTAAGAAGAGACCTTACACAAACTAAGCAAGATCCCTTTGAGCAAACCTATATATATAAATGTAATGTTCATAAGTGTTTAGCATAATACAACTTGTTAACCTTGTGAAGCTAATAAAATATCAACCGTCAGACACAACAAAAGAGAACCCAAAAACCATTTTTACAGAGCCCTAGCCAAGACCCATTTACCATAGGGCGAATGAGTCCTCACTTAGCTTTGAAAAAGCACTTTTGGTGACTACACACCATTTTCCCTTTCTCAGATCTGCATTTGATTTCTAGTTCCATCATAATTGAGCTTAATCTATTATATGCACTTTGTAGCTTGCATTTTGGAGTTTGTTTGCTATTTTTAATCTTTCTCCCCAAAGTTTGGTTTGACCCATAGCCCCGTCCTTGCAAAAAGGGGAAATCAGTAGATTCACACCTTAATTTGACTCACCTTTTGGTTGTTAGTCATTTCATTGTTTGGATCTCATTTCCTAATGAAATAAAGGAAGATAGGTCTATCATAACCCCATTTTCCCCCTTTCATATCGATCAACATATTTTTATTTAAATATTTCAATTTGAATGCATTTTTTTGTAAAATTGACACTATAATTAGTTATAAAATACTGAAAAATGAGGTTAAGTTGGGACATGACTTTTTATATAGTAATTTTTTTCCTTAATTTTTTTTTGTATTTATGATTTGAAATTTCAATGTATCTATTAACTTTTTTTTTCCATTTTGATAAATATTTTTCTAAAAAATAAATCTTTTAATTTGTATATCTATTAAAAAACAACTATTTCAATGGAACATACTTTTTTTATTAACTATTTATTCTATATGCTTGACTGCAATGCACAAAGATATTTTGGTTTTGCTTTGTATCTTCTCTGCTATTTGCAAATGACTACTCATGGTGGGTCTATCATTTTTATCATACCAATAGTTGGAATAGCTCTCCTTTAAATTAGGATGATTGTTATAGGTAAATGTGCCAAGCATTGCTAGTAGAGTTGTATTAGATTTCATGTGTTAAGAGATCTAGAATTTGTAGTTGTCTGTTGTGCATATGGATAACGGGACATGTTTTGTAAAGATATTGTAAGATTCAATTAATTAATAGAAGGATACTTCAATAGAGTTATTTCAATAGTATTCTTTGTGTCAAAGAATGTGTCATCTTATGATGATTGATACTAGCTTGATAGATATGGATGTAGGCTTTCAAGATTATTCATAATTGAAATAATGTAGAGAGTGGAAAAGGTTGTGTAGAGTTACTTTGTTTGCTTCTAGAGCTTGGATGAAAAGTAGTAGTAGCTGGATTTTTTTACACAAATGTGGTTAATTAAAGTAAGAAGCATAAATGGGCAAGATATCTATTGGCAAGGATAAACATTTGGTATATGTAATTTTTTTTTTTTATAGGTAAGTGTTGTCAAGGGGACAACTCCCTAAATATACGATTCAAAAAGAGAATAAATGCATGCCCTATCCACTAGGGGTGCACCAACACAAATAAAATTGTACTTTCCTTCTAACCTAATAGAACATGCATTAACCCAAAAATGGGTGTGCACTACCACAAATTATACCTCCAAAATTCCTTCTTTCTTTGAGGATCTTAGGGACATTGGATGTTTTTGTTTTAAAGATGGAGATTTCTTTTTCTTCACCTTCGTCCAAGCCTATTGGTCATCTGAGGAAGGATGCTAGCCCAAGCACAAATCTTCCAGCAAGGAAGAACCAGGGTTGCAATCCGCAGTAGTAGCCGTCGAAAAAGAAGAACAACATTGGAGACCTCCAAAGATGGAGAAGTAATGCAAGCATCATCTTGCTTTGGTTCTAGCGCAGACACCTAAACTTGTTATTTTTCCACAGCCGAGTGGGAGGGGACCAGAGTAGGAGTAGTTTTCTGAAGTGAGGGAGTGAAGGCACTAGCATTCTTTACAGAAGGAGAAACAACATAATGTCTAGACTCAGCCCCAACCCACCATGAGGGGTTGTTGTTTGGGACAATACTTGCATTCTCCCCAAAACGTCTTTTACCATGCTGTGTAGTAACATGTTCTGTAGCAAAGAAAATTCTACATCCGAATGCTATCTTTTTATAATCTATGTAGAAGTTGAGAAAGCCAACTTCACAGACCCTGAAGATCACCTGCATGCAAAGAACCTGTCACAGAAAGGAAGAGATGGAGACAAAAAAGCAAGGGTGCTCTGCAAGCTTCAAGAGAGATTGCATTAGCTAAATTTGATGAAATAATTACAAAGATCAATCCTTAAAAGGAGATCATGCAAAACCTAAACGTAACCCTAATAGGTAGACATTTAATAATTAATATAATTATTAAATGTCACAATATGCAAACTAAAGTGAAATCTTAAGAGGAATAAAGGTAACTTAATTAACATAATTAAGTTAAAACCTTTACTCTAACACCCCCCCTTAAGATGAGCAAGAGTGCAGCTACAAACATGTGCAAGAAAGCAAAGGTAACTACAATGCATGAAAGCAAAATTGGGTCCCGACAACTAGGCCTAATCAGGTACCCGAATACAACCAAATCTCTATAAAGTGGAGAAATAGAGAAAACCTCATGGGAAAAACTCTACTCCAAAAAGAGATGAAAGACATGAAGAACATCATTGAAGCAAAAGAAGCTGCAAACAACTTTCAAAAGATGAATGCTATGGTGTTGAAGAACCTCCTCTGAAGATAGGATAATCAGGATCAAAAAGACAACAACCTGCATGAGTGCCCCCAATGACACTACTCGAATTAGATGGAAAACAAAGGCAAACACTTGGAACGAAGATACAGATGGCACAAGTACCAATAGTCTAAAAAACACTGATCAACTAAGAATGGAATATTCCTTCCAAGGGGAAACTAAGGAAGCATTAGCATGAAAGTATAATACCCCCCATAATGCTGACTGGGAGAGCCTGACAGATCAACTGAAATGTTGTGTAACACCCTGTAGTGCATGAAGGAGAAGAAACAACATCTGAAAGTGCACAAGAAAGCACCTGCACCTGAAAAAGTGGTGTGCAAAACAAAACACACATGCATGAGGCTGGAATCATATGGATCCATTGTTGTCATGGAGGGACACTCACCGGACAAAGGTGTGATGGAAAAAACAAAGGCACTACATAACCCCCCCATGGCACTTTATAATACAGCGCAAGTATAAAATATGGCACAACCTTATGTGCGAAATCCCCAAAAGACATGTAGAATAGTGTGGCACTTTATCTCAGTGCGTTTACATATAAGATTGCTTACAAATGATGCTCAAAATGCCCACAAAGGATAAAATACCAGAAATACATGCAGAACAGCCAAAAACGAAGCATCTTATGCAAACGAGAAGTTCCCAAGAGCTAATATGTCCAGGTAATCCACCAGAGTGTGAAAAAAAAAAATCTGAATAAAATATACCTGAAGAACAATCTGGAAAAATTGCATGGATGGAACTGAAGAGCTCTGAAAGACGGTTCCAACGCCGCTAAGAGCACGAAAAATGAAGAAACTGGTCAAAGGTTACGAGCTCAAGACTCAAAACAACTCCTTTGTCTTCAACTGGCTGTAGAATACACCAACATAAAAAAGAAGGGATGAGACCCACATCACTGGAAAGTTGACAGAATCAGCTTTCCGACGATATCTTGTTTTCCAAAAAATGATATCGTATGCCCAAGTTATGGCCTCTGGAAAAAAACAGCTCCAAAGGGGGAAAAAAACCAGTGCTGGATTAAATTTGATGGTCATACGGCCGTCGCAGCAAAAATCAGGCCTAAATTTGACAGCCAAATGGCTGTCGGCGGATTTGCACAACTGGGCTTATTTTGGAAAAAATTGTTTTAAAAAAAAAACAATAAAAAATTTACATGTATATTTTTTGTTAAAAAAATATATAAAAAACATTGATTTTTTTATTAAAAAAATCATAAAAAATAGGTGGCCATGGGAAGGTACGCCTGCACACAGGTCTGTGCAGGTCAGTACCTGCACAGTACCTTGTGCAGGTCAGTACCTTCCAGGTACTTGTTTCTTTTTTCTTTTTCACATTGGAAAATACAAAGCTCTACATCTTTGAGCATTTTACTGTTTTCTGTGTTGCTTCTCTTTGCTTCTCCTTGTAACAGGTATTCTTAGCTTGTAGAGATCATTGGGCTCCTATGAAGTTGTATTTTCTCAACTTCTACAATCTATTGGTTGGCGCCATCGTATTTTTCCAACTTTGAGAAAGATTTCTATTGGGAGGCCTTTTGAAACATCCATTTCTACACATAGGTGAGCAAAAGTTGAATTTTCATAGTTGATTGTTTCTTCGGAGAGACCATGGTATTTCCCCAAGTTATTGTCAATCACTTTCAAATAGTCAATTTCCCAAAACTTAAACGAACCCATAAAAATGCAGATGAAAATGACTCAATGTGTGGATCAAATGAGGGGGACCAAGGTTTCATGTACAAAAAATCCCCTTGGGAGAACTAAGGTCCAATTTTTAGTACCATTTCTTTGTCATCCATAGATTCAAATTCTAGGATAAAAAACCCTTTTGCACACGGGTAAATGTTGATTTCATCTTCTAGATAGTCCTTCCAGTTTGCCTCAATCCATGAATGGAGGTCGCATAATTTAGGCCAAACCTTAGAAAATCTACATAGCAGGGTGTGATCTTGAAAATAGTCTTCTCTGTCACAGACAAGGCCGTCTAGACTGATCTCAAAGGCAGATGATTGACAAACGACAAATGGAGGACGCAAAGAGGCCCCGTCGTGAAGCCTAAGAGGCTCGGATTTTCTCTTGGTAGGGGATAGACCAGCAAACGGCGAGCCCAGGGAGAACCCCGACCCATGAATACCCTTACGTGGAGAGGAAGGGCGGGTAGCAAGGGCGTCAGTGAAGCTTTTCCGTTTCACTGCCATCATGGCATAGACCCAGCCAACCAACCATCACATGATTACCAAGACCCGCATTGCCATCTTTCATACCCAAATTATCAGCCAATGGAGACATAGGGTTTCGCTTGGGAATGCCTTCCCCATCACACACCTACTCACACACAATTTGAGAAATGGTCAAATCCGAGGTAGAGCCAGAAATGGAAAATGCCTATGTATCCTTGGTATATGTAATATTTATATGCAAAGCAAATAGAAAATTATTTCAAAATATGATTAATCAGATCATAATCAAAATTGGACATAAAACCTAAGGTACACAAATATAGATAGATAGATAGATAGATAGATAGATAGATAGATAGATAGATAGATAGATAGATAGAAATGCTAATATATGACATAACAATAAATTATGGGTAAACATCAATATATTTTTAACTATAAAAATATCATTAATACTATAAAAAAAAAATTAGATGACCAAGACAAAAAATAAATATTGAAACATAAGTGAAATCTGTTAGAATTGTGAAACAAACACAAAACCACGAGCCACAAGATTAAACAACAAACAAATACACCTTCCACACAAGAGATCTACAAACAATATGTGCAATATTCCTCAACAAGAAAATACTTACAGGATTAATAAGTACAAGAGAGAATGAATACTTTATAAGAGAAACCCTAATGAGAAAGGGATTAGATCATGAGAAGTGTCAACATCTTGTGTGATGAGATGAATTGATCTAATGTTAGCTCTGTAGTTAACATAAATAAAGCATTGAGTTAACTAGTAAAGCAAACCTAAGTTTAGCTTAAGTGCATGAGAATTAGAATAATAATTAATTAAAGTAATTAATTATTCTCTAATACATGATAACTCTAACAAAATCTATAGCTAAGAAAATCAACCATTCATAAAGTTACGAGTGAGCAAAGAGAAAATCACAACAAAGTTGTCCTATCTCGAAAGTCTAATGAAGGATGCTTTACTATTGAGAAGAAAAAGCTTACATAATTGATGTTTTTCGAGGGTTTTTTAGACAAAGGACTTTGACAATATACAAAAGCCCCTAAGACATATTGCTTTGGCACAAATGAGATATTTGAGTAAAAAAAATCACTTTTGGAAAGGCATTTATGAAATGAACAATCTTATGCAATTTAACATTTTTTAGTAAGAAAATCTGTAATAAGGTACACAACTAAATTGAGTTTATTTTCAAACTAACAAAGTATTGTTTAAAACTCTTATTCTAAAACATAATAGTGTAACAAAAACCAAAATAGTTTGAATGATAATATATAATTATTGAAATGTTTTAACATTTTTTTAATATATTATACACTAAAATAGTAAAGGATGTGTAAACTACTAGATAGAGGAGAATGTAAAATAGTTATGATAGTAACAAAGTTATGTTTGTGATAAACAACTAGTTCATAAACAATCAAAACTAATAACATAGGTTATTGCAAAAAGTATAGGTAGATTGTTTTCTTGTCCCTTGAGCAAGTTTTCTGGTTCAATTTAAAGATGCCAGGAACTTGTAACTATCGTAGAGCAAGTACTATTTCGGATTTATGTTTCAAGTATTGTTTGTAGGTTGTTTGGAAGACCTATGGAAGCAATTTATCAACCATATCTTTTTGCAAAGTACAATGCACATTGTTGTTATTTTTGTTGTTATAATGCATTTAACACATTAACTATAGTTATATGCAATTTCCTTGTTGCAATTGGTGTAGTGAACAGTATTGTCTCCAATGATGGAACCCATTGAGATAGCCTAATTACAACTTGAGCAAGATGGTTGGAATGGAATAGAACAAGAGTTTTCTATTTTAAGTTTTCCATACACTTGAAAGTAAAACATATGGTGTTAGATGTGAAAAATAAAGAGATGAATAAAAACAAAATGTGATGGAATGGATAATCATAGATCAAACTTGATATGTGGAACGAAGCAGTTTTTGGAGACGGTCCACACTGTCATTGTCGCTCAATGGAGTGATGAAATTTGATTGGAAAGTGTGCAGACTATCATGTTTGGCATCAGATTATCTTACAATGTTCTTGAGAAAAATAATTTGATATTTTTTATTTTGTAAATGTCCTATTGCTTGGAATTGGTCTACCAAAGCTAGATGTATTTGTAACCATGAGGATGTGTAGAGGGAAATTGTTAGTTCATGGTAAAATGGAATTTGTTAGAATGTATGAGGCTGTGTGAATGTGATAACAAAGTATTTATATTTGTCTCTTACTCTTTCTTTATTCAATTATGTTTCCCTGTCATTGATGTCTAGAATTTATTGATAAGGTGTTCTCCTACATCCAAAAACAACTCCTATGTTGCCAACTGCATATTTCTCTACACTATGCAACAACATTCTTATTGTGGTGTTGGGAATAATGTGTATTGTTGTCAAATGACAGGGATTTTTTCTATTACACTAGACTCATCCAAGAGAAAAATGCATCCATAGTCACCATGATCATACAATAACTTGGGAGCAAGTTTGTAGCCTATTATATAGATGTTTGCACCTAGACATATTTTTCTTCAAGATTTTGTAGAGGACTTCATGTAACATTCAGTGTAATGGTCATTTCTCCTTTGTAATAAGCTAAATTGGTACGAAGGATTTCTTTGGAGTTTTTTTCTTTGTCAAGAGAAGCTTTGTAGGTTATAAGGGCATCTGCTTCAAAAATATCGCCAGTTTTCTAGGCATTGAGATCTTCAAACGATAATTTTTTACCAATACCTGTGTTGTATCTATGGAACAAATTAAGTAGGAAAGGAGAGTCAATAGACAAGTAACAAGAATATTTTGTACTTGTTATTGCAAGTTGGTACTTACTTTTTTCTTTCATGGTTGGTTTCTTTTGGTTGTTTCTGATATCTCTTGTTATTACTCATTTGCAATTTAAATTGAATAAGCTTGATCATGTTAATAAGAAATCATTGGAATAAATAGTATAAGAAAAACAAAGAATAGAATAATAACCAAACATTATGCAGTAAACATGTCTCACTGTACAATATTTTGTTAGGAAAAGAGATGTAGAAATTATTTTATTATTCTTGTTTTGTGGTTAATGTGGCAACAAAAAAAGTATCCCTTTACTTTTTCTTGCTTGTTTGGACCCTCCTTGTTAAACTGAGCATAATGTCACCTTGATTTAGCGTTGTAATGTGTTTGACACATTCTCATTAGGTCTTGGGCCTTTGTGAACTAAATGAACTTAATTATACCTTATTTGGAGTGTTGTAAAGTGTTGTACCACACTTTCACACTTTTCTATGGTTGTCATAAATAATTGGGCTTCTTTATGTCTTATTTGGCCTTACTTTGCATCCACAAGCCCCCGTTTAATGCATCTTTTCAAGGATAATCCCGACATAAATGAACATCCAATCATAATTTAAGTGTTTTCAAGTTGTGTGGCCTAGATTTAGTGATCTGGGGCTCATACACCACCTTGGGCATATGAGTCCCACCTAGGGTGTTGGGTCCCGATCTAGATTTTACACCTTTCTAAGAATTTTTGAAAATGGTCCCATAATTTATGCCTAATGGGACTCATATGCCACCTTGGGAATATGAGTCCCATGTGGCCCAAAATTAAAATTAATTCAAATTCTTGGTGGGATTTTATCCTCCTAGGTTTGATGTCAGCTTGTAGTGTTGTAATTTCAGGAAATTTGGCATAAACAAGTATAATACAAGGTTCTTCACTCATTTTCGCCTAACAAGAAATCACGTGACCTAGCAAGTTGAATGAGCATCCTTATAGAAAATTTGAATTCATAAGAGAATTCAAGAGTCTTCAAGGGTTGATTATCAATTGTTTTAGAGCATTATTTAAGCATCAAGCATCATGTCAAAGTCTTCATGCATCATGTTTGTTTTGGAGCTAACAATTGTGATATAGGGTTTCATGATTCAAGCTAGCATTCAAGTCAAGATTTATTCTATTCAAGCAGGAGTCAAGATCTACATCCATTGGAGCCACTTCATACATGTTTGTAGCACTTTACTGCTAGGGTTTGGTGAGTTGCAACATTATATTTTGTTCATTCATCATTCTCTCTTCCTATGTTATTTCAGTATAAGGTTTTATTACCAAAATGGGGTTTGACCAAGGCAAACCCCTTTCTACTAACAAAACAACATTTTTCCCTCTCTTTTGTGTGTGATTTATAGGTCTAGGTTGAAGACACATTGAAGAGAAAGTTTGGAGAAAGTCTTCAAAGTGTTCAAAGTTGTCACCTTTCATTGGAGATCATTGGAAGACTTCTACAAGTTGCAAATCAAGGTTTTAGATCCAAAAATGAATTAGAAAGGACAAAGTAGACATTGAGGAGCAGATTCGGACTTTGAAGTTACAAAAAACCCTAACTGGACTGATATGCCACTTCTAGCGTATGAGTCCCAGTTTGGTCAAATTTGTAGGTTTCAGAAGTTCCAAACACCCTTTTGCCAGATTTTAGTTTCTGCCCAAAATCCTAATCTAGGACTAAATCACCTAGACTGGCGTATGATTCCTTATAGGCTTTAAAATTAGTATTTTCAACCTTTCAGGCCTTCATCTAGTCATCTTTAGATTTCCATATGTGCACCTTTCATCTGTCATCTTTCTATTATGCTTTACATTCTTTTCTAGGTTATTTAGTGAAAGATTGCATTACATTATATTTAAACACTAGGTCTTGTATTTCATTTGTCTTTCCAAGCCCTAGCTTGTTGGTGAACCCCTCTTTAGTTTATAATCAGACCCCAGGACAACCCTATTGCAAGATCTCTTTCTCCTTTGCATACATTAGATTGAGATGTCTAGGGTTTTCCTTCAATGAAATAATTGGGAGATGTGTTTGCTATGTCCTAAACGATAAGTAGAAAATCCATTTTTCCTTTGTTTCATTTTGGTGAACTTACATTTGAAACATCATAATTCTGATTTGGAGTGCATCATCATCCTAGATATTGCTTGCATTAACATTGGATTAGGGTTTGCATTAGTTAATTTGCATTCTAGGGTTTCTAAATTTTGCATTAGTGAAAGTGCATATAGGTTACATTTTTGCATCTCAAATCATTGAAAATATATTAAATCTACATTTTCATTTAGTTTACAGATCATACAAACCAAAAATCATAAAAATCACTTGATTTTTTAAAAAAATTGTGAAAAAAATCCTCATTGGGACTCATACACCCCTCTGGGCGATTTAGTCCTAGTGCAAATTTTGAACAACATTTTCCAGAATTTAAAGCTTTATTTTTTAGCTTCTATTTTCCATTGACATCTTTTTGTTTCAGTTTACAATTTTTTTGTTATATTCATTTCATTGTATTTAGCTTAAAGTGCATTTGCATTCATCTTGCATTTAGTATCCTTTTCATGAGCATTTCTACTTGGTGTCCTATTGCTAATACTATAGTGAGACAAAGTTCAAAACTCATGTCATCTTGCGATAGCACAATCATCGTGGATCTTGGGTTGTCTAGGTCTTTCACTCCTAGTATTGACACTAGTTCACTAGGGTATGGACCATACCCTTAACAACTCTTTGCCTTCAAATAGTATAATGCATGTTGAAATGATGGTTGCTAATGTTCGCAAGAAAACATAATCCAAATTCATGAAGACCTAGCAAACCTACAACATCAAGTGAGCAATGACAACATTTCAACTACTTCCATCCCTACCATAGATAACATTATTGCATGCTTGAAAGTGAAGACGGACTTGACCTTGTGTGTAACATAGTTCATATCTTTGGAAAACACCTTACCTCAACCACTAGTAGTCCTTTACCTACAAACAATGTCACAAGCCAAGGAGGAATTCAAATTCCTCCTCTCACAACAATTTCCTCTATTCTTACCTATAGCAACCCTCAAGTCACAACAATAATGCAACCAACTAGTAATGTGATTCCTTCCTTGGGTATTTCCACTAGCATCCCTAGTACCTTTGTGGCATCGCACATCATATCTCCTACCACCTTACTGCCTATAAGCATTCCATTCACTTGTCCCTCAAACACATACACCCCTTCACCTTTTTCACCTCCATCTCATAATACAAGCAATGACCCTCTCATAAATCAAATTTTTCAAACCGTTTCATCCCTTTAAAAGCAAGTTTCCACCATCAACCAAAATCAAAATGGCCCACCTACATATTATGCCAAAATTAGTCCAGTGTCCTTGAAAATATTGCAAACATCGATGCCACAAGGTGTATAGGTGCCTATATTCAAGAAATATGGGGGGAAGGTTGATCCTTCTAACCATGTTTCCGCCTATACTGCCTTGTGTAGTGACTTTTTCCTTGATGACAAGCTCTTGGCTATGCTTTTCCCTAGGTCCTTGAAAGATACTTTCTTGGAATGGTTCTCTTCGTTACTGAACAACTCAATTTGCTCATTCAATGAACTTATGGAAGCATTTATAAACCATTTCCGAGTGCATATGACTCCTAAGATGACCTTGGTTGATTTGATGAAATGTAAGCAAAAAGAAGAAGAAAAGATTACCGACTTTATCTTGCACTACCAATCACTTTATTCCCAAATTGATGTCAAGGTTTTAGACCCTCACCTTCAAAATATTTTCATAGATAATTTGCAAAGTAAGATACAATACAACCTTACCATGATGAAATTACCATCCTTCATGCACTTATGTATTGACCTCCATGATTATCAAAACTCAGTTAGTAGTCATGATGCAAAATCCACCTCTAGCCGAGCTGAGAAATTTGAGTCCTCAAATCAAAACAATTCTCAACCTTTTAGAAAATAGAATAAAGGATTCCTTTAATTCAATCCCCCTCAACAAACAACTTTGAATTCCAATAACCAAGTAGCTTCTGTAAAAATAGCAATACTCTTTAGCTATGGGGACCCGAAAAGGAAATTCACTCCCTTACCCGATACCCTTCACAACACAATGACACAACTCTTAGAACATTAAATGATTATCTTGCCTCTCGTCAAAACACTCGATCCTAATAAACCATTCCACACAAACTATAGACCAAATTCTTATTGCCATTATCACCGAAAAAATGGACACTATACGAAACATTGCAAGCACCTTAAACATCTTGTGCAAGACCTCATTGATTCTAATCGGCTTTCCGTTGGAGGTGTTAGTGATCAAGGAAATAATTTTGTTGCCCCTCCTAACCAAAACTTGCAAATCTTTACCAACCCTATTCCTAATCATAACATTTCATTTGTCAAAGCCAACGAAACTACAAAGAATGATGTGATGAATGTTGATAACAATTATATTGTTCAACATGATCCTATAGATATTGATCCTATGGATGATATGGTAGGAGTGATATATGTTATTCCTCATTAGGGATGAACTAAAAATCCTCTTGAGATTGCTTTCTCCTGACAAGATATACTTAAACATGCACCTGATGTCCTCTTTACATAGTTGGTTGAATCCATGACAAGCCCACTAATGGGATATTAATAGATCATGTCTGTGGAGAGAATGTGATCACTAAAGAATTCTTAATTTTGCATGAACTCTATCAAGATATATATGATAAACCGAAAGCATGGATCAAGATGCATAATGGTTTCACTTTCCCTACAATGGGATTGATCACCCTTCCTTTACAAATAAGACTGAAAATGTTAGATATCTCATTCTCCATTATCCCGTAGTCGTACCAATTTCATGTGAAGCGAGGCTATCCATGGATTCGCTCCATGAATGTAGTCCCTTCAGTTGTACATAAATGCTTAAAGTTTCCCTTTGACAATGAAATTTTCATTGTGCATCATAGTGGCTTTAACCCTTTATCTTCCCGTGGAAACTTTACATTAGATTTCTTTTGGCCCATGCCTATGGAACCTATCAAACCACGAGAAGACTTCTTTTTCAAATCCTATTAAAAGTTCAAGGAAAATAAAATAGTTGACTTATCCCTTTGAAACATGCCTCGACCCACCACCAAGTCTACCATCCTTGATGAAACCATGATTGAACCTAAAAAAATTCTAAATAACCAAGACCAACCTAAGAAATAACCTTCACCTACTTCCTACAAAAGACCAAGAGTTGACAAAAGAAATCCCATCATGCCTCCTAGAATAAAACAAGTTTACAAGGTTAAAGAGAAAGTGGTTGAACAATCTTCCATGGTTCCTTCAATTCCCCCTCTTAAGGAAGAAAAAAAACCTATAATTGATCATCCCACTCCTACACAAATGCAACTTGAAAACTGAACTAAAAGAAATAAAGGTGCTAGAGAGTGTAGGAATAGACATCGCACCCTTGCTCATAGGTTAAATGAAGAAATAAACAAAGAAAATCAAGATCCAAATTGACTGAAGCAATGCATGATGAGTCTACCCCTTTCTTGAAACAAAAAGATCCTATAATGCAACCACAACAAGAGCTAAACCCTTCTTTACACATTATCATTCGACCTCCTATTGTGATTGATTTGGATGATGATGAGGAGATTACTAAAATTGATGAGGAGGTGCATAATGAATTGAATACATTGTTTTCTTCTTCCATAAGCTTAAACAACAATTCTCCTAAGAAGAGTGTTGAACTTGGCAATGACCCTAGTTCGGCACTTGCTATTGTCTCTTTGACTATTTTTCTACCTTCGACATACAATGAACACAATTGGGATACGAATGACCTGCTTTAGGCTGATTTTCATGTGCCTTACTAGTATTTTGTGTTATTTCTTTTTCTTTTGTGTGATTGCATGTGTGTAATGTGATCCTCTATGACGTTCTATTTGATGTTCTTTCTCTTTATGAAATTCCTCTATTTGTACCTACATTATTCTCTATGTTGTAAATCTTTTTATCTTTTTCTTTATCTTTTCGTTTGTCTTGTCTTTTCCTTTTGGGGATGATGCAAGGCGTTGAGGCATTCATGTATCTTCCATGTTGACCCAAAATATTTTTCTTTATCTTTTTCAGTTGTCTTGTGTTTTCCTTTTGGGGATAACTCAAGGCATTGAGACATTCATGTTTCTTCCATGTTGACCCAAAATATTTTTCTTTGTTTTCACTCTCTTTGTGTCATTCTTCTAGTTCTATGAGTATTTGGGAATGATGACAGTTTCAAGCTCTCTAAAAACATTGTAGCAAGAACATACTGACCCTGAATCCATAAATCCCTTATGTGTTTGGAGTTTCATTTTGGAGGAAACCTCTCTTTTCTTTTGCATGACTTAGCTTTATTTGAAAACATATGACTTGGCATAGGGATTTCCAAATAGGCTCTCATGTCTTTTTCCTAATAACATGCATCATTTTCTACTTTAAAGTAATTTCTCACAGCATGGTGTTTAAAAATTTCTTTAAAGGGGGGCATACATTGGCATTATTCTTTTGCATGTCATATTTCATTGTGTAGTCTTCTTACTTCATGCAATGTGTCTCTCGCTTTGTGGATGACACTGGGTGTGATTTCCTTCAAGAGCGTGATCTCTCTTAAGAATATTGCATTCCTCTTAGTGCTTGATGTGACACACTATATCCCCTAAGTTGTGAATCTTTTATTATTTGATTGGTCCTCTCTTGGAGACATTAGGCACAATGTTGCCTAAGTTAAAGACCTTGCATGAACTAAGAAAAACTCCTTTGAATATTCCCTATTGTTTCATTTATAAAATTTTGGTTATATGCACACCGTGCATAATACACTTTGCACGCCTGTGGAGCCATCCTTCTTGTTCATGAGTTCCAAGCATATGAAGCTTTTCTTGCCTCATGAAGCTCAAAATTCATTATTGTGTGGTGCATTATCAAAGTTATCAGGAGGTATAACTTTGGTATGGTTTGACGAGAAGCCCATCTGAGGCATGACTTTCCCTTAGCCACTCACGTGTATGTGTGAGTCCATACCAACCATGTGTGTATGTGTCTCACCTTCTTGGATTACTCACCCAACATACAGCCTAGAGTTATGTTTCCTCAGAGTGAGCATTGCATTTTTTGAACAAACAACCTAGATTTGATCCATATCGTGATGGACAAGCGATTAAAGCTTGATCCACCCCTCTTTTTCTCTTATTCTTCTTTTCTCTTTGCCTTTGACAGTGTATGTGTGTGCCTTGTTATTGCTCTTTATATCATTTTCATGTGTGTCCTTTGTGCCTATGTTGGTTTGTCGTGGAATCTTGATCTTGGGGGCTTGATCACCCCTCTTGATCATTGTCATCCCATCTTACTGACATTGGTGCACTTGGGCCCCTCTTGATGCGTGTTTGTCTACTTTAGTGTGAGTTTGAAGCAAGTTCATCCTCTCACTAAAGTGGGGGCTAAATGTGGCAATGAAAAAAGTATCCCTTACTTTTCCTTGCTCATTTGGGCCCTCCTTGTTAAACTGAGCATAATGTTGCCTTGATTTAGTGTTGTAATGTGTTTGACACATTCACATTAGGTATTGGGCCCTTGTGAATAAAATGAACTTAATTGTACCTTATTTGGAGTGTTGCAAAGTGTTGTACCACACTTTCACACTTTTCTAGGGTTATCATAAATAATTGGGCTTCTTTATGCCTTATTTGGCCTTACTTTGCATCCACAAGCCCTCGTTTAATGCATCTTTTCGAGGATAATCTTGACATGAATCAACATCCAATCATAATTTAGGTGTTTTCAGGTTGTGTGGCCCAAATTTAGTGATATGAGATTCATACGCTACCTTGGGCGTATGAGTCCCACCTAGGGTTTTGGGTCCCGATCTGGATTTTGCACCTTTCTAAGCATTTTTTAAAATGGTCCCATAATTTATGCCTAATGGGATGCATACGACACCTTGGTTGTATGAGTCCTGTGTGGCCAAAAATTAAAATTAATTCAAATTTTTGGCAGGATTTTATCCTCCTAGATCTGATGTCTGCTTGTAGTGTTGTAATTTTAGGAAATTTGGCATAAACAGGTATAAATACAAGGTTCTTTCACTCATTTTCACCTAACAAGCAATCAAGTGACCTAGCAAGTTGAATGGGCATCCTTATAGAAAATTGGAGTTCACAAGAGCATTCAAGAGTCTTCAAGGGTTGATTATCAAGTGTTTTAAAGCATTATTCAAGCTTCAGGCATCATTTCAAAGTCTTCATGCATCATGCTTTTTTTGGAGCTAACAATTGTGGTGTAGGGTTTCATGATTCAAGCTAGCATTCAAGTCAAGATCTATTCTATTAAAGCAAGATTCAAGATCTACATCCATAGAAGCCACTTCATACATGTTTAAAGCACTTTATTGCTAGTGTTTGGTGAGTTGCAACATCATATTTTGTTCATTCATCATTATCTCTTCCTATTTCATTTCATTACAAGGTTTGATTACCAAAAGGGGGTTTGACCAAGGAAAACCCCTTTCTACTAACAAAACAACATTTTCCCCTCTTTTGTGTGTGATTTATAGGTCTAGGTTGAAGACACATTGAAGAGAAATTTTGGAGAAAGTTGTCAAAGTGTTCAAAGTTGTCACCTTGCATTAGAGATCATTGGAAGACTTCTATAGGGTGCAAATCAAGGTTTCGGATCTAAAAAATCAATTGGAAAGGAAATAGCAGACATTGATGAGTAGATTTAGACTTTGAAGTTACAAAAAAACCCTAATTGGATTGATACACCACTTCTGGCGTATGAGTCCCAATTTGGTCAAATTTGCAGGTTTCAAAAGTTCCAAACACCCTTTTGCCAGATTTTAGTTTCTACTCAAAAACCCTAATCTGGGACTAAATCGCCCAGACTGGTGTATGAATCCCAGAAGGCTTTAAAATCAGTATTTTTAGCATTTCAGGCCTTCATCCAGTCATCTTCAAATTTCTAGGTGCACACCTTTCATCTCTCAGCTTTATGTTATGTTTTACATGCTTTTCTAGGTCATTTAGTGAAAGATTGCATTGAATTAGGTTTAAACACTAGGTCTTGCATTTCATTTGTCTTTCCAAGCCCTATCTTGGTGGAAAAACCCTCTTTAGTTTATAATAAGACCTAGGACAACCCTATTGCAAGATCTTTTTCTCCTTTGCATACATTAAAGATTGAGATCTCTGGGGTTCTCCTTCAATGAAATAATTGGGAGATGTGTTTGCTCTATGTCCCAAACCATAAGTAGAAAATCCATTTTTACTTTGTTTCAGTTAATATAATAAGAAAAAGAGTAATTGTGTAGTGCTCACTCCAATAGGTATCTGTTTTGTAGGTTTGAAAATATTTTTTTCAATGTTTGACTAGGCATGATCAATTAGGGTTTTGGGGAATATGTTGTTTTTATCAAGTAGGAAATCTATTTTTTTTGCTTTTGAAGAAGCTTTCTAGCTCTTTTATCATTTTATTACGTTGTTCCATATTTATGTTGAAATCCCCAACAATTATGATTTTTTCATTGAATTGTATCTAGTTCAGTGCTTGTGTAATTATCTCAATAATTACAAGAAGTTTTGTGTAAGGTGGGGCATATAGATTTATTAGATTCATTTTGTAGTTATGTGCAGTTAACTATACTTGTATAGCTTCCATGCTAGCCATATTAAAATAGTTTGTGTTTATGATCTATATTGTTTTCTTGATACATATCATTATACCATATCTAGTATGCATTGATATACATAGGAATTGATATAATATTTTAGCAATATGGGAATTATATGTATGTGTTTCTTGTAGACATATTATATTGGATTCCATAAATTCATAGTCATTAACAATGTCATGTATATGGGATTGTAGACTTTGTGTATTCAAAGAGATAATAGATATTGATGTGCTTGTATTTGTGATGCTCTTTTTGTATTTGAATTGTCATTGTGCTTTTGTCACTAATCGATGTATGTCATTGAAAACATCATTTTTTACTTTAAAATTTTATTTTGATAATGGATTTAATAAGTATAACGAGTTGATGTTATGAATGTGTGACAATGTGGTGTAGACTAGTCCATGTGCCTTGACTCCCAATGGATCAAAAGCAAGATTTTCATGTGTTAGACCTTACGATCTATGAATTGTTTTCTTGCATGCAAGTTTTACAGGGAACTATTTCTGTATTGTTATGTGTGATGCAAAATTTTTGTTAGAGATACATTTTTCTACTCGTAGTATAGGTTCCCATTCTCTTGGTATTGTGTGTGTGTATAGATGTTAGAGTTTTATTGATTGTTGACGATCGATTTTAGTATCACTAAATTGAATCCAAATAACATCTATGTTGTTCTCGATTGTGTATTGTCAGAAAAATACTGCTAGCTCCATTGACAAGACCATCTACGATATTGTAATTTCTGGTGTAGAGTTTGACCAACATATTGATTTTCAAGATAATTTCTTGTGAGCACAAAACTTGTACAAACTAACAAGATATCATCAAACAAGAGTCAAACATGTTAGAAAAGAAAATTTAATGCTCCTTATAAAATTCTTTAGCCAAATTCAAGAGAAAACGTGAAAGTAACAAGAAACTAATGAAAGATAACATGTAACTCAAATTGAACTAGCTAAACCTTCATCCCATAGGGGGAGTGGTGCTCCTTTGATGTTGAAAGAAGCCCTTTCCCAATCCCTTTGATAAGCTTGATGATTTTTTGACGATCCAAGAGTGAAATTGACTATAATCTAGCTAAAATGCTTGAAAATGATGGAAAGCTATGGACTCAAATGACTATAATGGAAATGCATGAAGTTGTGGATCCATATTATGAAAATGATGCCTCTATTTATAGAAGCCAAGGGTTGAAGAATGGATGGAATTGGTGAATGTGGGATAAATTGAGAGCTAATGAGAATGTGCCAAGTGTTTCCATTCTATTGGAGGAAGTTGGAGCACATTTTGGGAAATGTGTGAGTGGAGGAGGATGGAAGAGAAGTAAATGTTGTTGGTTGAGAATTTGAAATTGGTGTAAGAGGAATTGAGTGAGATTTGAGAGGATGTAAGAGGATTTGAAAAGTTGTAAGAGAATTTATTGCAAATGTAAGAGGATGTGATAGATTTTTAAAAACCTTTGGAGGGAAATTGAATGGGAGGTGGTTGAGAGGAACATTCTTTGGAATATGCCTTGGTGGGGGAAAATAGATGAATTAAATAATTATTTGAAATTATTTTTATGTGCAACCTGGTTAGTTGACCATGATTGATTTAAATCTTGAGGAGTTAAAAGCTGGATGATTTGATAATGATGATTAGAAAGTCAATTTAGGATTAATTAATCCAAAATTAATTAATTGGAGTGAATTACGAGATGTGACATTTGCTTTGATTGAATTTTTTAATCAAATGAGAGGATTAAGAGAGGATTTTATTAAATGATTTTATTTAATTAAATAAGACAAATAATTAGTTAGAAGAAGGGGTGAATTAATCAATAAATTTAATTATTTGATTAATAGCCAAATTTGCTAATTTTAATAAAATAATGTTGATTATTCAATTAATTGATCAATTTGAAGTGATTTTGGAAAAAACGGTGTTAGTTGATCAGAATCAGATGCATAGTATCAATCAGAACATTTTATGTGTCTACATTTTTCCCCTCTTTGAAGCAAAGTCCCTACTGCGTCGGTTCAAAGAATAACACTGCCATGATCAAAATTCAAAAATTTATGATTTTTTTGCATGGCTCACTGTTGCCCTAGTAGAAGGAATTACGCTACTACATTTCTTTTTGTAGAAGTTTACCAATGTGTGTTGTTGTATTGCCATATTTTTCTTCAAATTTGTCAACTGCGCCAATAACAATTTCCTGACCACAAACAATTGAGAGTATTTTTTGGTTGTGTGATGTGATAGATTTATTGGTTTCGAAAAGATATGGGAATTTTGGATCCATAGGAGGTGCCCATTGATAATTATTTTTAAGAAAATCTATATCGTCAATTGTTTGTGTATTTAGTCATATTTTGTTGAGAATAGTAACAAATGTTTGGTTTCTTTAACGTATAACTATTTTCAATTTGTAACACTACGTGATCTTTCCAAAGCTATAAGATACTATTTATTTTTTGATTACTAGGTTTTCAAAAATAAGATTGTTGAAAATAGGTTGCACTTGATAGAGGTTAGTGTTGCAAAAGATGATGTCAATGCCTCCAAAATATTTTTTCAGTGAATTCTTTATTTGTCGCATTCGTTTATCTATAGAGTATAGGAATCTACTACCTATGAGAGAGGCCTCATCTAGAAAGAATACAAATAATTGTTCATATTATTTTTTCAAAGTATCAAGGTTTTCATTTCTAAGTGGTGTATAACAAGATTTATTGAAGGAAATTTGTGAGGTAGAATGTGTTGTTGAGCCACCTACATTATACACTACTTTTCTTGTATGGGCCATAATCGATCATTTTTGTTTCAATGGATCACATACAGGATCATAATGATAAATACGTATCAACATTCCAAAATTAGTTTAGTTATAAATGTCTTGCTTATGCTTGCCCCACCTATCAAGAAAATATGAATTAGTTTTTTAATGTTAAATCATTTTTTTTTGCAATGTCTTTAACAATTTCTTGTTATTCTTTGTTGAGCATTCTTCTTAGTTTATAATATTTTATGTTCTCAAGAAGTGTTGGATTTGGTACAAGTTGGAAGCCAATGTCCATTTTATTTGTTTTGTTATTTTCTTTAACCATTCTAGATGGGTATCAAGGTCATATTGTTTGATTTTATTATAGTGATTGTTTACTTTGTTTGGCTATGTTGACATTTGGTCTTTTTCCAGTTCTTTAGTAGAATCTTCTAAATCACCCATAAAGTATTGAAATTTTATGAATATTTGGATTCATTTTGTTTAATGGTTTGCTCATGAAAAATATACACTTTTGTGAATGATTTAAATCCTTGATGTAATGTATCTTCATTATTGGAAAAGGAACATATAACAATAGTTTTTGTGATCAAGATGTTATTATAGTTCACAAATCAAATGATTGTTAGTTTTCTTATTTTTAAATTTTATTCTTTTTTCGTTTTATGTTCTGATGTGAATTGAGCAAGGCATAGGTGTTGTAGTTTTTTAGGGCGATGTAAATAGCGATCGATGATTGATAAGCACATTATGTTCTTTGATTCATCAAGTTCTTATTTGAGAAGCAATGTCGAATTGAGAATAAATGTTCATTCTTGCGGTGGTCCTGTGTTTATGAAAATACATTTCCTTGAACTTGAATTTAATGGTAGCGAAAGAGTTAAGTAAGCAACGAGTTGAATCGACATTTGTTGTAGATTCAATAAAGTATTGCCAAGAGTTCATATGATTTATATAGCATCTATTTTTGTAGTTTTGTGCTCTTTATGTATTCTTTTGAAATAACCATCATTGATTTATCTACTTTTTTCATGTATAATAAACAATAAGTTGCAATAGCATAAGCATTCAATACAAATTGGGTGAATGTTTTCCTACTAGAGATTTGGTATTTTGGTCACAAAACTATTATTCCATGTATGAGTAGGTTTTATTTTCAAGAACATAGTTGGCTTTTTTTAGTTTGAATTGTATAGCTAAATTATGTAGTCACTTTTGGTCATAGATAGTTTTCTCAAGGACGAGTCAAAGAAAAGAGATTCATGGTATTTTTCTTGTTTGATTGCATTGTGAATTTTAGTAGAATTATTTATTATTATTTGTTCAAATACTGTAATTAGTTCTAGTATTGTTGTTGTTTTCATTGGTAGAATTGGAAAATTGTATCTACACTGTGTTTTGGTAGATTTTTTCCAGCTTTTTGTATGGTGATTTCGATGCATGTTTGCAAAAGTGTGATGAATCAAGTTGGTATTACATGTAATATACTTGTCTAGATGAAATGTTCAATATCATAGTTAGGTGATTTACCATATATCGGGGCATTTTTAATCCATGTTAGTGTACGATCATGTTTGTTTCCTCTATTTTGAAATTTTGTAACAAAAAAGAAATCATTGACATGTCCAAGTAGTGTATGGTCTTTGGTTAGCAAGTTTTTCATTACATTCATTCAATGTCTGTAATAACGACTATAGGTAATATGATTTTTTCTAATAATGGAATCTATATAACTTTCTTGCTCTTCATTATTGTTGGGGTTTTTGTTTTGATTTTGATTCAATTTTATTAGTACAAATAGCAAAGGAAACACTTGTTGTTCCACGCTCGAGAAAGTTAGGAAGAATGTTGGTGGTCCTAGTTGTCGAATCATTGCAATGTTTTTTTTCTTGAGCTAGAGTTAGTGCTTGTAATTTCCCTTTTCTAATTCCAAAAATGTTAATGGAGAAATGTGAATATGTTTAAAATTCATAATATCCAATATCTAATTTCAATATCTTGTCTAGATTTGGTTTTTTTTTAACATCTTTGGATAGTAGAGTTCATCCTTATAATTTCCCTTTTCTAATTCTTATTGATATGCTTGAAACAATTTTTGCTAGAATTACACATATGGTTTTGAAAAATAGATTTTTTGTATGGTTCACAAAGTCACCACTCAATGTGCATTAGTTTCCACTTTGTAATTTTTTGATATGAAAAATGTTTTATTATATATGTAACTTCTCATCCGTTATCAAAGAAAAGTGTTGGAAAGTTTATTTCTTCTATATTTTTGTCTTTAAATATGCCTATTAGATGGCTTTCTTATGTAGGTGCTATTTTGATTATTTTATCATGCAAATCATAGATGTAATGTGATTTTTTGAATCCATAGACAAGTGTATCTATTTTTGTTTCATGTTTGCTATTGTCTTATGTTTCGTCACTATCTATATTGTTTTCTCTATGCATTTTATCTATTTCAAAATTGTTACCAAGTGTTGTTCTAAATTCCTTTTCCAGGAAGGGTCTATGCAAATGACTTTCATTTTATAGAGATCTTTGTGGCAGAGTTGTTTTAGTGCTCTCAATATCATATTGGGTTAGACAATGTCGGCTTGAAACACATTTTCTATTCTAGTTTTTTTTAATGCAATAACTATTGTAATTTTCTCATTTATTAAGCATGATAGGACTCTTTGTGTAGTGCTAATATTTGCATGCACATTAATTATTGATCCTATTAATCCAATTTGAGGTTATTTGTATCCCTATTTTCTAATTTGTGCAAACACAATGTAGGGTGATATGAGCCTTCTAGATTTGAGATTTGAGATAGGATTGATAACAACTTGTTACATATTATACATTGTGGTACGATAAACTTTGGTATTTTATGACATTTTGCAAGAGATACATATTTTAGAAATTTGAGGTGTAATTTGGGTGCTTGGTAAAGCTAAGTAAAAATTTTGTTCTTGTTTGTTGATTTTTCATTTTGTAAGAGAGATTTAGTTGTTGACATATAACACACTCATATTGTGAAGTGTTCTGAATTTTGTTCAATTACTTTTGTATTTCTTTTCTTTGAGGTTTAGTTTCATGCAATATATTTTTCATATTCAGTAGTGAGATGTTTTTTTGTGCAGTTTTGATACCAAAGGACTTGTATTGGATGTTGGTAATTATTTTTGCAATTGACACATAATTTGTCTCTAGAGGTGGTGTTTCCAAGACTATCTATTGGTTTTCTTGAACATTTTTTAATCTTTTAGTTGGACATTTTTTATATCCATTACTAGTATCTTTTTGCTCTACACATTGCTTTTGTTGTTGAACTAGAATTGAATCTTGTGTTTGGTGTTTAGTACTTGTATTGGTGCTAGCACATATTTCATGTGCTAATTTTTTAAAGTTTGGTTTCTTTTGTGTACTTATTTCAGGTTTGCTAAGTGTTGAAACATAGATTTTTGGGAATGAGATTTATAAGCTACCCTTGCACTCTTAGGATGTTTCACCTAAAAGGAGAGAGATAAACCCCACCAAAATCATTGTGGTTCACTCAATTTAGGAAATGTATGATGTTATTAAGACTAAATGAGATGATCTAAATGCAACTAAGCAATGTAATTGACTGATTATGAATGAAAAACCTAAGAAATATGCAATGTTTGAAAGCACAATGTGATATGCAAGCATGAACTAAAACATGAACGAATACAAAACATAAATGAAGAAGGCTGAATCAGAGTGCACCGAGGCAGTGAATGTTGAATTTGGAGTGTCCTAAATGTTGACAAAAATCAATGTAGATCACCAGTGGGACTCATTCACCACTGATGGCGAATCGGTCCTGCTACTGGAAAAAAGTCCTAAAAACTGGTTTCTGACTGTCGAGATCCAGAATCTAACAAAATATACTTTTCCAGCCTTAAGGTGGGACTCATTCGCCATTGATGGCGAATCAATCCTCTCCCAAAATTCTGTGAAATTAGGGACCAATTTTGTAGCACCATATCTGCACTTTTCTTCTTGTCAGGTTGATGGAGTCAAATTTGTAGAAAACAGACTATAGGTTGTCTCCAAGCTTGAAATAGATTTGATTTGACTTAAAACACTTTGTTGACTTCTTGACCACCTTTCAACACCTAATTGCTTAACAAATTTGTATACACAAGTCTGCAAACACACATGCAAAAGGGGGAAAATGGTTAAGGGTTAGGTTATAGGGATTTTCCTTGGTCAAATCCCACTTTGGTAATCAAAACCTTAATGAAGAGATGCAATGAAATGAACAAGGAAATATGAATAAAAAAAATGCAAATGTCCTAAACTCACCACAACCTTGTTGAAGAAATTTGAAGATATATCAATGGCTACTCCAAGATACTTGATTGATGCTTGATTGAATGATGCAAAGTGCTCAAATGTGAATTGAATGCTTAGTGAATGCAAGTGAATGAGGAGATTGCTTGAATGAATTAGGAGATGTAAAATGAGGAGAAAAACACTTATTTATACACACTTGTGCCTTAGTAACCCGATGATACCTCATCACAGGCCGACATAAGGTAATTTTGAATAAAAACCCAAAATAACATTTGAAATATTTTGAATTTGGAGCCAAGAGGGACTCATTCTCCACCCATGGCAAGTGGGTCCCACCTTGGACTTGAAAGTGGGTGTTGGGAATTAAGTCACATTTAATGTTATTTGTCGGGTTTACATTCAAAAACACACTTAATTAAGCCTATTGAGTGCATAAAGGGGTCAAATAAAGCAGAAGAAAGGTGTAAATAGTGAAATAAAGCCTAGAAAAGCGTGAAACCTTGTTACAAGACTTTACAACACTTCAAAATAGGACTTGATAAGTGATGAAAGGTGATTTTTAGGTGAATTGTAATGAATTGAGTCTAGAAAAGTGTAGAAATGTTTTACAACACTTCACAATATCTTCACAAGACGTCACAATTTGAATTTTAAGGACCTAATGTGAATGTTTAAGCCACATTGCAACATTAAATCAAAGCAAAATGGACCAAGCATCATGAGAGAAAGACTTAAAAGACCATGAAAATGTCCAAGAGCCATTTTCTATGGTACATTTAGCCCCCACTCTAGTGAGAGGATGAACTTGCTTCAAACTCACACTAAAGTAGCCATGCATATTGAGAAGGATCCAAATGAACTTATGTTAGCAAGATGGAATGACAATGATCAAGAGGGATGATCAAGCCCCCAGGATGAAGATCCCATGGAAAACTAAACGTAAGAACAAAGGAACAAAAGTGTGAAAGAGAATGAAAGAAAGAAGAGAAAAAGGAAAAGTTGGATCAAGCTTTGATCGTTTGTTCAGCTAGTTGTGAATTAGATCTAGGCTGTTTGTTCAAAAAAGAAAATGCATACTCACTCTGGGGTGACAGAACTCATGGAGATCCACTGAGTGAGAAGGCCCAAAAGGTGAGAAACATACACTAGTTGGTATGCACTCATAAACACATAGGTGGCTATGGGGAAAGTTGTGTCGTTGAATGGGCTTCTCGCTCAACCATATCAAAGTTATACCTCCTGATAACTTCAACAAGGTGCCACAAAGGAAAATGTCAGTTCATGGTGCTTCATAAGACAAGCAAAGATTTGTATGATTATAACTCATGAACAAAGAGAAAGGTACCATGGGCATGCAAGTTGCGTTATGCAAGGCGGAAAAGATGTAAAATACAAAAATGTAAAAGTGGAAAAGATGTTCAAAGGAGTCTTGTTAAGTTCATACAAGGTCTCACTTAGGGAACATTATGTCTAATGTCTCCAAGAGAGCACCAATCAAATAATAAAATATTCACAACTTAGGGGATGCAGTGTGTCGCGTTAGGCCACTAAGAGGAAAGCAATATGCTAAGAGAGATCACACTTATGAAGGACATCACACCCAGTGTCATCCACAAAGTGACGAATGCATCGTATGAAGTGACAAAGTTGCAATAAGAACCAAGAATGCAAATGAATTATGCCAATGTATGCCCCCCACTTTAAAGGAATTGATACACACTATTTTGTGAGCAATTACTTTAAAGTAGCGAGGGAAAAAGGAAAAAAATAAACAAGACATGAGAGCCAACTTGGAAAGCTCTATGCCAAGTCATATGTTCCTAAGTTAGGTTGCTTCATGTAAACAAAGAAGAGAAAAAAAGAAAAGGGAGTTGCCTCCCAAAAAGGAATACACCAAACACATAAGGGATCTATGGATTTGGGGCCAATATGTTCATTGCTACGATATTTTGATTAAAGAGCTCAGAATTTTCATCATTCCCCAAAGCACATAGAACTGGAAGAATGACACAAAGAGAGTGAAAACAAAAGAAAAACAAAGTCTGTTTTGGGTCAACATGGAAGAGACATTGCAGTATCAATGCCTTACATCATCCCCAAAAGGAAAATACAAGCGAAAAGAAAAGGCAAAAGAAAAGAAAAATCTTTTGGGTCAACATGAAGGATACATTTAAGTTTCAATGCCTTATGTTATCCCCAAAAAGGCAAAACACAAGAAAAAGACAAAGTAAAAAGGAAAAGGGACCGATTGGGTCAACATGGAAGAGACATAGGGCATCTCAACACTTTGTGTCATCCCCAAAAGTAAAACACAAAAGAAAACGGACCTTTTGGGTCAACATGGAAGAGACATAGGGTGTCTCAACACTTTGCGTCATCCCCAAAATGAAAACACAAAAGAAAAAATGAAAGAGAAAAAGGACCTTTTGGGTCAACATGGAAGAGACATAGGGTGTTTGAATGCTTTGCACCATCCCCAAAAGGAGAACACAAAACAAACGTGAAAAAGGCAATGTACAATAGATAGAAGAATAAAGGTACAAATAGAGGAATGTCACAAAGAGAGAGAACATCAAACACACATTAAGGGGAAACACGATACACACATGGAATAAAAATGCCACTATAAAAGGAGCGAGTAATGCAAATGTAAGTCAACCATTAACCAAGTTATGGACTTCACAATCTTAAGTAATATAAGCGGAAGATGAATAATGTAGTTAAGAGACAAAGAAAAATGCAGTACAAGGACAAGGCTAACAACTTCTTTCCCTCACGGAGTGTAGGGTAAGAATGAGTCAATTTGGGTGATGGGAAAGTATCATGCAATAGTGAGAATAGAAAATTCTACAACTATGGCATGAAGAGAGGATTTTGTTTTAAGAGATGATAGGAAAGCAGTTGGTATCAGTGAAGTGATACTTGTCCAGTATGTCATTCAATGTCTGACATTCTTCAGTTCGATGTCCAAGAACACGATGATATTTGCAATATGGTATGTTAGAATCTTTAGGATGGATGACCAACCTATTCAGAGGTGGTAAGAGTATAAGGCCTTTGTTTAAAAGCGGTTGAAGTCTCCTTTCACATTAAGGTGGAGGATGAGTAGGAAACTTGAGTTTTTTCAATTTGTAAGGTCGTTTTTGTTTCCTAGATTCTCTTTTTTCATGAATGGAAGGAGGAAGAGGACCCATGGGGATCCTAGCATTCATGTCATGATAATCAGGTAATGGTTGTTCTCGTGGAAGGAGAGTGTTCAAGTCAGGAGAAGAAGCAAAGATCACTGTACCATTATCTCGAAGTCTCCAATATTCAAAAGGAGGTTTGTCAACATGAGGAGGATCTTGATATCCTAATCCTATTATGTTTTCTTCGGTTGGTCTTTGTTCGAGAAGTTGATGAATGTTATGCTCATTTGTTATATCACAACCTTGTTTACTTAGGATAGTAAAGCCTTTTTCATATGTTTCTTCAAGATTGATGGGAGTGTTTGTAACTTTGTGATCATAAAATGGTTGAGGATGTGGTTGTTTAGAGGAACTAGGTCCACTTGATGGAGGGAACTTAGGTCCTTCATTAGTTTTAGGATGTAGATACCCAAAGTGATCAGGAGGTGCCACAGTAGGAAGATCTTGTGACTTAAAGGATGGGAAAAAGGTTGCATTATCTTCAAGGTTATCAAGACATTCATTTAAGAACTTGCTCATGCTATCATCATATTCTCCAATGATGTCTACATCACAAGGACAATCATGAGGAGTTGAAGGGGAATGTGGAAGCTCAAGGTCATTAGGATCACAACCAAAGGCATAATTGGACATGTCTACTAAGGATTTCAATGAATTCCAAAACTTGTTAAAAGAAAAATCCATGATGAAAATGTATGAAAGTAAAATAAGATGCAAGGAGTAGTAGAAAATAGAGAATTTTGAAAGCAAAATAGAAAGAAACCCAAAAAATGCTTGAAAATGTTGTTTAGAATGTGCAGGTGGACTAATTCGCCCAAGGTGGCAAATGAGTCCAGTTATGAATTTTTTTTTGTGTTTTTCAAAAAAATTAAAATGATTTCAATGCTTTTCAGATGCCAATTAAGGATGCAAATGCAATTTTTCAGTTTTTTGATGTTTAGATATGCAAGAATGAAATCTAAATGAGTCTTTCACTAATGCAATTTGAGAATCCTTAGGATGTAAAAACAAAAAAATTACCTAATTGAATATTGATGCAAATGAAGCCTAGGATGCAAGATAAAATTAGAAAGATAAGGTGCTCAATATGCAGGTTCACCAAAATGAACCATAGATTTTTGGGAATGAGGTTTAAAAGCTACCCTTGCACTCTTAGGATGTTTCAACTAAAAGGAGAGAGATAAACCCCACCAAAATCAATGTGGTTCACTCAATTTAGGAAATGTATGATGTTATTAAGACTAAATGAGATGATCTAAATGCAACTAAGTAATGTAATTGATTGATTATGAATGAAAAACCTAAGAAATATGCAATGTTTGAAAACACAATGTGATATGCAAGAATGAACTAAAACATGAATGAATGCAAAACAGAAATGAAGAAGGTTGAATCAGAGTGCACCTGGGTAGTGAATGTTGAATCTGGAGTGTCCTAAATGTTGACATAAATCAATGTAGATCACCAGTGGGACTCATTTGCCACTGATGGTGAACTAGTCTTGTTGCTGGAAAAAAGTCCTAAAAACTGGTCTCTGACTGTCGGGATCCAGAATCTAACAAAATATACTTTTCCAACCTTAAGGTGGGACTCATTCACCACTGATGGTGAATCAGTTCTCTCCCAAAATTTTGTGAAATCAAGGACCAATTCTGTAGCACCAAATCTGCACTTGTCTTCTTGTCGGGTTGATGGAGTCAAATCTGCAGAAAACATAATGTAAGTTGTCTCTAAGCTTGAAATAGGTTTGATTTGACTTGAAAAACTTTGTTGACTTCTTGACCACCTTTCAACACCTAATTGCTTGACAAATATGCATACACAAGTCAGCAAACACACATGCAAAAGGGGGAAAATGGTTAAGGGTTAGGTTATACTGATTTGCCTTGGTGAAATCCCACTTTGGTAATCAAACCCTTAATGAAGAAATGAAATGAAATGAACAAGGAAAGATGAATAAACAACATGCAAATTTCCTAAACTCACCACAACCTTGTTGAATAAATCTAAAGATATATCAATGGTTGCTCCAAGATACTTGATTGATGCTTGATTGAATGATGCAAAGTGCTCAAATGTGAATTGAATGCTTAGTGAATGAGGAGATTGCTTGAATGAATTAGGAGATGTAAAATGAGGAGAAAAACACTTATTTATACACACTTACACCTTAGTAACCCGATGATACCTCATCACAGGCCGACATAAGGTAATTTTGAATAAAAACCCACAAGAAAATTTGAAATATTTTGAATTTGGAGTCAAGAGGGACTTATTCACCACCCATGGCGAATGGGTCCCAACTTGGACTTGAAAGTGGGTGTTGGGAATTAAGTCACATTTAATGTTGTTTGTCGGGTTTACATTCAAAAACACACTTAATTAAGCCTTATGAGTGCATAAAGGGGTCAAATAAAGCATAAGAAAGGTGTAAATAGTGAAATAAAGCCTAGAAAAGCATGAAATCTTGTTACAAGACTTTACAACACTTCAAAATAGGACTTGATAAGTGATGAAAAGGTGAGTTTTAGGTGAATTGTAATGAATTGAGTCTAGAAAAGTGTAGAAATGTTTTACAACACTTCACAACAACTTTACAAGACATCACAATTTGAATTTTAAGGACCTAATGTAACATTCCACCTCTTAATACACAAGTAAACTCAAGAATTTACTAGAAGGTAAATAAACTTAGTAAACATGAGAGAGAATTTTTTTTTTAAAGTGAAAACATTTGCATAAGCACAAGAATAAAGTACAACTTTTCTAGATAAATTCAAACTTGAATTCACATGTAATCATAACTAGAATCAAGCTAATTCCTTACATAATTCATTTATATCACATAAAATAAATTTGGCATAAAGAATAGTCTTACCTCATAGGTTTTTCTATCATAAGCCAGAACATGGAGTTCACTGCATTTGGAATGTCGATCTCTATCTTCACAAGCCTCAGAGAGTCTACTGCTACAGAGGGAGAGCATCATCCGAGTGCTTTTCCTCCAACCACGGACTCAAGTGGTCCCCCGCGCACTTCCTAACTGGAAGTGACCCAACCCTTCTCGAAGAGTATAGATATAAGGAACTTTCAAGTTTCTCCATCTGAGTCCTAGTGATGTGTCCTACAAAACTCAATCGACCATACAACTCTAGATCCCTTCTAGCTAAGTGATGATCATTCTAATTGGTCATTCCATCTAGACACACACCTCTGACTCGTCTTAGAAACTATCCCATCCTATAGTTTTTCTTACTTTATTTGATATTATAGACACAACTAGTCAGTATAGAAAATCCATTCTAGTCAGTCCGACTTAGAAATAATCCATAATTCATTATAAACATGTAATGTAAAGATTTATATATTTCAAACCTTTTCAAAAGTCCCCTATTGCATTCTTGCAATATCTAGGGTTTATGACGTCTTGTCATTTACTTCTCAAGATTCAATACCCAACATCTCAATGTGTTTAATCAAGTTTCAACATTATCGAATAATCTCTTAAGGTGTTATAAAGACTTCCTGTCTTACTCAGTAGCTTTCTCGACCTTACACTGACAATCAAAATATATATGTACAATGTCATATCTGACATAAGAGTTATAGATTCCCTACATTCTCCTTGTTTCAATACTAGGGTTTAGCTTTTCTAACCCAATGCATGGAAATATCAACATCCTTGATTTTCCAAAGGTAATAACATAAGTGTAACTAATCATAAGAACAAAATGCCTCTAGTCTCTCCTAGACCACTTGACATTGTTTAAATTCACATTTTACGTACATGTATAAACATAGTATTCAAGGTATTCCTTCACTAATGTAATATCAAAAGAATACTATCATTTCACATCAATAGTCTTGATCTAAGTCAATCTTCTAGCATAAGTTAGGCTTTAATATCTTATACCTCCCTCATGAGGCATGACCATTCATAAAGAGATGACTTCCATTTACGGAGAAGTATAATAGTTTCATACTAACCATAGTATCCACCAATATAACCAGGAAGGCACTTAGTGCCGCCTACAAGTCAATAAAACTTTCCTCTTGTCTATTTTCTTCTTCTCCAACAAGGAGTCACATATCCTTTAAATACATAGGATGCGTCGTAGTTAACATAGTAACTATCAATAATAGTTAAACTCTGTTATAGGGAATTTGTGACTCCATGTCACCATATTCCATTTTCTAAACATATCAAAAGTCAATCCATATTCACCCCCCCCAAGTCTATCCATGGTTCTCAATTCCAATTTAAACTATCCCATAGGATAGAATCATATTCGTGATATTATAGACATACTTTTCCTTAACTAAAAAGAATGGTTCCTAAAGTTGATAGTTCAAATTACCCTTATGAGCTTTTGCTAATAAACACTATCCCCTGTGAAGATCACTCATAAGTAAAACCAAGAGTTTAAATCTTGTAATATTAACCATATTAGTTTTGGTTATATAAAGCAACAAACTCTAATACTGATGATTTGGCTAACATGCAAGCTTTCATATGTTAAAACTATGATCATTGATGATCACACCACCTCCTTTGTTGAGGGTAGACAAGTACAGTCATAATTATTTAATAAGCCCTTCTTTAACCCCAATCGGGTTTTCATGCAAGCAAAGTCAAGATTTTGTTTGAGTGTTGTAAGCATAGTTATATTTAAGGCTATATCATCCATCACCACAGTCGTGGTGGCCATATTGGTTATATGCACGTTGAATAACTAACAGGTACAATACCACAGTTTGGCACCTTTCATACCCTGAACTCCTTAGGCTCGTCCCCTTACTCGAGACTTGGCTCTGTTTTTATTCTATCTACAACGTTATTCGATGCGAATATGCTGAAGTAATTATATGTGCTCGGCCATAATGACCTCGAGCCATAGATATAGTATGGATTGTAATGCACTAAGCTCGTCAGCTTTTGTGACCTTGAGCTACAAATATAACGTGACAAGCCTTGCAATATAGCCCGATTTTCACACCTATGAGCTTTAGTATAGAAAGGGATACAATGTATTGAAGCTCGGCCTCCATGGCCTCAGGAAAGTCATGGAAAGGAACATAATATAGTATAGCTCCGCCATTAGTCTCGAGCTTAGACACAGTGAAGAATAGAGAGGAATACAGCTCAGTCGTAAGGCCTTGAGCCTCTGAAATGAAAAGAAAAGCTTTAAATATTATTCAAGCTCGACTGAATTTCTCAAGTCATTACCACAAAGAATATATCAGAGATGAGGACACCACAGTAAAAGCATCAACCCCATAAGATATGCATGTCGTGGAAACTCGATATAAAAGAAAACTCATAATTGAAAATGCATGCAAGGGTGACATTCTTTACTCTACCTGAGCACAATCCCTCAAATGCGAAGGTATTTCTCCAATTCGGCCTACTCTTAATGTCTTTCCCTGCGCAAAGCTAACCAAAATCCTCTTTTATCCCATACGCTGGACAAGAAGCGCACTTCCTCCATACGCTGGCCAAGAGACCTGTTTATTCCCGTTCACGTTGTTCCATAAAGGAACGGTTACCCCCCAAAAAGCTATCGCCTCCTCCCACCGTAACTGCCTGGAGTTAGAGGGTGATCTTTTAGACTCCTTCGAATACTCCCTATCTCTCCCAACACAAAACGGTTACAATAACTAAATAATTCCAAGAGAAAAATGTGGAACACGGTATCACATTCCATTAATATCCATGCTAGCTTGAAAAATCTATTTCCCAACGATAAATTAGTGTGTCATGGCCTTTCAAGGGTCATGTTGGCATTAGAAACAAGATGATATCCTTATGAATTCAAAACGTGCTCCTCACGTAAGAGTTGAGCTAAACAATAAGCTCTACGGCTAGATTAGCCATTTAGAATAATCTTATATTATATATAAATATATATTAAAACTTCCAAGATTAATATCAACTTTACCATACAAAGTCGATGGCGTTCACTATTAGTCGACACTCAAGTGAAGTCACCCTCTCAATATACACTTTCAAAATTATCATCAAGCTCGACGTCCTTATGCAATATCCCAATGAGAGTCATTTTCGGTTGCAATAACTTATGCATGTACGTATGTATACATACATACTTGAACGTAAATGTTGTATGATGGTAATATCTATGTCATTGTACGCACATATGCATCCATGCACCCATCTATATGTGTACGAGTACATATGCTTACCTTATTGACAAGGTATACCTATATTCATATATTCATTTGTTTTATATAATAAAAAGAGAGTTAATAACCCATAAGAGAATCATCTCAACACATAGGTCGACTAAATGAGTACTATCAACAAGCTTTTAAACATGTTAAACAACATGCACTAGACATTAAATGACATCGACAACTTGTCGAGTCAAGCAGTAAACTTAGACCAAGAGAGTTGAGTATCACCCACCTGACTCAAGTAGGTTTGACCATTTTTGCGTCAACACTAGACCTAAGATGGTGACAACCTGTTATTCCTTGTATCTATATCCTTCTCTCCAATGATGCTCTCCCTCCTTTTCTCGGAGGGTGGAAACCTGATTCCTGAATGCAACTTTCCATTACCAACTAAAGATTATTGTATTAATAATCATTTCATAATCCTCATGAAGTCATCACATCTTGACAACTTTTAAACACATGCCAATTTTAGTGAAATAAATGTAACTTAAGATACATTGATTTTTCCAGAAATTTTTCCTAAACATCTAATCATTGAATCATGCGTAATCATCTACTAATTACTTCAAAAGTAAAAAGTAAAAGAGATTTAAAGTTAGGGATGTAACACCTAATGTGAATGTTTAAGCCACATTGCAACATTAAATCAAAGAAAAATGGACCAAGCATCATGAGAGAAAGACCTAAAAGACCATGAAAATGTCCAAGAGCTATTTTTCTATGGTACAAGTGTCAAACTAGTATTTTCCAAATTAGAACAAACTTCATTATTAATATTAGTAATTAGCAACAATTTGTAGTGTATGTGACTTGTATTCATTTCATATGAGATTATGTTAAATGTTTCCTTTATGTTTGTTCATGAGGAATATATTTCTTTAGTTTGTTTAGTCATAGTGGACCAGATTTGTATTTGTATTTTGAATATTATTGCTAACCACTATAGATAGAAGGCATTGTCTTCTATTTTTCCTTTGGAGTAAGGAATTGCCAATTTTATAATGCATTCTTTCCAGTTTTAGATGTGAGGAATTATTTCTATCATATTATCTTAGAGATAATTTACTAAATAATTTTTGGCATTATTATGACTATACCTCTTATCACATTGCAAAAGACTGTGTGTGGAGGGGTTAGAAATTTAAATCAAAAGCATAAATCATTAAGCAAATAAAGCATAAACATACGCACCATTTATACCTTTGATATTCCTCCTTGATTGAGCTCCAAGATGCACCCAAGTCTTGTTTACTTTGCTCAAGATGAAAATGTGGACTGCTCTTAATTGCACCAGCATGAAATTAACATAATTCAAGATGCCCAAACGAGGGGATGAAGGCCCAATTTATAGAAAATTGAAGGGTAAAATGGAGGGCTAGGATTGAGTGTGGAGGTGATGCATGGATCAAAGAATGTGGCTCATTAACATTGTGACAAGTGTCACAATTAGGTGCATGGAGAAGAGTGAGGTGTGCTCACACATGTGTGAGCACACATTGGGATGACATCTCATTTAATTTTGGAGGCTATGTGTAAGAGAGTTGGGGTAGTTGGGATATGTGGCATTAATGAGACAAGATTAAGAGGTTGAGGGTGAATTTTAAATAGGAAAATATTGGTAATGATGTGGGTTAGGAAAGTTAATTAGGAATTAATTAGCTTAGTTAGGTGGGTGAGGTTAGTAAACCATGGGTTTACTAACCTAGGTAGAGTCAAAAGTTGGAGAATGGGCTAATGGAGGTTAGTTCATTAATTAATCAAGGATTAATTAATGTAATTGGGTTTTTAGGAAGAGAGAGGGGTTTGGATGGGATTAATTAAATAATAGGAATTATTTAATTAACTAGAAGAACTATAGATTTAGGTAAATGACATAATTAATTAAGAAAAATATTTAATTAATTATGAGAAGAAATAGACTAATTAATTAATTAAATATATTTAATTAATTAGGAAAGTAGAAATGGGTTAATTAAAATTAAATAAAAATATTTAATTAATTAAGATGAAGTAAAGTCAGATTGGGGGTGACTACATTTTTCCCCTCTTTGATGTAGTGCCTGAAGTGATATTGCGTCAAAGAAGTTTAAAATTTGCCCCAATGGGACGAAAGGTTAATTAGGAAGTGATGACCCCATGAGAGACTAACCGAAAAAAATTTGAAAAAATATTTTTGGTTAGGGTCTTGAAAAGTGAAGGCTAAAATGATAGGGAATTAGTGTAGAAGATAAATTTAGTAAAAATCAAAAGAAATGGAGAAATTAGGTGAAATTGGTATGAAGAACGAGATTTTTTATGCAGCCAATAGAAACGAGATTAGGGTGAAGGCTTAATTAGTGGTTAATTAGGGTTGAATAGCCTATAAATAGACTTGGAGGGGCCCAAAAGGTCATTTTCAACTTTTGATTAAAGGAGCAAAGCTGAGGTGGTAGAGCGAAGCAATGGCACAAATTCCTCATGATACGCATCGTGTGGAGTGGGTTCAGGAGTATCAGTGAGTGAAGGACATAGGAGATCTAGTACGCTACCTATCCCTTAGGTTTAGGTTAGGTTAGGTGGGTCTAGGGTAGGTCAAATTAGGGGTCAAAGTTTGGGTAACAGATGCGTCGTTTAATGAAACGGTGCCTAAGGGCATGGTTATGGCGCCTACGTGCCAGTAAATCATGTTTGAGCAAATTGGTGCCTACAGTTGATTTTAGCTCCCGTGTTAAAAATCATGACACCTACGTTCGGCACGCATGCGCTTGATGCGCATGCGTTGGGGGGTTAGGAAAATGACACATACGTAATGTGGCACCTGCATCAAAAATCGATGCTCCTATGTGGGGAATTGTTGTGCTTGCGTAAAGCAGTGCTTGGGTGAAAAGTTAGAGCGTTTGCATATGGTAAAACAGTGCTTGCATGAAAACAAAGGCGTGATTTCATAGAGGATATCAAGATAAGTTAACTAGGCTAAGATAAAGGTCATGTTTATGATTAAAGGGACTGATGTTAGTGTGTGCGATGATGCAAGAGGACCTAAAGGTCCTACAATCACGTGAGCAATGGATGAGGGTTATGGGGAACCTACGACAGAGGCTGACACCAGAGGATGAGGACTGGCTACATTTGACAGGGTTGTTCTTTGTTTCTCACATGCCCCAGATTCACGAGACCATGTAGGGCCCCTCTACAATAACCTCTCTCAATTTTTGATATCATTGAGGTATTTTCCTGTGGTGTCGAGTTTTCAATTGATGGAAAAAGTGTCAAATGCATGCAGTGTAAAGTTGCAAGGTGGTGTAACTTTCGTTCTGTTCATCATGTGACCAAACCAATAGTTCCAAAACATTCGGATTGGTGGGTTTATGCTAGGAAAGGTCTTGTTTTGTACCAAAACATGGCGAAACAATTTGAGCTACATTTTACCAGCGAAGTCTCTTAAAAGACCAAATTACAAAAAGGTAGCAATCTTTGAGGAGCTATTACTCGAAAACTGTGTCACTTAGAACATTCTATTTGAGGCTAAGGGATCATGTAGGGCCCCTCTAAATAACCTCTCTCAATTTTTGATATCTCTGAGGCACTTTCTTGTGGTGAAATTTTTTTTGATGCTTAAAAAATTGTTAGATGCATGTAGTGTAAAGTTGCAAGGTAGGCTACTTTTGTTTTGTTCTTCGTGGGGTAAAACCGTTAGCACTAACACGTCCAATTGGGCACATCTATGCTAGGCATGGTCATCGCCCTTCATTATAAAAGGGTCATAGTCTTTCCTATTTGAAGGGTCACAACTTTTTTCCTTTGAAATGTCACAACCTAAATCATATCATCACTATTTGTGAGAACCTAAATTAATTTATTTGCAATATTGCCTAAGGTTGTATTCTTAATTGAATTCTTCAAGGATGTTATGGATATCTTTCTAAACGATAAATTTCTCTCCCTTTTATGTTAGTGCTTATCAACCTAGAAAGCATTTTGATTTAAACAACATTTTTAATACACATGGAGTAATCTTGTTGAAGATACATTCGTTCATGAAGAAAACAAATAGATATATGTAATACACGAAGTATGAGGCATACATGTGAATACACATAATACATGAAGTATACACAGGAAGCATGAAGCATACATGTGAATACACGTAATACATGAACTCTACATAGGAAGCATGAAGCATACACATGAAGACATGAAGTATACATAGGAAGCATGAATCATACACGTGAACACATGAAGTATAGATAAGAAGCATGAAGCATACACATGAATGGTAGCATGAAGCATACACATAGAATGGTAGCATGAAGCATACATGTGGAATGGTAGATGTCTTCCAAGAATTATATGAGAAACTTCTAGAGGTATATGACACATGTAATACTGTCTTGCTCATTTTTAGTTGCACGCTTCAAAGTGCATTGTATAATTACATGAGTTTCCTTACCATGCTATAATGATCCTAGAGAGTATGGGCTTAGATGCGTAGTGGTAGAGAGACCTAGGTGTTAGATTGTATCATGTATTATTATATTCATATGATTGATTTAATGTTCAATAATCCTACAAGAGGATAATGTTCAAACTTTATATATTTACAATTATATAAAGGAAGAGTGCATGTAATACAATTGGTCTTTAAATATTTAAAGTAAACCATCTACAAATATCCATTGAGGCATGGATTTATAATACAAATATGGACACCATCAATAAAAAAAAGATGTGTATTAACCATACATCCATATAGGCATACATCAATATATGTCGATATAAGTATAACATATATACAAAATAGCCATATAGGATTACAAGAATGCCATATAGGCATACAATTTAAACTATATGCAATACAAAATATATGTCCACAAATTCCATATAGGCATACAACAAAGGAACCCAATAAAAAGTCATTCACCTCTAGGTGAAGAAAATAGATCATGGGCAACCTTTGATCTTCAAGGGGATGGAGACACATATGAGAGTGGTCTAGTTTGAGCCTGAGGGCTTCTCTTCCTATTTAGTTCATCGTGGAGCCTTATTTGTTACAATAAAAAGTATAGACATTAATATATAGAAATTACATTATAAAAATGAAATATTTAACAAAACAATCACTTACCACCTCCAAATGATCTCTCTCATTTGCCACAGCAACAAGATCAAGCTGTGGTGTTCTAATGTCCTATAGAAACCATCCAGATAGAAATTAAACTACAAATCAATAATAATTTGATTTTTCAATAATAAACAACTATAATAGTGAATATAATTTGAAATTTACTAATCTACCTCATACCGTCGTCAAAGGCATAGAGCTAAGACATATCATGCTCCATTACCATATGAACATTAGGAGGTGCCTCCGCCTGCATTATCTGAAAATAAAACAACATTATTCAATTACAAAAACTAGAATAGTGATGCAGGTCATGACTTATAATGTATGAGATAGTCAACAAAATTTTGAGTACTTTGGACAGACATGTATGAAAAATGTGGTAGCATAGACAAGGCAGTGAACTGTTTGAAAAAAAATTGAGTGTACTTTGATAAAATGCTTTGGTAGACATGTATGGAAAATGTGGTAGCATAGATAAGGCAATGAGCTATTTGAAAAAATGCCTCAAAGAAATGTGGTCTCATAGACATCACCATGAGACCATATTTCTTTGAGGCATTTTTTCAAACAACTCATTTCCTTGTTTATGCTATTGCTTACTATTGTGCTTTGATATATTTTTTCCAAGCATTCATAGTTTGTTTGAAAGCACCTATTTTATGCTTTTAGCCATAACAACAAGGAAGTGAACTGTTTGATAAAATTCTTTGATAGACATGTATGGAAAATGTGGTAGCATAGAAACAACGGTGAGCTATTTAGTTCATCATGGAGCCTTAGTTATCAGTGCTTTCCCAAAGTGTTTGCAAATTTCTATAATTAATGATATCAAATTTCCACAATCCATATTGTATTGTTCCAAAGACTTCTGGATTTGATTGTGTGTAATTTTTTACATCAACGTTTCGGATCACACTCTGTGATCCATCATCAGGATGAGAATAGAGAGCAAAAGGAGAAAAATGCACTCCATTGATAAATTATATTTGTAACATCTTCCTTATTACATGTGTATCAATCACTATCTTAAGCTCTTTCCCTACAATGCTTTGGTATTTGGGTCATACCACTTTGCATAAATCATGACTAATTCAAGACAAGGATGAACCATGGGAACCATGTATTGAGCAAGCATCAATGTCCATATCTTAACTCCAAATATATTTATCTCCCCATCTTTCACCTTCTTTAGTATTCGTGTGTGTGCTTCTTCCCTTAAATTCTTAGGATTATTTGATAATGCCAGGTCGAAAATATCATTAGCAAAGTAAAAAACCCATGATGAATCTTTGCTATCACCTTTTTTGATCTCTATCATGTTTAAAACAATTGGCTTTACCTGAACATGAGCTGAAGCATATGAATTGCTATCTTTCTGCTCCATTGCAAGTTCCTGACTTGAACTGCATTCTCCTTCCACCATCGTGATTTTTTTCAACCAGATCTCAAATTGCAAATAGTTATAACTTAAATCAAGCAACAATTCACTCAACCTTACTCTCCTCTCTTATCCAATATTTTGAGCTTTCTTACAAGCTTAGCTTTTTCAATTTTGAATAATATTTATGGCATGCTTTTTTCATTCTAGCCTTTAGGACAATATTTATTAATATACCTATGATGTGCAGCCCCCACAATGTTTACTACCACCAATTTGAAACATTTCCCTTCATGATTAAATCATTAATGCAATCCCCACCTTAACTAACAATATGGAAAGTTACTTGCCTTTTTTCGATCCATTACAACTACCAAAATAGTCTTGAGGAATACACACTTCCCATCTGTACTCATTCCTATCAATGAAACTCGTCAAATTTCCACTAACGAATTTTTCTAAAACCACCAATTATCGCATGCATTGCCTAAGTCTAAAACCCTAGTATCTAGCAATTAAGCTCGTGCCTTAGTTCTCTAGATCAATTGATATGCATTAACTACATTCTTACGTATCCTCTTTCTTAATCATTGTAGGATTTCTACCAATCTTGAGAAAACCAAATCACTTTTTTTTGAATTTCCATAAAATGTATTGTACCGTAATTTTATACTCTATCTCTAATATGAGAGGACTATTATATTGTATAGTACAAAGCTAAAAATATATATTAATAATTATCACATGGTATTAGTAATCACGAGAGATCATTGATATGATCTTTCGTGCTTGAAATTGCTTTTTAAAGCTTCTTAAATTGCCTACAAACCTTGATTCATGTGCAGTACCTCAATATCAATGCCAATGATTTCATCCTTGAGATTGATTGTTTTTTGCCCCATACCGAGATGATATATATATTTTAGAAAAGATGTATACAAAATAGAACACACCAATGTTAATGAATATTACTCAGAGTGCAATGCTACCAAATTTAACATACTTTGCAATCTATTTAATTAGAAAAGATATATACTTTAATTTCCTAGGTAGAAGTATTAACAATAATAAAAAAGTCAGTGCACAATAAATATGATACTCTTCTTAGTACAATAACTTTTTTGAAGAAAATCAAAATCTTCTAATAAAGAAACTTACAAACCAAATTTCCATATCATAATTTCCCGTGTTTCTTGTTAGATGTATCTTGAAAAGAAGAACTAAAAATCCATTAATAAAAAAATAACTCCTAACTCCTTATTAATAAAATAACTTTAACGAATTTTTTAAACAAAATATATTTTAAAAATAATAATTTCAAATATATAATGTATATTATATTTAATATAAATAAATGATCTCACAAAATAGTATTAAATTATTCCTAAATACAAAAAATTAGCTTCTTTAAATTATTTGTATTTTTCTACTACTTCATTAAAATAAATAAATAAAATAATTAATTTAGAAATAATATATATTTACTATTTATCTAACTTTTATTTGAAAAGCTATTTTTATTTATTTAAGACCTAATTTGTTAATGTGAGCATAATTTATTATTTTTTATTATTCTTAATATATATAAAATGCTTCTTGCACCAACTATCATGATTGTAACCCTAATTCTTATTCTAACCCTATCTAAATTTTGTTATAACCCTTATCATACCTCTAATTTTAATCCTAATCATAATTCTAACCCGCCAACTCTAAACCTAACATTAACATAATTTTCCTAACCCTAACTATAACTATAAGAATTTAAGTTTGTTATAAATTTATCCCCTTTTAATGTAAACATGTCAGTTACTCGTAGTACCAACCAAGTACTTTCCATTCTTCTACTCCGCTCTTCTGCTAGCCTTCTACGTGGCACAAAATTCTCTTCTAGATCTATCTCTATTAATTATTTAATTAACAAATTATAATTCATATAAATATTCAAAAAAAGACTGTGAACACTAAATACGATCCACTATATGCATACGGATCCCATCTATCAGCCATGTAAATCACAAATAAATTCGATCCACAACTTTTCCACCTTACTTGAATTCATTAATTTCTTCACTTTTTGCTCCTATTATTAGTACAATATCTCTTCTCAAAAAGTTCAAAATCTTCTAATACAAAAAAGCTATATTGTATCTACAAAACCAGAACAAAGAAGCCATTCTTATTTGACAACCTATAATGTATCAAAATACTCTTTCACATTACTTTGCTTTCACTATGATATTTTCTCTCAAACATTTTTTTCCACTCACAACAGGAGCACAAACACATAACAAATGTCTAACTCTGCCAACTAACAAAAATAATCATTTAGAAACTCACCAACTAACAAAAATAATGATTGACATCTTTCACTAATATTCATTAACATTCTTGCATTCTATTTCCTACTTTCTTCTTCCTATGTTTCTCCTCATATGTATATCCAAAACCAAAAGCAAGAATGCATTCTTATTTCACCAATGTCTATATCGTATCAAAATAAAGGCTTCTCTCACAACCTTCCATACAATTTTTTTTTCTAGCCCAACCATTGGTTTTACATATTGATAAACACCTTTAAAAATTCTAGATCCTACTTTGACACACTCCTTTAACCTCTTCCTATATAGAATCATAAATCAAATCCATGATATTATTAACCACTCGTCAAAAAACAAAAGACACAAACAATGTCTAAATTTGCAACTAACAAAATCAATCATTGAAAAACTTACCAATGAACACAATCTAACAAAATTGTCTTCTCCTCAAACTCTAATCACCAACATATTACTATTGAAAACAAAAACCTTACATAATTGATCTTTGTTCACCATTCTTTTCACATAACACCTTGACTTGATACACAAAAGCCCCTAAAAATATCTCCCTTCTCAAAACATATTTATTAAAAATATACAAACCAGTACAATACTTAAAACTGGAATCCTACCCAATCTAACATACTTTGCAATCTAGTAAATTAGAAAAGACATAAATTAATTTCCTACTCTCAACCATTAAAAAAGGTACTGCACAATAAATGTGATCCATTACCCAAATCTAGATCCCATCTGTTACTAATATAAACCATAAATAAATGACCACCATAGTTATCATTGCCTTATTCTACTTGACATACACATGTGACAACTTTGTTGCATACCTAAATGTTAATATTATTAAATCATTATTATAAACATATAATTTTCATTTTTTAGATAATAACAAATCATTAATAATATTAATAATAAAATAAATAATAATAATTACATAATGTAAACAATATTCATCATAACTTTCATTATTATTAATTATATAATACTTTATAATACTGTAATTATAAGCATATAATTTTTTGTTTTTAAATAATATACTATTATCACTCTAATATATCGAACTAATAAAAATTATTAATAATATTAAAAAAAATCAATAATATAATGTAAACAACATTCATCATAACTTTAATTATTTTTATTAATATAATACATTAATAATAGTATAATTATAATGTGTAATAGTGGGGTGCTGGCAAGAAGTTGAGTCCACTTTTTGGCCATTTAGTGGAAGTGTTTTCCCTAATTTTCAAAATTTGACACATTTGACCTTAAAATTTGAAGCACTTAGAGATGAAATCTTGAAAAAATTCACTAATCATAAAATGTAGTACTTGAAGTCTAGTTTTCAAATATCTAATTTATTTCAATACCCAGATGATACAAATTGATTTTCAATAGGCATTTCTAAAAACCACTGTTTAAAAGTCACTTTTTTTACCACACCATGCATGTGTACGCCATTCATATTTTGACCTAAATAATCATATTTTTTTAAATCCTTTTGGGAAAAGAGTAACTCACTAAAGCACGCTTTCCATATTTTTTGTAATTTTTTATTGAATATTTTTTTTGTTAATTTTTTATTGGCCATATTTGGTGTTTTGAAAAATTGTCATGTACATCATGCATAAGACGACCTACACTTATCATTTTTTGAATTTTTTTAAATTGAAAAGAATTTTTTGAAGTATGTTTCTGTACAATTTGTCTTTCAAAAAATTATGTTATAAAAAGTTATTAAAATACTAAAAAACCTTGATAATTCGAGTTTATGGATCTGTTTCATCATAAATTAATTGAAAAATAAAAAAATTAATCCAATTGTAAAAAACTTTACATATTTGGAATCTACACTATCTCATCTATAATGGGTTTTAATTTCGTCAAAAAATTCTGCAAAAAAAGTCTTTACAACGTATGACCAAAGTCACTATTTTCTTGTGACATTGTCAAGACCTTCAACTTACAGGTCAAACTAGGTCCAGGGCCTAGGTTTGGATCCCCAAACCTTTTCCCGAACCTATTAACAAAGTAAAAACCTGACCTACATTTCAAATTTCAAGAAATAGGATCCTGTTTCCCATTTTTTCATTGAAAAAGGATCGGGATTCCAAGTTATTTTTGACCTTTCTTTAATTTTATTGTCAAACAACTACATTTTGGGTTTGCAAATTGTTCTATATGGCCGACTATGGCATATTTCCTATTTTCTATCAACTTTTGTCTTGTAGAGGCTCTTCAACTTGGGATTTTTTTTAATTTTGAAAGGAGGCATCATTAGGACATTGTTACAAAGGAATTTTGTTGAATTGCTACTTGTTTTCAAAAGAGGAAGAGGAATTTTGTTTAATTGCTACTTGTTTGAATGAGGAAGAGAAATTTTGTTCAATTGCTACTTGTTTGAAGGAGGGAGAGGAATTTTGTTCAATTGCTACTTGTTTGAAGGAGGAAGAGGAATTTTGTTAAATTACTACTTGTTTGAAGGAGGAAGAGGAATTTTTTTCAATTGCTACTTGTTTGAAGGAGGAACGAAGAAGGAAGACTTTCAAGTTTTTGGCATTCATTTGTATATACTTCCAAATTTTTCAATCATGGGATCACAATGTGGGAATAAGAGGAAAGATAGGAAGGTATTGACCCCTGAAGAAACTGAAGCAAAGAGAGAGGAGGCAAAAAGACAAAGAGATAGAAGAATGAAAATTTGATCAATGAATGATGCTAAAGCATCCAATTCCACAACTATTGAAGATAAAAACATTGAGGAGACCATGGATGTAGACAATGCAAACTTGCAAGAGGTGAATGTGGAAACTAATACGATTATACAAACTACTCTTGGTATGTCTTCAAATCTCCCTTTCAATGCTATGGAGTATGTTTCAATAGGAAAAAATCAAGGTACGTCTTCAAATCCACCTTTGAATGAAATGGAAACGGTGTTTATGGGAGATTTAAAAGAAGCTAGATATAACAAGTTGACATTGATAATATTCATAGAGTTCAAGATTTGAGTCAAATTGTTGTTGAAAATGAAAATGAAAATCATTTTGTTGTTGAAAATGAAAATCATTTTGTTGTTGAAAATGAAGATAAAAATAGTTATGTTGTTGAAAATGAAAAAGAAAATCCTTTTATTGAAAATGAAAATGAAAATCCTTTTATTGAACCTAAAAATGAAAATCGTTTTGTTGATGAAAATGAAAATCGTTTTGAAGTTGAAAATGAAAATGAAAATCTAGGATGTGATGTTGAAAATGAATATATATTTTTAAGAATGCAAAAAATGAGAAAAGTAATGAAAAAGTTATGCATTTTTGTTAAACCAAGAAGAAAAGATCAATCACTAAAACATGTTAAATCTACTATTGCTAGTGTCATTCAGTCTATTGGAAAAAATAGTCGATCTAAAGATAAGAATGCAACAAGAAGAGCTATAACAACTGCTATAGTTAATAAAGCAACTTTGAATAAAAGAATGGTAAGCAATATAGTGAAGTTTTAAAAATACATCCTAAAACATTGCTAAGAGCAGTAAAAAGAAGAGTAAACTTATAGAAAATGATCCAATCAACCAATGTTGGAGTTTTAATGGTCGACTCCCGAGGCATAACATGAAATTGAATGTTGAAATCAAATCTTTAAAAAATATTGGCATGATAATACTAGGGTATCATCTAATGCTAGAGATGTTTTAACATTAAGAGTGGGGTCCAAAGTTTGCGATCCTCATCCAAAACACCTATTAGATACAATAAAAACTACATTTTATAGAAATTTTTTTGGTGATTTAGTGTTACCTGGTAATATTAAAATAATTCAAAGGTCTTTTGAAAAATGTAAACCTTGGTATGTAAAAATTAACAAGCAACAAATATCTTGTTGTTGTAAAATGCATGTTCAATTTCGTTATTTCTATGATGTTTTTCGATATATACATTGTACTTTGCATACTAACATGATTATGTAGGAATGTGGTATTAATACGCCACCTGAAACAATAAGGGATTTTATACCAAGTTTGTTTTGTGAAAGATCTAATGGGAAATTATTTTATTTAAGTTCTTGTATTTCTGGACAATGCACTAGTTGTAGAAATATTTCATTCTCAAGAGTTTGTATGCATGAAAGCGTTGATAATGATTTTGGACAACAATTAGTGGATGTTAAAAGATTTAAGAATGTTAACTATTCTTTAAAAGATGGAAAAAATGGAAAGCAATTGTGATTTAATTACAAAAAAAGTTAGTGTACGTGCATTCATATCAAAATTTAAGAATAAGATTGTACCAAAATATGTCATGCAATCTCAACGTGCTTGATGGCTTGATGGCCAATTTTATGCATGTAGAAACACATTTCCAATTGGTACTATACTATCAGTGGTTGATTTTGTGGAAAACTATACTCTAGCTCTGCAAGAGGAAATTCAATCACAGTATTATAATTTAGTGCAAATGGCTATGTTTGTTCATATTGTTTATAGGCATGCAAATGATAGCGCAGAGGATGATAGAGATTTTTTGAGGGAGTATCATTTCTATTTGAGTGACAAAATTACACTCATCAAAGTTTATTCAATATTGTTTCAATATATTTTATACAAATTTAAGAGAAAGAGGAATCCAGATGACATAACACCTTATATGGTTAGATAATTGTATGGGACAGTTCAAAAATGCTCAAATGTTCTATTGGTTAAGTAGGGTTTACAATGAACTTAATGCCCAACATATGTGGAGCTTTTTGAAGCTAGGCATGGTAAAGGAGAACATGATGGAGCTAGTGCGTGTGTTAAAAGAATACTTGCCAAAGAACAATTGAAATTTGAGGATGTAGTAAAATTTAAAGATGCACATGGAATTGTGGATTGGTGCAATACAAGATTATCTACACCTAGTTCAAGCGAGTACTCTACAATTTTCTGATTCTTTTGGTTGGTTGAAGAAAAGAACATTCTACCTAGACTTGATTGTGAGACAATCAATGGATATACTAAATGGCATTCATTTAAGAGTTCAAATGCAAGCACATGAACTATTTGGACAAGGGAGCTTGCATATTTTTGTCAATTTTGTATCTCAGGAGATTGGGAAGCATGCAAAAATACATAATGGTTTGAAGAGTGGAAGCAAAGATCGTTAACACTTGTACAAGCACACGATGAATATGAAACAGCAATTGAAGACAATGATCAAGTGTTTGCATCAGAAACTATGACTGTTTCAAACCTTGTACAAGAAGGTAATTTAATTCAATTTATTTCACTTTATTACTATTTTTTAATACTAAATTATTTATTTATATACATATGAATGGATGTATGTAGATTGGTCAAATTATATGGATACGCGCAAGTTATTAAATCAATTTTTTTTATAGGAAATGTGTATGTTGTTGTTGCATCTCGGGGGAATGAAGAGGAAATAGAATATTGGTTAGCTCGTTGTGTGGAGACTAAACATAAGTTAATAGAACTTCGAGAAGATGATGATGGCTATCATCATCCAACAGGTACGATGATCCCTTAAGACACCCTTAAGAAAATTTTGATAACAATTTTTTGATCCCCTTAAGCAAATTTTGAGAATTTTTTTGATCCCCTTAAGCAAATTTTGAGAAATTCTTTGATGATGTCTATCATGTTATCCAATAGGATCGGTTGTGGTTGTTCGCACTAGGCTACAAAAATACTTGATAAGGAAGAATGGTCTACCTGCATTCTAAGATTATGAAATGCATAAGAAGATTATACACTAGTCACATTTGGTGGTGGCAACAAATATAAAACTAGATCAGTATCGTGGAAGACCTACAAATAAAGAGCTATGGACAATTTCTATGGAAGAGCATGAGAAAATCATAGATGTGTTGCAAAAAAGAGAGGATGCAGATGGTACAATGGAATAAGTAAATATAGGTAATTATAGTTTTAGTTTTATATTGTCCTTTTAAATAGATTAAATACATGTTTTGATATTGCTTATGTGTTATTAGATGAAATTGATTTAAATTGTCCTTTTATATCCTTAAGCCATCATCAAAAATTCATCACATACTTTGAGATAAAAAGGAGAGTCCATGCAGATTCAACCTAGATAACATGGAATACTTGGTAAAAATAGGTAATTATTAGTTAAATACATTTTTTGATTATATATTGATATTGCTTGTACATTAATAGTTAAAATTGATTTATTATCCTTTTTTGTATCCTTAAGTCATCATCACATTGATCTCATACTTTGAAACAAAAAGGAGAGGATGCAAATTCAACCTACACATGTGTGTGGAATACTTTTAAATACAAGTACTTTAGTTGTGTACATATAGATAGTTTTATATAAATTAAAATGCATGTTTTAATTATTTCATTGATATTGCTTGAACCATTTTGATATCAGGCGGCATGAAGACCTACTACATTTCAGGCACAAGTTTCATATTTTCTTGAGATGACATTGCCAAATTTTGCAAACATTGTTTTGAGTTGACATATATGTACATACATACTTACAGAATTACACATTTTGTACAAATTTTTATAAATGTACATACACAATTATACTCTATACTTTTATGTATCAAAATCAATATTCTATATATTTTGTTTGTTAAATGTGCATGTTTTCCTACTTTGAAACTTTAAATTTGATTGTATAATCACTAAATATCATGTATATTATTGTTAAATCAATTATATCAATTGTGATTTAATATGAGACATGTACTTTGAAGTATTTCATCCCCTTAAGATGTCCTATTAGGACATATCCTAAATATTATACTTAATTGTATCATTTGTTATGATGAATCACCCTACTTTGAAACTTTAAATTTGATTGTATAATCACTAAATAACATGTATATTATTGTTAAATTTGGTTTCCTTGGGCAACTTCACCAAATTTTGATAACTTATGTGATCCCCTTAAGACGTCGTATTAGGACCCCTTAAGACATTCTATTACGACATGAATTAAATAAACATTGACACTATTTAAATTGTATAGAATGTGATTGTTATGATGAGTCATCCTAAATTCTAAGTTACTTAATTATATCAATCACAATTAAATATGAGACATGTACTTTGAAGTATTTCATCCCCTTAAGATGTCCTATTAGGACATATCCTAAATATTATACTTAATTATATCATTTGTTATGATGAGTCACCCTAAAGTCTAATACTTGTTTATATCACTTAATATTTATACTTAATTATACTCTTCTTTGATCCCCTTAAGACGTCATATTAGGACCCCTTAAGACATCCTATTAGGACCCCTTAAGACATCCTATTACAACATGAATTAAATAAAAATTGACATTAAATTGTATAGAATTTGATTGTTATGATGAGTCATCCTAAATTCTAAGTTAATTATATCAATTGCAATTAAATATGAGACATGTACTTTGAAGTATTCCATCCCCTTAAGACATCCTATTAGGACATATCCTAAATATTATACTTAATTATATCATTTGTTATGATGAGTCGCCCTAAAGTCTAATACTTGTTTATATCACTTAATATTTATACTTAATACTCTTCTTTGATCCCCTTAAGACGTCATATTAGGACCCCTTAAGACATCCTATTAGGACATGAATTAAATGAACATTGACACTATTTAAATTGTATAAATTTTGATTGTTATGGTGAGTCATCCTAAATTATAAGTTAATTATATCAATTGCAATTAAATATGAGACATATAATTTGAAGAATTCCATCCCCTTAAGACGTCCGCAAGTGAAGATGTTTATGATTATTCGATTTGTATTTTGAAATCATTTGGTTTAGGATAATGCCAATTACATGGAAAATTGTAGATTAACTTAGTTGTCTCTTTTGACAGAGGATGTGACTCCCATTCCAATAGACAGTACCAGAAGAAAGGGTGGACGTAGAGGAAGAATGCTATAGTATTTTTGTTGGATACTATTATTTGTTTTGACGGCTTATAAATTAGTGTTTTTTGTGGAACATGAGGTCAGGAGGACTTTTCTATTCTTAAGTTTTCTCTAGCACTTTGCATGATTTGTAAATACAAGAGTACATGATTTAATTTCAAAACTTTAGCCTATTTTTGGATAATTAAGTTGTATGATTATTTTTTAATTTTATGTTGTAAAAGTATTAGGAAATATGGTTTATACATATAGAACATTTTTTTTGGTAAAAATCGTTGCATTTTGATTGGTATTTATGTTTAGTTGATAGAATTTATTAATGCTTTTGTTCTCTAATCTTGTATGGTATTGTTTATTTCCTAAAATTTCACCCTTTGTGGTATATAAATAGATTGCTTATGTTTGTAGATTATGATTTATTTTCTTATTTTATTAGATAACCTGTGTATTAGGACCCCTTAATACATCCTATTAGGACCTTTAAGACATCCTATTATGACATGAATTAAATAAGTTCATTGACTAATTATCACTAATTATCATGTATATAATGTATGGAACACTAAATTTGTGAAGTACAAATATTGAAATGTCATTAATTTCAAATTTAATTTCATATTTGTATTTAATTTCACATTAATGTCCTATTAATGTCTTGACTATGAATCTTTTGGAAAGTACAAATATGTCCTATCAATTACATATTAAAATTTCACATAAAATGCATAAATGTACATGTGTAAATAAAAATTAAATAATAATAAAGTCCATTATTTACAATATATTAAGTCCATGAAACCAATATATATTAAGTCCATCAGAGTACAACCCATGAAATAAAGTCCATGAAACAATATATTAAGTCCGTGAGAAACCAAATATGTGTTGGAAATAGGATGCCATTTAATTTCAAATCCTAAACATTAATTATTTCATGTATCTCCTAGATTCTTGGAATGTGTTCAACAACACTAAGATTAGGATGAGATTAATTATTTGGATGAAATAAATCATGAAATTGACATTTGTAGTTATTCCTAAATAATAGGAGCATGTGGGTGCACACATGGTAAGGTGAAACTCACCTTGTGTTCAGTTAACTATACAGAGTAATAGTTAACACTTTTGTATGCATGTAAAGATCCTAGGAGTTAGGATTTGATGTTTGCATGCTTGAAGTTCAGTTCAAAATCAATTTAGTTTAGTTTAGTTTAGTTTAGTTCAGTTAAGTTCATTTCAGTTCAGTTCAATTATGGTTCAGTTGTCTTCAGTTAGTTTCAGTTGTATGTTAGTTAACTTCAGTTAACTTGGAATGCATGGCTAATAACATTGAGTTGTATGACAGATAACAGGGACTACCTCCAGTTAACAGGGGATGACCATTCTTTGGGAATGGTGTTGAGTAAATGTTTCAATTAACTAGAAATCACTTGGAGCCAACTTGGGTGCCCAAGATGCTTTCTTGGATTTACCTCTCATGCATGATAAGATATTTATGAAGGATCAGTTAAGTAGGATTACTTAAGGGTGCCAACTTTGAGGAAGAGCTTTGGAATTATCATCGAAGTGAAGGAGAAGTTGTAGCTTTAGTTTGGGACACCAAATGCATGAAGCACATGTTGTAAGCTTTAGTCTTCATAGAATAACTCAACTTGAAGGAATATGGCGTACCTTTTCAAGGGCTTGAGCTTGTGCATTGTAATTATCACCATTTGGAGATTACAAGGTTGCATATTGTCTCTATATCTCATTAAAGTTGAAGAGAGTTTTCATAATTGTTATTCAGGTGTGAAGAAGATTGGTAAAGACATAAGAAGCATTCTCAAGCAAGAATTGGAGCTATTGTAATTCAGAAATTGAATAATAGAATAATTCTTGGTGGAGTTTTTTCCCAAAAGGGTTTCTCCACGTTATATCTTGTGTGATCTTTCTAATATCCTGTCTAGTTCTTATATCAACTTCTCTCTTCATTCTACAATAGTAAAATGAATTAATCAAGATAATCACCCACAAAGAATATATGTAACAAAGAAAGAGCTTACTTAGATCAGCAGTATTAAAGTTTTACAGAGTATTAAGCTAAGAAAAAACCTCATTTTTCAAAATTTGGTATCAAAGCTGAGGTTGGGTAGAGTATTGGGACGCCTTTCTCTTAAAAGATTGGAGGTTTTTTAGCTTAGTGGGAGCTTTTATTATTATTTTTATTTGTTGATTTTGGAATTAAGTTTTGTTACAATGAATTCAAGGTTAGATATTGAAAGGTTCAATGGTTCTAACTATGAAATGTGGAAATTAAAAATGGAAGATCTTCTTGAAGAAAGAGATCAGTGGTTAGCGGTTAATAATGAGACAAAGACACCTACAACTATTTCAGATGAAGATTGGGCTAAGTTAGATAAGAAGGCAAGAGGAACAGTTAGGTTATGTCTTGTTGATGCTATTCTTTTAAATGTTTCAGTGGAAATCAGTGCATATAAATTATGGAAAAGAATAGGGGATATTTATCAAACTAAGAGTCTCACCAATAAGTTGTATCTAAAAAGGAAATTATATTCATTGAAAATGAAAGATGGTGAATATGTTGCACAACATTTGAATGCTTTCAATTTAATTCTCAGTCAGTTAGCATTTGTAGATGTAAAGCTAGAGGATGAGGATAAGTGCATTTTATTACTTTGTTCTTTACCAGATTCTTGGGAAAATCTAATTGTTGCAATTAGTGGAAATGGTGCAGATCCAAAGATGGACAACATTATTCCTACTCTCCTATCAGAGGAGATGAGGAGGAAGTCTAAGGAGGAAATCCAAGATGCCTTGTTTGTAAAAGGTAGGCCTAAGAAAAAAGAGCCTAAGGGAAACAAGGAAGGGAAGGGTAAGTCAAAAGGACAGAGTAAGGTAAAGTGTTGGAACTGTGGGAAACTAGGACATGTGAAGAAGGATTGTAAGAACAAGAAAGAGAGTTCATATTCTTCTACAGAGGAGTCCTCGGATGTTAGTAATGATGCATTGGTTATTTCAGCTAATATTGTTTGTGATAACTCTTTGCTTCATGTTTCACAATAATCTTCGTAGAGAGGATGGTAGTTACGATGCCATGTGTGACTTGGTATCACAGTTCAGTGGGAGTTGTTTACTCTTGATATGCATTTAGAGTCTAGCATATTACATGGTTCTCTTGAGACTAGGATGTATAAGTATGATATGATGCATGTGATCTCCTAAGAGGATATGGTTAGATCATGGATGTCATGTTTATGTTCAAGGTTGGAGCTTTGACATTGATCTTGTGTAGTTCTCTTAAGTTTTGGGTACATTAATCATTTGCTTGATTACTTCATGAAAGTGTTGTGTTGCATTTGGAGTTTAGCATGGATTGGTTGGTTACAGGTCCTCATGGATACTTGGAGAAATAGGTGAGGTTGGAGTTCTCTTATGGTAAGAGACATTTGTTGGAATGGTTACTTGTAAGAAAAGTTTTTCAACAGAAAAGACCAAGGAGTCTACACCTTGGTTGAATGTGAATTCAACACACTCGGTGGTTTAGCATGCCTCTAAAGAGGTGGTTTGAATACAAAGTCTTGGGAAAGTTTTGAGAAAGTTAACACTTTAATTAATGTTACAAATTATCTTATGAAACCATACAGATAAGTTCTCTTGGTTTTAATCATTTGCTTGGAAGCTTCATGATTATGCAGGTTGCATTTGAAGTTAGCATGGTTTGATTAGTTGGTGCAAGAAGGCCATTGGCCTTGAGTCTTGTACTTGTTTTATTATTTCTTGTTTAGAATAATTGCAATGTATAATGTCAAGTGGGAGAATGTTGGAAATAGGATGGCATTTAATTGCAAATCCTAAATATTAATTATTTCATGTGTCTCCTAGATTCTTGGAATGTTTTCAACAACACTAAGATTAGGATGAGATTAATTATTTGGATGAAATAAATCATGAAATTGACATTTGTAGTTATTCCTAAATAATAGGAGCATGTGGGTGCACACATGGTAAGGTGAAACTCACCTTGTGTTCAGTTAACTATACAGAGTAATAGTTAACACTTTTGTATGCATGTAAAGATCCTAGGAGTTAGGATTTGATGTTTGCATGCTTGAAGTTCAGTTCATAATTAGTTTAGTTCAGTTCAATTCAGTTCAATTCAGTTCACTTATGGTTCAGTTGTCTTCAGTTAGTTTTAGTTGTATGTTAGTTAACTTCAGTTAACTTGGAATGCATGGCTAATAACATTGAGTTGTATGACAAATAACAGGGACTACCTCCAGTTAACAGGGGATGACCATTCTTTGGGAATGGTGTTGAGTAAATGTTTCAGTTAACTAGAAATCACTTGGAGCCAACTTGGGCACCCAAGATGCTTTCTTGGATTTACCTCTCATGCATGATAAGATATTTCTAAAGGCTCAGTTAAGTAGGATTACTTAAGGGCGCCGACTTTGAGGAAGAGCTTTGGAATTATCACCAAAGTGAAGGAGAAGTTGTAGCTTCAGTTTGGGACGCCCAAATGAATGAAGCACATGTTGTAAGCTTTAGTCTTCACAGAATAACTCAACTTGAAGGAATATGGCGTACCTTTTCAAGGGCTTGAGCTTGTGCATTGTAATTATCACCATTTGGAGATTACAAGGTTGCATATTGTCTCTATATCTCATTAAAGTTGAAGAGAGTTTTCATAATTGTTATTGCAGGTGTGAAGAAGATTGGTAAAGATAGAAGAAGCATTCTCAAGCAAGAATTGGAGCTATTGTAATTCAGAAATTGAATAATAGAATAATTCTTGGTGGAGTTTTTTTCGAAAGGGTTTCTCCACGTTATATCTTGTGTGATCTTTCTAATATCCTGTCTAGTTCTTCTATCAACTTCTCTCTTCATTCTACAACAGTAAAATGAATTAATCAAGATAATCACCCACAAAGAATATATGTAACAAAGAAAGAGCTTACTTAGATCAGCAATATTAAAGTTTTACAGAGTATTAAGCTAAGAAAACACCTCATTTTTTCAAAAATATGTAGTCCATGAAATAATCAAATACAACCCATGAAATCATCTAACTCTTATCATCTCTATAATCAAGAGACCTCTTCACACCATGCAGACTATGCAGATGACATAAAGTACTCTGTACAAGAGAAATAAAGATGAAATCAGATGTAAGACGGTTAAAATTGATTTAATGATAATTTAATTTATAATTCATCATAAAATTAAATTACAATGATATTTGGCTCTGTATGCTCTGGTGTGCCTGGACCAACCTCTAAATGCTCTGAATCAATCTACATATACAAGAGAAAGAATTTTGAAATTAGATGTAAGTCTATAATTAAAAATGATTTAATTCAATTTAATTTATAATTTATCATATTTAAATTGTATCGTAAGAGGTTGTGCACCCTCTATTCCAGCACCTGTTTGTACATGCTCAACTACAAGATGTGTCTCATGCTATAAAAGAAAAAAGAATTTAACATGTATATATATATATTCAATTTTAAATTTAATTTAAGTTATTCACAATGTATATTTTGCAATTGACTTTAAATATAATCAAAAATTTAAATTACCATGATATCTAGCTACTTTGCATGTCCTCCTTGAGGTGTTATGACCTCATCAAGGTAGAAAGTGGCACTAAAAAAGTCCTATAAGGTCAAATTTAAAGCACATATACTTGAATTAGGTTAAAATATATATATTCAAGTTTGCACACTTTGTGTAGAAACTTTTTTAAACAACCTAAAATTCAGATGCCTCACGAGTAGCCACCACATCTAATGTTTTTTTAATCCCCATTCTCATTGTTGTGTCAACCTAGACATACATATAGACATTTAACACTTATAATATTTACAAGTGTACATGCACATTTGATACATAGTGAATTCAAAATTCATAATCATAAGTATAGTAACAAGTTAAATAATTTACAATATAAATGTACTTGCAGCTGATGTGAGTCACTCGACAATGGATGAGTGCTCGACAAGCCCTCAGGTGGAATCGATGTGGAAGTCAATTAAATCTCCTGGACCAACTTAAATATTTAAAACATATGTTCATGATTGAATTACAAATTAAAAAGTCAGTTAAAAAATTATTTCACATATAATTTAAAAAATTGAAATCAAAATTCCCCATAAGGGTTGCCAACTAGAATTGGTGTCGACATATGTACTCGAGGAGCCAATGATTCCCCTATGATCAATGTCATCTACACCAAATAGTTTCATTGTTAAAGCATGTTGCATTTTTTTTTGATATATATGTTTATTAAAATTATTATTTAATTCAACATGTAGATGCATATTTATACGTATGTTGCAGTGTTTGTAGGGTGATGCTCTGCAGTAAGAAATTCTACAAATGAACTAATGCAACTAGATGATCGACCAGAATCTCCATGCCCACCCGAACTGGGTGCATGGCCTAATCAAGTCCATAGCATAATTGATGACAACTAGTACATACATGATGGGGTGACAACACTCATGGAATGGTACTAGGACCAACTCCATATAACGCTCCTCCATCATCGTAGTCTCTAGGCCCCTAAGCCTCCATCATAGTAGCATTCTCATTAAGGTTTCTTGTGAGCATACTCAGAGATCCTAGTGCGGATATCATTGCATGTTGATGCACAGGTGCGGGAATGACATGAACAAGAGGAGAAACAAGGGATTGCACATGCATGAGGCATTGGGGATCAACCCTTTCCCCTAACCTCTGTTGTGACATGCCACCACCAACACCCTAAAATGATTTAAAATCAAAATAATTGGGCTTTTTCCCCACAACAAACTCTACATATAGTTTCCTCAAAAAATATAATGGGACCTCCAGATTATCATGTGGTGGATTGTTAAATACCATCCACCATTGATCCCAAAAATATGAACTCATATGTGGATGTATACACCACCTCATGGATATTCTATATTTAGTTGTAGTAATAAGTTGGTGAGTATTAGGGTTGATAAAATAAGGTGCTAGATGGGATTTTATTATTTTTTAGGTCTAAAATTTGTTTATATGAGAGACCATCTGCATAAAATCATCTCATCTCCTCCCTATCTCGTTGATGCTTATCTAAGTCAGAATTAATAGACCTAATGGCATTGACAACGTTTTGCATCACAAATGCAAATCGTCTCACATGTGGTGGAATCAATGCTTCATTTTGCATAGCATTGATTTGATTTTGAATGGATGCAACATTTTCATTGATTTGTGCTCATAAGCGAGTCTCATCAAATCCAATCGGTGGTGGAGGTGGGATATGAGGTGGAGGGGCTGGAGGGGGGAGGTGGAGGTGGAGAGTGTGGAGGTGGAGGTGGAGGGGGTAGAGATGGAGGTGGAGGTTGCTGAGGAGGTGGATTAATGATATAATCAATATCAAATTGATCCATGATGATATATATAAGTTCTCACTTGCATTAAATTATGCAAAATTGACATACAAACTTACAAAATTACAAGAAATAGTTAAATTTTAAATGTACATACAAATTTGTTTAAATAGAATGTGCATACATATACATACACATACATACATTGTTTCAACTTGAGCATGTACCTATAGATTTCAAAATTTAAGATACATACATTTAAAATAAAAAATAGGATGTATAATGCATGCATACATAATTCAACTTTACCATGTGTACATAAAAATTTCAAAATTTAAGATCTATAACTATGTAATTTTAATACATGTACATACTAAAAAATAAACTTAAAACATTCACAAAAAACTCATTTATGTCTAAGGCATGTAAATTACATTTTTCGAATAGGAGAAATTATGATAGTAGTCATAAATTATACTATTATAAATTTATCATTATACTATTATATTCATCAATTCAACACTAAAAAATATCCATCCAACCAAATTCATAAATTCATAAATATAAGATCATTGTCTTAATTTATAAAGTGTTGTGGCTCTCTATTGCATCTCTTCATTTCTTTTTGTTTTCCTTTTCAGAATCAAACTTTCTCCTCTCTTCTAGCCATCATTGATGCTCATCTAAGACCACATCCATGGACCTAACAAAATCAACAACATTTTGTATCATAGATGAAAAATTCCTCAAAGGTGGTGTGATACATTCTTCATTCTAAATAGTATTGATTTGATCTTGAATGGATCTAACATTGGCATCAATCTATGCTTGCAAGCAAGCACCATCGAATTCATGTGGTGGAGGTGGGGAGTTATGAGGTGGAGTGGGTGGAGTTGGAGGTGAAGGTGGTGGAGATGAAGGGCATGGAGGTGGATTACGGATATCATGATTAGTGAATTGATCCATGATCACTAAAATATAAGTGGACTTTCATTATATTTGTAATTTCAAAATGTAAGATACATGTTTAGGAAATACCCTTAAACCATTCAATATAAATGGCCTAATTGAATAAAAATGATAAAATGTGTAAGCCTCATTTATGTCTAAGGCATGTTACTTGAATGAAAAAACAATTAACTATTAATATGATGGCTTAAGGGGATCTATGTATTAAGGTCCTAAGACAAAATGATGGATTTAGCGTTTAGGGTAATAAGATAGCTTAAGGGGATCTATGTAGTAAGGTCCTAGGACAAAATGACATGGCTTAAGTGAATAAATTTTGGTGAAGTTGCCCAAGGCAACCAAATTTCATTCAAGTCCTAAGACAAAATGAATGCTTTAGGGTTTAGGGTTTAAATTTTAGGGTTTAGGTTTTAGGGTAATAGGATGGCTTAAGGGGATATATGAATTAAGGCCCCAGGATAAAATGATGGATATGGGTAATAGGATGGCTTAAGGGGATCTATGAATTAAGGCCCCAAGATAAAATGATGGATTTCGGTAATAGGATGGCTTAAGGGGATCTATGTAGTAAGGTCCTAGGACAAAATTACATGGCTTAAGGGAATAAAATTTGGTGAAGTTTCCCAAGGCAACCAAAGTTCATTAAGGTCCTAGGACAAAATGAATGCTTTAGGGTTTAGGCCTTAGAGTTTGGGGTTTAGGGTTTAGGGTAATGGGATGGATTAAGGGGATCTATGAATTAAGGTCCCGTTGAGGTGCCAAATTGACCCACAACATCCAGGTAAGATAAAATTAAAAGTATCTCACCTCTCCTGAAAGAGACAATCAGTAATCAAACTAATCACCTCCCAAGGTCTTTGATGTTGGTTCACAATGTTGTTGTTTCATGAAGTGGTCAATATGGTTGTAATGTTCAAGGGGCCTGTTGGTTTTGAGCTTCTGGATTGTTACAAGATCAAACATCTATCTAAACCTACTTTAACCGGGGGTTTTAAAGAAATAGAAAAAGATAGATCAAGGTTTTTAAACTGAAAAGAATGTTGATTCATTCAACTAATCAGACTTGTTACCTTCCAAGGAATTCCTAAACTAGAACTGCAAAATAAAATTAACCTGTAATTGATACAAAGTTTCATTCATTCACAGTGCAAACTTTAATAGTAGATTGCAAATAATCATTCAAACAAAACATAAGATAAAATTTCATTCCTTGAAAGCTTTTCAAATCAAATGGTTAACCCAAAATGAATACCATTCTAGAGCATAATATAAAGTAGGTTTAAATATGGTTGCTCCTACTGTCCATGAAACAGATAAGCATCATTTACAAATCTGGCAAGATTTCCATTGTATATTAAACCCATGTCTTCAAATTATCTCCATCTATGCTAAGAAAATCAGGAAGATACATCAACTCCTCCTGCTGAACTGCAAAAAAATGTCTAACTTACTTTAAAAAAAAACCCTAATTTTCTTTTTCTAACCTTTGCTCTCTACCTTCTGAATCTTCCAGCTTGCTAACTAATCCTCTAACTTTCTTTCTAACCTTTCTAACTCTTCTTCTAACCCTTAAAAGATAAATAGCAAGAATCATGCAAGATAGATCAACACAACGAATTCACCAAGAACACAATGTCTTCAGTTGTATCGAATACCCAAATATAGCAACAATTCAAGTCTTTTGTATTACAACGAATGCTTAGAATAAAATAACTTCTAACTCCTACTCCACTTCTTGAGTTTCTCTACCCTCTCTAACTTTTACAAAAGAGGTGAAATGCCATATTTATAAAACGCGTCAGATGCATCGGCCCAGTTTAGGGTTTACAATATGTCGGTTACAGAGCAAGTGGGCCCTAGAAGAATTTGAAACAAAGTCAAACATGCATTGAATGCAAGGGCACTGACCAGATTGGCCCAGGATCTGCCACATAACTCGGACCAAAATGTGTGAAGAAGAGGCAAAGCGAAATGATGAGGAAGCACGACTTTCGATGCAGCTTTGCATTAACTGCTTCCCCCACTTCGCCCAAACCTTGTCCCATTCTGGCCTTCGTCATCAGGAACGTCCTTTGCAAGCTATCAGCAAGTGGCATAGGCGAAACCCTAGTTCGCCATTTAATAGCATTGATATTATTCTTCAGATATGTCCCATCGTCTTGTCCCAGGCTCTCTTGTTGGATTGATATTCATTAATGACTACACTACAGGTCACTGCATCATCCAATTGGTGCCCAGTTACTGCATCCTGTGATAGCCTTAGTCCTTCATAGTAGGGTGTTCATATTCGGGTCTAAAACCTCGAGCTAGACTGATGCCATTTTGCCCTTAGGAATCCTACTCTTTCGTCTAACTTCATTTTTTTTGCCTCAGTGATGGAGGATCCCTCTGTGTCTCTTAGCCTTTCCATCCGCTGCCTTGCTAGACACAACCTGCATCCATCAAATACCAATGTGAGAATCCAAATGTTGACAACATTTTCATCCAAGTGTTAGCTTAAAATCATGATAAAACCATTAAATTAGCCATTAAGAATCAACATTGAAATTCATCAAGCTAAAGCAAGATATGTTTAAGCATTCATCATTAGATTCATCAATTTTATCCAATTTCTTAAATTCGACAAAGCATAGCAGAGAATTCAGAAAAATCCGTCCGGACCGGAATTCCGCAGATGACTCAGAACTTCGCACTTCAGAAAACTGAAGGAAACTAGGAAAATTCGGCCAGACCAGAATTCTGCGGAGAGCACAAAACTCCAAACACCAGCACACTTCTGGGAAGATGAAGGAATCTGGGAAAATCCAACCGAGCAAGAAAATCCCGAGGTCGACAGAAAACCCAAAAATTAAAAATCCAACACGAATTCGCCCAAATTGACCGAAGGTCACAAATTTGAGGACCCCGGGCACGAGACCAGCTAAATCTGAACCTTCAACAGATCTTCCTTGAATCCTAGGCTCAATCAAAAGCAAATCAAGACAAAATGGTGATGCCCTAGGCATGAAACCCTATATTTTAATCATGAACGCACAGGGCAAGCCAATAAATGCCCAAACACACAGGAATTCAAACTCCAAGCAAGACCATAACGTTCTAAAGCACAACAAGATTGAACATCTCAACTCAGGAGAACGCAAATGATAAAGCAAAATGGCATAAAGCCCCAAAAATCGACCGAACTCGGAAACTCGACGGCCAGATGGAAATCCAGAAAAATCTGACCCAAGCGGAATTTCGCGAAGGCTAGAAATCTCCGAACTCAGCAGTGTAAAACAAGTTGATTCGGACTTCGAGCGCAATCTGGGAAAATTCGGACGGGGCGGACAATCCCAAACTGGCTCAAAAACTCGAACAACAACATTGAAACCGAAGTTTGAAAGAAAACTAGGAAAATCCGGATGGACCGAAAAATCCCGAACTAGGGTAAAAACCCGAACTTCGCCCAAAACATAAGATTTTCAAAATGCAACTTGGGGAAAACACTTGGGCAAGCAAGATAAACATATTAAGAACATGCCAAGGCAAAGCAAAACCTCAAAATCGAAGGGGGCGAAACACAAAGAGCGAAAGCAAAAGAGGGTCCTATTTTAATCAAATTTAAAATGGGGTGGTTATGCAAGGCATAACAATTGGCGACTTGGCTGGGAAAATGGTTTAACCATTTTCAGGAAACTGAGGGATTCAGTTACCCAGAACTCCTAGTTTATGGACATCACAATTCCAGTTAGGTCAATTTCAGTAAACAAGGTTGAGCTAGAATCTCAAATGTAAATCAACACCGACTACCCCTAAATCTATGTGTGTGCTTGATGGTGCATCACCCTTTTACAAAGTTTTCCTCATTTTTTGAACAATCATGCACAAGATTTGAACTACATGAGTTGATTCCCTTTAACTGTTGTGCAATGATATCCTGGGCATTGCTCCGCTGTCAGTCAAGCGTCCATAGCTCCGACAAAGATACCTCTAGTTTTCTCACATAATTGCTCTACTGCCAGTCAAGCGTCCATAGCCCTGGTAGAGATACTGGAATCACCCATTTAGTATTGAGTTTTCTTTTCTTAGATAGTTCTCTTTTCTTTTCTTTTTTAGATAGTTCTTAGATAGTTCCTTCATTCAATTCCTTCTCAATATGTCAGATGTCCAACATCTGTACTAGGTTGAAAACTACCATGGACCTCATAACAGCATCCAGGGAATCGGATTTTTCACTCAAATCTTGCAACACCATCGTCCTAAGACAAATATACCATTACAAAAGGAGATGTTTCTAATGATTTGTGACAGATTCAATCATAGTTAGTGAAGATTGCTTACTTTACACCTTGTTCTCAATGACTTTCCACAACTCTCATTGATAATGGACATAAAACAATGAATTTAGAACAAAATCATCCAATTAGAAAACCTAAAAATATGTAAACCAACTTCTCTCCTAGTAACCAAAGTATGCTTCAGATAACAACCCCCTTTACTCAAATTGAATAAAATGAAGGCCCTCCACAAAAAAAAAGCAACAAAGGAACAAAAAAAAAAGAAAAAGACAAGGAAAAGACAAAACCAATGGAACAACAAACTATTTACATATATACAACCCAACAAAATACCAGACCTTTTACGACCTAAAATAATGTTTGAGAAACTGTCCATTGACAGGCAATGGAACAGGTTCTCTTGTTAAACTACTCAGTCAGAAAGCATTTTCTCCTAGGATTTCAACAATTTGATAGGGACCCAACCAGAGCTTATCAAAATTCTGGTGGTCACCTTTCTTTTCATTGGCTTTATCCCACAATAAGACAAGGTTTGATATCCTGAAGGCCTTGACTTTGGCTCTTTTGTCAAACCAACGTTTGACAACAGCCTGGTGCTTAAAGAATTGCTGCAAAGCAGCATCTCTCTGCTCTTCTAATTTTAGTAAGTCAACTAACCTTACTTCGATCCTATCATCACTAGAGTAAAATTCCTGCATAAATTTCAAAACAGGTATTTTCAAGTGAATAGGGAACACAAGCTCTTGGCCATACACTAGCTTAAACAGTGAAGTCTTCAACGTAGCCTTGATCCTAGTCCTATATGCCCATAACACAAATCTTAACTGGGTATGCCAATCTCTAGGATTGTTCTCTAACAGTTTTTTGATTACTCCTAGGAGATTCTTATTAGTTGATTCTGTAACTCCATTTCTTTGCGGATAATAGTTTGAAAAATACTTTAAAACAATCCTATGATCATAAGCCCATGAAATGAGCTTGGCAGAAGAAAAGGCAGGGCCATTGTCACATACCAGTGCAAAGGGTACTCCAAACCTGGTTGTGATGCATTCAATGAGGAACTTGATTACTACCTCTGTTGTGCTATTCTTGTAAGGTATAGCTTCTATCTATCTCATGCAGTAATCCATGGCAGTCAAAATGAATTTATGTCCTGCAGAAGAATTTGGGTTAATTACCCCAATAAAATCAAGTGCCCATTGGGCAAATGGACTTACCTCATAAACAAGCTGCAATGGCATGGTTGGATGACGCTCTCTTGATGCAGAAGTTTGACATATATGACATGTCCTTACATGTTGGTGGGCATCCTTAAACACACATGGCCAATAATAACCAGATCTGAGGATTTGATGTGCTAAAGAATTCGCAGAACCATGACTCGTGTCATGTTTCCCATGAAATTCAACAATTGCATGTTTAGCTTCTTGTTGATCAAGGCATCGTAGATAAACCCCCTCAAAATTCTTTCTGTATAACAATCCTCCTTTGAGCATATAATAGGAGCTTTTCATTCTTAGTGCTCTCCTCTGAGTTGTATTCATTCCCTTTGGGCACTGATTATTGAGCATGAAATAAATAATATCGGCATACCAAGAGTCATTAGAAAAGGATTGTGTTGTGTACTGCTGACAAGTAATGTTCTTACCAGCATCCACCATTGCTTTAGATAGGCCTTGACCTCAGACAAGTTTCATAGGGTGAATCTCCAGATCGAACTCCTGCAAAATAGCCATCCATTTCCCCCTTCGTTCTCCCAACTCGCTCTGCATAAGTAGAGACTTCACAGCAGCATCAGGAACCATAACAATGATCTGACTTCGAAGGATATAATGCCTAAACTTCTTGACAACTCTAACCAACGCAAAAGCTTGTTTCTCAAGAGGTGGGTACTTGACTTCAACATTCTTAAACGAAGAGCTCATGAAGGAAATTGGCCTTTCATCCCCCTCCTCTCTTTGTTGTGTCAAGACAGTTGCACATGAGTGTTCAGAAGCAAAAGAATAAATATAAAATGGCTTCAAGTAGTCAGGAATGGTGAGGACTAGTGCCTCCGAAATGGATTGCTTAACCTGAGAAAAAGTAGCCTTTTCCTCATTACTCCATTCTATTATAACATCTTTCTTCATCATTTCGTTCAAAGGTTTAACAATTTCTACAAAACCTGTGATAAACTTCCTCACAAAGTTGATCTTTCCGAAGAAAGATCTCATCTCCTTCTTACTTCTTGGCATGGTTAACTTCAAAATAGACTCAACTCGGTCTGGATCTATCGATATTCCTCTTTCCGAGATTATGTGTCCCAAAAGTTTCCCTCCATAAACCCCGAACACACACTTTTTAGGATTCAGAGAAACACCATATTGGATACATCTTTCAAGGACTTTAGCCAAGTCTGTAGCATCGTTTAGTCCATCTTTAGAGAATACTGTCAATTCATCCATATAAATGATGATGCACTTACCAATCAAATCTTTGAACGCTATGTCCATTGCACGCTAAAAGGTTGCTCCAGCGTTTATCAAACCAAATGGCATCCTCCTGTAAGCAAATGTTCCCCACTTAGTAGTGAAGGTTGTCTTCATTCTATCTTCATAATTAACGATCACTTGATTGCACCCAAAATAACCATCTAGGAAAGACATCATTTGGGACCCATTGACAGTTTGCATGACTTCATCCAGAGAAGGGAGTGGGTAGTTGTCTTTTTTGAAGCTCTATTCAGATTCCTAAAATCTACACATAGCCTGATCTCCCCATTCTTTTTACGAACTGGAACCAAGTTAGCCACCCATGTTGAATGTCGTACAAGGAAGATTATTCTTGCAGAAAGCAATTTCTGAACTTCCTTAAAGATTAGTGGTTCAATCAGGGCATTGACAAGATGTTGTTTCTGCTGAAATGGTCTAGCTTCCGGCTTCAAAGGAATAGTATGAGTTATCACAGAAGTATCAAATGTTTTTAGATCTTCATACCCCCAAGCTATTGCAACAATATCTTTCTTCAATGCCCTCAATATATCTTCTCTAATTGCTTCAGGGCAGGCTTTCCCTATGTAAACATTCCTTTCAAGGTCAGAGTTAGCTAAGTTAACAGTTTCTTATTCACCTCCCTTATCTTTGGTTGATACCTTTTCTCGATCCCTTGGATTTGAATAAAAAATTCTTTCTAAGGTCACCATTCCCTTGGGAATGCTATTACTTTTTAAATTGAGGACACCTTATGTATCACAGTCTTCGGGGTTCCAGTCTCCTTGATCCCTGTCGGAATCATCGATGATCTATCGTTCGAAAACATTTGAGCTTGCTAGAAAAGAAAGGATATGTTGATCATCGTCGAAGACTTGAAAGTTCCTAATGTTATCAGGGACAGCCGGGTGGATATCAATTCTACTGAGAATCTCTTGAGCTTGGAGCCTTGCATGGGCTCCAGGGTACTTGCGGCAACAACTAATGAATCAGCTATTTGATTCTCCTCTCTAGGGATTAAACTAATCCCAAAAGCATCAAAGTCTTCAATCAGGTTCCACACCCGATTTCTATAAGCTGCCAGCCTTTTATTGTGACATGTGTACTGGCTGCGTACTTGCTTGATAATCACTTATGAATCTCCTTTAACCATCAAGGCAGTAACCTTCTTTTGATGTGCGAACATAGTCCCTTAGCTAATGCTTCATATTTTGCTATATTGTTAGTGCATCCAAACTGTAACCTGTAAGAAGCAAAAAATGTTTTCCCTTTTGGGCTGGTTAACTCAATTCCAGCACCACACCCTGTTTTAGATTTGGATCCATCAAATGTGAGGGTCCATAGCTGATTATGAGTCGGGGTTGATCTCTTTGAGCTTGTTGTGGGTGCTTGGATAAGATGAACCATAGGTGGGGCCACTTGATCTTTTGCCTCAAATATTGGGAATGGGTGTTTGATAGGTTCCTCAGGTGCAATATCCAATTCCCACTCAGATATATCATGTAATCCTAGGATATCTTTCTGACAGTTATCTGTATCTTTGATTAACCCCTTGGGTTTTGGTATACTTGTGAGTGCAGGGGTATCAAACAAACCTTGGGATTGTTCAACATAACTATGTTGGTCTGGTATTATGACCGGGGTAAGTTCAGTTTGAGGAGGGACTTCCTCTGAAGGTATATTATCCCTGGTTAACATTATTGCATTTTTTGCTTCAAATGAGAAGTGATCTGAAACGTTCTCAAGGTGACTTGGGCTAGTTTCTTCAATTTGGCAAACATGATTTAGAACACTGATGCAGGGTTGGCAGGTCAATTCCAAATGATTTTGGTAGTGCACCCTGCACCAATTCTAGAGTAGAAGACTCCACAAATCGATATCTTCCCCTAAGACCAGTTGATCCTATTGCAGCTTCCTGATCAATACCTATTGGTTTACACTAATCATGGAATCAGGGAATTCTTGCATTGACAAATCATTAGAATCAAGAACCAAAAGAGTCACAATTTCCTCTCTTTTATAAACCCCTATCTCAGTTTCAAAATAAGCTACCTCGTTGGGATAGTCATACTCAGTGATGATGTGTTTGAGGCGAGGTTCACTCTCAATCCTAATCTGCGTAGGCATTCCCCTCCATGCTAGCCACATATGTGAAAAGTCGAGGGATAGATATCCCCCTATACTCTTCATTAGATCTCTGCTCAAAAGCATACCGTAAGTCTCAGGAATGTCTGCTACCTGAATATCCATATTGGTTTGAATCCTAGGGTCAGACCCTACTTGTACATGTATATTTCTCAATTCTCCAACTACATTAACCTTTGTTTTATCAAGTTGGATGACCTTCAAGTTTGTTTGGACAGGATTCAATCCCAATTTCTTGCATATAGAAAATGGCATAACATTGCCAGAAGCCCCCGAATCTAGCAGACAATTGTGCAAATTCTTCCCATAGATTCTCAAACTTAAAAGAAATGGTGGGGTCCCTACCTTGTTTCTGAACAAAGTCATGTTCATGTCCGCAGTGGGTGCCACCTTGGTTTTCCCTTTTGATTTATCAGCTTCTTCCAAAGCTTTCAGCACTATATCTCGTTGGGAAGGGCACCATTTTAGGATGTCAAAGTATGATAAAGAGGTTTTTTGTTTTTGCATCTCAGAAACAATATCAAATTATGTGTTATAACTTGCATTATATTTGAAAACACCAGATGAATTACCTTTGCTAGGGAAGTTAGGCGGACCCTTCGGTGGAGGAGGTTGTTATTAGCACTCTAATTCAGAGGCACCATGTGGTTAGGTGGTGCTGATGTAGTGAACGAACCCTTATTCTAGTTTCTTAGGAAGTGTCCTCCCTTTGTCTGAAAGGCTTGGGCATCATACACATCTTCCTCTGGTTCATTCTCATTCTGCATTAGGAATGAAGGTTCTTCCTCACAGAGGTCATAAGCCATTGCTGTATCCACTGAGCCACCTCCTTTATTTGAATTCCCTTGGAATGTTTGGGCATCTGCCTGTGCCATCTTCACAACCTTCTCCATTTTAGAATAGTTCACCTCGGAATGAGTTGCAATATCATGCACCTTGCACTAGTTAGTCATAAAATTGAGGTCAACCACATTTGTAGTATGTGGCCTGTCCTCATTAGCTTGATAATTGTGAGAAACCCCACCATTATTTGGCCTTGTGTTCCATTGTCTGTTGTTATTAGGCCTCTGGTTATATCCTCTATTCTAATTTTGATAGCCTTGGTTAGGGAAGTTTTGGCCTTGATAATTCCTCTAGCTGTGATTGTTGTTGTTCTGATAATTACCCTGATTATTATTATTCTGATTAGGGTAATTACCTTGATTAGTATAATTACCTTGGTTCTGAGAGGGGTTTAGTTTAAGATGAGCCATGTCATTTGTAATTTGAGACAGAGTTTTCTTTAGGGTCTCCACCTCGTTTGTGAGTTGAACTGTCCTTTCACTCTCAACATTCTTAGCAACAGGTGGCTGACCGACATGATTTGGTATTCCAGCTTGATTATGATGGCCATGTGGACTATGATGAGCCTGTGATTGTTGAGAGAATTCAGGAGCTCCATTGGCAAAGAATGGAACAGGAGATTGAGTCTGCAACTCAGACATAGGTCCATAATGGGAAGGAGACATCCCTGGGACAATATTGAATAAAGGGGTTGGATTAGGCATCGGATACCCCATAGAAGGAAAACCTCCTCCCAAGTTCCCTTGTTGAGAGCTAGTTTGTTGTTGCAGCTTAATGGCTAGATGATAAACTTTAGACAGAGAATCAATATCTGCCGGCTAATAAGTCCTTTGTAGGAACAAGCCAAGCAAAGGGTCTATAACTCTAAAATATGCCTGAATGGCACTATTCTCAGCAACTAGATAGGGGTCCTGCAATCTCCTATACATTCGTTGAAACCTTGTATTAAACAAGGGCAGTGATTCACATGGCTCCTTCCTAGTGGTAGCAAATTGATGGAACAAAATGGTTGGATCCACATAAACTCTAGACTGATTGATGAAAGCATTCTCTAGATCTGTCCAACTTAGAATAGAACCTTGTGGAAGATTTAGGTACCAGTTGTATGCCATATCCCCCAAGGAATAAGGGAACAACCTACAAACCACATCATGGTGAGCTATCTGGGCTCTGGTACAAGCGTCCTTAAAATCTTGTATGTGCTCTTCAACACTCCTTGATTCGCCATGAATGTATTTGGGACAAAATCTCTTAGGATTCTTAGGAATATCATGAAAGCCTCCAGGAATAGTCCCCAATGGAGAGGGATTATTCACAAAAAATGCCATCGGTGGCGGTGGTGGAGGTTGAACTAGCTGTTGGATGGGCTGAACCAGCTGTAATGGCAATTGAGGTGGATTTGGTGGTGGATTCACGGGTATCAACTGGGGTATTGGTGAAAAGCCTGGTGGAGTGAGTGGAGCTAACAAGGGTGGTAGAATGGTTGCCTTGTGAATCTTGTGTCTCATTGGGGTCTTGAGTTCTATCAAAGGTGGTGGGTTTTCAGTTGATCGAAGAACTCTATGGGACCTCTCTAGTGAGAAAGACCCAATGTTATCAAGTTTTCTCTTCCCGCCCTCGTTCTAGCGCCAGTTTCCTGTTGAGATGCCAAATTGACCCACAACACGCAGGTAAGATAAAATTAAAAGTATCTCACCTCTCCTGAAAGAGACAATCAGTAATCAAACTAATCACCTCCCAAGGTCTTTGATGTTGGTTCACAACGTTGCTGTTTCACAAAGTGGTCAATATGGCTGTAATGTTCAAGGGGCCTGCTGGTTTTGAGCTTCTGAATTGTTACAAGATCAAACATCTATCTAAACTTACTTTAACCGGGGGTTTTAAAGAAATAGAAAAAGATAGATCAAGGTTTTTAAACTGAAAAGAATGTTGATTCATTCAACTAATCGGACTTGATACCTTCCAAGGAATTCCTAAACTAGAAATGCAAAATAAAATTAACGTGTAATTGATACAAAGTTTCATTCATTCACAGTGCAAACTTTAACAGTAGATTGCAAATCATCATTCAAACAAAACATAAGATAAAATTTCATTCCTTGAAAGCTTTTCAAATCAAATGATTAACCAAAAATGAATACCATTCTAGAGCATAATATAAAGTAGGTTTAAATTTGGCTACTCTCACTGTCCATGAAACAGATAAGCAACATTTACAAATTTGGCAAGATCACCAGTGTATAGAAAACCCATGTCTTCAAATTATCTCCATCTATGCTAAGAAAATCAGGAAGATACATCAACTCCTCCTCCTGCTGAACTGAAAAAAAACGTCTAACTTACTTAAAAAAAAACCCAAACTTGTTTTTCTAACCTTTGCTCTCTACTTTTTGAATCTTCCAGCTTGCTAACTAATCCTTTAACTTTCTTTCTAACCTTTCTAACTCTTCTTCTAACCCTTAAAAGATAAATAGCAAGAATCATGCAAGATAGATCAACACAACGAATTCACCAAGAACACAATGTCTTCAATTGTATCGAATCCCCAAATATAGCAACAATTCGAGTCTTTTGTATTACAACGATTGCTTAGAATAAAATAACTTCTAACTCCTACTCAACTTCTTGAGTTTCTCTACCCTCTCTAACTTTTACAAAAGAGGCGAAATGCCATATCTATAAAATGCGTCAGATGCGTCGACCCAGTTTAGGGTTTACAATATGTTCGTTACAGAGCAAGTCGGCCCTAGAAGAATTTGAAACAAAGTCAAACGTGCATTAAATGCAAGGGCACTGACTAGATCATCCCAAGATCTGCCACATAACTTGGACCAAAATGTGTGAAGAAGAGGCAAAGCAAAACAATGAGGAAGCACAACTTTCGATGCAGCTTTGCATTAACTGCTTCCCCCACTTTGCCCAAACCTTGTCCTATTCTAGCCTTCGTCATCAAGAACGTCCTCTACAAGCTATCTGCAAGTGGCATAGGAGAAACCCTAGTTTTCCATTTAATAGCATTGATATTATTCTTCAGATCTGTCCCATTGTCTTGTCCCAGTCTCTCTTATTGGATTGATATTCATTAATGACTGCACTACAAGTCGCTGCGTCATCCAGCTGGTGCCCAGTTACTGCATCCCATGATAGCCTTAGTCCTTCGCAGTAGGGTGTTCATATTCGGGTCTGAAACCTTGAACTAGACTGACGTCATCTTGCCCTCAGGAATCCTACTCTTTCATCTAACTTCATTCTTTCTGCCTCAGTGATGGAGGATCACTCTGTGTCTCTTAGCCTTTCCAGCCGCTGCCTTGCTAGACTCAGCCTGCATCCATCAAATACCAATGTGAGAATCCAAATGTTGACAACATTTTCATCCAAGTGTTAGCTTAAAATCATGATAGAACCATTAAATTAGCCATTAAGCATCAACACTAAAATTCATTAAGCTAAAGCAAGATATGTTTAAGCATTCATCATTAGATTCATCAATTTTATCCAATTTCTTAAATTCGACAAAGCATAGCAGAGAATTCAGAAAAATCCAGCCGGACCGGAATTCTGCAGATGACTCAGAACTTCGCACTTTGGAAAACTAAAGGAAATCGGGAAAATTTGGCCAGAACGAAGAATTCGGAAAAAATCCGGCTGGACCGGAATTCTGCAGAGAGCGCAAAACTCTGAACACCAGCACACTTCTGGGAGGATGAAGGAATCCAAGAAAATCTGACTGGGCAGGAAAATCCCGAGGTCGACAGAAAACCCGAAAATCAACAATCCAACACGAATTCACCCAAATTGATCGAAGGTCACAAATTTGAGGACCCCGGGCACAACACCAGCTAAATCTGAACCTTCAACATATCTTCCTTGAATCCTAGGCTCAATCAAAAGCAAATCAAGATGAAATGGTGACGCCCTAGGCATGAAACCCTAGATTTTAATCATGAACGCATAGGGCAAGCCAATAAATGCCCAAACATACAGGAATTCAAACTCCAAGCAAGACCATAACATTCTAAAGCACAACAAGATTGAACATCTCAACTCAAGAGAACACAAATGATAAAGAAAAATGGCATAAAGCCCCAAAAATTGATCGAACTCAGAAACCTGACGGCCAGACGGAAATTCAGAAAAATCTGACCCAGGCAAAATTCTGTGAAGGTCAGAAATCTCTGAACTCAGCAGTGTAAAATAGGTCGAGCCAGACTTCGAGCGCAATCCAGACAGGGCGGACAATCCCGAACTGGCTCAAAAACTTGAACAACAGCATTGAAACCGGAGTTTGAAAGAAAACTGGAAAAATCTGAACGGACCGGAAAATCCCGAACCAAGGTAAAAACCCGAACTTCACCCAAAACATAAGATTTTCAAAATGCAACTTGGGGAAAATGCTTGGGCAAGCAAGATAAACATATTAAGCACATGCCAAGGCAAAGCAAAACCTCAAAATCGAAGGGGGCGAAACACAAAGAGCGAAAGCAAAAGAGGGTCCTATTTTAATCAAATTTTAAATGGGGTGGTTATGCAAGGCATAGCAGGTCTTAGGACAAAGTGATGGATTTAGGGTTTAGGGTAATAGGATGGCTTAAGGGGGTCTATGTAGTAAGGTCATAGGACAAAATGACATGGCTTAAGTGAATAAAATTTGGCGAAGTTTCCCAAGGCAACCAAATTTCATTAAGGTCTTAGGACAAAATGAGTGCTTTAGGGTTTATGGTTTAGAGTTTAGGGTTTAGGGTTTAGGGTTATATGATGGCTTAAGGGGATCTATGAAGTAAGGTCCTATGACAAAATGATGGATTTAGGGTTTAGGGTTTAGAGTAATAGGATGGCTTAAGGGGATCTATGAAGTAAGGTCCTAGGAAAAAGTTTATTTGATGTCTTAAGGGGATCTATGAAGAAAGGTACTACAAATAAACCATAAATAATGAAGCACTATCTTTCTCAACTCTATGTGTTTACTAAAAGTTAATATCTTAAAGGGTCTTCAAAAGACCTTACAATGTTCTATAAATTTTTTATTGGTTGAGCTACTCATGATATAACTACAATGTTAGTTACATTTTGAAACATAAAAGGCTTCCAAAATGAGTTCCTTCCAAACAATGGACTTGATAGAACTTGAAAATGTTGAAGGCTTTAGGCTATAGTTTAATCACTAAATATTGAATGTATATTATTGTTTTAAATTTGGTTGCCTTGGGAAACTTCACCAAATTTTGAGAACTTCTTTGACCCCCTTAAGAAATGTCATATTAGGACCCCTAAAGACATCAATTTAGGGTTTAGGGTAATAGGATGGCAAGTAACCTGGGGTTAATATTTTTGATTCATCACATATGCAAGAACATTAATTTATGAATATTTTTGAATTTATGAATAGACTGACTATTTCCTTATGTTACTTCTATGATCGAGGAATTAAGAAAACATATAAATTAGCCCACTTTTTGACAATTTAGGATAGTCTAGATATGGTCTACCCTTGAATTTATAGAAATGCATATATTTAGAGAAAATCAAAATGTGTCTTGACAAGTTGTTGGAGCTAGATCTTAAAATTTGGTTATCGAATCCTTGATTAGTATTTGTAATTTCCATTCCTTCCCTAATCGTCTTCGAAGTCTGAACAAAAGGAGTGGAAATATAACCTATGACCATAGTTGGATTGATTTTCTATCTAGATTGAAAGACAATCATCCATAGTAAATTTGAGGATTGTTAAGCATTCAAGCGTAGGGAAAAATGATTCATTGATCCTAAACTAACTACATTATTCTTGGGAACAAGGTCAACAAAACCCTTAAGAGGTGAGTCAATGTAGAGTGATTTTCAGAGTTTTTTCCCATATAATTATTGAGTAATGATCTTTATATTGTGGAGCAAGTTTTATAATTCTCTAGCTAGATACCTTGCAAACATGGGTTTGAGCCTAAGCTTCACACATATGTTTACTCATTGAAGATCCATAAAAATAGAATATATATCACTAACCATATAAGTATATGAGTGATCATAAAATTATGTTTAGGTCTCTACTCTTCTAGTGAGGAAATTTAACTATCTACTCAGTTTTTAACAATCATGGTTCAAATTGTAACATATTATGGCATAACTTATCATGCTGTAAGATAATATGAATCATAATAGATGCATAAGGCCCATATTATTCTCAATTTTAAGGTACCACATACAATTACCATCTAATTGGCCATTAGAAAATAATATAAAACACCAAAGTACATGTTAAATATTTTTCATTGCAAGGTAAAAATAATAGTTAACATCTCAATAGAACATAATGAAGCATCATAAATTATGCATACATTTAGATCTATTAATTTTTCATGTGGTAATAAATACATAAACTAATTGAGCACAATCCATAATAGAAACACATAATTTATATCTATTCTAACAATCCACTAGTCCCACAAGTAAGGTTTAACATATTGTTTTCTAATCTAATTATGTCTATGTTCATAACGTTTAATTGATTGTGTCTCAACATGTCTCTAACTTATTGAATACACATTTAAATGTATAATATTTATCAAATCCTATTTGATTGTCAATATCAAGGACCCTAATTTACTATGTATCAATCTAAATCTATAGAATAATTTCATCCATAGGCATGCCTACATACTTGTCTCCATATAATGCAAATAAAATTTTAAACATAAACCAATGCAAATGAATTTTTCCCATTTTCAAATATTCAAGCATGAAATCAAGGTTTTCAAATTCACAAAAAAATTTGTTTTCAATTTCAATTTAGGGTTTTCAAATGCAATTTTTTTTGTTTGAATTCAATTTAGGGTTTCAAGAAGCAATTAGGGTTTTCAATGCAAATTTTTTTGTTTGATTTCAATTTAGGGTTTCAAAAACAATTAGGTTTTCAAATGGAAATTTCTTTGTTTCATTTCAATTTAGGTTTTTAGATGGATTTTTTTTTGTTTTATTTCAATTTAGGGTGTCCAAATGCAATTTTTTTTGTTTGATTGAACAAATTAGGGTTTCAATACATAAGTTTTTTTTCTTTGGTTATGATTTAATGTTGATTCTTTCGTTTCTTTTCAATATCTAAGGGTTTCATTTCATGTTTTCTTTTGATTTCTACAAATCAACATTTCTTCAATTATAGGTAAATACACATGCTAAAAACTCCATAAAAATTGAAAAAATACATACTAAATCTAGATTTGTATTAATTTAAAAAAAAAAATTAAAAAATGCAAAAAAAAGAAGGGCCGGGCTCATACCTGGAGGTCATTGTTTCTTTTCCTCAATCGAGATCTCGTGCACAGTGAAAATGACTATGTTTCGTTTATTTAAAAAAATAAATACCACTATAAAATGGGATCCCATTTTGTAAAAAGCGGGATCTCATTTCTCGATGTCTGGCTTGGGACACCATTAGTAAACAAGATCTTGTTTAGACTTTTGGCTCGAGACCCCAAGCCTAAATGGGATCCCGTTTATTAAAAAATGGGATCCCATTTTATTGAAGCCAATTTCAGTTTTTTGCCTAAGGCAAAAACTTCCACATTTCGTGGACTCATCTTCTTGCATTTACCCAACACGTGTTTGCAATGCTCACATTGAATCCAAACCAACCTTTTGAAACAGGAAAGCTCATGATCTATGACCACATGGCTACTAACACTTGATTCAGTTTCGTAAAAGCTAAAAATGTTTTCATTTTCCTTTCACGACTTTGCGAAAAGCTTTTGAAAGCCCTAGTGCAAGTGACGTGTCGAGATATTTGACCAATCAAAAGTCTGCGGTTCCTTTTGGTGTTGAGCATTAAAAGTCCCCACAAAACCTTTATTTTATCATGTCCAATGTCCCCTTATCCCCTAGTAACTTAAGTTGTTTTGAGGCACATGGTTAATTGTTGTTTTAAGTCGGCAAGAGCAATGCCTCTATATGGGTCCTACTTTTATTTGAGTTAGCGCCAAGTGTGAAGCCCTCAATTAATTTGCCGAAGATTTAGCTTTCACAGAAGCTTTATTTGTGAAATCTTCATCCCCGTGAGTGTGTGAAATGCTTTTACCCCGCACCTGTCTTATATTCTTTTTCATTTCGCAAATAAAATCCCACCTTAAAAATCTCACATCTTTTTAATTCAAATCAAACACATATCGTTTAACCCTTAAAAATTCCAACTTTTGATTGGTTGAAGGAACACCTACAAATTAGCTTTTTAACCATTTTACATTAATGCATCGTATTTATTACATGTCCTTAAATAGAACTATAAAACGTATCAAACAACCCTCTTCCAATACATAAAACATTTAAGCCTCCAATAGTTTATTATTAAAAAACACATGGTACAACTATTTTTTGTTTTTGTTACTCAAAAGGACTTGCCTTTCTCAAACTACCCAAATGATTCAAAGCTTCTCAGCGAATCAAATCCTCAATAATTACTTTTAAAAATATCTTTTGTTAAAAAAATTGTATCTTAACCCCTCAAAACATTCAAAAACCTGAAATTTCTTTTAAAAAATAATTCCCACACTTACCCTAGTTTGCCCCTTTTGAGGCTGATCTAGCAACATATGGTGTTTCCCTGAAGAGGATTTCTTGTCCATGTTTCCTTATAATGAGAAGAAGCCAAAGAGTTTTGGTCTACTACCACTGGGAGGTTCTTCCCCTCCAAATCTCCTATTTTTTCTTGGCTAAACTAAACTTCGCCCCTCCATACTTTTTATCTTGGCTTTTACAAACTTTGGCATGCTCAACACAAAAGAATACAATAAGGCCTAGCTCTAGAAATCCCGAAAGTGGGTTTGCTTATTCCATTCAAGGAAAATATGTTGGTGGGTAGTTGATGAAAATAAAAAAGTAGGTAAGCGATGGTAGGTAAGCAGTCAAAGGAAAAGGTCCATGATCTCTGGTTAGGTGGTGTTGAAAGTGAAGTACTCAATACTCTTCTCCTCTTCCCTTCTTCCTCGACCCTGCGGCTTGAATTCTTCCACAATGCTTCAACTATAGGCTTCATTATTTATATTCAGGCTCTAACTTCATCATCTAATTTCAATGCAACAACTCATTACCGCCAACACTCCCATCGGCCAAAATTGCTGAAACTGAAAATTCTTTAAACACTGAGTTGTATATATCCATTTTCCTCGATCCCCATTATATCTCATAATCCAATGGAGGCATCATACCTAATTAATCATCATCATGTCCCCATAACTCATTGCCCTGCAAGATCAAGATCCACTCTCAGGTCATCACATTTCATGGTGGGAGCTAGTAAATCTGTTAGACTCGATTTGAATAATGAGAAGAGTGGTAGAGGTGTATTGGGCATAAAAGCAGGCGAGAAGGATAAGGATAGTTATTCTGTTAAGAAAGGAACTCCTTATACAAACTATGCAGTGTCCCTGGACAATCCACCTGCTTCATTTTATATAACTCGCTCATTGGTAGAGATTCTACGTGATTTGAATAAAAGGGTCCCAGATAAGATCATCAAAATCAAGCAGGAAGGAGGCTCTCAGATCAAATATATTCCCTGGTACAACTTCTCATACCATGTTGATCCAGTACATGTCGAAAATCTTTTATTTTTTAGTTGTAAATACAATTTCTTATACTTTTATTCAAATTATCTACTAGCAATGCCCAAAATTGCATCCTTTTATCCAAAAAATATAATATAATATGAGCAGATGCATACACACATGTGTACGTACATATGGTGTAAACGGTATATTTAGGTCGCCACCAAGAGCCACCAATTTGGTGTATAAGACCTATGTAAAAGCCCGCAGAAGGATTGATTTCTATCTACCATATGTATTTCATTTTTGTACTCTGATTTTCAAACCTAATGCCCAAGCTCGTAGGAAATTTGAAGTCGCCAATTTGTGTAAATCTATATTGACATAATTCTTCTTCGGCTCTATATGTATTACAAATATACTTGGGAAGGTTGAGATGAGGTTATGGGTTGCCTTCTAGCACCGTGTGGCTATGCTTGGATTGCATTTTCTACATTGTTCTAGTTTTTAACTGGGCCACGGTCAAATGCTTCTCATACCTGTTAAACCATAACCTCACCGCATGCACGCTGGAGTCATGTGTGTCTTATTGCAGTAAAGAATATTTGAACCGGTTCATGCTCCTACAAGTGCCTTACATTACCATTACACCACTCTTGAACTTCTCTGATTATAGTTATTTTCACTTTGTATTTTGTTCCTGTGGAAGGGTAAATCTCTTAAACTTCTCTCACTACATTTGTTTTCACTTCATATTTTGTTTCTGTGGGAGGATCAGAAATTCTTCCAATATAGTATTGTTAAATTATGTATCTAAATTCTTCCTGGGAAATTTTCACAATATATTGAAAAGTCTCCGTAATGCCTTTATGTATGCATGGCATGTAATTGGAAACACTGAGAGTTGCAATATTCTGAAGTCAGTTGTTACAGCTGTTTATATTGCAAATAGGAGTGCACCAATTGATTTATGGATTAGAGGTAAGATATTTTTTTCTTTCACCGAGGAAGTGTAAAAATTAAGAAAAGGATAAATATTCCAATATATTCTGATTTGCCGATCCTTCAGATAGCAACTTCTCAGAAAATTCCAGAAGCATCTCCAATAATTGCCCGACACATTTTTAGAGCCAAACCAGATGCATTTCTTCCAAGGTCTTGCATATCTTGACTTAATCTGCTCAACTTGATGCTTTTTGCTGCTCCATTTCTCATCGGATATAGAGCCTTGATTTTGTCTCTTCTTTACCTGTACCATACAGGTCTGCAAAATCTAACATCTCTCTGAGAATAGGCAGAACCTGTAGCTGTTCTCCAACTCCTTGCATGACTATACAACTCCTCCATTCTCTTGAACTGCAGACATCATCTTTCTTATTTGTTTTCTCAGTCTTTTGCTATTCCTAGAGTCCAGCATCCTTTTAGAAGAATAAAAATAGTTGTCTTTTACCTACAAGGAACAAGTGGTGCTAAATATCACCATTAATGTTGGATTGAGATTTATTGTGGTTGATGATCTTTGTATAATTTAGCTTCTCATCTTAGATTTGGTTACACCACAAGGATACGAGCCATCTTGAAGGGTGGCTCCATGATTTGCATTTAAACCTCCCATGCTATTGGCAGTTTATTAGATCTACAAAATTCAACTAATATCACATATCTCCAGTAGTAGGTAAACTTCCTTCAATCTTTGATAGATAAACCATTTTTTAAGTTTCCATGTTCCTTTAAATGAAATATTGACTAAATTTGAACCTTTTGTAATTCATAATTCATTTACTCCAATATTCAACCCAATTTTTGAGCTTGGGATAAGGGCCTATCCTTTTGACTTCATTGCTATCATCGTTCTGTAAACAAATACTAAACTCATAAACAACAGTTCTCTGCATGTCTCTGTCAAATTTACCCAATTTCCTCTCTGAGGAGTCATCCAAGTTCAACTTCCAAACTACTCGAGGGTTTTGACTCCAGATTTTAGTTGAGCCTCTTTAGACTCCAAGAGACTTTTCCTTTAGGAAGTTCTCATCGTGTATTACCATATTAATCGATAATGCTATTATGTATTTAACTACTGAAAGAAGTACTGAACTTTTTCTCACATGCAAAGTTTGCCTGGGGCACCTCATACCTCTAGCAGTCACCCATCTCTCTGATAACATCTTATGGTATATGCTTATAAATAACTTTTAGTATGCTAAAAATTAACCGTAAGTGAGATTCAGTTCACCATTTATAGATATTTCATGTTTGTAATCCTGAAGTTAGAGCAGGAAACTGGCTTGATATGTGGGGAGCACTTTTTTGGTGTCACACAATTTCTTATAGTATAATCATGGCCCATAGCCTGCAAAATATTCAATTGTGCTCATACATTAATACATTAAATTGAGCTCCCCAATATGCCTGGTCTGGTCTGTTCTGTAGTTCTCTAAAACTTTGAGCTAAAATTTGTTGGGAGTATTTTTTGGGTTCTTTCTAGGAAAGGGCCTTTAGTTCTTATTACTCGATGTGAACTATCTTTTTCAGTTTACCTGAATTGAAATAATAATCTTGCCTCTGTCTGTGTGGGTTTGTGGAAGTGTTCCTCAAAGGATATTTCCCCTACTGGACAATGTTTCGAATGCAATGAAGTCACTGAGTGGTTTATTCTGCAGACTAATTTCTCAGTGTAACTGCTGTGAACTTGGTCCTTCAATACCTTTATTCAAATGATAATTTACAAGTACTTCCACATCTGAATTGGAGCAAATATTCTATAATGGATAATCACCAAAAGAATTTATATTGGTCAATGCTGTCCAGGGTAGTTCCCCATTTGAGAAGACCTCAAACTCATCAAAGTATTCTGTGGTAAATCCGTGAGGTTGAATTTGCTACCAGGAAAGAAGCAAAGCAAATTATATACAGGTTAGACTCAATGACATAAACCAACAGTGCGGCTTCTGATGGTAACAAATAATTATGCTGTGTGGTGATTATGTCATTCAACATACACAAAAATTAGTTAATATGTTTATTAAGTGGCATAATCAGGTTATGGATGTCCTTGATATCATGTTATGTTTCTCCAAGAGAATCAATTGAAGACATATCTTGCATCATGTTTATTACCTATGGAAGTTTTACTTGATCCAACCCAAGAAAGACCTTAAAAAAATGGCACTGTCAGCTGTATCATTTTATCCACTATCAGTTTTCAAGTATATCAACACAAGAATCAGAATGGTAGAATTCCAATGTTTATTTACTATTTATGTTTTTAATCAATTCAATAAAAGCTGTTTTAAGATTGCAATTTTAATTTCTTCAGATTAATTTTTACTTATGTTTTTAATGTGATTTTTGTTTAAGCATAGTGCAGTTCTGGCCACCTTAAGGCCATGCATCTTGACTGTACCATCTCAAGCTTTCAATGACTTAAACAACTTAATGTCCTTTTGTCTTTTTCCTCATTTCTGTAATTACTATGGTTAGGTCTATTAATTTGTCAAACATATTAACCGAATTGTTTTCGGCTAGATATGGTGATTCCTTATGCAATCCTGTTTGGTCTCTAGTTTGGCACTGTTCTTGTCTTGGTTGTTTTTTTCATTCAATATGCGTATAACTTTTATTGAAAAGAGCTTCCGTATCATGTGAGTTTATGGTGGTTTTGGTGCTGTTTCATGTTTCTTTTTCTCCTTTTATTTTGCAAAAGAGTTGTATTGATTTGAATTTGGTGTCTGTATTCTTTTTGGATACATATTTGATTCTATTTTCATTAAAGCAAACATAACATTTTTCAGCTATGAGTTATTAAATTATATTGAAATGCATACGGATTAATCAGGCACAATAAATGGCATGCAGGTACCATGCAAATCGGATGCTCAGCTTTTATGCACCAGGTTCAACTACCTCTTTTCTAATTATTTTTACCTAGACTGTAAAAGTTTTAGTCTGTTATGCTTCAATAAGGCATTAGTTACCTTTAGTAAAGTTTTAATTAAGGTACCTTTTCTCCAAGAATCCAATTGGGATTGCATTGTTTGCTCATATACGAATATGCTAACTTTCCTGCTCTTTTACATGGCCTTTTTGTGTATAATACATTCCTATAACAATTTTTTAGAACTTTTCTAGAATAGTTGATGATAGTCCTTGTTTTGATGCCCATGGTTTTCCCTCTTGGTTGGTTGGAAGTGTTGTTTATATCCATGGTGTGCTATTTGCATACATATATGGTTATTGCCAATTTCCGGTATTTTCGTTGAATTTGGAGGCACACATAAATTATATTCTGTTTGGAGCTCAATGGCAGTAGAGTGATCATTATTTTTGTTTATTCAGGGTTATTTTTCTGATGTAGTTTCATTCTCATGTGTTCAATTTTATGAGTGATTGTATTTGGTGGATATTATTCTGGGTTTTACTGTATGGGTTGTTATGTCAAGAAGCATGGTTTTGTTTCTGATGGGAGCGAAGTGTTGTTTTCCTAGTACTCATGTACTAGTATTGATTTTGAGAGTTCATAGGGTTGTTTAAGGTGATTTAGAATTGATTTATTCATTTTCTGAGGTTTATGTCACAGGGGAGTTAAGGTGGAAATCTTGAGTTGAGGAAATTTTGACAAAGTGGGTTCTCACAAATATAATTAACTACGTTGTTGGTTTGTCCATCAGAGGGTCCAATTTGAACCCAGTCTGGGTTCTGGTTCAGTGTGGCTGGGGAATTACATGGGGTGGTATAGAGTCTGTGGGTTTGTCCTGGATAAACTCGAGAAAACCCAGAAAGAACCTGGGTGGATTCAACCAAACCCAGACAGAACCTGTGGGTTTTTGGACAGTTTAATTTTTCTTGTCTCTGTGGGCAAATTCCCTGTGAATCCACCACTTCCTCTGCTCTTTCAACATGAGTTGATGGAAGGCTGCAGTTTGGGAGGATATTTCATTACACAAAACTCAAAAGACATGACTGTTTGTTAATGTGTGGGTGATAGGAAGGGATAAAAACATTTGGGAAGATGCTCATCACTCTAAGCCTGAGCGGTTTATGTGCAATAATAAAGAGGTGAGAGTTCAGGGATTTGATTTGTTGCCCTGCGAACCAGGAAGAAGAGGATGCCTCAAGATTTTCATGGATATTTCTGTTATTGAGTTGGCACTTGATCAGCTGGTTCATTGCTTTGACTGGATCATGGAGGTCAAGCTGGACATGATAAAGAGTTTGTATTAACTGTTCCCAGAAAAACTCCTTTGTTTGCCTGCCCATCATGGGAACTAATAGCTGAATATCCAATTTAAGCGAGTATTATCTGAAAAGTGTCTTCTCAACATTTTTTAATTTAAATTTCAGGTGTAAATTTGTTAATTGGTAAAATTAATAAATTTAAAAGTATATAAGTATATATTAATAGTAACTTTACTTATAATTTTATTATTATATATTAACTTTATTAATATTGTATAAGGTTCATCAATATTATTGTACATTAAATTACTAGGATATATGTATATTGTCTCTAATATATCTGCTTTTAGGATATATATATGTTTTTTGTACAGATGAACCCAAAATGAATCTAATCCTAAAGCTGTGAACTGAACCTGCAAACTTGAACCAGAACCAGAACTAGAACCAGCAACTTAGAAAAATAAGATTGACTGTATAAGATTTTAATACTTGCTTCTATTTTTGGGCATTTCATTCACTAGCCAGTATGTGCATGATTACATATATTATTATTGTGATGTCTTGTATCAGAGAATGTCAACATGGGCATCGTCCTTGAGGTACACCAAAGGGTAGAGGTGTGTGTAAGAGGCTACCTAGAAACTTGTTGGAAGAGTATAATGCAGGAATCTTTCTTGAGATAGTAAAGTGTAATGACATACCTAGAAGCCACTTGGAAACTTGTTTGATGAGACTAATGTACATATCTTGCTTAACGTAACAAAGGATCAGATTGCACAATGGGTCATTTGGATATTATATCATGGTTTAACATGTGGATCCCACCCAGGGTAGCAAGGGATAAAGGTTTACTTCCAAGGCAACCCCGCAATTACTGTTCAATCAAACTACTCCTTAGTGTAGATCAACCCGCAAACTTTTAATGTGAGACCAGACACACTTCAGTGGAGTTCTACTGGCTATATCTGTGGTTGTGGCACATGTGCTTTAGTGCAGGCCATGCTGCCATACACTGTATCATGTGAACTGAAACATGCTATAGTAGGTCACACAATGTATCATGAGAGCTTGACATGATTGGTTGATGGGGGAAATTTTTCAACAAATATATTCAATCAACTCAATATCTTTAAGTACAAGATTCAGTACTTTGCATATATTCCATCAACTAAATATCTGTAAGTACAAGATTCAGCACTTTGCATATATTCATTCAATTCAATATCAAACTTTCTTCAGCAGCTCAATGCAGCAGGATGATGGTCAAATGATTTCAAATGTCATGTTTCAGCAGAACTGTCTTCTACTTGGTCTAATACAGCAGCGGTCAGTTTTCCCAAAGTTGATATTAGTAGAAAAGTCCTTGACCATTTCAATTGTGGTCAATACTGTAGAAAATCACTCTTCACTGGTCAAACTTAATTTCTGTTCCTTTTACCTCAAACTTTATCATCTCTTAAAGTAGGGTTAAATATGTAATAAATAGTAATCAATGCATTTGCAATCCCAATGATTTCACGTTCTTTTGATAACATAAGCAAAGTTGATTATTTAGCTAATATATTTAGAGAAATTCATACATAAGCTGGTGAGAAGAGATAAATTTGGGAGTTCAAACCAGTTTGTCTTGAGTTTTGTTGGATGATATCATCTCCCTTAAATTATGATGTCATAAATAATTAATGTCATAAACAAGCAAATGATATTGTAAATGATACTGCTGTGATTTAATCTTGCCTTTTGGCTTCAGAGTTGGGTGTTCTCCATTTGCTGTCTTCTATCACTAATGTAGCTGATCGTTCCTGATTGAAATGAACCTGTTTGGTCCATAACAGCCCTTGAGATTTTTGGTGGATTATAGAGGCCTTGCAGGATGCATACGTAGACATTAGAAGGCCATAAAGTAGATTGGATCTCTGCAAGTGGGTTTGGAGAAGTACAAAGGATTCTTGCCAATGATCATTGGCAATTAGGGATAAACTAGCACGTTGTGTCCATGAGAGCTCATTAGGCTGCCTTGTCCATGTTGGTCCTAGCCACATCATGCCTTTGTTACTTGATTTAGTGAATTTATTTCATATTGTGGCTTTCACTGTATGTGCCGTTCTTGATAGAGCAGAATTTTACAATATCTTCAATAATTGTATGCATTTATAATAAGTAGGCCTCTTAATCTTGTAAGGTTTGAGATCATTTCTACAATTTTATTGAAAATATTTCTGTTTTGCTTCCTCTGCATGTAGATTTGTGAAAATTTAGTATGTCTTCATATATGCTGAGGGTTGTATATTTACAAATTTCAAGCTAGGAGTTTTTCATAATACCATATTGGATCAAATAAGATATTTTATTGTTTTCATTATTTTGCTGGTTCTTTGCAATTTTTTGAATGCAATGGATAAATTGATTTTCATGATTGCATTTAGGTCTCTATATTTGTACAATGTATGAATTAGCAACATACAAGAATGTGGTTGTTAGCACCATGGACTCCAATCACCGTCTTTGTAGTTGTGTTGTTGGTCTGTTGTTAATACTACTTATTCTAGATAAACGTCTTTTTAGTATAAACCCAGTTTTCCTCTCTTTCTTTTTTTCTTTTAAAGAAAAATAAAATGTTTTTGTCTATATTTGATCAATGGAATATCTTGTGTTTATTGAATTATGCAGGCTGGTTGGGAGAAATCCGCAGTTTGACTTTTTCTGATGATGCAAGATCTGTCTCAGTGGTTTATCGAGTCACAATTCGGGGATCTGATGGAGAGGTTGGTGCTGTGTAATAAATAATTTCAATTTTTATATACATTTTCCGGTTCCCTTCTCATTAATGACTTAAAGCTTGACTTATCTTTTGTGTGGGAGATTTCTCATGTTTCTTGTAGTAGTGTTGCCACCAGAGTGAAAAGTAAGGTTGCTTGGTGTAGAAGTTTTCTTTTGTGTCAATTGTCAATAAACTAGATTTATAATGCCTTTGTAGGAACTTCAGTATCTACCACTTAAGTAGTGGTATTTGCTTTAGCTAAAATGTCAATTCTTAGGTTTTGATGAATCTAAAGTTTAATCCTACTGCTAGAATATTATGCCTACTAGAAAGTTAGAAACCATTCACACTGCACTCTTTCCACTTTTTCAAATGTATCATCCTTCTTTCTTTAACTCCCAAATTATAACCTGTGTCTAAAGCAAAGAAAATTGCTTAAACATGCACCTCTAAAAAACTAGCTTTATGAAAAGAAATAGGACTTGAGAAGGTCTTAGAATATGACATAAACACAGTTGACCTTTGTTATAGGCAGTGAGAACATTTATGGGATTATATATATGGTTATTAGCAGAAATAGCTTGAATTGGGCCCAAATTTGTCTCCAAAGTTGACCTTTGCTCAGGCAACTATCAGATCACACTCCTTCAAGATCAGACACATGAAGGAGAACATGGATTCAATGTTACACCCTTTGTTCTCTAATACCCCTGCAATGCGTCATGCCTTAACAAATAAAGTCTTCCGAAATTAGAAAATTACCTTTGTACCTTTTTTGTAAAGAAATTGTGAATGAGGATCTAGCATTACACCCTCGAATAGTTCTACAATACATCAACTGCATGTTGAACAAATAGAGGAAAAGCCTATCAGCAGATACAAAATATGAGATACAAAAGTTAGACAGTGAGAAAAAAATTATGGCATCATCTATGAAATCTTCATAAATCATTTATGACATTGTTATTTTGACATGATTGGAAAATATCTGACTTTTGTAGTATAAAAATGCTATTATCTCACTCCTAGATGACCTGGTATTTATATTACATAAATCACCCTTTATTGCTGATTGGGCCAATCTGTTCCACCAATGTCAAATTCCATCTAACAAGTACAATTACCATTAATTGATCTCATTAACAGACAATTTAGAGACAATTGACCAAAGGGATTAGAGGTCAGAGAACCCAGCTTTGGATATCAGGCTGCTGACATCGGTGAGTAATACATAGTGAAGCACTGAAGATATTGAGTCTGTTTGCTGTAGTTTTGAGTAGAGTAACTGTTATTTTGACCATTGGGAATTTGGGATTGTTGTATTTGTGTAGGATAGTGTGCAAGGTTTAAATTTGACGGTCAGCAATGGCTGTCAAACAATTTCTGAGTGATGGTAGTTTGTCATAATTTCCGTTCATGATTCACACAGCTGTCCAACTTACAATGTACTGATCAAATAAAGAGGTAGCCAACACTTAGTTTGATAGTTTACATGTATTAGATATGTTTATTAATTTATATGAAAATGCATATAAACTTAAGATTATATTTTAAAACTGCAAGTTTAGGGAGATGTAGAAGTCAAAACCTTGCAAGTGTTTTATGGTTAAAAATATGGATAAATATGTAAATGGCTCTCAATTTTAAACCTTGATAGTATGAGAAAGCTTTATTTGACTGACAGTGACTAATTTTATGATGTATTGGATTACTGTTGACAATTGGCTTCTGTAAGGTACAATTCTGACATCAGCACAAGGTACTTTTTTTTCATCATTTGATTGGTATATTGACTGCTGAACTTGAGTTGACCAGAAATTAATGTTGAATGGCTCCTGTTATTGTTTTTGACTCGAACAAAAGATTGTTGTCTTATAGAAGCTGAGTTCTCTTGTCATAGCTGCTGGTGTACTTTCCTATGTTCATGGTTGATGTGAATTCTTTTTTTTCAGTTTCCATTGAGGTTGACCCCTTTAAGCTATCTCAAGGTTCCGACCATAGTTCATCCAATGATGATATCGAAAATTGATCCCATTCATAGACACCTTTGCAGTCCTCAGAGTGGTTGGCAATCATAAATTTCTTGTGGAATATTAGATGTATGATTTGTTGGTTGATGCTTGTATGCCATTTCAAGAGTGGTTGATGCTTGTAAGGTGGCTGATGAACATTGGAATTGGTTCTTGCCTAAGTTACTGGGTTCTTCAATTTAGGCCCCCGTACCGGTCAAAATATGTTTGGATTTGGGGTTCTTTACGGTTTTTTTGGGGGTTCACCCTTGGCTACCCGGGTTCTCTGTGGGTCCTTTTGTGAAGGACCTGCAGAGAAGTGAGAACCCAAGTAGCCAAGGGTGAACCTTGGTCAAACCTGTGGAGAACCCAGAAGGACCCGGGCGGACCCACGTCATCCAACAAAAAAAAAGGCAAAAACTCAATTTAAAAACATTAAATAAAACCCTAAAAAGTGCCAAAAATGCCTTATATTGTCTTGGCCGACCAAATGAGGCTCATTTTGCAAACTCAAAAGAGCAAAAAGCACCATTTTTTTTGCCTCCAAGCTGAAATAGTGATTCAAATGACAATGAGGCAATTGATGCATTTAATGCACCTAGTGGGAGTGGCAATCCAATTGATAGTGGTTCAAATGAAATTGAACCAATTGAGGACCATGACCTTGATGCTTTTGATGAAGTTGAATTTGAAGAATACTGAATTAAATATTGTCTTGATTGTAATTTGAATTTTCAATGTGTAATGACATTTTAAGATTTGAGTATTTATTATTTACTATTTACATTTTTGCAAATTATGAATATGATTATATGAGGTATTACCGTATTTCAATATTCTATGGCATTATGGCATTATGATTATATGATTATAATTTTGAACATGCTTATGAGTCTATGGCATTATGTTTATAATTTAATAATATATATATATATATATACTCTTGTACCCAAACCTGTACCCAAGGAAAAAAAATTGCCGTACTGGCGAACCCGAACCCGTATCTGAACCCGTACCCGAACCGGCAACTTAGGTTCTTGCATGTAAGATTTCCTTCTTGGTGTTGGATATAAGTACATGTCATCCTACAAGTCTTGATAGGGATGGATGCCTCTGACTCATTCTACTAGTATTATCTCCAAGATGTCCCATTAGTATTCTCCCAGGGTAAGTTCTATTAAGTTGTTTCCTTTTCGGTTAATGCTTATTGCCATATGTTGATAAAGATTGTTCTATGACTGAATGTTATTTTATTGAATGCTACTTTTTGCTATCATTTGTTAGTTTTACTCTTTGATTATTCTGAACTAGACAGTGGAGATGAGTTGGCAGAAGTTCCAAAATAGTGACGCCTTTACAACAATGATCTTCATTTGTATATCAAGGGACACATGTCTTTGGACATACTTGGCAACAATCTTCACTTGTGCTAGAATTATTTTTGTTTTGGAATGCTATTTGATTTATTGTGAAGGTACAGTCATAGAAGGAAGTCTTAGAACCAAGCATAGACTTATACGTTCCATTGTGTGTTGGAATCCAAGTGGGATGATGTACAACATCTAACCCATACCAAATTGTCTTCTCCACCCTCCAACAACGTAAGCTATATGTCAAAGAGTCCAATTGTTGATTTCTCTCAACCTGCCTTATATCTTAGTCACATCACTCTGTGAATCATTGCTATTCAGAAGTGGCCCATCTTTCAAACTCTTAAAAACTCCAGGGATTCCTATGTTTGGCTTGCTTTTATTATTGGTTTGCTACAAACTTTTTGTCTATTGCATTCCCTCCACAGATATAACAATGGCAGATACTTTCAAGAGGTTTGAAATTGCCCAAATGGCCTTTGAGTGATTAAAGGCTGTTCTCATTTCTGCTCATGTGTTAGCTCTTGTCGTTTTTTGTCAAGCTATCGTCATTGAATCATTGCATCTGGGTATGGATAGGGTGCTATGCTACTTGTTGACAACAGTACCATTTCCTGAAGGCTGAAAGCAATGAATTATATGATGGAGGAGCAGATGCTCACTTATAACAAAGAGACGGTAGCTGTCTTGCACACAGTACTCAAGGGAAGAATCATCTAGTTCAAGTTCTAGTTGTGGTGATGAAGATTAATATGAGAGAACAGATCTTGTTCAGTCATGAATTTTAACCAATGAGAGGAGTGGTGATCTAATTGGATATTGTCCAGAAAAGTAAATTTCATTAGATAATCATAAAGGTCTTTTCCATGTACAAATGGAAGACTATGAGTTGCTTCTTGCTTATGAAGTGGAATTTAAGACAGAAAACTGTAAAGGTTGCCTACCATAGAAGAAGCTGCAGCTCAAAGAAATGATATTCGCTACATGCTAACTGCAATTGCATGCGATGAAGGAAATTGAACAAAGCGTGGGAAAAATTTAATTTTGGCATTCTTCCATATCTGCTTTAATTTTGTCTCAAGTTTAGGAAACACAGTAGCTCATCTTCTTACCAAGAGTGGATGAGTCTACCATATGGACAAGGGTTACAGTCAAGAGGGACAATATTATTGGAAGATATGTACATTACTATTAGAAGCTTGAATATAATCATCTGTCTTCCGTATTTGCTACGATAACAACCCAAGGTTAGGAAAAAATTGTGGCATATCTTGTACCAAGAGTAGATCAAGTCTACTATATGGACAAGAGGTTGTAGAAAAGGTGGACAATTTTGACTACAATTAACAAAGAATGTAGGTGGCCAGCTTTATATCTCAAGCTGTACTGACTCACTCTCAGCCCACAAAAGGCACAAAGTCCTACGCTGATTAGTATAATAATAATCAATCTTAATGCTTATGAATGCAGTGATTCTCAGAAGAATGCATGCATAAGATACAATCAATTAATTCTGTACATGATGGTCATGCAAAAACAAATAAGACTTCCTACCTCAGTTACATCTGCTTAAGTCTTGATTACATGGACTTTGTTCAGAAACAACACAAAGCAGAAGTAATCAATCAAACCTCAGTTTCATTTTGGTGTATCCTAAGATGTCTTAGAAGATCACTGCCATAAATGAGTGTCTAAAACTATAAAAGTTTCAAACATCTTATTGCCATAAATGAGTGTTTAAGGCTATCAAACATTGAATGTTGTAATCATCATTATAGGAAATTGTGGGAGTTACAAGCTTGTGCATAGATGAAGGTAAAATACTTCTGTTCTCATCACATCTTTTTTCGCCCACAATGTTGGGAGCAATAAACTGGCCCAATGGAAATACATTAGTTTGAATGGAAATGCTTGGAGAAAAAAGAAAATGATCATCTGTAATTGGAGAACCTCTTATGGGAAAACCATCACCTAGAGCCATTGGAGTTCTGAACTCAACCATGAGCTATTCCCCACAAGAAGCCACAGGACCATTAATAATTTAATACAGTGGCAGCGAACCTTGAAGGTATGCAGGAACCACCAACTGCTTTGGGGCTTTCAATCGAACCCCATATGGCAATATATTTAGCTTAAGAAGAGGCTTCATTTACTACTTAAATGTAAGCATGCAAGACACAAAGGAACTGCAGAGATTCAATTGTTGACTTTTTATATTTCCATCAGCCTACTGTGTTTTGTACCATTTTTTCTTAAACATCCATCTAATCTACTGAAAAGATTGGCATGGTGAAAAAATGCAACTGTTGAAAAACATCGTATTCTAATAGAAATAAAGGCAAAGGTAGATTTTTAGGTCACTGCTAAGTGGGATACTAATTTGTTGTGTGAGATCCCTCAAGGGGTTCTTTATCTATTTACCATACATATCTGTTGATGTATCTTTTGACACACCAACTTAGTGGGTATAATAACTCTTTTGAAACGGGTACGAGATCCTCCAAAGCTAGGGATTCCTGTTAAGAATTTTTGACTATCAAGTCATTCTAGGCAGTGTTACGGGTCAATACTCCCAAGGTTGCTGGTTTTCCATTTTTTAAGACTAAGAAATGAGAGTAATTGCTTGCACAAAAGAATGAATGTTCATTATTTCTTTTATATACAATCTTAACTGCATTTAGATTACATAGATGTTCCTAACCTGTAACATGTGAAACAAAGTTGCCTTGATTAATAAATAAATGATATTGTGTTGTTTTGTGATTTAATTAAAACTTATTGAAAGATTTTGCAAATGATTCAAAATGAGATCGGAATTTATGCTACTTCTAAACTATTTCGATGTTAAAGTACATGCAAAAGAAGTAATTAGAAAAGAAAAGTAAGGAGAAAAGAGTATCGATGTTAGCAATTGCTTTTGCAACATTTACCACCAAGTTTTGTAAATCCTCAAACTGGCTATGAAGTGATTGGCCTTCAGATAATCTCCTGACATAGCTGGTGTGATCTTCTAAGGAAAGTAATGTAAAGAATATGCCAAGTGTTATTCAACCATGAATGCATGTACAAATAGTGGTTAGGATTAGTTTAAAACCAGATTTGCAGAAGTATATAAAAGATATTTTTATTGCGTAAGAGTCTTCAAAGGGTAAATACATAATGAATTTTATATTGACTAAATGTTTACAGAATTGATATGGCAATTGAATATTTGAAAAAAGCCTATATTGTTACAATAGTTTAAGATTTCTTTGCTTCCTTCCCACTTTTGATTTGCTTATATACAAACAATGGTCTTTAATAATGTTGGAGTTGATGATTGAACTCCCACAACACCCCAAGGATCACCTGCAATCAAAGCACCCTATCACACAAGATAAAAACAACTAATTTGATGTGAAGCCTGAGATTTCATTAGATGCAAAATGATAATTAATTATAATATATAGTGAATAATTGTTAATATAAGGATAAAAATGAAACTCTAGTAGAAACTTTGGGTGAGGATTAAATTAGATCATGACATTGTTGGAAAGACGGTTGCCATTGCACCAAAAGATCGACCTGTTAATGCCCGATACATCTGCTAGAGTTAATGAATCCACGGGAGGCGGTTAAGCCATGTCATGAACCCGAGCGCTGCGTTGCACAACACAAGGAGACCAAGGGCACACACCTTGCAATAGACATGTATCATAATCCTATTGACTTGAGACAAAAGTACACATGACGTAAGTAAACTTAAGTATGCTAGTGTGAATATGGACCTAATAATAATTAATTAGGTGACTTCCCTTTTTAACTCTAACAGTTCCCCTTAAGTGCAACTTAGGGAGTAGGTTGAAACACAAAGACACATTGATGGATGCATGGATGGGTCTTGGCTATAAGGCCTAATGAGATACTCATGTACAAACAAATAAATAAATCTTTCAAACTGGAGAAAACCTCATGGGAAAAAATTCCTTTCCAAAGAAGAGAAAAAATGTAAACTAACATGTAGTAGTGAAAGGAGGAGTTTTCAACACAACTCCCCAAGGATTGCTTCTATCACAAATGTACAATATATATCCCCCTTAGGAGAGAAAAGATGAGATTGTGAATCATCCCCACAAAGAAGTAGCTCTTGTGCCAATGATGAGATCCTGAAAACAATAAACAATCCATTGCTTGCAAACAACATTTCTCCCATTGGGAATAAATAGATCCATTGGTGATTGTAGAAGACAGTACCATAATTTGGAAGAATAGGGAATCCAAATCCAAATGTATGACTTTGAATGCAACTTTGGTGTCCTCATGTTGGAAAAAATGTCTCCTCCAAAACAAGAATTAAATGCCCAATCAGAGGAGAACTAGGAGAAGGAAGAATTTGAACTGCATCTATAAACACTGAAGATGCGATAACACCACTGCCATCAAAGAGGTAATGCAAATCCTTTAATGTGTCCTCAAGATCTTCAATGTGAGACTCCACAAACAAAGATGATATGTTGGACATATAGAAATCCCAATGAGGTGGATTTGGAATGTCATGCTCCCTCTGCTTATTTGGGGTGACATTATTATTTTAATATTTATAATTTTACTAATAATATAATTATATAATAATAATAGTATTGGTCTTATTTACAATAATAAAAATATATAAATTCAAAATTTTGAAATATATCGGCCAATTTTGGTCCTTGTAACCTATATTGGTTTGGTATTTAAACAAGCTATTTTCTTTCATTTTGGGCATCTCATTTTTTGGCAAATTTTTGTGGAGAAATTCACATTTTGCACTACTTGGGACGAAACTGACAATTCAGTGGCAACTGGTAGGACGAAAACCTTGCCATTGTTGTGTTTTCTTTTCTGAGCAAATCCCTTATCATGGTTTGCAACTGAGCCTATTCTGAGTTATCTCTCTGTCTCATATCTTTCAAGGGTGGCGTTATTGTCGAACAAGGGGATTAAGACCTTACAGGGCGGCACATGCATTTTCCTTCCTTAGCGATTGGATTTGGGTTGCTGGGCATGATACTCACTTTTTCCAGAGTTCTGTGAGCAGTCTACAAAGGTGCAGACACTAGAATCTCAAGGACAAAGCTAGGATCATTGTGTAGCAGTTTTGACCAGCTACCCTAGGGCCATTTTGTGGTAGCAGCTATCAAATTAAAGGCAGATCTAGGGTGATAAAGCTATATGAGTCTATGTTCAGTAGTTCTGGGCGGCACACAACAAACCCTAGGCATTCATTAGCAGCAACATAGAATGTTTGTTACAGACCCGTAACCCTGCATCGGGTGGTTCACAGGGGCAGCCAATTTGAGGGTTTCATGCCTCAAACCAACTTTCAAACCTCAACATCTCCAGACCAGATATTTTTCACCAAAAAACCCTCTGAAGGCATCAGCTGGGCACATCATTGCTTTGCATACTGCCTGATCTAGGGCTTATAATACCCTGGCATTGGACGAATTAACTAATCAATTGGCCTGATCATTATCCTAGGGTCTACACGGGGCTAGTATATTGTAAGCAGTTGGCTAAGCCAAAAATTTGCCGCTGATAAATTTTGTAAGTTCAAATTGTGCTATGCTCTAATTGCTGGACAATTTGTTGCTCAATTATTGACTCTTTTCGAATTCTGAAATTTAGCCATTGTGTTGTGGCTGTATGGTTTTTGCATTTTATTCTGTAATCCTAGTTGGATTCACTATTATCTAACCTAGAACCGTAGGTTCATTTCATGGAAGATGATGAATATCTTGCTACATTGAATCAATAGGGGCCATGGATGTAGTGATTCTAGTTCAACAAGAGCAATACAAGATGAAAATGTGATCTCAATAGGAGTGGGAGCAAGAGAAGTCAATGTGTCATTAGATAATGCAAGACTTGCAATATATTCAAGCTCCTCTAAAGTATCATCATTAAAGGGTATATTATTTGCATCATCAAGGGGTATGAGGCAATTTTTAGTAGGATCATTTGGGAATGGAGACATATGTGGGTCTCCAAAGGTCTTCCAAGTTTTAGTCCAAAGTGCATGTGAGCAATCAAGGCCTGACATAGGACACAATGCCATGATCAACACTAGAACAAATTAATCTTATCCCATGTTGATTTCTTCCCAAGTGTGTTTGATTTAGGTACGAGTCCATAAATATAAGGTAACAATTAAGCCACTTGAGATGAGTCAGGTTGTTTTGCCAAGACTCATAATTATACTTATTTAGGTTTACCATACAAGGATGAATAGAAAAACCCATAATACTCTCCTTAGAAAATAAACTAGCAATCGCCACCTGTGGAAAGTAGTGCAAAATGGTGTAAAATGCTCGAACGTATTTTACCCGTCCCCGTGGTAAACTGGAAAGTCAATTAGGATAAATTCTAATCTATTTTTGTACTATATCAATATATAATAATTATTAATTATAAATTTTAATTATTTTGTGTAATTAATAGTTTTATTTTAAAATATAATATATAATAACAATAAGTATAATTAAATCATTTTTAGTTTATTTTTTATTATTAAAATATAATCCACATTTCATATAATAAACTTATAAATCAAATTTTATATTAAAAAAATATATATAAATCAAATTTTACCTTAAACAAATTATAAATCAAATATTATATTAATTAAAATATAAAATAACTCTTTCAAAGAAATGAAAAACAATTATTTAAAAATAAAAAAAATAAAACAGATGCAGTAATGTTAAAACCTAAATGCGTTCATTATTAAGATCTGACCATAATTTTCATTTTAATAGGCATACTCTAAAACCCTCGTCAAAATAACTTAATCAAATATATTGCTAAAAATATATAAAAATTAAAATATCATATTTAAAACACAAACTCTTATAATTTATTTATTTTTTAAATTAACAAACTTTTATATAAAATTTTCATGAAAACTGGAGTGGATAGACATGCATTCACCAGCTCCGTCCTCTGCACGTGTAGAATTATTTTCCATATATTTAATGTTGAGGGATAATCTCTTGCTGCAAAAGTACCATTTACTATCCCGAGATAAATGCTTTCGGCTTTCTTTACTTCGGAATTAATGGAAAGTCTACGGCTATGACAGATATTTGGCAAGTATGCAGCTTATTCCACAACCCCGGCCCCGCTGAGTTGCTGTCAATAAAAAATAGTAAAGCGATGTGACATTACTATACGAGAGTCCAGTTTCAATCAACGGTTTAAAAATTTTTAATGGTCGGCAAACAATAACAACCATCTGATTGCACTTTTTAGCTTTGTCTTGTTGAAATAGGATACACCTTCAGCGTAAATTAAAGACAAACAATCTCAATACGTATCAATCAATTGAAATGAAGTTATCTCATGAAAATAAACTTTTCCAAGTGCCAAAATGAATGTCCCAAGTAATCAACAAGAATGCAAATATGTGACAAATTGAATAAAATTATAAAAGATAGCTAGGGCAGGTTTTGGAAAAAGTACATATATGGTTGTAAAGAGCTCATCAATACTTTTACAATGTTGCAAGAATCACAAAAATCAGAAGGTTTTGGAAAAAGTACATATATGGTTGTAAAGAGCTCATCAATACTTTTACAACGTTGCAAGAATCACAAAAATCAGAGATTGTGGCAAAAAGTTATGAGGTTGAAAGCTAAAATGGACGATTAGAATTCAACTAGCAACAAAATTCACTAGCAACCATATTTGTAAAAAAATACTAGCATCACTAGAAAGTGCTTGGAACCAACTTAGAAATTATTTGTTATCGAAAATTAGAATTTGTAGGCTCAAGTTATGGCTGTTAGTTTTATGATCAGATAATTAAGGCAGAAATTTAATTCAAAGTCAGACACAATAACACAGCATACCCGGAGGAAAACCCTCCACTCGAGGGAGTAAAAACCCAGCAACAATATATCACTTATATATTGAATGACAAACAATGATCTCTTTTACAATGAGGCCGATAATGAGGCCAAGCACAGCACCAAAGTAATTTGATATCTCTTGAAGATAATACAATGCTCTTGATAAATATATTGACCTCCTTTAAAGCCTTTGATCTGCACTTGTATAAATTCGCAGTTAACTGAAACTCAAACTATGAATGAAGAATACAATTGATGTGATGCAATGAAGAAGCATCAAATATATACACATAAGAAGGAAGGGACACATCTCCTCAATCTTCATGTCGGCCTTCACAAGAGTCGTGTCTCCTAGAATCATGAAGTCGGCCTCCAAAGATTGTATCTCTTCAAGAATTGCGTCTCCAAGAAGTTGGCCTCATTAACAATAATTAAATATTAATTGATGTGTAATGATGAAGCGCCTCTTCATCAACCATTGCCTTACAAATTAAATAGCCGTTAGGCTATCATTTAATTTGTTCTTCATAGAATGATTTGGGCTAGAAGTAGAAGCCCAACGCTGCTAATAACATCAACACTCCCTCTCAGCTAGGGAGTCATACTTCCAGCTGTGCAAGACATATCACCTCACCGTGATGTCAACCACCATGGCTACTCCCATAAGTGAAAAGGAACATATCACCTCATCGTGATATCAACCACCATGGCTACTCCCATGTATGGTAAATGTGCACAAGTGCCTATCACGGACTCACTCAACGTGATATCGTCATCTCATCATGATGTTCACCATGGCTACTCCCAGAGGGTGAAAAGCACAAGTACAAGAAAATCATCATAGACTCTCTCATGTGATGTTGTCATGGAGTCACACACATGACATCCACCATGGCTACTCCCAGAGGGTGGAAACAAGGGCTTTCACCTCAAATCTCTCTCACAGAGAGAAATGCATTAACAAGGGCTTGCACCTCAAATCTCTCTCATAGAGAGAAATGCATTAAAGAAGATCACTGATGCTGAGACTCCCTCTCAGCTAGGGTTTCATTCTCCACCATACCAAGCTTGTCTCGGAAGTACACAAACTTTATTTTGGAGAGAGGCTTGGTGAGAATATCTGCCGTTTGCTCATCAGTGCTGATGTACTTCAACTGAATTGCTTTCCTCAATACCACATCTTTGATATAGTGGTATTTGATCTCAACATGTTTAGTTTTGTCATGAAACACTGGATTGACAGAAAGCTTCACACAACTTTGATTATCACAATGAATGACAGTCGACTCCAATGATTGTCCAAACAATTCAGCAAGGAGCTTTCGAAGCCACATTGCTTCTTGAGTTGCCACACAAGCTACAATATACTCGGCCTCTGCGGTGCTTAATGCCACTGAAGACTGCTTCTTGCTACACTAGGATATCATCGCAGACCCTAAACTGAAGCAACATCCAGAGGTGCTCTTTTGATCAGCAACACACCCTGCCCAATCAGAATCAGAATATCCATGCAGCTTCAAGTCCATACTAGAAGAATATCTCAAGCCATACCCAACTGTGCCACGCAAGTATCTCAGGATATGCTTTGCTGCAACTAGATGTATTTGCCTTGGTTCACACATGAACTGACTAAGTGCACTCACTGCATAGCAAATATCTGGTCTAGTATTGACTAGATACATTAACGATCCAATCAACTGCGTATACATCGTAGTATCCACCAAATCTGAACCAGCTGCAACCTCTTTTAGCTTCTGCAAGTTGGTCTCCATAGGTGTAGACATGGATTTGCAATCCATCATACCAAATCTCTTCAAAATGTCAATAGTATACTTCCCTTGACTTAGAATGATCTCATCCGACTTTTGCCATACTTCTAAACCAAGGAAGTAGTGCATGAGACCAAGATCCTTCATTTCAAATTCAGAAGCTAACTCCTTGCATTTGATAATGAGGCGATCTTCTCTAGTAAGAATTAGATCATCAACATAGAGAACCAAGATCAATGCTTCACCATCAATTACCTTGAAGTATAGGTTTGAATCAGCATCATTCTTGGAGAAGCCCAAGCTTAACAAGTATCGATCAATTCTTTCGTACCAAGCACGAGGAGCCCGCTTAAGGCCATACAAAGCCTTCTTCAACCTGCAAACATGAGACTCCTTCCCATGAACCTCAAAGCCATCAGGTTGTTCAATATATACCTCTTCCTCAATTACACCATTTAGAAATGTTGTCTTCACGTCCATTTGGTGTATCTTCCATCCTTTAGATGCTGTAATAGCTATGATGGTCCCGACGGATGTATAACTGGCAATTGGAGCAAAGGTTTCCTCATAGTCTACTCCCTCTTTCTGAGAGAATCCTCTAGCCACGAACCTAACCTTGTACTTCTCGATGCTCCCATTAGCCGCATGCTTGATCTTGAAGAGCCACTTAGAAGATACCACAGATTTTCCTTCAGGTCTAGGTACGATGTCCCAAACATCATTCTTGAGGATGGATTGATACTCTTCAACCATAGCATCTCTCCATACTTGCTGACTAGTGGCTTCCTCAACACTAGAAGGTTCAGACTCAAATGATTTGACTCATCAAAGCAACATAGCTTGAAAACTTGTGAGGTCTCTTGCTTCCTCTGAATGTTCCTCTTGGGGCTGCAAACCTTTCTGCCTCCTGCATTGTTTGCCTAGCCCAAAGAGGTCTCTTACAACCAATCACAATGTCTCTAGGCCCATCAATAGGTTCCAAAGGCTCAATTAGATCATCATCTTCTTTAGGTTCAGTAGCCTCCCGCTGAATCTCAGGAGTATGGTCAACTTCCATATCTTGAGGAGACTCTTGGTCTTCATTGTCTATCTCCATGTGAGTGCCCTTAGATCTCTTGAATGCAACATCCTCTTCAAATGTAACATCCCTACTGATCTCAATCAACTTTGACTTGGAATGTAAACTCTGTAGGCTTTTGAAGACTCACTGTAGCCCACAAATATTCCCTTCTTGCCAAATGGTTCCAGCTTTGTCCTTTTATCTTTAGGCACATGAACATATACAGGACATCCAAAGATTCTCAAATGACTTACTTCTGGCTTCACCCCTGTGAATGCTTCTTCGGGAGTCATGTTCTCCAAAATGCGGTGAGGGCTTCTATTCTAAACATACACAGCTGTCCTAGATGCTTTAGCCCAAAGGAAGGTTTGCAGATCTTGATCATGTATCGTGGCTTTGGCTGCTTCTACAATAGATCTGTTCTTCCTTTTTGCAACACCGTTCTGTTGAGGATTGTAAGGGACACAAAACTCCCTCTTAATCCTTGCTTCAATGCAAAATTTACGGAAGTTTCCAGAGATGTGCTCTCCTCCATTGTTGGATCTTAGAACTTTGATCCTCTTCCCGGACAAGTTCTCTACCTGAGCTTTAAATTCCTTGAATCTTTCAAGTACTTCCTCAGATTCTTTAGTCTTTAAGAAATAAATCCAAGTCTTTCTAGAGTAGTCATCAATGAAAATAATGTAATACAAGAAACCACTCAAAGAAGCAACAGACATTGGACCACATAAATCGGAATGAATAAGATCTAGAATACATTTAGATCTACTCTCACTACAATGAAATGGACCTTTAGTATTCTTACCCAATGTGCAACCTCTGCAAGTGCCTTCATGCTCTTGGTTGAGTTTAGGAAGGTCCGTGACCATCTTCTCCATGGTTGGTAGTGCTTGAAAGTGAAGGTGAGCAAATCTTCTATGCCAAAGTTCACATGAACTTGATGAATCATGCAACAAAGCCTGAAGTGGACGAGTGCAAAGTCTGTAGAGACTCTCATGTCGAACTCCAATCACTCGAGCATTCTTGATACTTGAGTTCTTCGGCCATGCAAGAACTTTACCTTTGGAGAATGCAACTTAATATCCCTTGTCCTCCAAGGCTGAAATAGAGACAAGATTCCGCTTGATACCAAGAACAAATAGAACATCACTCAACTGTAAGGAGATGCCAGAATCTAGGTGAAGAGAGGAGGTCCCAACACCTTTCACGGAATAACTTGCATCATCACCAATAATGACTTGAACACTAGAGTCTCTCTCCACCAAATCAGATAGATGTTCTCTAAATCCAGTGATGTGGTGAGAGGCACCACTATCAATCAACCAAGTATTGTTGTCGGTAGGCACATTGCTTGATAAAGCAAAATAGAATAGAAAACCACTTGAATCCTTTTGCGGAGAGATCTCACCCACATTTGCAATTGAAGCCTGCTGCTTAGGTCTGATTGGGCAATCCTTTGCATAGTGACCAAACTTGTCACATCTAAAACATTGAATGTGGGAGAGGTCCTTCTTCTTCTTAGATGCAGGGGCACCATCTAATCCTTTATCTCTATTCCTCTTGAAGTACCCTTTCTTCCCTTCTTTTCCTTTCGTCTTCGAGGATTGAGCGACAAGAACATGAATGTCTTCATTTGTAGAGCTTTGACCAATGCCTCTCGCAGCCAACCTTGATTCTTCTTGAATACAATCCGCTCTCAACCAATCAAACTTAGGAAGTTTTGATCTCCCATTGATTCCTTGAATGAATGGCTCCCAAGATTGAGGAAGACCATTAAGAGCCAACATAGCCAAATCCTTATCATCAACAATATGTCCAATGGTCGAGAGCTGATCTCTCAACTCAGTGATCTTCATGAAGAATGTGATGACGGATTCTCCTTTCACCATCTTGATATGATGAAGCTGTTGCTTTAATGCAAGAGCTCGACTTGTGTTATTGATCTCAGACATCTCCTCCAAGGTTTTGAACATCTCTCTTGCTGTCTTCAACTTGGAGATGATTGGCACAATGTGGTCTTTCACAGAATCAACCAACATCTTTTTCGCTTTAGTGCCATTCCTCTTCCATTGTGACTTCTCATTCTCATCGGCTGGTTCGGGAACTTTGCCCTCCACAAACCCAGCTAACTCATTTTCCTCCAAAGCGAGCATGACTCTAAACTTCCAAGATGTGAAGTTTGATGCGCCCTCAAGTCTATCTTCGATCTTGAGCCTGTTCACCATCTTGACAATAAGATAGATGCAATCAAGGATGAGAATAAGAGTGGAGGGTAGCGCTGCTTGAATAAATCTAATCACGATCTTTCTTATACCCACTCTGATACCATGTTAGTTTTATGATCAGATAATTAAGGCAGAAATTTAATTCAAAGTTAGACACAATAACACAGCATATACCCTGGGAAAACCCTCCACTTGAGGGAGAAAAACCCAGCAACAATATATCACTTATATATTGAATGACAAACAATGATCTCTTTTACAATGAGGCCGATAATGAGGCCAAGCGCAGCACCAAAGTAATTTGATATCTCTTGAAGATAATACAATGCTCTTGATAAATATATTGACCTCCTTTAAAGACTTCGATCTGCACTTGTATAAATTCGCACTTAACTGAAACTCAAACTATGAATGATGAATACAATCGATGTGATACAATGAAGAAGCATCGAATATATATATACACATAAGAAGGAAGGGATGCATCTCCTCAATCTTCATGTTAGCCTTCACAAGAGTCGTGTCTCCTAGAATCATGAAGTCGGCCTCCAAAGATTTTATCTCTTCAAGAAACGCGTCTCCAAGATGTCGGCCTCATTAACAATAATTAAATATTAATTGATATGTAATGATGAAGCGCCTCTTCATCAACCATTGCCTTACAAATTAAATAGCTGTTAGGCTATCATTTAATTTGTTCTTCATAGAATGATCTAGGCTGGAAGTAGAAGCCCGACGCTGCCAATAGCATCAACAATGGCCACAAGAAAATAAAATAGCTACTTTTAGGCAAATGAGCTACGGCAAGCTGGCCCCTTGGCGGCTATTGGCGGCAGACCAGTAGTTGTCCAACAACATTGTTGGGATGAGTTGTCATGTCCCAAATTTTCAGTGAGCTGGGCCGACATGAAACTAGTGTTTATAAACACTATTTATAATTAAATGATAAAATTTATTTTGTGTGGCCGACCTGCCTTTTGGGTTGGCGTCCTTTTTGGATTTGAATTTGATTTCTTTTTGAGGCCGACTTCAATTGAAGTGGCATGATTAGCTAGTATATATAGTAGGTTATTGTTAAAGCTGGATTATCACGAAATTGGAAGCATTAGCTCTTGGCTGCTTGGGTGGACGTAGTCTCACGCCAAGGGCACACAGGTTTGGACGAAACCCCAGAGCTTGTGATTTCGTGTCTAATTATCTTACCTTTCAGCGTACATCTTATAGCACCTCTCCAATCATTTACAGGTCGTCCTGGGTGCCACAAGTGCGATTGCTCGATTCGGCCGAGCCTTTGGCTCTGGCCACCTCCCTTCAATTGAGCGCCTTAGCTTCTCGATCATTCCCGCGTCATTCTCCAGAGGCCATGACATCAGGAGTTACGCGTATTGGAGTTGTGAGCGAACTTATCGGCAGGCAGTGATGCAAACCAATCTTGCACAGAATAGAAGACATTTCAACCGGATAAGAAGGCATTGTGTGCACAGACCAATGAGCAACGACGGTCTTCCCCGAGATTCAGTCGCACCATTGATTTACTCAGAGCCTCACTCGATCATCAGTTTCAAGGGGTTCCGAGCTTATTCTAACCATTGCACCCATTGAAGGATTGTGTAGATGGGGCCAATTACCCGAGTTCGTGCGGTTCACTTCTGGAGTCACCAATCCCACAGATCGTTACTTGCTGGCACTGGATTTGCATTGGAGGATTCTTGTATGGAACTGCTACCGTGCTTTCTGTGTTTGGGCTGGCTTTACTGCCGTCAGTCTATTATTTCGGCTTCTTAGTGCAATATGTCAATCTGTCACTCAAATCTGAAGAGTACTCTCTGAATCAATATTCTGAGTTGTTAATAATTGCTTCCGTGTCAATAATTCTATATTACAGTCTGACTGTGTGTTTGGAGTATGCTTGGTGTAGTGTAGAGCATTGATGTCTGATCTCTGGTGTGCAATTGGGGAGTTATATATCTTTGATATATTTAAAGTCTCAGAGATTGTCTGTCATCTATCGGCCTTCTGGATGATTGATTTCAAACTGTACGACTGTGAATCATTTGCTATTTCTATACTCACTGATTCTTGAGTGTCTGGAGTTCTTTATTTACTGCCAAATCAGGACAGGTTTCTTACATGAGTGGTGGAGAACTGGTGGTGTGGGGAATTTTGGCCCCTTGGTCTAAGCTTGAGTAGGGGCTTAAGCTTGATAAGATCTTGTTCTCTACCCAAAATTTTAACCAAGAAAAGCATTTGTTGGATTTTTAATTAGTCATTGGAAATCTTAAAAAGCCATGGAAATTCACTTGCTATGACCACTAATGTTGGTGACCTCTAATTTGACCTGCCCCATATAAACATGTTGAAAAACATTCACTGCTTTTTTTAAAATCTGCTGAAAAAATACATGACCTTGTTGGATTTCTGCATAGAGCCTATAGTGAAGCCGTACAACAATTATATGATGTGCGGATTTTGTACAGTTGTACAAATGAATACACTGTACGGATTTTTCAAGAAAAAAATTCAAAAATTCAAGACATAAAACAAATTTGACCTGATCTTTTCAGACTTTGATTTCAGTGTTTGGACAGGTTATTTAAGGTTTTGAAACCTTCTGGACACAACAGCGATGTTCGTTTTGCTCTAGGGTCCACCATTTGAACACTCAAGACCAAATCTCTCAAAAAATGGGCAAGGAATTGCAGATCTAGAGCTCAGCTACTATTTTGGAGTTGGTGATTGAACTCCCACATCACTTCAAGGATCACTTGCAATCAAAACACCCTATCACACAAGAGAAAAGCAACTGATTTGCTATAAAGCCAAAGATTTCATTATATGCAAAATGATAATTAATTACAATATACAATAAATAATATTTGATATAAGTGGAAAAAGATGAAACCCTAGTAGAAACTCTAGGTGAGGATTAAATTAGATCACGACGTGTGTCTTAATCCTATGACACGAGACAAAAAAAAATACATGATCTAAGTAAACTTAAGTATGCTAGTGTAAATAGGGGCCTAATAAGAATTAATTAAATGATTTACCTTTTCAACTATAACAAATAATACATATTCCCTTTCATGGTTACAAACTGAAAAAAACTGAATTCATTTGGAAAACTGATCTCTTGTAACAGCATTTGACAAACTAATTCCATGGATGCCAACAGCTGAGAAATTTTTGTTTCTAAACCTTGTTTTTGTCTGATTGTTCAACACTGCTAACTTCCCCAACTGATCAGGTTTTCCAGGTCCAGTTTTGATTGTTTGTTGTTGATTTGTTTATGCAAGAACTGCCCACCCCAACTAACTCTTTGTTCCTACAAAACAATGTCAAAAAATTAATATGCCAATCTAGTAATAGAAGTTGACAAATCATTTCAGGAAATGTTGTTAGTTTCGGTTATTTGTTGCCAGATGTTTGCAGACCAACTTATCATCTTCAGTCTTAACTGACTCATAATAATATGCGAAACACCAACGTTGATATGCAAAAGTAAGATGTTATTTGAGGTGGATGCCACTGTTAGGTATCAGGCTTGCCCAAAATAAATAACTTCATATCTCTCTCCTTTCACATCCATCAGTCATCCTCAACTGATGTCAACTGATTCTATATTGTTTCATTTATGATCTGCGATATTAAAAGAATAAGCCATTTTTATGCCTCTAGTCTTTTGAAAAACCTGGTTTTTTATTTTAAACCTATGGTCTTTTAAATTGTAAAAGTCCAGTGTATTAATTTAAGTTTGTGGTCTTAAAAAATAAGCCCCTCCTAGTTATCTGGTCAACATAATACTCTTATAAAACAAATAATAGTTTGAAACTAAGAATGTTTCAACAAAGACTAAAGAAATAACTAACATTTTCTATAATTTAACGTTGTTCCTTTTGTAATTTTTAATTTCCTTTAACCTTTGGATGATTAAACCGACATTTCAGATTTGGACACAATAATGCATCCAAAACCTTTATTACATTTTAATTCATAAGTTGCAATGTGGTAAGAGCATGTGCAATGACAAATTTCACTTTACTTTAAGGATTGTGATAACTAGGTTTAACGTTTGATTTAATACACATTTATAGTTATCCTGCAATTATTGAGCAACGTTGATAGATTTGATTTAAGCATCTGATCACATCCATAATAAATCAATTTGAAACCAAAGTATACAATTATATTTAATACTTAATATTAAATTTAATTATATCGGTCAATTTATTTAGGTGTTGAGTTATATTGGGGACAAACCACTATGAACTGGGAGGTGGTGCGTACATGAGGTCAAGGGTGCAAATTAGGAATGTTATGATAACCAGGAAGTTAGTTCAGGTTGACACAAAGATCAACAAGATCACCTCGAATCAGCAAGCACCCCTCAAATCAACAAGCACAAAAGATGCAGGATGTAAAAGTTTAAAATCCAGGGGCCCCTAGTTTCTTGAGAGAACTAGGGTGTGCTGTAGCCATAACAATATTTTTCGTATTAGGCCTGTATACTCTACAGAGTCTACACTACTTTGGATTTCAACCTGTGCTTCTTCTATGGAATATACAGGCCTTTACCATTAGGCTTACTTGAGGTGCACATTATGACTTTTGAAAAGCAAGAGCACCTTTGTTCTGATAATAATGGAAGACTATATGCCCATGATGAAAATTAAAATGGTCACTTTGGCTGTGTGCTCATTCTCTAAATTTATTGTTATGATCTTTTAGTAGTCATTGGGTCATGTGAACATACTGCGAATTGGTGGGATAGATTTGATATACTGGAAAAATATCTGGCCCAAGTCTTCATAGTATATGAAAATATATGTAATAGGGCAGGCCCCGGGGGGTCCATAGATAGTTTGGATAGAGCATCAGTTGAGTGTCTACCCAGGTGGGCGAATACAAGACCCAAGTTTTAGAAGAAGGAAGATTCTAATTTTTTGGTCTATTGTACATTGCAGTTCCTGTTCTTGTCATGCCAAGTAGAATGTTTGCTGACTGTGGACAATGGATGGACTTCTGGATTGTCATAGTATGATAATTTGATATCTACATATGATTTTTTTTAATAATTATCAAAGATAGCTTCTACAGAAAAGAGCATAAATTTGTTTGTATCAAATCATATTCCCTTTTTCGAAAAGAGTGTTTGTGTCATTATATTTTCCCAGGACCCAGAATATATTTGCAATTTGCATGCTTGTTTATGCCCAGTAGCTATTTAATCTTTGGGATATCACCTTCGATTTTATCACTCTTCTGCTACTCACTGCTTTGTTTCTTATTTGCAGGCATATCGAGAATCATCAGGTACTGTCTTCCTGGAGGATAATCAATTTGGGGATCCTGTTCAAAAGGCAGAGGAAATTGCATTCACTAGAGCGTGTGCTAGGTTTGGTCTTGGATTGTATCTTTACCATGAAGATGAGACAGTAAAAGATTCCAACATATAAAAAAGGGGCAAAATATCGTCCCTCAGCTAGGAATTTTAAAATCCTGTATGTTTCACCTTCAGACAGGCTTATGACTGAACTCCAAGTTCCTTAGGAGTTCAGTCATTTGTTTGCTGGAAAGCAAATGATACAGAATCAGTAGGCAGGTAAGGTAGCTCAAGTTGCTGGTGCATCTGTTTATTATATAATAGGACAATATGATTCGGATTACCAATCAATGTAAGAAAAAGTCGGTAATAGGAATGTATATTTGTTTTTCCTCAAGGAATAGAAAGAAATCTTGAGGTTTATTCCTATTTCAGGTAATATTGAATATTCTCTCACCCTTAATAATGAGATGGCTTGGGATCATTTCCGTATACTGGCAGTTTCCCTTTGGATTAGTGATTCCAAATGTAGTATTACAAAATAATAAACAAAATAATATTGGAATATACATTTTTCTTGATATGGCATAATCGTATATATTCTGCCAAAAAGCAGTATGCTTCTGGCATTTTTATTTCCTTTTTTCGCTTTTATCGATGATGGTATGAAATTGAAGGGAAGGGAAATGGAGAAGTAAACTGCATGCATCTGACATTATAATATTTGGTTGCATTCTGCAATTGCATTATACATACATTTATCCACTTTTTACAAGGTGCATGGCCTTCCCTAAAAATGAGTGCTAGATTCTGTGTTTGTATTTAAAATCTGTACCTAACAGATTGATAGAAGCTAGAGTATGGAGTTTGAACCCTATTAAACTGTGCGACTACAATGGCACACAAGATGCTGAAGGGGATGATCATTTATTGGTAACCCATGTGAGCAACAGTAACAAAAATAGTATCTTGGAGTTGTTTAGCCTCCTAGGTCCACATCAGTCTTCAACAATAAATATTGCTCCGAGTGACTAAAAGGTTTTCACAGAGAGAAGTTTGAAGAGGCCAATGCAGCAAAGGGTGGCCAAAACAATTGAAGGAGAATGGGCGCTATGATGTAGGGTGCTGAGGCAAGGTCAAGTCTGGAAGAGAAGGATGGGATTGAAGAATGTTCTTTGGAACCTGCAACACAAGAGCAGTTGGCAGGAAAGGGTCCTGGGGTGACGACAGGGGCATTCGAACTCGATTGACATAGCAACAAGGGTGGTTGATGAACACCGAGCAAACGTTTTTGAACTCACAAAGGATGAGAACTAATGCAAACTTAAAATAAATGTAGCCAGCGGTCTCCTGGAAGCAAGGCTACAAGACAGAGAAGATTGAGGTGCGCAGGGCCAGCTAGGACATGGCTGTAGCCTGCAAAAGGACCCAAATTATGTATAGCGAAACCTATGCCTGCAAACCTGTAAATGCTTTAACTACAAAATAATCTTTTTATTTAAATTAAAATGATTCTTTTCGACAATGGCTAAGCAGAAAATATTTCATCAAAATTTGAAAAAATTTATTGCCTAGAATTGTTTCTTCCATAAAAAGAAATCATAGAATCGCCATGGGACAACATTTTTTGGGTAAATAAAATCTCAAAAGAAGTTTCCTGGCCGTTACTAATGTAGTGGAAAAGTTTGTTATACTTTAAATCACTGGATAAAAAATAAATGAAATGGTCTCAAACTAGTGAAAATCCAAGAGCACCTCTAAGGGCAGGTCCTTATGCAGCTGCTTAGCTTATTTTGGTTAGTAGTCAGTGTTCAATTTATTTAGGAGTTACTTGTGGAGCAGATGGCCCATGAGTGTTTAATTTTTTTGCTTATTTTTATACAGCCAGCTTAAATTTGTATTGTACAATAAAAAATTAGAAAAAGAAAAATGAAACAAATATTAAAAAAGAGGGAAATAAATTTGTGGAGCCACGCGGATTTTTAATAATATGCAGTTGCTGCTTATTTCCATCCCTTCCACAGTTTATTTTCAATTCCTAAACAGTAGCTGCTCCATTAAATTTAAGGGACATGAGGTAAATCGTCTTATTTATTTATTTATTTGGTATTTTGCATTTGGAAGTGTTATTAGGTATATAATCAGTATAGGTAGGTGGCCTATGTGAAAAGTTATTGTAAGTTTTATTGAACTTGGTTGATGTAGTAGGTAGAGAATTTAATGATAAGTTACTCTTTATCTTATAAATAAGATTTTATCTTTTGTAAATCCACTCAAGTATTATTTTTAGATTTTTTATTCAAGGGGTAAACGCTTTTGACCGGAGCTATGAACCAGAATACAACCATTCAACAATACCACCCCAACAGAGTTTGAACCTTGGTGGCAAGAACAACAATGTCACCTATAAACCATCACAACATGCCAATATCGACAAGTATTATTTTTAGATTAAATATAAATAATATTTTGCATTATTTTGAAGAAGCGTTTTTTATTTTATTTTTGGATTTGTAGGTGTAATTCATATATTGGCGGTGTAGGTGATTACATTATTCTATCTTTGTATAATTGTGCTTACGAGGGTTGTCGATATGTTGTAGAATCTTCAAGTGTGGCCACTTCTATGAAATTGAAACATGTCAAGTGGTGATGCAACATCTAAGAGTGTCAATGCATTGTGACATGTTGGGGCATTGCATAACCTGTCCAACTTTACAAGAGTGGGTGAGTGGCTTGACAAAGATCAAATAGTATCTATCTTATTGAAGCCAAGCTTGTAGTGATGCATAATTAAAATGATGGGGTTATAAGAGGACTTTTTTCTTGAATAGATAATATTCCTCTCATTAAGAAGAGACACATATTAATCCTAACTACACATCTCAATTCAAATAATTCCATACATTGCATCAAATATGAGACACACAAAACATAATGCTTGAAGGGGGGCTCCCAACTATAAGGGCATATTAACTGATTTGTGCATTTGTTGTAGGAGAACATAATCTCTAGAGATACGAGAGCTCATCAAACTTTGATAAGGTTTATGCTAAAACCATTTAGTGCAAGAGGGGGTTCATAGATTATATTCCCTCCGTGCATACATATCATCGTTATTTTGTTCTATAGAAAAGTAGAGTATGGATGAAGAGCAAAGGGATTAATAGCTAGAGAAGAATAAATGATGAGTAATATTTCTTTATGTGTACAACTATCCAGGTCCATGTGTGCATTTTATGTTTGCATGTTTAATTTTGACCATACTTAACATTAATTAGTAAATATAAGTAATCCTTGTATTCAAACATTTTCTTTCTTTTTTCTATTGTAAAGAAAACAAATATTCCACTTGTCATGATAGTCGAGAACAAGGTTGTCTATGAAATCAAATTCCATTTTAATAATTTTGGGAATGTGAAAGTGACTTGCCTAAGTAAAGGGATAAATTGACTATTGCAAATCATTGACAAGTAGACTTGGTATATAAGAATAGTGTCTTCGGAAGGATTTGTGGGTGATTATATGATTAATTATAATTTAAAAATCTATTTCCACCCATAAAATTTGTAGTTTCTGACAAGCAAAGGGAACACCTTATTTTATATGGCTAGCCTCTTCTAAGTTAATGCACATTCTTCCCAACCATTGACTAAAGATTGTTCAGTTTAAAAAATAAAAGACCCCACACTTATTAGCTTCTCTTGGTTTACCATGAGAGGCCCATCCATGTTTAATAGAGGGAAGGGGATAGATGACTTATCCAGGATAAGACCCTTGAGTGATACAAGTTGAACTTAAATTTCATTTTAAAACAAAGTTCATGGAGGAGAACTACTCCTTATGAAACAAATATGCCCATTTAGAAATAATTTATACTTGTGATAAGAGTACAAATTCAAATGTATTTGATTAATAACAAGTACAAGCATTAGGAATACAAGTTGGATATAAATCCAAGTTATAGAAAAATAAATTGACAAATGGAGTTGAAGCTTATAGAAAATGAAAGACTTGACATTAGACATGGGTTTAGGAAGTTGGGAAATAGATCCTAGTTGGTTTTCATCTCATTTTGAACATTTGTGAAAACCCACTGGTATTGTCTTACAACAATTCACTTTTCTATTCAACAACCTTGGACATTGATGTCTAACGCCCCTTGGTATTGTTGCTTGGCAGGTTTGGTGTTGGTAACCTTATTAGGAGCTAATGTTTGTGCACCTTGTGACTTTCCAATTTTTAGATTCTATTCACCTAAATTTTCTAATATTCGTTCTACCTGTAGATTACTTGCATTTTACTTTAGATCTAAGATCTCTTTAGTTGAAGTTGGAGATAAGAGGACACTAGTGCTATTTGGGAGATTGCTTTGACTAGTCTCCTAGGATGGTATTTTTAGCCTCAATAATAGCACTATGGAAAGACTTGAGTGTGTGTAACCTAGCAAAGGCGGTAATGGTGATGTGTGTAAATATTTTATCATATAAACATAAACCCTAACAAGGTTACTATGGTGGTGTGTAAGTAATAGAGGGAGAATGGGTAATGAGAAGCACATAAAATTAGGAAAACTAATAGTGAGAAGAAGGGAAAAGTCTCTAATCTATAAAACAAGGGTTTGGATAAGTAGGCACAGGCTATGACTTCACAAAAGGACATGAAATGATAAATCTAGGGATTCAAGGAGGAAAATGAGAGGATCAAAGAGGAGATGAATTGCATGGAGAGAGAGAGAGAGATCACAAGCTCCCAAATCTTAATTCTCAAGAGATATTTCTTGTTGCTTTACACAAAAATGGAGTTATATTGATAATTTGGAAAATGTGTACATGCTTGAATTGTTCTACTTTCTTCTAACCTAATAAAAAGGGTAAAACTAAGTTTATAGGCATTTTAAGTGTGCTTGGCATGTTCTATTTTCTTCTAACCTAACAGAAGGAGAGTTTATAAGATTTTTTTTGAAATAGGCTACCATTAGAAATGTAATAATAATTAGGTGTTCAATATTTTATGGATGAATAGGAAGAGGTTCCTAAGGTTGGTTCTCCATGTTTCATCTTTCTTTAATTAGGGAAAAATTTGGAACGTAGGTAAAATGACAATAAAACATGACTAGGGATGGACAACAAAGTGAGTTTAGAAACATAAGATGAAAGTTGCAAAGTAGATAATTCTCAACCTTACATTTTTCCCTCACTTTAATGGGATTTTTTTGATTAAGGGGTAAATAGATGTTATAGAGATCCTAAAACCTAGCTACATTAAAATGTCAACCAAAGAACAATGTACCATCAACAAAACATCAACTAGTAAACTAAAGTTCATGCAAGACAACATACAATAAAACCATATACATAATAACCAACTACAAATTCCTTAAGGATATTGTAGCCTCCATCTCTTCATTATTTAAATTTTCATGTAACTTGGCAAAGTCCTTCAAATCCTTCTCTTCAATTCTAGCCTTGTTTAGCTTGCTTTCCCTAGTCCTAGTATTGGGTTCTGCCATATCACTTCTTTAAGTCTGCAGGGTCACCATAGGTCTTTTTCAATCTTCCTTTTAGAATTTTCAATCCCTTACTATTTTTGATAATGCACTTGTTGAATTCTAATCTACTGTATTTAATTTTTCCTTAATCTCCTTCGACCATTTCTCTAAGGTGGTTAATCTTGCATTGAAATCATCTCCCATTTTCTATTGTCTTGCAAGGAGTTGATTCTTCTCTTGAATTCTAGGTGGTTGGCCTTAATTCTTCAAACTTTGGGAAGGTAGTTCCAACTCTAAAATAAAAGCCTATCATCTTTAGGGTTACCCTACCCATCAATCTTTTGTTTATTCTCCCACATTGACATTCTAATATTCTATCTATTGATCTCCATGAAGAACCGTTTAGTGAGTGTGTTCAATACATCAAAGGCTTCCTGAGCCATTCTCATGTTATCTATAGTCAAATTCAAAAACTCGACCATGTCTTCCAATGACGTTGATTTCACCCAAGGAATGCCATAAAATTTAGTGTTGTTCAACCTAGGGTTTGAACCTTCTAGGAACTTACCGCCAATAGTAGGTTCTAAGACAATATATGTAATGCACTTCCCCTTTCTATCCCTGCTCTTATCCATAATTGTAGCACAACCCTCTCTTGTGTCAAAAACCTACTTATGCCTCTCCTTATTTCTCACTTCTATTCCTTTTAAAGTGACTTGTTCCCAAACCAAGACCACTCTTTGCCTCCAAACCCTTTTTCCTCACACTAGTATCCATTGAGCTAGGGGAATCAAAGTCAAAATCATATTTGTGGTCCATCCAAGAGTTGACAAATTGGAAGGGTGTATCTAAAGCGATAATTGTGGTGTCACTTGACTCCACAAGTATAACATTCTTAGTGCCTTTATGCTTAGTAGACAACACATAAGGTTTTTTTGATTCCACACACATAAATTAACATAATGGGCCCTTGGTGAAGGGGAATCATTCTAGGTGCCTTCTTACATTCATTAACAAATTCTTTAAGAGAAGATAAAAGATAAAAGGGGAACATAACAAAAATTTTGTGCCTAAAATGGTTTAAAGGACAAAGTGGTACCAATACATAGATTTGAATCTTTCTTCCAAGGTGACACACCTAATTAGGAATAGGACATTTTCTTCACAAGAATGTGTCAATGAAATTCTCATGTGAATTGAATGTAGCTTTGTAAGTTCCTCTCAACTTTAAGAACTCAATAATGGCCTCATCTCCAACCCTATGATCCTTGAAATCTTGGGACCATTTATAGATAGAATGGTAGCCTCCACTATCAAATCTTTGATAACCTTGAATGCAAAACTATGGATACCTACCTTCCTATTCTCCCACCCCTTGGAAAATTCAATTGCCAAAGGGATGTCATAACCATTCAACCTTTCATGGAAATTATCTAACCCTCCATTCTTAACGATTCTCCAAATTTTGTGTTCTTGAGATTGCTGTAACTTAACAACTCAATCGCATCCTTTCACCTCACAACCTTCTAGAGTTGTAGCTAAGATAGCCTCAACAAATCTTAAAAATTGTATTATTTCTAGGTTAGATAGTCTTAGTCCCTTTCCACTTCAACAATGATATGGGGCAATAATTAAATCTACACCATAATCCATCTATGATGTGATCTTACCTTGAGATAGGAGTAAAACCCTGCACACATATGTATCTATCAATGATTAATGTTATCATTTAGACTCAACTAGATTATTTTTAATGGAAAATAATGATACCACCTCCTAAGATCCCTGCTTGTAACCCCCTAATAGGCCAACCTATTATCTAACAAATTAGCCACTTTAGTGGGATGTTAACACTAAAAAAGAAAGTATCTAAAATATATTCCATTAAAATGAAGCACATTACATTTAAATTATTGTATTTTTTTGCAAAGGATAGAGTAAAAATGATATATGTAGGAGCCAATACTTTTAAATTTCCCCACTTTCCTTCACTTCCATATACACTCTCTAATATTGTAAGGTACCCTAGAAAACAAGAAAATAATTTCTATATGATAAGCAAAGTTATGCTAAAGAAACATAAATGAAATGCTAACATGTAAAGTTATGCATACAACTCAAAACAATCTAAGTATTATTGTTATAACACAAGAGAGAGCAAAATAGGATCCATGAAGGATTGCATTAGTAAATATAGGAAATATAAGGTATAGACGAGCCACACAGTAGAATAACACCTTGAAAAAGGCATGGTTATATAATAACCCTTAAGATGTAGAAGACAAAGAGAGGTTGGCAATATCATTGCCATTGAATGAATGGGCAAGGCTAGAACAAAAATATAAAAAATGAAAAAATGATGGTTATGTAGTGACCACTTGGCTTATATAGTTACAACAAAAATGTAAAAGAGGGTAAGGTTTCCCAAATGATACCACTAGAAGGATCATTATATAAATATACATATAGAATATGACCCCTTAAATTGATTAGTGATAGGAAGAGAGTTGATCAATTTAAGGTGAATAAGAAAGGGGTGAAATAAATTTTTGCCAATGTATAGTAGAAAAGTAGATAGAATAGGGGACGCATAAGAATATGCCCCCAAGTGGTGGGAAAATGTTCAATGCATAAGATAAGTGTGAACAAGAATATGCAAGAGATAGAGTAAAAAAATAAGAATATGTAGATAGACAATTAGAAAGAGGGAAGCCATGCCAACAAAGATGGTTCCCCTATCAAATTTGAAGAGACAAATGATCCAAAGGAAAGATAAAACATGAAATTTTAAAAAGTTAGGAATGATAAATAAATAGGTGCATGCATGAATGAAAGTCATAGCATGTGAGATCAAAGAGTAAAAGAATAAATTATGTGTAGGTTCTTGAATATGTCAATAGAAACATTGCATTGTATACATAAATTAGAAAAAGTAAGACGTGTCTAGATGCAAGGTGATGAAAGATATAGTTAGAGTAGTCGTTGATCATGTAGAATAGATAATACAAGCCAACATGAAATACAAATATATGAATAGTAGTAGAAATAGAAAAATGAAAATGGGAGACTTCTTTTTTGAAGAGTAATACAAGTGGGTAATAGAGTATAATCATAGGAAACATGCACATAAGAAAGCATATAGATTCCCATGAGATTGGAGTTAGTACTAATTAGGGGCTAAAAGTACAAACAAGTGTCACACTTTTATAAAGGAATTGACCAACACAAACAAAATTTTTTAACGTCAACCACATAAAAGTGGTCTTTATGTTTTGAATTCCAAAATGATGTAAACTAATGAAATGTAGAACTCTTGATGAAGTTTATGCTTGTAATTTTTCAAAAAATTTAAAAAATTATTTTGATATATATTTTTTAAATTTAAGAGCTGATTTTGAATTGTTCTTAGGAAAAAGTGCCATTGAGTTGACGTAACAAATAAAGAGAACACAATTTTATTTTTCTGTGATTTTTTTTCCAAATAGAAAGCTTCAACATTTAGTGCATGGATTTTATTTAAAATTTTTGATGCATATTTTTCTCATAATAATGCTTTAAAGTCAATCTTACCAGAATTTGATAGTTTTCATTTGATGTCAAATTTTGTCTAATTTTTTTTATCATTTAAAAAATAATTATACCCTTTTGGAGAGGATTCTCTCCTTTAGTGCAACATATATTTTTCAAAATGTTTTAATATTTTTTAGTATTTTTAATTTTTTTTTAATCAACCTCATCTTTATTATAATAAGTTGCAGTATTTTAAAAAAATATTTGGATTGCCAACTCTGAGCTCTACAAAAGGGTACTTTTAGTTCTTTGAAAAAATCCATTCTGACTGAAGAAATATTCAGTTTAAGTGGAAATCTTTAAAAAAATTTGGAAAAAGGTTGAGGTGTTGCCAACAAGGATGCCACATAGACAGTTTTGACCGAAATGTTTTCGGTTGAAATTCTTTCAGTCGAAAAGGTTTCGGCTGAAACGTATTGGACTAAAAACTTATTAGTCGGAAAAGTGTCAGCTGCAAGTCTTCCAGTTGAAAACCCTCATATAATTTTTTTTTCTATTCAAGCATATGGAGAAAACACCAACGGAGTTATTTCAATAAGAGAAGCCATGAATTTTTAGGTATGATAATTTTCAAGTTGTTATTGCTTAATTTTAAAGGTTTACATGAGATTGTGAGATTTTTATTTACTCATTTAGGGTTTGTGAATGTATATAATTAAGTTCTTCTACCTACCTCTCTCTCCAACCCCATCTCCTCTCTCTTCTAGTACCTACCTTTCTATCTCCCTTCCTCCCTGTCTCCTCTCTCTCTCTCCTAGTACCTCTCTCTCTCTCTCCCCCTCCTTCTAGGTCTATCTTTCACTCCCTCTCTCCTTCTATTGTATGTATATTTTTCATCATCATTTAGACTTCATATTTACACATGATGGTAGCATTCACCTCTTTCTTATATTTGTGAGCATCTCCATTATTTCTTATAATAATATTAGTTCTCTATCTTTGCTTCTTTATTTTCCATTCTTATTGACAAACCTATTGATGACCATCACACGTTTTTAGCTAACCATATGCACACTTTATAGCATTACGTTCTTGTAGATATAGTACTTTTATGCTCATAAATTAGTTATTTTATTTCCTTTAAACCTAGATATACAAAGGCTAAGTGCACATGTACTAAAATCCATTATTCCTCACTTTTTGACATCTCATGGAAGAAAATTCAGGCTAAACTAGGTTTCATTTAAATAGTTAGCTTAGGTTTATTTTTGTAATTTATGTGCTTTCCTATTAGTTTATAGCATATTTTTTGTGTGCTTCTATCTCTTGGCGTGTAGACAAAGTAATTTTTAGAGAATAAATTTCATTTTAGACAATCCTAATATGACAACATGCAACATAGGACACCAACATAGAAAATTGATGACAATGTGAGTGCAAATTAGCATCCAAGACAGTGAGTTGTTGTATGCAATTTATAGGTTCCCTATCCTCTCCTAATTTTTATATTGTAGTTATTTTTCTAATTTTTTCTGTATATCTTTAGTTATTTTAATATTTCTCTTTCTCAACTCAATAGTTTGCTTAATAAAATGTGTTTTAGTTAAGTCAATTAAACATTTGATAATGTTGAAGTGAAAGCTATTATTTTGTTATAAAATAGCAAGACCTTTTATTTTATTTTATTAGTATTATCTTGCATTAGGAAATTAGTTATGAGTTGGTTTCTATTTAAAGGTAAGCTAACAATATATAAACCATTCAATACCATAAATTCATAATAAGGAGCCTTCCATAAGCTATAGAATTGAACATTACTAAAGATACCTACCCTCTCCCTCTCTCTCTTCTTATATACCTACCTTCTCTATCTCTTTCTCTCCTTATATACCTCTCTCTCTTCTCTCCCTCACCCTTCTAACTTGGGGCATGGCCATAGTGCTACACACTCACTCAATCTCTCCTTAGATACCTCTCTCTCTCTTCTCTCCCTCTCTCCTACCTTGGGGGTATGACCATAGTGCTACCCTCTCTCTCTCTCTCTCCTTAGATACCTACCATATATTTTTATATATATATATATCCTTAGATACACCTCTCTCTCTCTCTCTCTCTCTCTCTCTCTCTCTCTCCTTTCCCTCTCTCCTTTCCCTCTCTCCTTCTACCTTGGGGGCATGACCATAGTGGTACCCTCCCTCCCTCTCTTCCTCTCCTTTTCTCTCCTTAGTTGTTTTTTGAAGTGGTTTTTATAGACATCTCTATCAAAATAGAAAATGTTAAAGTTTTCAAGTAGTTCTCATATACATTTCCCAATTGATCTTAAAAAACCATATAATTCTCTTTGAATTGAATTTGGAAGTCCATGCATGTGTACATGCGCATGTAGGTGAATTAAAACTTGAGAAATTTGTGATAGCGATTAAAAAGAATAAATAAGGTTGTACAACCAAGAAAGAGACAAAAAATGGATCAATGAACATCTAGTCAAGAACAACCCATTGAAATTATTGACGACCAAGTTAATGTAGAGGTACAAGAAGAAATTGATAATCTATGTGAGAATTTTTTTGTATGGTATGGAAAATCTGATGGAGATGGATGAAGATTCTCTTTTCAAGGAGATTTCACTTGAAGATATGTCATCTAAAAGAATAATAAAATTACATTATAAAAGAACTTGGGATGAATTTTTAAAGAAAAATATCTAATTGGAAGAGAACAATTATGTGCAAATTTATTTAGGCGAAAAGAAATGACTCGTATCTTTGAGTTGTTAGGGGTTGATAACAAGAAAATGCCATCAAATTTATTAAAACAAACAATAGATAAAAACTTGCAAGTGTTGGTTTACAAATTTGTCGTGCCTAACTCTATATTCTTATGCCCACGAAGATGACAAATGCAACAATAGTTGAACCGGCATAATGATATTTCATACCAATTCTCTGCTTATTTTACAAGGTGACAACTACCTTTTAAGATATGTAAAGAATAGAAATTCAGTCTGCTTTTAACCAGAAAGCAAAGAAAGGTGTAGCTTTTAACCATAAAGCTTTGAAAGGCATGCCAATATCAAACAATAAAATAAAGCGCGAAGAATTGAATCACTTCAAAACTAATAAATTTCTGTAATTGAACTCAACCATTGCCATAAGCATTCATTCAAAGATAAACATCCGATAGCAATGCAATCTAGTAAACATTCAAAACACCAACATAGATAACCATTGGCAAGATATTCAAAATAAACAAAATAAATCCATACACCACAACACAAAGATCATGTCTGCATGAACTTCACCATGTATGAGTTTCTATATTGAAAGACAACTGTAAAAAAAACTTGAAAGCATAAAAGAGTTTTTCTCTAATGAGAAAAATCAAAAATTTTCCCAAAAGATCCTAACTGCATCGGCCAAACCCATATTTAAAGCATAAACCAATTGTTTATGGTAACGGTTTCTTGAAGACAATCACACCCAAAAATTAAAAATAGTCTTTAACTTGAAAGAACTAAAATTAAAGCAAGTGTCATGAAATGCTAAAAATAACTATGCATCACTTCTTCGCTTCATCTTCTTCATCTTCCAGAACTTCAACCACTTCATGTTCCAGCAGCTTTTTCTGTGCCTTCATCCTGAACATGTAATCTCGATATCTAGTGAAAATTGTAAATATATCCTTGCTTCCTGGTGTTGTAGTAATCTGTAACCTGGTTCTCCATTTTCCCAAAGAAACTCCAGAGAGATATCTTTTATATCTAAAATCCTTTCATCAAACTCATCAGTAATTTCTACTCCCAGAATATGACAATCTTCTTTAATTTCCACCAGCATTTCAAAATATTGATCAAGTGTTTTATTAATTTCCTTCACCAGATTATCATACATATTCAATTTCCATTCCAATGAATCAGACCCGAAAGGGTCTACCTCCTTAGGATTACTTACAATTTTCTCACTAATTAATATTTTCTGATCCATAGAGATCAATTCTTTCATTTCTTGAGAGAGCACATAGAGACTAGTTTGATATTTTCTGACCTACTGAAGTTCTGTTACTAACTCCTTCCTCTTGTTAATAACTCGAGTGTAAAAGAGCACAAATTTATTAAGAAAGAAGATCTAGCCTCCTGAGATATTTTATCAATCCCCTCACTAGCAGCTCTGGAATAGCTCAAATTCTTTTTAATTTGTTGTATGGTGAGCACATCGATGCCTTCTACCTGAGAACTTGAGGCTTCATCAGATGTAGGAGGAGTGGCCATGGATAAAGTTACCCAAAGCAAGAACTTGAGATTGCAATTTTATATTTTCTTTCCTCTATTCTTTCACTCTTTTAATCAAAACATTGGCTAAATAATTGGCATGGTACACATCACCTTCCAGTGTTTGAGGCTCCATATCAACATGTGTGACTTTGTAGTCCGCCTCCGTTATTTCATCTTCATTTAAATCCTTCATAGGCTCAACAATTTCTAGCATTTGATTTCCAGAAGTGGCATCAGTCACCATCCTTGACATCCTCCTAGCTTTCTTAGGTTTTGAAGAGATTTGAAGTAACTTTGCAACTTTATCCACTCCAACTGTCATTGTAGGAATATGTTTTCTCTTCTTCTCCATTTCTTTCTTCAGCCATCCTAGGGAGGCTACTACCGGAACAAAATCTACATTTCCACTAACAATTTCTTTAGGGGAACTAGGAGTGATGGGTGAATTCTCAACTGGAGAAGCGGGCATTTCAAACAGAGGAGGGAAGATATTATCTTCGACAATCTATTGAAAGATAGTTTTAAATTCTATAGGCATAGATTTTTCTTGACTAGTCTTTTTCTTAGGGGTAGGAGAAAGCACACTGTCTTGTTCACAGACTCTCTTCAACTTGACTGTTTCTTCTGGCCTATCACCATCACCTCTCGACTGAGAATTTGCACTAGAGGACCTAAAAAATGGTTTCCCTGATGATACAGTTGCACTAGATGCTTGCGTAGACCCCTGTTCATTCTTCTGTAATGACTTAGGCTCCTGAACAAGACCAACAACTTTCTGCCATTTCCCATCCAACCAGCCTTGAGTCCTTTTAAGCACTGGGTAGCACACACCCTCATATCTGAAATTTCACCTTGGTTCCAATCAACCCTAAGGTGAAATTTATTAGGCAATTTTTCATATTCAGGATCTACAACCACTGAATCCTCAACTACATTTTTAGGAATTTGAAATGACATATTGAAAGCCTGTATCTTTTTTAGAGTTAACCTCATATAACCTCTTCTGAAAACTTTGTTCTCATTGACACAATATTCCTAGAAATATTTGATGGATGGGTGATGCCAATATAAGCTCCCTCCATAGAGATTCTACTTCAAAAAACCCTTACTGTCAAAATTAGCTCTCATAGACAGATACTAGAGGTTATATTCCTTGAGAACTCCTTTAGCTCTCCTAGCCACCTGGTTTGTTTTGCACATAAAAGAATGGGTCTTCAATGGAAGACATACCCTCATTTCCCCATGTTCGTATACTTAATATTGACCATGGCCATTTGTCGACAAACCTCCAAAATATTAGTAAATCTTCAGGATACCGAGGCAATTTCAATGGGGATTTCTCAAAACCCCCTATTCTCAGATAGGAAAACTTATCAAATTGGATATAAAAACTCCCAAAATTTGATACAAGAGAAATTGATTCATGAGAAAGGCACACTTCTGGATTTCCATCTAACTTCCTCACGACCTCCATTAAAAATGGATCGTTAACATGACAAAAATACCCATTTTAAATTATTTAGTGAACTGAGGGAAGCTTTTATACACAAGCATATTAGAAGCTAGGGTTCCTTGCGACTCCAACCCAGGCCAAAAAGATCTCTGACTAGCTACAATGTATGTCAGGCAAGAAATCATACATAAAGTAGTAGTCTTATGGAAATTAATTAATTTCTCATTCAAATGGAATCAAATAACTTTAGCCCAGTGAATAAAAATGTTCTCATCACAAATTATTAGGATAAACCGGCACATCCAATCCTTAAATGACTCAACTTGTGCATTTCCAACAACTCGGTGCAATAAAGAAATGGCATCTGCAATTTCTTCCTTGAAATGTATTCTTTTGAGTTTAGTCGACAGTTGCGACTTACCTTTCCTTTCTGACTTCAACTAGGTTTTGGCCATGGAGTTCTTACACCAGTCTTCATTCGCTTTGAAAAATTCACCTACCACTACGACATACATGTCTTCTATAGGTTCCCTTTTTGAAATCCTCAGCGTGCGGGAAATAGCTTCAGGAGAAATTTTTGCAATTACAGTCCCGTCCGTGGCTTTAATTTCCCATGTCTCTGGAATGTACCTTCTTGCACATGCACTTATCAAGTCCAAACTCAACAAAGCTTCTGGGAACCCTCCAATGTGAGCTAGCCTACTTTCTAACAATTTTACATCCAGCTCAGACTTCTCGTTACTCTCCAGGTGTGCCCAGAATTCTTCCAACTTAAGAGGTCTGAGCTCCATGTCCCTCATTCCGAGCCAACAATTTCCAATTCTAGACTACATGAAATCCCAACACATAAAGAAACACACAAACACCTGGAAGAGTAGATTGCAGAAGAAAGAAATGTAGCTAAAAAACTTAGCAAAAATTCTACCACCTCAAGTTATGTCATCAACAAGACATGTGTTTAATGTTGTATTAATACAGTTCTCTATTTGAATCCTTAGTAAAATAAACCCAAATATTTGTGCGCTTTTGAAAAACCTTGACAAGACATCTCCAGGTTGTCCCGTACACATCTTTAAATGAATAGGCGGCACCTCAAAACATGCAAAATGAACAATATGTTGCCCTATCACGAAACATCAAAACTTTAGAACCATAATAAGAGGTTATGAAGTTATGAAAACTTGCGACTCCGCGACAACACAAGATAGACCATTATACCAACACACTTGATGCTAAGAGGAAGACCAAGTCGGACTATCAGGTGGTTATAAAACTTATGAGCTCCCTGACATGGTTAAAGAACATTAGGTGCCAGCGACTGAGGTTATAAAACCTAAAGAATCCGTGACAAGAGGTTAGAAACTTAAAGAATACCATGACAAATGTTAAAATCAGGGCAAGGACTCCAGACTCGGATGAGATGAAGAGTCAAAAGACTAAGAAATATAAAGTTTCAAAAATTGCATAGTACATGATATGCCCACAGGTAACATTGGATTTGAATGGGGATAAGGACTGGTAGGACGCAAAGAATCTAAAAACCATGACACGAAGCCTTATTCATTGGGAAAATAGAGGAAAAACCAGAAAAACCAAAAACCAAACAAAACAAACAAAAACCTATGTACAAAGAGGAAACCAATGATTCATTTACTCAAGAAGTTTTAGATCTTGCCCATTGTAGGAAAGAGCTAGAACAGTGCCATTAGGATAACCCAATCGAAAAGCATGATCACCAATAACTTATTTGATCTTGAAAGGCCCTCTCTAGAGGGAATCAAATTTCTTATGTGCTCCTTTTGGCTCCCTTCTTCTATCCCAGAGGAGGACTGAATCACCAACTGTAAAATCTCTTTGCCTAGCTCTTTTATCAAAAAATTTCTTTACCGTCTGCTAATGTTTGGAAATTTTATCCACCACTAGCTCTCTTTGCTCCTCCAACTTGTTTAGATACATAATTCGATTCTCCAGTGCATTATGAAATTGGCCATCTTCTATAGCTTTCAACAAATTAAGTGCTGAAATCTCCAAGGATGTTGGTAAGGTACTATCAATGCCATATACTAACTAAAAGGGAGACATTCCAATATCCCTTTTATAAGTTACTCTATTAGCCCACAAAGCATCATATAAATTTTTGTGCCATCCCCTTTGATTCTCGTCCACCAACTTCTTGATAATGGAAATCAGGTTTTTATTGCTAGACTCGGCTTGCCCAGTTCCTTGGGGGTAATAATCAGACGAATGAGCAAGGATAATACCATAATCATAGTAGAAAAGAGTAATCTCAACAGAAGAGAATGAGCTAGCATTATCAGTGACAATTTTCTTGGGTACCCCAAACCTAGTCAAAATATTCTCTTTTAGAAAATCGAACATACGACCTCTATAGTAGTATGCTTAACTGGAACAACTTCAACCCATTTGGTAAAATAGTTTGTAGCAGTCAAGATATGTGTATGCCTTGCACTTGAACTTGGATTAATTGGACCAATGAAATCTAGGCCCCATTGCTGGAAAGGTTTGTCTATTACTATAGGCTTCAAAGGTAAAGCAACAAGTTGTGGCCTCCCAGTGAATTTCAAACACTTTTCACATTTTTATACCCATTCATAAGCATCTTTAAACATACCTGGCCAATAAAATCTATGAGAAAGGATCTTGACAGCTATTATAGAAGCCAAAAAATGTCCACCACAAGCTTCACTATGAAAGGCTTCTAATAACTTCTTCTACAACTCTTTATCAACACACCACAAGAAAATCCCATCCACCTTTCTTATACAAATTCCCTTCCCAGAGAACATACTTATTAGCTTTAAGCTTCAAATTCCTCTTTTCCCTAGATGAAAAATGTGATGGGAAATCACCATAAGTTAGTAAATAAGAAACATCAGAAAACCACTCATTGGTTGTACTTGTAAACAACACCAATGACAATTTCTCCTCTTCAACAGGTTCACTCTCAACAATCATTTTAGCCAAACCTTTTCCCCTAACTAGATTAGTGGGCTTAATATCTAGGTCATATTCTTGAACTTTGGCTATCCAAGATCCTCTCTTATTGCACCCAATATCTTGCTGAGTGAGTATACTCTTCACAACAATTTTAGGACCAAAAACAATTGTATGAGAACGAAGGATATAGAACCTGAAACTCTTAAGTGCTTTCACAACAACGTATGCATGTTTTTCAAGTGGAGAGTATTTAAGTTCATACTTCTTTAGAGGAGTTCTCATAAACGAGATGGGAACCTCAATACCTTGTTCATTTTTCTACAGTAAGATGGTTGAAAAAGTATGCTCGGAGGCATAGCTATATATGATGAATTTCTTAGCAAAATCAAGATGAACTAAGGTAGGAGTGTTTACAATTGCAATTTTAATATCTTCAAAAGATTTCTTTCCTTCACTTCTCCATTTAAATACGAGATGATTCTTCATCATATCAAAATAGGCTTTGTTAGCTTAGCAAAATTAGGTACAAATCTCCTTAGAAAATTCACTTGACCGAAGAAAGATCTAGTACCATCTTTGTTGGCAAGTAATCTCAACTACATGATCACCTTTACTCTTTCAAGATCCACTTTAATTCTATCCTTCAAAAAAATATGACCCAAGAGTTTTCCTTCTATCACAACAAAAACTAATTTCTTAGGGTTTAAGGAAATTCCCTCATCTCTGCAGCATTGCAGTATTACCTCCAAATCATGCAGGTGGTTAGTCCTCTTCTTAGAGAACATTGTTAGACCATCCAAATAGATCACAATGATTTTATTCCTCAAATACCCAAATGATAAATCCATCGCCATTTGAAAGGTTGCTCCTGCATTTATGAAACCAAAAGGCATTCTACTATATGAAAAAAAACCAACATGAGTAGTGAAAGTAGTTTTATGTTGATCCTCTGGGGCAACCTCTATCTGGTTATAACCAAAAAAACCATCAAGCATAGACATCATTTCAGAACTAGTAACAGTTTGCAAGATATGATCCATCATAGGTAATGGATAATTATCCTTTAAAGAAGCCTGATTTAAGTTCCTGAAATCAACACATATCCTTATTTCTCCATTTTTCTTCCTCATAGGAACTGTATTGGCTACCCATGTAGAATGGTGGATAGGATAAATAATTTTTTCCTTCAACATCTTATCAATCTCATTGAAAATAGCCTTTGCAACCTTGGGATTATAAGTCCGCTGCTTTTTCCTATAAGGTGCAAAGCCTGGCTTCCATGGTATCTTATGCTGCAATTCTCCATTCCTAAATTTCTTCAAATCAACATAGCAACATGCAAAAATATCTCTATAATTAATCAACAAAGAGATCAATGTCTCTCTCTCTTGAGAAGAACAACATTTACCAATGCAGACAATTTTGGGGTCATCTTCAGTACCAATATTAACCTTATCAAACTCAACAGATGACTCAACAAAAATCTCACTCTTTTGTTTCAAATATTGATCGTGTCTGTTGAATAAATCCTCGAGGGAGACTAAACCTTTAGGAATTTTGTTCCCTTTCAATTGAATAATCTCAGGTTGCTCTCCTCCACCAATTTTCCCTTCTAGGACTTCATTGCTTTTATCATTACTACCTTTGAAGAAAAGGTTAGCAAAAGATTCAAATTTCTCCAAAAATGCAATAATTTGTTGATCATTATTAAATACCTGCCAATGGTTTACATTGTTAGGGACACTAGGTCAATACACAATCTCAATCTGGTATGGATTATCTTTAAAATTAGGATGTGGTAAAATCAATGATGCCGAGACTGCTAGGGAATCAACCCTAGTGTTTTGGTCTCTTGGAACTGATTCTATAAAGAAGGCATCGAAATATTCTATACAATCCCAAACCCTATTCCTATAGTGCTTGAGTTGGCCATTTTTCACAGTGTAAACCTTCCTGATCTGCATAACCACTAGTTTGGAATCTCCCACTGCTCTTAATTGCTTAATACCCTTTTCTTTAGCTACACTTAGACCAAACAATAGGGATTCATACTTGGCTATGTTATTGGTATTATCAAATTCCAATTTGAAAGCAAAAGGGAAATTATAGCCATCTAGTGAAATCAAAAATACTCCTGCACCTGATCCAAAATTAGCACAACTTCCATCAAATTCCAGTGTCCACAATTCATTGATTAAATCTGGATTGACAAGGTTCAAGATTTCTTTTTTATCAAAAGTACACATGTAAGTACCTAGTGTTGTTTCAACAAATATAATATCTACCCTAGGACCACCAGACTTTAGGATAGTGAACTTGGCCTTGGGTTCAAGGTTTAATCATATTTTCTTCCCCTCCAATGGTATCAGGGCATGAGACCAATCCATTTGTATTTCCCCACCCAAGTCTTTACAAAAGATTCTACTCAAAAGCATCCCATAGCTGGCTGGGATATCAACAACTAATATGGTTAGTTTTAATCTCTTCTTAGGGAAAGAAACCAAGACTACTTGGTAATTTTTGATTTGACCTATAATAGGGACTGGAGAGCCATCCATAGAATAAAATTTTCCCTAGGAATATGTAAAAGATAAACCTAGAGCTTTGGCTTTTTGGGCAGGAATCACATTTTTTGAAGCTCCAAAATCAATAATGTAGTTTCTTAACCTAAAACCAACAATGTACAATGACACATATAAAGGTTCTAGTTTTGCAACAGGTTTTGATTGGGCTGGAACTTTCTCAATGAAATTGGTGCAGACTTGGTTTTCCACGGGGACTTCATACTCTGAGGACACTTGAGCATTGCATTGAGAGGATAAAGGTTCTTGTTTGATGTACTTGACCAGTCTATCTAACTCTACGGGATTGAGTCTTAAATATTCAGCTTGAGAAATCTGAACCTTTTTATTTTTACATGACTCAACTATATCAAATGAACTAGCAACAGGAGAATCAAAAGAATGTGTAGGGGTTACCTCAGTTGTATTTTTTGACACATTTTGTTCTAGCTTCTTTTGCTTTGTTAAGATAAACTTGGGGGATGATGATGAACCAGATGTTTCTCCTTTTGCATATTGAGCCCTAGTGAAAATGAAAATTTGGATCATCCACCCTTATATATACATCTTCTTTGGCCTCAGAATACGATACATATTCAACGAAATTCATGCCCGAGTCTTGAGATGGAATAGGATCTTCTGTACATAAGGTTCTTGTGGACATTCATTGGTTGACATCATTTGCATGAACCTAGCCATTTTTGGACAGGTAGCTACATCATGATTTGAAGTCAAGTGAAAATTGTAATGATTTCCCTTGCTTGAAGATGGGACACCTTCAATTGCCAGTCTTTGAGGTGGGGCACCCAAAGATAGTGTCTTATTGGGAACTCCATGATAACTGTAATCTTTACTATGGATGTCCTGATAAGGTGTTTGTGAAGGACCCTTTGGCATTTGTCTCTTAAGGGAAATTATATCATTAGCCAACCTTTGTATAATCGGGTCAGTAGAATTTGTTGGCAAAGGTTTACCAGTCTGTAATTATTTCTTCCATTTTCTTGCAACAATCAAATCATCTTCTATGGATATATCCAACTCTTGAGCAACATCCACATTAGCAGATCCTTCTCTTTTGATAGTAAAGCTTACATCTAGTGGTAGGGTGTTGATAAATATTTCCTTTAATAATTCATTTCCTGGCCTCATGTTTACATAAATCCTATTGAACAATTTGTTGAACTTAGCCACAAACTCCCTCATTGGTTCATGTACTTCTTTCTTCATAGATCCCAATTGAGCCACTAGGACTTGATCATTTTTTGCAGTCTTAAATCTATTTTCAAATATTGTTCTCAAAGTAGCCCAATTATTAATAGAACCATTTGGAAGGGAATAAAACCAATCGGAAACAACACCAGTTAGAGATTCTGCAAAAAGTCTCATAGCAACATCTTCATGTTTTATGGCGAGGATAGAGGAAGCAGTGAAGAAAGCTTGCATGTGTTCATCAAGAGAAACCTTTCCATCTCCACTGAATTTTGGTATGATTTTCCATGAATCGTTTGGAAAATCATGCAATTGAGCTCCAACTCCAAAGGTGAGGCGACCTATCATGACTCCCCAAGGGACAGGTCTAGGTTGAGCCATTACAACAGGATTATGGAGAGGAAAATTTATTTGCAAAGGAAGGACTATACCGTGTAAGAGAAGAGCTTGACGAGATGTATTAGAAACCCCAAGGGAACTAATTCTAGATGTGGGTGAAGGTGCTCTACTAGTAGATTTAACCTTTCAGTTAGGTGGAAAAGATGAGAAACCTACCACTTCTAGTAACTCAAAATATCTATCAACAATCCCTTTTTGTCTATCTCCCCTCGTATATCTTTTAGATGCTAGAGTTGAACAAGTAGAAGTAAATTATAGAGTCGCCAACTTCCACTTGCTAATGATTACATGGAAGATTTTTTCTATTGTTCAACTGGTTTCTTTGATTCACAACTTGATTTATAGGAGCTTGCACTGGAGGGGCCCTAACTCTTTTGGCTACAAGCACAAAATTCTCTACAAAAACAATTTCTTGAGAATTTTAAAAACGCATAACATTTTCTCTTATAATATCTCCAAGTTCTTCTTCCTCCAATACTTCATCAACTCTTTGATATTGGAGGTTGGTTCTTCTTTGCTTCCAAGCAAGTAACCGAAGACTAGTAATTATATCTTCTTGATCTCCAATTAACCAGTCTACGTTGGGTTGGAGAATAGGAGCATTACACCTTTGAAGAACCATAACTGAAAACTATAAAGCAACTCATAGCACAAAATTTATTTTTCTTAGTTATCCCCAATGGATTCGCCAAAAATTAGTTGGTTTATAGATTTGTCACCTAACTCTATATTCTTACACCCACGGAGATGAAAAATGTAATAATAGTTGAACCAGAATAATGATATTTCTTACCGATTCTCTGCTTATTTTACAAGGTGGCAGCTAACATTTAAGATATGCAATGAATAGAAATTCAGGCTTCTTTTAACCAGAAAGCAAAGAAAGGTGCAACTTTTAACCAGAAAGCTTTGAAAGGCATGCCAATATCAAACTATAAACTAAAGCACAAAGACTTGAATCACTTCAAAACTAATAAATTTATTTAACTGAACTCAACCATGTTGCCATAAGCATTCATTCAAAGATAAACATCTGATAGCAATGCAATCTAGTAAACGTTCAGAACACCAACATCAATAACCATTGGCAAGATATTTAGAATAAATGGAATAAATCCATACACCACAACACAAAGATCATGTCTACATGAACTTCACCATATGAGTTTCCACATTGGAAGATAACTATAAAACAAACTTGAAAGCATAAAAGAGTTTTGATCTAATGAGAAAAATCAAAGTTTTTCCCAAAAGATCCTAACTGCATCAGACAAACCCATATTTAAAGCATAAACCAATTGTCTATGGTAACAGTTTCTTGAAAACAACCGCACCCAAAAATTAAAAACAGTCTTTAACTTAAAAGAACTAAAATTAAAGAAAGTTTCATGAAATGCTAAAAATAAGTATGCATCACTTCTTCGCTTCATCTTCTTCATCTTCCAGAACTTTAACCGCTTCATGTTCCAACAACTTTTTCTATGCCTTCATCTTGGACCTATGATTTTGATATCTGGTAACAATTGCAAATATATCCTTGCTTCCTGGCGTTGTAGTAATCTGTAACCTGGTTCTCCATTTGCCCAAAGCAACTTTAGACTTGACCAACATTTCAGATCTTCTCTCTTCTCTAGATTTATAAGATTTTAGGTGGATCTACATACTACTGAGTTTTGAGAAGGACTCCCATGTCACCATAGTAGGATAAACTATTTCTTTATTGAATATCTCTCTAAACTTTAGAGAGATCTCTTTTATATCTAGAATGCTTTCATCAAACTCATAAGTAATTTCCACTCCCAGAATACGACAATCTTCTTTAATTTCCACCAAAATTTCAAAATATTGATCAAGTGTTTTATTAATTTCCTTCACCAGATTATCATACATATTCAATTTCCATTCCAATGAATCAGACTAGGAAGGGTATAAATCCTTAGGATTACTCAAAATTTTCTCACCAATTAATATTTTTTGATCCATAGAGATCAATTCTTTCATTTCTTGAGAGAGCGCATAGAGATTTGTTTGATCTTTTCTGACCTGTTGAAGTTTTGTTACTAACTCCTTCCTCTTGTTAATAACTCGAGTGTAAAAGAGTACAAATTTATTAAGAAAGAAGATAGCCTCCTGAGATATTTTATCAATCCCCTCACTAGTAGCTCTAGAATAGCTCAAATTCTTTTTAATTTACTCTATGGTGAGCACATCAATGCCTTCTACTTGAGAACTTGAGGCTTCATCAGATGTAGGAGTGGCCATGAAAGAAATAAAGTTACCCAAAGTAAGAACTTTAGATTGTAATTTTATATTTTCTTTCCTCTGTTCTTTCACTCTTTTAATCAAAACATTGACTGAATAATTGGCATGGTACACATCACCTTTGAGTGTTGGAGGCCCCATATCAACATGTGTGACTTTGTAGTCTGACTTTGTTATTTCATCTTCATTTAAATCCTTCATAGGTTCAACAATTTCTAACATTTCATTTCCAGAAGTGGCATCAGTCACCATCCTTGACATCCTCCTGGCTTTCTTAGGTTTTGAAGAGCTTTGAAGTAACTTTGCAATTGTATCCACTCCAACTGTCATTGTAGGAATATGTTTTCTCTTCTTCTCCACTGCTTTCTTCAACCATCCTAGGGAGGCTACTACTAGAATAGAATCTACATTTCCACTAACAATTTCTTTAGGGGCACTAGGAGTGATGGGTGAATTCTCAACCAGAGAAACAGACACTTCAGACAGAGGAGGGAAGATATTATCTTCGATAATCTGTTGAAAGATAGTTTCAAAGTCTCCAGGCACAAATTTTTCTTGACTGGTCTTTTTCTTAGGGGTAGGAGAAAGCACACTATTTTCTTCACAAAATGTCTTCAACTTGATTGTTTCTTCTGGCCTATCACCATCACCTCCTGATTGGGAATTTGCACTAGAGGACCTAATAGATGGTTTCCCCAATGATACACTTGCACCACATGCTTGCATAGACCCCTGTTCATTCTTCTGTGATGACTTAGGCTCTTGAATAGGACCAATTTTTTTTTTCCATTTCCTATCCAACCAGTCTTGAGTCGTTTTAAGCACTGGGGCAACACACACCCTCATATCTAAAATTTCAATTTGGTTCCAATCAACCCTAGGGTGAGATTTATCAAGAATTTTTTCATATTTAGGATCTACAATCACCAAATCCTCAACTACATTTTCAGGAATTTGAAATGACAGAACGAAAGCCTGTATCTGTTTTAGAGTTAACCTCATATAATCTCTTCTCAAAACTTCATTCTCATTGACACAATATTCCTAGAAACCTTCGATGGATGGGTGATGTTAATATAAGCTCCCTCCATAGAGATTCTGCTTCACAAAACCGTTACTGTCAAAATTAGCTCTCATAAACAGATATTGGAGGTTATATTCCTTGAGAACTCCTTCAGCTCCCCTGGCCACCTGGTTTGTTTTGCACATAAAAGAAGGGGTATTCAATGAGAATACATACCCTCATTTCCCCATGTTCGTATAGTTAATATTGACCATGGACATTTTTCAACAAAGCTCCAAAAATATCAGTAAATCTTTAGGATACCGAGGCAATTTCAATGGGGCTTTGTCAAAACCCCTATTCTCAGATAGGAAAACTTATCAAATTGGATATGAAAATTCCCAAAATTTGATACAAGAGAAATTGATTCAGGAGAAAGGCACACTTCTGGATTTTCAATTCAGGAGAAAGGCGCACTTCTGGATTTTCATCTAACTTCCTTACAACCTCCATTAAAAATGCATCATTAGCACAACAAAAATTGCCCATTCCAAATTGTTTAGTGAATTGAGGGAAGTGTTTATACACAGAAATATCATAAGCTGGGCTTCCTTGTGGCTCCAACCTAGGCTAGAAAGACCTCTGACTAGCTACAATGTACATCATGCAAGAACACATACAAAAGGCAACAATCTTATGGAAATTAATTAATTACTCATTCAAATGGAAGCAAATAACTTCAACCCAATTAATAAAAATGTTCTCATCATAGATTAGCAGGATAAATTGGCACATCCAATCCTTAAATGACTCAACTTGCACATTTCCAACAATGTGGTGCAATAAAGCAATGTCATTTGCAACTTCTTCCTTGAAATGTATTCTTTTGAGTTTAGTCAAAAATTGTGACTTACCTTTCCTTTCCAAATTCAACTAGGTTTTTTCCATGGAGTTCTTACACTAGTCTTCATTCGCTTTGAAAAATTCACCAGCCACTGTGATAAACATGTCTTCTATAGGTTCCCTTTCTAGAATCCTCAACGCATGGGGAACAACTTCAAGAGAAATTTTTGCAATTACAGTCCCATCTGCGGCTTTAATTTCCTGTGTCTCTGGAATGTACCTTCTTGCACATGCACTTATCAAGTCCACACTCAACACAAATTTTGGGAACCCTCCAACATGAGCTAGCCTGGTTTCTAACAGTTTTACATCCAGCTCATATTTCTTGTTACTCTCCAGGCGTGCCCAAAATTCTTCCAACTTAAAATGTTTGAGCTCTGTGTCCCTCATGCCGAGCCAATGATTTCCAATTCCACATTGCATGAAATCTCAACACATAAAGAAAAAACACAAACACTTGGAAGAGTAGATTGTAGAAGAAAGAAATGTAACTGAAAAACTGATAAAAAATTCTGCCACCTCAAGTTATGTCATCAACAAGACGTGTGTTTAATGCTATATTAATACGGTGCTCTATTTGATTCCTCGGTAAAAGAAACCCAAAGATTTGTGCGCTTTTGAAAACCCTTGAAAAGACATCTCTAGGTTGTTCGGTACACATCTTTAAATGAATAGGTGGTGCCTTGAAACACACGAAATGAACAATATGTCACCCTGTCGCGAAACATCAAAACTTTAGAACCACAATTGGAGGTTATGTAGTTATGAAAACTCCCAACTCTGCGACAACATGAGATAGACCATTATACCAACACACTTGACGTTGAGAGGAAGGCCAAGTCAGACTATCGGGTGGTTATAAAACTTACGAACTCTGTGACATGGTTAAAGAACATTAGGCACCAGTGATTGAGGTTATAAAACCTAAAGGATCCGTGACAAGAGGTTAGAAACTTAAAGAATCCCACGACAAAGGTTAAAATGAGGGCAAGGAATCCAAACTCGAATGAGATGAAGAGTCAAAAGACTAAGAAAAGTAAAGTTTCAAAAATTGCATAGTACATGATATACCCATGGGTAACAACAAGAAGCATTGAAATGTATTGAAAACAAGAGTCAAGCTACTAATTTAAGTGCTACACATAGAGAATTGATGACTATAATTTATAGTAAGAAAATATTAAATAAAATACAAGTTCAAGGAATTTTCCAATATCTAAATGTATCTAGGAGAATTGTTCAAAGATATATTATGAAGAGAAGTAAATTAGATAAAAGCATTGAAAATAATTGGGTAAATATTTGTAGGGTTCTCAAGAAAGATAGAATCTTAGAAGATGTATAGAAATAGGTAGTTGAATATTGGACCAAACAGTCATGTTTCTTCCAATAGAAGGGACACTACAAATAATATGTGAAGATGGTACCAAAATTTCTCATCCAAAACTATTTTTAGATACAACATATTGAGCTTTTTGAAGCATTCAAGCAAGAATTTTCACAGGTGAAGATTTGTCAAAGGATGCTTGAGAGATTACGACCATGTTTTGTACATTTAAATAAAGTACGTGAAACTTGTTGTCATTGAAATCATGTTGAATTTCATCTACACCTATAGTCATATAAAAAGCTATGATAGTACAATTAATCCAAATGTAGCCATCCTTGGAAATATAACACAAATTTTGAAGTCTGTTGTATGTCAAAAATAAGAATATTTAGATGAATTCAACATACAATGTATAAAAAATATATTTAATGATTATGAATATTTTGAAGAATCTTTTACAATTTAAGAATATTGATCATTCAATGTGATGAGCCTAGTTTTTGGTAGAATCTATAGTCTATTTGCTGGCTGATGTCTTGAACTTTGATGATTAAATGTTAGTATTTGCATAATGTTTCCCTCAAACCATTGACATTTGACATTATCCTATCTTTGCAAGTTTTAATGACATTTGGCATATTATGTGGGTTACCTATATTGATTTTGCATGTGGTCAATGAATGATTCTTAGAGTGGTTATAGATGTGCAGTTATTATGCATACTAACCTTGCCATGCAAATTTAATACGCTAAGTTGAGGAAGACATCGCTAGCTGGGCATGCACCATAACGACTAGCTCAGGAATCACTCTAAGTCAAAGGCGATTGATGGCAAAAGATTCTTCATGAAACTGAACATAACCGCCTTATTGTAGTGGAATTTAATGATCGAGCATGCATGGGCGTTACTGCTATGCTGAGTCTGCGTCTGACCTGATTCGATGCATATGTAACTGCCATCACTCCACTTTCCCCTATTTCCCCTAAATGGTGTCCTCCTAGTTGTGGACTTGACTACCTTTCTTAGCTGTAGTATAAATAATGATTTGATGCTCCTTCTTTAGAAGGTTGCACAATTTGATATTGTACTCTCATTCTCCAGTTTCAGTGATACAAATACATTAATCTTTTGTATGCATGATTTACAGTGAATAAAATAAAGTTATGAGTTTGAGCATTTGAGTTGTAAGTAGTTTAGAGGATACTTATCCAAGGGGGACCACTTGGTGAGTAATCCGTCTTCTTAGTTTAGCATTAGTTTAGTATTACTTGCTATTTAGTACTTAGTTAGAAATCTAGCATTGATTGTTCCTGCAGCCAATAGAAGTTCATTCTGTGTCTGTTCCTACAACCAAAGTAGACAGAGTAGTTTCCTGTTTATTGCTCAAATATTTATTCTTGTTATGCATTTCAGCTTAGTATAGTCGTTGATTGATATTCAACATTTGTCTCTTTCCCTTTCAAGCAATTTACTTTCAATATTGTGTTTCTTAGCTATAGAATGCAATGACTACTTTTAGTCCCTAGTGCACATACTGTGTTGACCCATTTCAAGTTCACGTCCTTGGGTTGACAAGTTAAATTCACCTTCATGATGATTGAGATAGCTATTCAGGTTAGATGTCCAATATTTGAGTCATGGCTGTAAAGGCTTAGTTATTAAAATCATTGTAGGAGGCAAACATTTTTGGCGCCGTTGCCGGGGATGGTGTCAAGCTAGGGAGTCTTTTGGAGTCATTGGTAGTTTTCCTTGCTGTAGTGTTTCTAGAATTTGTTCTTTGTATGTCCTCATTTAGGAAGTAATGAACCCCCCTTATTCTTTACCAATTCTTTGTGTGAGCTGACTGATAGTGAGTGATACCGCATGCATAGAGGAAGGAGAAGGGATGCTTATGGGAGATTCCTTCCTAACAATCCTAATCCATTCCAGCTAGTTGACTATCAAAATCTACCAGAAGAAGAAGAAGAAGATCCACACCCCTTTGCTGATACATATCCTACTCTGACTAGCTCTGAAGTCTCCTCTAAAGATCAAAATCAGCCTGAGAACCCCTTTTATTTGGAACAACATCAAGTAACCATGGGTGATGCAAATGGGAATAGACCCAACCAACCAGTTTTTCCTTTCCCCATTGTCCATTAGAATGAAGTTGACAACATCAAGAACATTCCTGCCTCAACACTCCTAAAGTCTTATGGATTTGTCACAGAAGATCCTGATACCTAGGTATGTGCAAGATCATCATGGAAAAAATAGACCCTTAAGTGGCAAAAAAAAAAGAAAAATCAGAGTTAGGCAACTTGACGTAAAAATTTGAATAAGTTATCTATATTATTTCAAAAATATGTAACAATAAAATATGTAGCAAATTGAATATAGTTTCTAAACTACTAGGTTTATTTTAAATAAAATAAACTCTATTTGGTGAAAATTTGAAATTTCAATGTAGTAGTACTTAAATTTCAAGGAAAAAATAAGGAGTCTGTCTGACCACCCTAACCACAATAAAATGATAATATTTTTTTATAAGATTTTAGATATAAGTAGAGGACTCATGTCTCGATGTGATGCATATTTTTATGTAATTTTTTTCCAAGTAAATAATTAATTATGAATTTTTTATTACAACTTTTAAAAAATAAAAAACTCGTATGTCTAACCACCTTAACTTGGTCAAAACTTCATGAAATTATATATATATATATATATATAATCCTATAGTATGTGAAGCATAGAATGTGACACATGTTTTGGATTCAAAAAATGTGATATCGTTTGAAAGCTATAGATGTTTTTCAACTAGCCTATCAATCAGGACTTTAGTTGCAATTCAAATAGAAAATGAATAATAATTATTTATTAAATTCAAAGTAAAGCATAATTTATATTGGTGGAAAGCTGAGAATCTCTTTTAAAAACCCTTTTTGTTTCATCAATTTTGGGTAAAATAAGTCGTCAGCCACATGGGCCATCATATCACTTACATATCGCCACTTTTTGGCCCATCATGATCCTGCACATACCCACCTTCTTATTTGAGTTTGACATACTTTGCAATAGTTATGATTATACTACTGATGCCCATAGGCTTAAGCTATTTCCTACCACTCTGAAAGAGGCTACATTAAGATGGTTCATGAGCCTAGGCGGAGATACTGTGGAAACTTGGGAAGACATGAAGACAAAATTCCTTGAGAAATACAAGGAATATTGTAGGGGCAGTGACATGAGAGGAGGTGACATTTTCAGGATGCAACAAAAGGAAGATGAGAGCCTAGAAGATTACATTGCAAGGTTCCTATTTTTCCTGCAAAAGTCCCCACACCATGCACTTAATGAGGAATCACAAAATTTGCTTTTCCTAAGAGGAATTAATGATAGCTGCACTAATTCCTTGGACCTCATGGGAGGAGGAGATATTTCCCAAGTCCCTTGGGAAGATATCAAGAAAATATGCCATAACTACTCTAGGGCAGCTTCAAAGAAAGGGAGAGCTTATCAATCTTCCATGGGTAGGTCAACTACCAGTGGAGTTTCAAGAATGGAGATCACTCATTTGCTGGTAGACTTTAAGCAAGACATTATAAAAAATATAGCTACTTAGCTAGATACACTTCAGGCCAAGAAGAAGCAAGAGGAGGCAGAGGCAATGTTGACAGAGTATTGTCCTCATTGCAGACAAAAGAAGAAGGACTGCAGATGCAAGATGGTAGGTAACCTGGAAAGCAAGCAGATTCCACTCGAGTTCAAGCCAATCCAGATTGAAGAAGACCAAGTCTACTATGTTACAGAAAGGAAGCCCTGGGCTCCAAGACAAGGTATGCTGCCAGATCCACTATCTTATGCTGGGCCATATTTTAATTTCTATTCATCTGGTAACCAATGGCAGCCCCCATACCCATCCAGTTATGGAGGATATCCATCTCAGACTTGGAGTAACCCTCCAAATGCTTGGCCCAATCATCAAAGTTCTCCAACCTAGTGGCAACAACCTCAGGGGAATTGGAAACAATTTCAAGGGCATTGGCAGCCACCTCCAAGAAATTGGAAGCAAATGAATCAATGGAGAGGAGGGTAGCAATGGCCTACTTAGAAAACCAATTACATGAAACCAACTTCTCAGCCCCAACAACCTGCTATAATTCCCCCATCTGCTAATCCAAGCTCGAATGCACCTAAATCCACTCAACTACCAACTCAACCCACACCCAATCCAAATAATAAACCACAACAACAACCTGCATATTTTGCAATTCAAATCAATTCCCTGCATATGCTGTGAGTGTAAGTGATATCCACCTGTGTTTAGGAACCACTCTTCCAGCCCCTTCCAAGCCCATCATTATTGAGATTACTATGGAAGAGGAGGAGCCTCTGAATGACCCTATTCAGCCAAATGCACCTAAAAATCCTGAACCAGTCCAAGCCAAGCAGACCAAGCAAGAACCACCATTTCCTCAGAGATTGGAAGTTTCCAAGAAGAAAGAAGAAAAGGAGGATACCACCTTTGATATCTTGGATCAACTAAAGCATATATGTGTTCAGATACCCCTATTTCAGGCCCTAAAGGATGTTCCAATCTATGGTAAAGTAATCAAAGAAGCCTATCTCAAGAAGCCAGGTAGGAAAAAGAAAGACCCAACTACAATTCATGTGGTGGGCCAGCTAGCTGATATCATGTTGGGAAAAGTGACTATTCCCAAATATAATGACCTAGGTAGTCCTGTGGTAGCAGTTGTCATAAACGGGATCCAAGTGAAGAATGCTCTGATTGATTTAGAGGTAGCAATCAATGTAATGACCAAAGACATCATGTAACAACTAAACATTGCATGTATGAGATCTACTCCTACTATTCTGCAGCTTGCTGATAGCTCTACTGTTAAGCTTGATGATGTAGTGGAAGATCTTGTGGAAGTTCTAGACTCCTGGGAGTACCTAGTATATTTTATGATTCTTTCTCCTAAGGCTACACTAGGTGGGTATCCCATCATTCTTGGAAGGCCTTGGTTAGCAACTGCAGATGTATACATTGGATGTCGGTCAAGTGACATGACCATTTTAGATGGGAGGAGCACTAAAAATTTCATTCTTTATCCACCTGCTCAGCCATCTCATGATGAAGATAATCCTGTATGGCCACAAGTTGGTGAAGAGGCCGAGGAAGTTAATTTTGTGGCACAACTTATGATGCTAGGAAGAAGCTCTTACATACAAATCCAAGATGAGGATGAAGTGTTGGCTAACATCATTCAAAACCTTTATGAAGTGGAGGAAGCATCATCTTCTACTTCAGTCAGGACACTTCTGCCTGCTCTTCCTACAACCGCTGTTCCTGCAAACGTTCTTCCTGCAAATGATCTTCCTGTAGCCACTGTTCTTGCAAACATCCTTCCTACAGATGATCTTCCTGTAACCACTCTTCCTACAAATACTGTTCCTTCAGAAATAATTCCTGTAGCAACAGGTATGTTCCATACATTGCTGCTATATGAACTAAAGGTACCATGTATTAATGAAGCAACCATGATAGAGTTAACTGCACAAGTCCAGGTGTTAGAAGGAAAATATCTAAATGTTAATAGTAAATTGAACGAAGAGGAACAATTGTTATTGGAAAACCTATTAAGGATCCATCAACATGCATTTGCATGGGATTATCATGATATGAAGGAACTGGATCCTAAACTTCATACACATAGAATTTATATCAGAGATGATTGCACTCCAGTAAGACAACCACAAAGAAGAATTAACCCTACACTAAGAGAGATTGTGAAAGGAGAATTGTAGAAATTACTAGATGTAAGATTTATCTACCCCATTTCAGACAGTCAATGGGTGTCGCCATTAGTGATTGTTCCCAAAAAAGGAGGGAAATGGCGAGTTTGTGTTGATTATAGGGAACTTAATGCTGCCACCAAGAAGGATCACTTCCCTTTACCCTTCATTGATCAAGTTTTGGACACACTTGCAGGTAAGCAATACTTCTCTTTTCTAGATGGATTCAACGGATACAACCAAATCTAAATTGCACCAGAAGACCAGGAGAAGACTACATTTACCTATTCATGGGGGACCTATGCCTATTCGGTACTCCCATTTGGCTTGTACAATGCACCTGCAACTTTCTAGAGGGCAGTCATTAGCATATTCTTAGACATTTCTCCCGATTGCATGGAAATCTATATGGACGACTTCACCACTTATGGCATTGATTTTAATTAGGCATTGGAGAATCTCAGGAGAGTCCTACAAAGATGTGAAGACCAAAACTTGTCCTTAAATAGTGAAAATTGTTTCATGATGATGCAAGAGGATGTAGTTCTTGGCCACTACATCTCCCACAAGGGAATTCAAGTAGATCCTACAAAAATTGAGGTAATCACAAATCTTTCTACACCTACAAAACAAAAGGATGTTAGGAGTTTCTTAGGCCATGCAGGATATTATAGGCATTTCATCAAAGATTTCAACAAGCTAGAAACACCATTGTACACTCTTCTCACTAAACATGCCAAAAAAATTTCAGTGGACTGAAGCTTGTGACAAGGCATTTTCCGACTTGAAGGAAAATTTGACTCATGCTCCTGTACTCAAGGGACCTAATTGGAGCTTCCTTTCCACATCCATATTGATGCATTAGATTATGCCATAGGAGCAGTCTTAAGATAGAAAGGATCTGTTGAAAATGCTATTTACTTTGTCAGCAAAATTTTTCAAAGAGTTGAATTCAATTATACAGTGACAGAGAAAGAGATGCTGGAAGTCATCTATGCACTAAACAAATTCAGACATTACATAACAGGCTACCAAATCTTTGTACACACTGATCATGCAACCATTAGATATCTCATGAATAAATCTTTGATCATAGATAGATTGACAAGATGGTTATTATTGATGCAGAAGTTTGATATAACCATGGTGGATAATCTAAGGAAGGCCAATGTTGTTGCAAATTTTCTTTCAAGACTAACTACATCAGAAGACAATCAACCTATAGATGACTCTTTTCCTGATCAACATCTATTCTCCCTCAGTGTGCAAACACCTTGGTATGCTGACATAGCCAATTACTTGGTCACAAGTAGAGTTCCTTCTCACTTCTCCCCAAAAGAGAAAAGGGCACTTATTGATTTTTTCTTTTCTTTTCTCTTGGATTGCTAGATGTTTGTTTTATACTGAACCTGACCACGTCATGAGGAGATGTGTGAGAGAAGATGAGACATATGAAATCTTGCATGCATGTCACAATGAACCATGTGGAGGACACTTTTTAGCCAAGAGGACAACAATGAAGATTTTGAACACAGGGTATTATTGGCCAACACTCCAGAAGGATGCAGGAAGGTATACCAAAAAATGTGATAGATGTCAAAGGATGGGTAGACCAACCAGATTTGATGAAATGCCACTTTTCCCTCAGGTAGTAATCACTCTCTTTGACAAGTGGGATTGGATTTTGTGGGGCCAATTGACCCTCCATCAAATGGTAAGTCTTATATATTGGTATGCACTGATTATGTGACAAAATGGGTAGAAGTTACGACCATGAAACATGCAAGAGATAACAAGGTTGCAAAATTTATTTATGAAGAGATTTTCACAAGATATGGAGTCACAAGAGAAATAGTGATTGATCGAGGGCCACAATTCACATCAACTCTTGTTGCAACACTAGTGAATGAGTACAATATAAGGCACATGAAGTCTACTTCTTATCACCCCTAGGCTAATGGCCAAGTTGAGGTGACCAACCGAGAAATTGAAGCCATTCTAACTAAAACAATAGCTGTCCATAGAAAGGATTAGGAAAATAGATTACCAGAAGCTATTTGGGCCTATAGGACAACTTGGAAAATAGCTACAGGCTTTACACCATTTGAGTTGCTGTATGGAAAGACAACTATGATTCTAGTTGAATTTGAACATAAGACTTTGTGAACTGCAGTAGATTTGGGGATGAATATTTCTGAGGCATAGAGATAAAGAATCATGCAGCTAAATGCTTTGGATGAAATGAGAAGAGAAACCTTGCAACATACAAAAGTAGTGCAGAATCAGAGGATCAAGTAGTATGAAAAATTTATCAGGGACAATAAATTCAAACCAAGAGATTGGGCATTGCTCTACGACTCAAGATACTAGGACAATGCAGGAAAATTGCAGACAAGGTGGATAGGACCATATGAAGTTGCTGAGGTATTTCCTAATGGAATTGTTCAACTTACTACCATTGACCTTGTTAGATTCAAATTACTTGTAAATGGTCATCGCTTTAGGTTATACCACAAGCCAACTTCCAAAGAAGAGTTCTTGCGACAATTCATCTAGCATTCAACACCAGAACTTCCTGCAGCCGAAGGAAGTGGATCTAGTGTCCCTCCTTCTGGCTAATTAAGGTATTTATTTTTCATAATAAATACTTTCACTTATGTGGATGTCCATTTCTTCATCCATCCGCCCATCCACCCATCCATTACCACCTTTCTCTCTCTTCCATCACTTCATTCCACCTCACCTCATTTGACTTCATTTATTGCTCAATTTATTTCTCTACAAGGTGAGCGTTGCTTTATTCACGATCTTTGCAACAAATATTCCACACATTCAAGTATGTGCACATTAATTTCTATCTTTAATCATCTTTTAAGTGCATTCATTTAATCACTGTTTGTTAGTATAGATATTCACATAAATGCCATTATTACCTGTCAATCGCCACTCCCATCTCACATGTGCAGAAACATGTCCAAATTTGGGTTGGGGGAAGGGAAAAGAAAAAGATGTAAATATTTTGTGAATTTATTGCCCATGTGTCAAATCATATTAGGCTGCATCAGAAATTTTAAAATGAGCTGATTTGAAATCCAAGTGAAAGGATGGCTTGCATGTGTGAAGTGGCAATAACTGTAGCCTCCATTTCTTCCTATCATATTTTTCCTTTATCACTCCTTTTCTTGCCATTATTACCCTGTCGTAATCTTGAGTTGCAAGCAAGAAGGAAAAACAAAAGAAAGGAAATTCAGTCAACATTGGCACTAGAAATTTAGCAGGTTAGTACTACAATTTAGCAGATACTACAGGAAAGTGCATTTGATTTTCAGACGAGAATTGTAGGAAAGAGTTGTAGAGCATTTGTTTGATTGCAGAGAATGGGAGGTGAGTTAATTCGAAATGAACCCAAAGTGCATGATATTTTACTGTAGGATGCACAGTGCCTAGCAAAATTTAAAAATTGTGGATGGTTAGATTAATTCTTGAAGCTAGATGGATTTGATGAAAGCATTGCCTTTGAATTTTCCTAGACATTTTTAGAAGGAAATGCCATAGTAAAAGGGTTGGAAGTTGTGGAAATAGAGGAAATAATTGTAGAGGTCACAGGGTTACCTGCTAATGGTGAAAGTTACCCAGCTTCCAGAGACGCCATATCAACTAGGGCCGAGTTTACAAAGCCAAATGACCCCCCATTGAGAATAGACAAACATGGTGCAAAGAGAATGTATCTGCCCGAGCCATGGAAGCAAATAGCTCTATATGTTATCAAATACATCACTTGTGAGGGTCATCAGTCAAACTTGCATTCTATCCACTTCAAGCTTTTGAATCACATGAGGCACAAAAGGAGGATGAATGTGCCCAATGTGTTGTACAATCTTCTGTCACTTATGGTGGCTGAGACCCAAAAAGGTAGGGATAATTCTATTTCCCACCATTTCCTGATTAAATTGTTAGTTGAAAAGTCTCTGCATGATTGAATAACTTGGGATGAATTTATAAATGTTGATCAAATTAGACCTGAGCAGTTGCAACGTAGGGTTTTACCTGAATCTCGTAGGTCTAGCAAGAGAGTGAGCACGACTGGAACCATTCCTAGTGCTTCAACCTATAGTGCTAGCTCTAGTGTGAATCATCCTGCAGTAGAAGAAACCATAGAAATTAGTTCTTCTGGAACAAAGCACTCAGAAAAATAAAGCTCTTCCTTAGATTTTGATGATGACGTTCCTCTTGAAGCCCTGATGAAAACTAGGGCACAATAAAGAGAGGTAGAAATGAGAAAAGGGAAGGTTAAGACACAACCTATAGAAAGAAAAGTGCCAAGTTCTAAGAAGAGGAAGGCTGATACTGGTCATCCTGCAGCCAAAGGAAAACATGAGAGACCTCATAGGAAATCAAGACCAGCTGGGCTTGCAATTAGTACGCCTCCACAGGAAACCCCTAAACCTGGTGAGACCTCACATGAGGAGCCTGAAGCTCTAATAGAGCAGGAGAATGTTGAAGAAGAATAAGACATATTTATGGGAGCAACAAATATAACATTGGCCAATCTTGCTAACATTGTAGAAGAATTGGAGGAAAATTAGAACTTCCTGCAACATGAGCAAGAGATCCTGTAGCATGAGCAAGAGGTCCTGTAGCATGAGCAAGAAGTCTTGCAACATGAAGTCCTGCAGCAACAGCTAGAACCAGAGTAGGAGTTCCTGCAACCATAGCAAGAACAAGAGTCCCTGCAACAAAAGGAAGAAGAAACAACACCCTTGTAGCCAAAGATAACTGGACAACCTGAGTCCATGCATATAGTGCCTTATGAGGAGCCACCATAAAAAAAAAGACTTGTAGGCATTCATAATCCTCCCGGTTTCACAGTACATGCTGCAATTTTGAATTTATGGAAATAAATACAAATAAGGGAGGAAGAATGGAAAAGAGAAAAATGGAAATTGGAGGAAATTCAAAAGAAGGATGAGGAAATCGAGGTTAAAAATGTATAAATTTCCACCCTGAAGCAAAGGGTGGATGATATGGAAGCTTTGGCACCTCATATTTTGGAATGTAGGACTCCTCCAAGGGTCTATGCTCTGCTCCTGAAAGAGAAGTATCTCTCTTTTAAGATGTCAAGGATTGCCTCAGGTTTGAATCCTTCTATTGATACCCCTATGGATTTTTTCAATGCTTATAGGATTGCCTCCCCTGAAATGAAGAATTTGCTATGTGAATTTTATTTGCATAATTATGCTGTCACAAAAGACCATGATTGGAATCCGTTGCTATATGTTGGGGATGTTCAATTGAGAGAATTCATGTCTTGGGTGCAAAATGAGATTAGTTGGGGACAACAACATGGTGATTATAACCAATTGGAGTATGATATCCCTCTGCTTGTTAGAGTTGAATCAAGCAACCCAAGAGATATTTACAGAGAATGGCACATAATGCTGCTCAGACAAAGTTATGGCAATAGGATTATGCCTTGGATTGAGGTAGTTTACAGTGAGTATGAGGAAAAGACAATAGCAAAGGAGGAAACCGTAAGGAGATGTTTATTCAAAAGATGGAATAATTTGACTGATGAGCTGAAACAGACTGAGCCTCATTCCATCCACAATTATGCTGCAACACTAAAGAGGATTGATAGGAATATTTAGATTGGGAGAACTCAGGGATGGTCTTGGCTTCCCCTGACTTTCCAACCACCCATGCTCATGTGGCCCGTGCCAAATTTCAAATTCTACCAGTATGAAATTGCTGCAGAAAGGCAGAGATGGGACAAATTTGACAGATTGGGAGAGTTCTATTGGGATCCTGATTCACGCACTGCAACCACTGATGTTGGATAGCTCTCAGTTGCAAATTTTAGAGCCTTGACTAAGAAGAAGAACAACTCTTCCCCTACTGGAGGGCCAACAAAATGTTAGGTTGGGGGGAGTGATGAGCCTAGTTTTTGGTCTAGTTTTGGGTAGAATCTATAGTCTATTTGTTGGCTAATGTCATGAACTTTGATGATTAAATTTTGGTATTTGCATAATGTTTCCCTCAAACCATTAACATTTGACATTATCCTATCTGTGCAAGCTTTAATGACATTTGGCATATTATGTGGGTTACCTATATTGATTTTGCGTGTGGTTAATGAATGATTCTTAGAGTGGATATAGATGTGTAGTTATTATGCATACTGACCTTGCCATGTAGATTTAATATTCTAAGTTGAGGAAGACACCGCCAGCTGGGCATGCACCATAATGACTAGCTGAGGAATCGCTCAAAGTCAAAGGAAGTCGATGAAAAAAGATTCTTCATGCAACTGAACGAAACCACCTTGTTGTAGTGGAATTTAATGATCGATCATGCATGGGTGTTATTGTTGTGTTGAGTCTGCGTCTGACCTGCATGTCTGACCGAATTCCATGCATGTGCAACCACCATCACTCCACTTTCCCCTATTTTCCCTAAATGGCGTCCTCCCAATCGTGGAGTTGACTTCCTTGCTTAGCTGTAGTATAAATAATGATTTGATGCTCCTTCTTTAGAAGATTGCATAATTTGATATTGTACTCTCATTCTCTAGTTTTAGTGATACAAATACATTACTCTTTTGTATGCATGATTTACAATGAATAAAATAAAGTTCTGAGTTCGAGCATTTGAGTTCTTAGTAGTTTAGAGGATACTTATCCAAGGGGACCCACTTGGTGAGTAATCCGTCTTCTTAGTTTAACATTAGTTTAGTATTACTTTCTGTTTAGTACTTAGTTAGAAATCTGGCATTGACTGTTCTTGCAGCCACTAAAAGTCCATTCTGTGTGTGTTCCTCCAGCCAAAGTAGACATAGTAGTTTCCTGTTTGTTGCTAAGATCTTTATTCTTGTTATGCATTTTATCTTAGTATAGTCATTGATTGATATTCAACATTTGTCTCTTGCTAGAAACAAAGATCTGAAATGCAAACCAGAAAAGCCTTTCACAGATTAGAAAAACAAAAGAGCAGAGCTATTGCAAAAAGATGTGCAACATAATATTATTTAGGAATTCATAATTACATGAGATGATTTGCTTTATAAAAGCAAAGTATGCATAACCCTAATCTTATCTTGAGCAACAAGATAGCTCAATAAGATAATGATGAGAATAACTAACCTAGGAATTAAATATTTCCTAAGTAAATTTATGCAAGTGTAATTAAATATTAATTACACCAACACCCCCCCATAAGTGCAACTTAGGGAGACTAAAAAAATATGCACCTAAAAACTAAGATGAATGCAAGAAAGCATGAATGGGTCTCGACAACAAGGCCTGATCAGGTATCCAATTACAAATGCAATAATGAGGTAGAGAAGGAAAACCCAGTGGGACAAAACCCCCCTACAATGAGATGACTGCTGCAAGAAGCACTGGAAGAACACTGTGGAGTAACACTGGAACCACAATCCAACAAGCAAGGAAAGATACTTCTATCTACAACTGAAACCAAAAACGAAATCATGATAATGCGACAACAGACCCGATGCCACGAAACACTGGAAAACTCACAAACTGGAACAACCTTGGAATCTGTGAAGCAACAATAGATGAAATGATGACAGAATCTGGAATAATGATAAACTTGGGACAGATACAGAAAAAAGTGCATGGACAGAAAAATATAGCTCCTCAATACCTTTCCAATGCCACAAAGAAGACGAAAATCGGAGATCGTGGCAAAAAGTTATGAGCTCGGAAGCCATAAATGAACATCTGAATTCAAACAGAAATAAATGTAGATAAACATAAAAATAATAAAAAATAACCTACACCACTGGAAAGTCTTGGAACCAGCTTTCCGACGATATCTTGTTTGCCTAATTTCGATACCGTATGCCCAAGTTATGCCAAAAAGAAAAAAAGTACTCTTTTAGGGCAAATCAGGGCTAGGAGGGGGCAAAGAGGGCCATATGGCCGATGATGTCATGCTGATGTCAGCACTTCACAGGAAAAAAATTGATGGCCTGGAGGCCATCGGGACAAAAAAATGCCCCCCCCCGGAAAAAAAATCGCAGTTGCCGGAAAAATGCGAGGTTGCCTGAATATTCCCTGGTTTGGCGGAATATTCTGCTGCTGGCAGGGGCTGAATCGCGCAGAGGTCTTGGTCTCCATATGACCGCTGGCGGGTGCTCGGAGGCTGCTGGGGGTTGGTCGTGGCCCCCGATCACCAATGTGACTGGGGCAGGTGCTGAAGGAGCCCGCGGGGGCTGCACAGAGCCGGCGGCGGACCAGTGGCCGCCGGGTAGTGAGATCCTTTTGAACTGGGAGCGCTGACGGGAAAACTAAAAAAAACAATTTTTAATTTTTTTTCTCAATTTTCGTGCCTCGGGGAGCGTGTTGGGGAGGCCGTACGACCCCCTAGGCAAATTGTTTTTGCCTTCCAGACCAACTTCACCAAAATCGACAAAACGAAAGGTGATCTTAGGGTTTTTGGCCGTTGCGAACGCGATGGTGACCTCCGTTTGTGCCCAAAATGCTCCAAAATTTTGGCTACCTCCAGAACTTGCAAAAAATCTCCCAGCCCGAAACCCTCACAGATCTGGCAAATGATGGCCAAAATTTGCAAAATAAAAGCCAATATTGACTTTTCCTAGCACTCTGAACCCAATGGTGAAGCCCGATCTGATCCAAAATGCCTCATAAATGAACTCAAGGCATGATACCCTCGAGGAATCCTGAACGAAATCTGTAATGATTTTCTCAAAAAAGTCTGAGAAGGGGTTGCAAATCAAGGCTCTGATACCATGTTAGAAACCAAGATCTGAAATGCAAACTAGAAAAGCCTTCCACAGAAGAGAAAAAAAAGAGCAGAGCTATTGCAAAAAGATGTGCAACATAATATTATTCAGGAATTCATAATTACATGAGATGATTTGCTTTATAAAAGCAAAGTATGCATAACCCTAATATTATCTTGAGCAACAAGATAGCTCAATAAGATAATGATGAGAATAATTAACCTAGGAATTAAATATTACCTAAGTAAAGTTATGCAAGTGTAATTAAATATTAATTACACCAACATCTCTTTCCCTTTAAAGCAATTTACTTTCAATATTGTGTTTCTTAGTTGTAGAATGCAATGGCTACTTTGAGTCCCTAGTGCACATACATTGTTGACCCATTTGAAGTTCATGTCCCTGGGTTGACAAGTTAAATGCAACTTCATGATGATTGAGATAGCTATTCAGGTTAGATGTCCAATCTCCGAGTCATGGCCGTAAAGTCTTAGTTATTAAAATCATTGTAGGAGGCCAACACAATGCAAGTTATTTGGAAGAGTTTTGAATATGAGAAATACTCAACGAAGTCAAGAGTTGAGTCTAACAAAATTATTCCGAAAGAGAGTGAATTTTATTACAATGAGTTTATGAATTAATTTCATGATATCATATATCCACATATCCAACATTGTCATAATCTAGGTTCTATTATGAATTTAGTTATGTTTAACCCATTCCTATTCCCTAATTCATTGTCTTCTCTAGAATTTGCAAGTTACTCTTGACATTGCATTAAATCTTTCGCCTCACCCCTATATGTTGATTTAATTTCTTTAGCTAATAAGGTTGGGATTTTTTATGTTCGTGTGTCTTGAGTATTATCATATCTTTTTAATTTTAATTTTAGAATTAGTATTTATTCTTCATTCTTCATGCAATCTACATATCTTAACAAATTCATTAATTTCTATCTAGAATCATATTCGTGTAGTGTTATGCCTTATTTCAAAAGATAAAATTTACTATGCACTCTTTTCTCCTTCAATATATCTAGCTCTTTAATATATCTAGTTCTTTAATATGTACTTATATATATTGGAATAGAATAACATAGACCATGTATATTGAAAATCCTTTAAATATTTATGAATGACATGTATTTCTATTTATGTTTTTACGAATGACATCTTGACCTAGATTTTTACATGAATTCAACATATATTTCTAAATAAAATCTATATTATAGACCACTAGAAATTGTGACCGACATTAATATTTTTCTTTAAAAGCATAATTTGAAAATCAAAAGTATACTTATCAAATTTATGTATGTTGATGAGAGTCAATATATCAATTTAAATAGAACATTTGAAAATTTTAGCATAACCAAATGTACATACTTAGATGAAATAGTTTTTAAATAATAATTCATAATGTTCATAAAACATATAAAACATGCCATGTATATATATCAATAATGAAAATGAGATCCAAGATGTTCTAGTTGTACATACAACATAAAAAATCATAAATCAATAATGCTTGTTTAAGGAAAAGGTCCTGCACAGATTTTATGACTGATGATGCATTTGTCAAGATAGATGTATTCAAAGAATATGTGTGGAGGAAAAAGAAAGATGAATTTGAGGATAAGGTAAAGGAGGAAATGGATAAGTCCCTAGAGTTTCCTAGGGAGGTTATTGCTTCAAGAGTAGTTGCAGACATGAGAGAAAAACAAAAGGAGCTAACTCCTTAGGAAGGTAGAAGGATTGTAAGAGAAAGTGGTTTACTTCTCTTACCAAAATGGGACATAGCATCAACCATTTTCTTTGATACTATGAGGAAGAAAAACTCACAAGTATTTGCTACTAATGAAGACACCATGTGTGCACTACAATGTTTCACATTCTATACACAGTGGGATACACTTGCTATATGGGATTTGGTCCCTAATACAAATAAGCATAAAGTGGCAGAGCCTGGAGGAGACCTAATAGGTGGTCTCATAATAAAAAGGGTTTCAAAGGATAGAAAAACTGAAAATAACAGTTGAAATGCTGCAAAGTCAATAACCAGTGCAACTAGTGCAGGCAGTTGTTCCATCACCTTCCCCTCCAACTCAGTCACCTCCTCCAACATCTTTGGGGATGGTTGTATATGAAGATAGACCAATTATAGAGCTTGTTCCAAGCACATTAGCTAGACCTCCTCCTAGAGCAAGAGTAAGCAGAAGAGAGCTGATTCAACAACTAAGGGTGTATGAGGAATTGTTTGAATTGTATGATGAAAATAATGTACTTATTGTTTCTAATGTTATTAAACACTACATGGGAAAAACAATAAAAGGAGTGATTATTGTTCATTCAAAATATTCTTTAATGTTTGATGCAATAAGGATGTTCAAAGGGGATAGATCAATAGCTATCCCATTGATGCAAATATGGGTACCTAGGCTTAGTCCATTCACTGGCATGGTTGTAGGGTCTACTCATGAGCTTAATAAGCCACCATAATTTTCCCCCACATTCAAGATAGTGAAAGGAATTGTTGATTGTCAGGGATTAGTGGATCCACTTGAGAAAAGAATTAGGGAGCTACTCCAACAGTTTGATGAGAATGATCTTGGCCTCTTGCCAAACAACCTGGATGGCAATGGAGCTGTAAAAACATATGAGCAGTGGAGAGCACAGATGGACAATGTCATAGCTACAAAGGTTGTTTTGATATGTGAGGGTGGAGATGTTAGGATTGATATGTTAAAAAACAACATGGATAAATTATCATTCACCAATAAATTCTTGGAGGAATTTGACAAGGATGCAAATCGGGTAGTAAAGAAATATGACCCATACATGACTAAATTGGATGAACTTATGGAATTTAATTGGCCATTTGAATAAGATTATGAGGTTTGGGACAAAAAGTATAATTAGATACCTGACTAGTAGAGATTCTTGGTGAAGTTGACATATTTTTGTATTTTTTCACAATCAAGATTTCCAAAAGTTTTCAACATCGATGGAAAAAGGGTTTTGTCTTCTTGTACAACAAGGTTTTTTCCTTCACCTACCAGCTCAAGCTTTCCTGGGTCAACATCAAGAAGAATGAAGAAAAGGTGCGTACAAGAACCACCAATCCACATCAAAGGCTCTTTTGGAGGGACAATCGGTAACTAAGAGTAAATATAACTATTTTTTTCCCTTGGCATATTCCATCCATGAGCAAGTAGTTGTACTTGTATTTTTGAAATGTAAATGAATGTCAATTGAAAATATGACATGTGTAATGACCCGAAGCTTGTTGCTCCCTTGTATTATAAAAGGGAATTCAAGGTCATTTGCACAGGATGATTGATCAATTTTGGAGAATTTTGTAATACAAATAAACAGAAAATAAAGTCTGTCATTTTCTAGGTTATTGAGTCTAGTTTTTGTTAATTTTGAAATAATTGTATGAAAGTACTATCATTTTTGAATACAATGACATATTTCTGAAGCCAATCTTCTCCTTTTGTATACTTCACATTGGTTATGAATGAAATGAATCAAAGATGTTTCAATTCGTCTCCATTGTCTTTGCTTTGGATGCTTATCTTCTATTAATGCTCTTATTCAAATAATAAGTTAAATGTTTTAATAGGGATAAATATTTGTGTGGATGTATACAAGGATCTTATAAGTATAATTGGTTAATATTTTTGAGTTTAATGGTGTAATACATCATTAAATAGATTTGTTATGTTAGGGGGAACACTATTATGCATTTTCAATTACTGTAATGGTTATGACTTTATACCCTAGATTAAGTCTTTAATCATTAAAGTTGTATCCATATTGTATCTCCAGGGTCTTTCACACACATAAACATTCTAAATCTTTAAATTTAGTTACGATTGTTGTTGAAGGGTTTTATGAAGTATCATGTTCTACTGCTATGAAATGTTAAATGCTTAAAGAGATTGCTAGATCTTTGCATTTCTATAATTTTCAAGCAATTATGTGTAGGGTATATCTATTGTTTACAATCTTTAGGATAAATTGGCACACGAGATCTTGAGAACATTGTATGGGATCACCCTCCCAGGTTTATAGAGCCCAAAGTGTAGAGGGAAAGTTATTTTAACTTTCACTTGTTTGTTGGACAATCCCTCCAGATAATTGAATATTGGCAGTGGCAAAACCATAGATTATCTGTGAGATCTGGTTGGGAATTATAAACAACCAACATATTTGATGCATCAGAAACACATCACACCAGTAGATGTAAAATAGAAAGGAGAAGAGATATAATATTTTTTTGGTAAATCTGTAAGAAAAGAAGGATAAAATGTGTTTCAATGATTGAGCCAACCCAGTTAAATGGGCCTTCAAGAAATCACTCCAGTTGTCCTTTATGATAAGACCCACATTACACCTTTTGAACTGAATCTTATTCTTAAATAGGATGATCAAGAGATTCTAGACCTAGGGCTTGTGTGAACATTTAGGTTTCCATGTAGAATCATAATAGCCACATTTTTAAACATTCCCTTAGGACTTGGATAAATATACTGACAACCCAATAAAATATTATTAATAATTAGGAGGGCATCACTTTTACTAATGCAAAAAAAAATTATTACAAAAATATTATTGCATATTCCTCTTAAATTCATAATGTGACCTTTACCCTTTTTCATATGCATTCGATTGCTACCACCTTTTGATTCATACACTTTATTAATAATCATTCTAATAAAAGTCATGTGATATGAGTTTTTTTATGATTAGGCAGGGAAATTCCTAACTTAAAAAATCATTTCTGGTGTTTTCCTTTTCATCATATCTTTAGCTCTTAAAGCAAAGAGAATTAAATTCATAGCCCTGGAAGAAAACCAAGATCAAGAAAGAGAATCCGAGAGTTGTTTATAATAGCCATAGGCAATAAAACAAATTATATATAATTAGATTTGTTTCATGTTATGTTAATTCTCAAGCATTCTTCTAAAATTATATCTTTTATTTTTTAGGGGACATCTTCATAATTCCAACTTACCCACTGCAAACATGAGAGCCCTTCATTGCAAGTAGCATCTACTACTCTATTTCCTTCCCTGTAAGTATGGATTAACCTATACTGGTTGAGGCTCTTATTCATCTTTTTTGAATCTTCCAATAGATTCTTAATCATCCATAGGGTGATAAAATCTCCTTTAAGAATGCCTATGATCAATTTGGAGTTTCCTTCTATAACAACTGTTAAATTTCCTTTCCTTAACCCTCTTTAGACCCCACCAAATAGCAATTTCCTCCACCTCATTACTAGTATTGATACCCATGAATTTAGCATATCCTTCAATAAGAAGGCCCTTGTGGTCTCTTATAAGTCCTCAAATAGAAGTTTCTCCTAGATTACCTTTAGAACAACCATCAAAATTAAGCTTAATCCTGCGATCACTAGGAGGGATCCAAAATGTTATCCTTCTGCTTAGAATCTTGGCCCAATTAATTCTTGTTAGATCCTTTTTGATCCCCCAAGTTTTTTTAATTTTGAGGTCCCTATAGGATGGCATTAGTTTAGAAATAAGGGGTTTTTTAGTGCTTAGGGGAAGAAAAAGATAAACATCCAATAAAATAGCCTCTTGACAGCCTAAAATTCTCACCACCTTTTTTTTTAGCAGCTAACCCAAATTCAAGAAGTAAACCTTTCTTTTAGAGTAGCTAATATGTTGTCTTGAAGCTAATATGTTGTCTTGAAGCCTTAGCATAGTATTGAAGAATGGATTTCTAGTGGGAAACTTCAACAACCGAAGATGCACCAAAAAGGATGGTATCATCCATAATCTGCAGGTGGGAAGCATGTGGAAGGGAAGAAAAAACTTTAATCCCTTTGAGGACACCTTGGTCCAGGGTTCTCTAAAAGTTTCTTCCCAGGGATTTTGCAACAATTATGAATAGATAAAAAGAAAGGGTGTCTCGTCTTAAGACTTTGTGACAAGAAAAAAGTCCTTTAGGGACTCCATTTATTAAAATAGAGAACCTTGTCATGGTGACACATGCTTTAATCATTTTTAAGATTTGTAGTGTAGGAAAAAATATCCCATTTTCACACTTATTTGAGAATAATTAATATTAAATTGAGCCTAATGTGGCCTCGATTTAGTGTTGTAATGTGTTTTACACATTCACATTAAGTTTAAGGCCCTTTTAAACTAAATGGACCTAATTGTGCCTTATTTATGGTGTTGTAAAGTGTGCCTTTACACTTTCAAACTAATCTAGCGCTTTATTAATTAATTTAGGTTATTTATGCCTTATTTGGTCCTAGTTTTCATCCACAAGCCTTATTAATTGCATCTTTCTATGGATAATCTCGATACTTACCAAATAACTAATCATAATTCTATGTTTGAGGTTGTGTGTTCCAGATTTAGTGATCTGTGACTCATACACCACCTTGGGCGTATGAGTCCCACCTAGGTCTTGGGACTTGATTTCAAGTTTCACATTGAACAAGACACTTCTAGAAGTTTTTGTCTGATGTTTAAGCCACTGGGACTCATACGCTACCTTGGGCGTATGAGTCTCACTCTATTCAGGACCTATTTTGAATCCAATTCTTGGTGGGATTTCATTAGCCTAGATCTGATGTCGGCTTGTAGTCTTGTAATTTTAGGAAATTTGGCATACACAAGTATAAATACAAGGCTATTTCACATAGTTTTAATCCTAGTATTTCATAAGCAATCAAGAGTACTTTCACAAGAGCATTCAAGATAATTTCTAAGGTATTCAAGGGGGATTTATAGAAGATTATTGCAACAATCAAGAGTCATTTCATCATGTCAAAGACTTAGTGCATCATGCATGTTGTTGAGCTAATGTTGTGTTGTAGCATTGGAGATCAATCCAAGATCCCTTTCAAGCATTGTTTCTAATCAAGTGTTATGATCAAGATCTACATCGATTGAGGCTAATTCATGCGTGTTTGCAGATCTACAAGGTTTCAAACAAGGTTCTATTGTTTCATCTTATGTTTCATGTTTCATTTCGTTCATGCTTCATTTCTCATTAAGTTTTGATTACCAAAATGGGGTTTGACCAAGGCAAACCCCTATCCACTAGCAAATAATTTTTTTTCTCTCCTTTCATGTGTGATTGTAGATCTAGATGATTTGGAGCTTGAAGATCCTTCGAAGACACAGTTGCAAGATTGAAGAAAGTTGTCAATGTTGTCAAAAAGTTGTCATCTTCATGGAAAGTAGAAGTGGACTGATTTGCCACTATTGGAAAATGAGTCCCACTGTATAGGCCTGACATAGATTTTCATAGATCTAGATACCCTTTTGACTAAAATATACTCTAGATAGTGTATTTTCCTAGAAGCACTAAAACTCCACATTTGCATCAAAAAACATTAGAAAGCATAAAATTCAATTAAAAAATTATGAATATTTTCAAAAAAATTAGTACCTAGACTCATTCACCACCTTGGGCGAATCAGTCCCTTTGCATATTTTTCACTACATTTTCTGGCATTTAAAATTCATTTTCTGAGTTTCTGTTTGTTGTTTCTGCTTTTCTGTTTCAATTTCTAGAATTTTAGTTATAAGCATGTCATTGTTATTAGCCTACATTGCATTTGCATTCACCTCACATTTAGTAGCCTTTGTATGAGTGTTTTGTGTCCTATTGCTAATACCATAGTGATAAGAAGTTCGAGACTCATGTCATCACATGATAGCACAATCATTGTGGATCTTGGGTTATCTAGAGCTTCCACTCCTAGTATTGACACTAGTACACTAGGCATGGATAACACCCTTAGCAACTCTTTGCCTCCAAGTAGCATGCAAGTTGAAACAAGGAATGGTAATTGTGTGATATGTTTTTCTCCTAGTCTAAGATGCAAAATGGAATGAAATGAAAGCAAGGGAAACACAAACAATACCTCAAGAATTCCCTAGTTGAACTTGAACAAAAACAAGACAAAATAGAATGAATTACCTTGTCCAAGTTGATCGGTTGGCTGGCCTTGTTGATTCGTTCGATTGTGTGCTCCTAGATCAATTTTAGAAGCATAACAACTTGATTTTTCTTGATTTGGATGCAAGGATGGATGATTTTTGGCTATGGATGCAAGATGGTGTGAAAGCTTGAGAGAATGATTAGGGTTTTTGAATGGTTGAGAATGATTAGAATGGCTTAGGGTTGCAAAAATGGCTAAGTGTTAGTTATTTAGCCAAGGGAGATGAAATGGACGGTGGAGATTGAAAGGGGACAAGAGATCAAGGGTTGAGATCAAAAATTTGACCAAAGGAATTAAAAATTCCCTTTTAATGTGCATGGGAATGATAAAAGGAATTTAATATTCCTTGGGAAAGTGAAAAGGAATTTAATATTCCTTGGGAGAGTGAAAAAGAATTTAATATTTCTTGGGAGATGGGTGAGGAATTAAAAATTTCTCAAAAGGACCTTGGGAAAAGAAAAAAGGAATTAAAAATTCCTTGGGGGATGGGAAGAGTTGACCAAAGGGGTTGATTAGACTAGCTAATCAATGATTAGAGGACAGGTGGCTAATGAAGATTATGAGCCAACTTGCAAAATTTGGAGGATGTGACACATCCTAATCACAGATTAGACATGTGCACACCCCTAATGATGAGATTAGGAGGTGGATTAGGATTAAGTGAAGATTATGGGGGATGGGAGATAAAGGGAATTAAATAAATGGATTATTTATTTAATTCCTTGGAGAAAAGGAATAAAGGGTAAAGTATTTAATTATTTAACTAAATACCTTAGGGATTTAGAGGACTTTAGGGGTATTAATTAAATAATAGTAATATTACTTAATTAATGAAAATAAGAGGATATTTAGATGAAAAATGATAATTTTGACCAAATGTAAGTTGTCAAATTTAGATGTGCACATTTTTCCACTCTTTGAGATGGTGTTACAAAGTAGCATCATTTCAAAGAAGATTAAAAGATAGCACTAAGAAGAAAATGGTTAGATTGGGAAAGATGCCCTAGTCATCAAAGGAGTGACTAGGAAGAAGGATGATAGAAGTGAAGATGAAGATTAGGGATTGAGGATGCCTCCTCAAGGGGACATGTAGGTTCAAGAGAACATGTGGGTTCAAGAGAACACGGGTGTGCTCTCAAAATGGATGAGATGATGAAAGGGTAGATGGGGAAGATGATGCAAAATGATAGATAAGAGAGGATGATAAGATGGAGAGAGAAAAGAAAGCACAAATGGATTTAAAGACAAATGTGATGTTGCCCTAGTCAAGCTACAAGCCAAAATAGATTGATGATAGATGGAGCATTGTTGATGAGGAAATAATATATCATAAAAAAACACAAAAGGATAGGGAAGGATACATCCCGATGATGATGATGAAAGTGTTGTTGATGAGGGAAGGATACATCCCAAAAAAACCCAAAAGGATAGGGAAGGATACATCTTGATGATGATGATGAAAGAGTTGGTGATGAGGGAAGGATACATCTCAAAACAACACAAAAGGATAGGGAAGGATAAATCCAAATGATGATGATGATGATGATTGGATCAAGGTTGGGAACAAGACCGAGGATGTGATTAGATGATTTGTGCTAGATTGAATGGATTAGGGTTGGAGTGAGATGCAAGAAGGAAAATATGCTTAGAATAACCAATCTATATTATCCTAAGAAGATTGAAGAGATGATGATTTGATGAAGTTGAAGCAAGTGGAGGGATGAAAATTGATAGGATAGTAAGACAAGGAGAGTGATCAAGGATAAATGGATAGTAACCAAATCAAGCAGGTTAATTGTTATGCGTTATGCTGTCATTTAATGAGAACTTAATTTGATATAGCATGAGATACTATGCACCAGGGTATGAGTAAGCAAGGTGAATTCGTATTAGATGCATGGGAAAAACACAACAAACAAAAGGTTAGTCCAACATCCCAAAGTCATGGGGGCTTTGGTAGGGCCAATGTTGGAAAACCGTAAACACACAAAGGATGCCCCAAATGGAAAACACGAACTCCATTGTTGCATAGTCCATTGCTTTCTTTCATCATTTTGGTTTAATTACCTAAAAGGGGTTTCACTTAGGCAAACCCCCATGCCCTAACCTTCAACATTTCTTCTTCTCCTCTTGTTTGTTTGCTGATGAAAATTACTTATTTTTCACAATGGGACTCATTCACCCATGGTGACGAATTAGTCCTCCTGGTAAAACAGTGTCAGGAACTGGTTTCTGACAGTCAGGATCCATAATCTAACAAAACTCAGATTTTTAGTCCTAAGGTGGGACTCATTCACCACTGATGGAAAATCAGTCCTCTCCCAAAATTTTGGAAAATCAAAAGACAACTCTACAACACTAGATCTAGAAATGTCTGCTTGTTGGGTTGTCGAAGTCAGTTCTATGGGAAACAGACAAAAAACTCTCTTCAAGCTTGAAATATGCTTAAGTTGACTGGAAACACCTAGTTGACTTTGCTTTCCACTTTTCAACACATAAATGCTTGATGAATCTGCATACCTAAGTCTGCAAACACACATGCAAGAGGGAAGAATGGTTGAGGGTTAGCAAATAGGAGTTTTCCTTGGTCAAACCCCACTTGAAGTAATCAAACCCTTAATAGAATAATGAAATGTAAAGGAAAGATAAACTAACAACATGCAAATGCTATTAACTCACCAAATCCTTGATAATGCATGTTTGAAATAATGTCAATGGATGCTTCAAAGTGCTTGAATGTTGCTTGAAAAGATGGTGTAAGCTACTTAAATGCTTGTATGAGATTGCTTGAATGAATGAGATCGTAGCAGATTGAATGCTTCAATGAGGAGATGTAAAATGAGATGAAAAATGCCTATTTATATAATCTTGTCATAGTTTCCCATTCATACCTCATCACAGGCCGACACCAAGTGATTTTTAATAAAATCCTGAAAAGAAATGTAAAATATTTTGAATTTGGGGCCAAGGGGGACTCATTCACCACCCATGACGAATGGGTTCCACCTAGGACCTAAAAACAAGTGTCTGGAATTAAGTTTCATTTAATGTTTTTTTTTGAGATAATATCCAAAAATACACTTAATTAAAGCATATGAGGGGATAAAGGGGTCAATTAAGTCATAAGATGAGATAAATAGTGAAGTTGTGCCTAGGAAAGTGTGAAATATTGTTACAAGACTTTACAACACTTCAAAATAGGACTTGGTGGTGTGTAAAAGATGATTTTTAGGTGAATTGTAATGAATAGAGTCTAGAAGAATATAGAAATGTCTTACAACACTTCACAAAACCTTCACAATACATCATTATTTGAATTTTAGTACCTAAATATGCATGTTCAAGCCATGTTGCAACATAAAATCAAAGCAAAATATATCAAATACCATGAAACAAGACCAAAAGACCATGAAAATGACAAGGGGCCATTTTTCTATGGCACATTTAGCCACCAGTTTAGTGAGAGGATGAACTTGCTTCAAACTCACACTAAAGTAGCCATGAACATTAAGATGAGGGTTCAAATGCACTTATGTTAGCAAGATGGAATACAAAAATCAAGAGAGATGATGAAGCCCCCATGATGAAGATCCCATGGCAAACTACACATAAGAACAAAAGAACATGCAAGTGTTTGCAATGAATTGAATGAAGCTTCGATCACTAATCCAACTAGTTGTGGATAAGATTTAGGATAAAAGAGAATGTGTACTCACTATGGGGCAACAAAACACAAGACGGTATGCCGAGTGAGAAAGCCCAAATGTACTCACTCTAGGGCTACAAAACTAGTTGTCTGTGGGGTGAGAAAGCCCAAAAGGTAAGATACATACGCTAGTTGGTATGCACTCACAAAAATAAAAAAGTGGCTAGGGGAAAAGTCATGCTACTAGGTGGGCTTCCCACTCAACCATGTTAAAGTTATGCCCGTTGATAACTTTAACAAGGCGCCACAAAGACAAATGCTTATGAATGAAAAGACAAAGGGTACCACAATCATGCAAGCTATGTTATGCAAGGTGGAAAAATGCAAAAAGTAAAAGATGTTCAAAGGAGTCTTGTTAAGTTTATGCAAGGTCAGTCACTTAGGGAACATTGTGTCTAATGTCTCCAAGAGAGGACCAATCAAAGAATAGTATATTCACAACTTAGGGGATGTAGTGTGTCAGATCAAACCACCAAGAGGAATGCAATATGCTGAGATAGATTGCAATGATGAAGGACATCACACCCAATTCCATCCAAAAAGTAACAAACGCTTCACGCAAATGACAAGGCTACACTAGGAACCAAGAATGCAAATAAATTATGGTAATGTATGCCCCCCACTTTAAAGGAATTGCTATGCATTGTTCTGTGAGCAATTACTTGAAAGTAGAGAAGAAAAGAATAAGAAAAAAGAAAACAAGACATAAGAGCCAACTTGGAAAGCTCTATGCCAAGTCATATGTTTCAAAGTTAGGCTGCATTATGTCAAGGAAAATGAAAGACAAAGAAAGGGAGTTTCCCCCCAGAAAAGAAAGCACACCAAACACATAAGGGATCTATGGATTTGGGGTTAGTATGTTCGTTGCTGCAATGTTTTTATGAAAGAGCTTGGAACTGTCATCATTCCCCAAATATACATAGAACTGGAAGCATGACACAAAGAGAGCAAAAACAAAGGAAAAATAAAGTTAATTTTGAGTCAACATGGAAGAGACATTGTGGTCTCGATGCTTTGCATCGTCCCCAAAAGGAAAACACAAGCGAAAAGGAAACAAAAAGGAAAAAGACTTTGGGTCAACATGATGGAGACATTTCGGTCTTAATGCTTTGCATCATCCCAAAAAGGAAAACACAAAATGAAAGAAAAGACAAGGAAATTTTGGGTCAACATGGAGAACACATAGGGTGTCTCTATGCTTTGCATCATCCCCAAACAAAAAACACAAAAGAAAAGAAAAGGAAAGGACCTTTTGGGTCAACATGGAAGAGACATAGGGAATATCTACACTTTGTGTCATCCCCAAATGGAAAACACGAAAAAAAAGAAAAGACAAAGACCTTTTGGGTCAACATGGAAGAGACATAGGGCGTCTGTACGCTTTGCGTCATCCCCAAACATAAAAAATAGAACAAAAGAAAATAAAAAGACCTTTTGTGTCAACATGGAAGAGACATAGGGCGTCTCTATGCTTTGCATCATCCCCAAATGGAAAACACAAAACAAAAGAAAAGACAAGGAACAACGATTAGAAGAATAGAGGTATGAATAGAAGAAGTGTACAAAGAGAGGGAACATCAAACACACGTTACGGGGGAACATGATACACAAATGAAAGAAAAATAAAATAAAAAATAAAAAGGTTTAGCAAGGCGAGTGTAAGTCAACCATATAACAAGTCATCCACCTACCAATCATGTTCAGTGTAATACGAGGGCGGTTGACTATCCAAAGGAAGAATTGAAAGTGTCAAACTAGGAGTGGTACCAGGTTCTTCACTTGATGAAGAGGATTTATCTTTTAAGCTCATTATGGATGAGAATAAAGAGTTTAAATTATTGTGTATTTATTCATCGGTTTTGGAAATCTCCACATCGTCATCATCATCAAGATTAATGACAACAAGAGGACGAAGGGTGATTTCTAAAGACGAATGTATCAAAATTTTTGGTTGTTGGATTGGTTCAAGTTGTTGTGAAGGTTGGATTGGATTATTAGGTGGTGGGTTAGGAGAGGTAGGGTGGTCATCTATTACTTCTATCAAAGGAAAAGGTAGATTGTCTTTGTTTTCTTCTACGCCAGATTGATGAGCAAGGAAACGACGACGATGGCAATGTTCCCTAGCAACACGATTTTTGTTAATGTGGTTTTGGAGTTCTTGAGGTGTAAGAGCAGATTGAGTCAAAAAAGCTTCTTCTACTTCCAAAGAAGGAAGAACAAAAGAAGCCAAAGAAGACAGATCAACTACTTTCTCTTTTTCTTTGTACACTTGTTTAACACAAGGAGGTATGATAGGATTAGTTTCAATTTCTCTTGGTCATTTAGACAATGGCAAAGAAATGTCTAAGGGTGGTTGTTTAGAAGGTTGTAGGGCTTGCTCAATGTTTGATTTAGGTTGAAGCATGGTTTCATCTATGATGAGAGGTGCAGAAGTGGACGAGGACATGCCACGAAGAGATAATTTAGTTATTTTCTTGGCTTTGAACTTTTGATATGCAATGAAAAATAATTCCTTTTGAGGTGTAATGGGTTCCATGGGTTCAGGCCAAAATGATTCTAATGAGAAATTACCTTTGGAAGATAAAGGATTAAAGCCACTATGGTGTACAATGAATACCTCATTGTCATGTGGAAACTTCAAACACTTGTGAACAACTGATGAGACCGCTTTCATTGAGCAAAGTCAAGGGTGGCCTAGCTGCAAACGAAATTGGTCAGATTGTGGAATAATTGAAAACGTTACCTCCAAAGTTATAGGTCCTATTTGTAAAGGTAGTGCGATTCTATTTTTTCTCTGTCTTGGTCATTGAATTCAAGTGTTGGTTGTATGGTGGATGAAATTGCTGCTTTGAAGAATGACTATGGGCTGAGAGTAGCGGTGTTGGAGAGACAAAAAAGGCAACTCCGAAGGGATTTGGATACACTCATAAACATAAGCAAGGAGAAGTTGGAGGCATCAACCAAGGGGATGATTTTCCTTAATCAAAAGGCCATGGAGCTGATTGGGAAGGGATTGTTCAGTGACCAGATGAACTTAGATCGTGGGAAGGAAGTTGGTACGAATGTGCATTCTACTAATTTGGTTGTTGGCCCGAGTGTTTGTACTCGAAGCAAAACTAAGAAAGGTAAGAAGGATCTTGCTCATGATGTGGAAGAAATTATGGAAATGCATGGCAGGTTGGTGTCCAAGGATTTGGGAGCTGCAAAAATGCTTAAAGAATTGCTTTAAGGGCCATTTGGCTTGTCTTTCTATTTTTTGTTTTTTGGCTGATGTTACTTCGGATGGTTGGTTGATGGTATGGTAATCAGCTGGTGTTTTTTGTGGTTTTTTCAGGGTGGGCAGTCTATTGTCTTATCTTAACTTCCACTTCCTTTTTTGTTCAGGGTTTCTGGTCCCTTCAAAACCTATTTTGCATTAATCAAAATCATAAAAGAATGTCAATTCAATTAACAATATTCCTCTATGTGTCCTCTGCAAAATTTAAATTTTCCTTTTTACTCTTTTCATCTGCCATGGTGTTGCCTACTGGGTGGCCAACGGGTTTCCCCATCCAAGAAAACATCTTGTGTTGTGCTATTGATGGTGGGAACTCCAAGCCTGTGACACAATTTATTTAATTTTTCTTTCTTTATTTTTCATATTCACACTTTCACCACTTATTTTTCTTTGTTGTAACTTCAAAATATTAATGAGAGCTCTATTTACATTTAATCAATTTATTCAACCATTAAATTTGAACTTTTTTCTACTTATCAATTTAAATTATTGAAGCTGATATTTTTACTACTTGTCAAGAAAAGTATTATGACATAAAAAATTTGATATTTAATATATATTAAAATTTACCAATTTTAAAATCTAAGTGGTAAAATGGAGACGTAAAAATGATAGGGAGAACACTCATATATCCTTTGATGTAATAGAATGTGATAGAAATCCCACATATACTTATTATGCAAAACTTTTCAAATTTAATCAAAAACTCAAAAACCAAAACACTTATTAGATTTTTTTGAATTTATTAATATGAAATACTTGAGAGGAAAAAAAAAATTATTTAGAATTAATTTGGGAACAAATAAATGCGTAAAAGGAGCATAAAACAACCTAGATTAACTAGACTTATAGCCAACTAGATATATTGAAAATTTAATGTTAGTTTGAGTTCATGTAAATACAATATATTAGGATACATGGCTTGAGAGTTGATGTGAATGAATAAATATAATGTAATGATGATTTTAATCATATGCCATGCAAAATTAAAATTTGATATATATATTTACCAGTTTAAATCCAAAATTTATAACTCTAGTTAATTTATTCCTTACATGAGGAATAAATGCATGTTTCATGTGATTTATTGGTATGTAGTAGTATTTAAAGGCATTCAATACACATTGATTTATCATCTCGTCACTTCAATAGTTCATTGAATAATCATTTGCATAAAAGGGGCATTTATCATGGAAATAATTTAGTTCGAGCACTAAGATGAATCTATTTCCATGAAAAAATTATCCAATGACATTTGGACACTGTTTTGCAATATACTAATATTTTCCAAGCTCATAAAGCTAACCATTCTAAGGGGTTGACCTATGATAACTTGATCCTAGTGATACACTAGTCTCCCTAATGGGATTTTAAATATTTCCAATGTTTGGAAATTAGTGAAGAGTTATCTTGAAGATAAATCGAGGAGAGGTGTGACATCTCTCAGATCAAATGCTTTACAGAGGTGGAACTAGGGTGAATATGAAACCACATCAAATTACTTAGGTCAGATCATAGGGTATTTCCAAGTACCATACCAAATGGTGTTATAAATTTTATGAGACCAGGAGTAGAATTATGAATCTAATGCAACAAATGACATCAGACACATAGTCCCCTAGCCCCCAATATGCTAATTTGAATGAACTTCCCTTTAAATGAATAAGCTTTATTTACTAGGGTTTTACTATATACTAATGAAAATGAAAATTTTCACTATTCATTTGATATTTACTATTTTGAAAATTACCTTAGTGCAGAGTGATTGAAGATGCCAAGACAAAGGACCTACAAGCCACCTAGATTCACAACGAGGTGACACGAGGCGTATTTGACACACAATGAGTGGATTCTGCTTTACTTTTTCATCATTTTCATGCTTTTTGTATACTTTTGCATGTAATTAGAGTGATTTTAGGACAATGAAAAAGATTGGTGAAAAGTGGGACACTTTGTCACAAAGTGTCCCACTTTGGTGCAAAGTGTCCCAAAATTATCTAAAGTGTCCAAGGCACCCCATCCAAAAATGGCCTAGGCATCCACATTGGTTGAAAGGAATCTTAGAGCAACTGTAATGTTATTTAATTGCTTAGTTTATGAATTATTTATGTATTTTTATTTTTAGATTCCTCCTCGAGATCAACAATACCTAGGAGGGAGATAATGCTATTTCCTTTACGAGTTTGTCACGCGACTATCAAAGGAGGAGATCGGGCTTCTTTAGGATGTTGGATTATTTTGGGTAGACCTCATGCCATTAATGAGGTATCATGATGCTATGCTATTAGCCCTAGCAGAGAGATGGGATGCAAACTCGTGTACCTTCCATCTTCCTACTGGGGAGATGACAGTGACTCTAGAGGACATACACCACATCTTACAGATTCCCATCTGAGGTGAGCCTGCACATCTAGCTAGTGATAGATCTTTTATATAGATGAGGGATGATATCCTATATTTTCTAGAGTGGCCTATCTGTCATTCAAGCATTGGACTATGCATTGAGCTTAAATGGCTTCTTAATGCATCGTCACCACTTCTACGGTGGATCATGATCATGACTATAGTGCTCACATTAGTACCAGAAGGTCAAGGAGCTCACTTAGATGGTGGAATTGTTCATACTGTTAGGGGCATGGAGGAGTAGAGGACCGTCTATGCATGGGGTTGCAACATGCTCACCCATCTGTATTATTAGCTAGGTCAATTTGTATTCCAGGAGCTTGACAACATCGTACATTGTACACTTTTGCAGATTTGGTGCTTTGAGCATATCACATGTATGAGGCTGACATGCTTTCCCATCATAGGGGCCATGGGTGAGCCATGGGTCTTCAGTTGTCCACTGAGATGACCATGAAAGGAGGGGGATTTACTACACTAGCATATTAGATTCAATCAATTGTATGAGGATGATATCAGTTGGAGACCATATCAGTGGATTCCCTAGTGGGTAGATGACATGCATGAGCTACGTAGATTACAAGTGGACCAATTTCTTTTAGGTAGGCATGATTACATAGTCAGACCATTCTACTATGATCATGTTATGAGGCAGCTCAAACACATCTAGGTACCACCAAGAACTAGACCGATGTATCGATAATTAGCATAGAGTGCTCCTAGGCCTAGGGACAATCGTCGTCTCACTATCAAGGTTGTATAATTTAGTGGTTCAAAGGATGAGGACCATGATATTCCCCAAGTCTCTGAGGTTGATGATGTAGGAACATCACAGGCCTATGATGAGTGGTGGGTTACAGCTCGACCAACTCTAGTCTTCCCTTTATACCACCCTGTGGGTTGCACTAGTGATGAGTAGGTAGATGGGGATATAGATGAGGATGACACCATGCCTGACATCCTTCTGGGTTTAGATGAGGATGAAAAGGATGAGGATGTGGAGGAAGAGGAGGAGACTTAGTCTATGAGTGAGGATACGGGTATGTGCAGGATCATCATGGAAAACACAGGCCCTTAAGTGGCAAAAAATTTAGAAAAATCAGAGATAGGCAACTTGACGTAAAAATTTGAATAAGTTATCTATATTATTTCAAAAATATTTAATAGTAGAATTTGTAGAAAATTGAATGTAGTTTCTAAACTACTAGGTTTATTTAAAAAAATAAAAAATCTATTTTGTGAAAATTTGAAATTTCAATGTAGTAGTACTTAAATTTTAGGGAAAAAATAAGAAGTAGGCGCCTGTCTGAACCATAATAAAATGATAATATTTTTTTATAATATTTTAGATATAAGTAGAGGACTCATGTCTAGATGTGATGCAAATAATTTTTTCCAAGTAAATAATTAATTATGAATTTTTATTACAAATTTTAAAAATATAAAACTTGTATGTCTAACCATCTTAACTTGGTCAAAAGTTCATGAAATTCAATTTTTCTTTTTTTAATCCTATAGTATGCGAAGAATAGAATGTGACACATGTTTCAGATTCAAAAAATGTGATACTGTTTGAAAGCTATAGATGTTTTTCAATCAGCCTATCAATTAGGACTTTAGTCATAATTCAAATAGAAAATGAATAATAATTATTTATTAAATTGAAAGTATAGCATAATTTATATTGGTGGAAAGCTGAGAATCTCCTTTAAAAACCCTTTTCGTTTCATCAATTTTGGGTAAAACAAAAGTCGTCAGCCACATACCCTACACATACCCATTATATCACCACTTTTTGGACCATCATGATGTTGCACATACTCGTGTATTGATGAGGCCGAGGAGGATCCTGTTGCCCCCGATAGGGGAGAGAAATTGCCTACCAAATTCACTAGATCATGTATGCTGCAACCAGGCCAGAGACCCACACACATGGGCGTGTGGAGGCCAGTAGCAGTAGGCCACCCACACCTCCAACATAGAGGGGGACCACCATTATACAGTCATACCTTGATTGGCGGACTGGGGATCCAGGTGATGATTTGATATTTACGTTATTTCCTTATGCATGTATCTTTTACACATATGCTTTATGTATGAATATGATGTTTTTTGATATTCTTATGATTTCTATCTTGCAAGATCCATGTGAGAGTGGCACAAACTCTATCAATGAGTGATCACTAAGATAGTTCATTTGTTGTGCGCAGAGGATGATACACTACCAAAGTACATGCCCCCACCTTCTACGAGGCAACATGCATAAATATTTGAGTCTGTAGTGAGATTAGGCCCAACATACGAGAGAGCCACTAGTCATGTTGACCAGCTTCAGGTAGAGCTTTTAGCAGTCCTAGCCTATCGAGGTTCTATTGACAATAGGATAGAGAGTGACCTATGACCAGAGATCTCAAGGCTACGAGAGGAGCTTGCTATGGTATAGGCCAACAAAGAGTGGATAGAATGAGGGTGTGTCGAGGCACTTGTATGGGAGGCTAGAGCATCTGGATTATTGGAGGGCTTACACCTAAAATCAAGTAGGTTGCAATCACATACTACTATATTGTGACGACCATAGAGGTCACCAAAACTTGAGGGGTCTAGAAATCACAGACCTTATTAGCATTGTATTCAATGATGCATATGTGCTTAAAATTTTGATGATATATATATATATATATATATAAAACATTGATGTTTGTGTTTTTATGATCTTGTGTTGAAGAAAATGTCAATGTGATATATCAGATATCCTTTGTAAGAATATCTAATAAATATCTCCATGATTTAATGCTTTACATGACCTAATTGAACCATTTGCAGTTTATGTTAGATGCTACATCTTGATTAAGTATACTATGTTAACTTAAATACACCTATGATCTGATAACATTAAATGTAGATAAGGATTTAAATTAACATAACACACAAGATTTTGAATAGTATGAAAACTAAAGTAATTATTCAAATCATTCGAACAATTACCCTAGACTCTAAGACACACATTGTTATCGTGTGTCAAAGAAGGAAGCAATGTGAGATAAAATAGAAACTGTCCACTTAATCTAACAACACTGCTCTAGCACACTATTCAAAAGGGAAAATACTATATGTAATACTGATGCAAATGCACAACATTTATAGGTTCTTTTAGAGGTGTACCATCCATTTCTGTTAATGTGTAGGCTGCAAACCCATAGCTTTCCTTGATAACGTAAGGTCCTAACCAATTAGGGCTGAATTTTCCTTTTTCATTCAGGGGAGCATTGACATTATGTTGATTTTCATATAACACTAGGTCACCTTTATTAAATTTGCAAGGGATAACATTATCATTATAAACACATTGCATTCTTTTAGAACAAGCTTGAAGATTCTCAAGAGCATAGATATGTTGTTCATCCAGCATTTCAAGCTAATGCAAACATTGCTCTTTGTAAGTAGTATCATCGACATGCCCTTTAAGAGCTATTCTTAGGGAAGGAATTTTTAACTCTAAGGGAATTATTGCTTTAGCACCATAAACTAGGTTGTAAGGGGTTTCTATTAGATGTTCTAAAGCTCATATGGTAAGCCCATAATGCATAAGTTAGTTGAGCATGCCAATCTTTATTATGTTTATTTACTATTTTTCATAGAATTTGTTCAATAGTCTTGTTATTCAATTCTGCTTGTCTAATTGATTATGGGTAATATGGTGTTGAAAAGTGATGTTGAATATTGAATGTTTCCAAGAATTTCTTCACTTAATTTTTCTTAAATGGAGTTCCATTATTTGAAACTAATGCGGAAGGGAGACCAAAGTGAGCAATAATATGTTCCAATATGGAAAAACATATTGCATCAACTGTCATGGAATGAAGAGGGATATCTTCTACCCATTTCATGAAGTATTTGGTTGTGGTAATGATAAATGTGTGTCCAACGGAAGAAGGTGGTGATATCTTCCCAATAATGTCCAAACCCCATATTGAAAATGGCCAAATAGGAACTTGAGCATGAAGTTCGGAGTCAGAAGCATGAATCAAATTGTTATGTTCTTGACATTTATGGTATTTCTTCACATACTCAAAACAACCTTGTTCCATGTGTTTCCAATAATATCCTATATGAAACAATTTTTGAACTAACAATCTTCCTCCAAAATGCCCCCCACAAACACTAGCATGAGCTTCTTCAAGTGCTATAGGAATTTTAGATTGTTTAAGTCATCTAAGTAAAAGACCATTAAATGATCTTCTATATAAAATATCTGCAAGAATTATATACTTAGATTCAAGTTTCCAAAGGCAAGTTCAAGTGTTCTTAGTTGTAGGCTTAGGAAAGGTACCATCTTTTAACTAGTTGAATATCGTTGTATACTATTCACTAGAGTTGTTAGTATCGGTCATTAACACTTTTTTGTTCTTATCATCTATCAATGGTTGTGGAATCATTTGAACTGTAAATGTGAAATCATCAAGAGGATCTTCAAGAGATACAAGGGAAGCAACGCTTGCCACTGCATCTGCATGCCGATTATCCTTTCATGGTATGTTATAGATGTTATATGATTTAAATTTTTCTAATAATGTCATTGTGAGGACCCTATATCGAATGATTTTATCATGTTTTTCTTGATATGAACCATTTATTTTTTTAATAATTAAGAGTGAATCACCAAATATAGAAATGTGTTTGAATTTTAATGCTAACACGACATGTATACCATCTATTAAAGCTTCATACTCCACAATATTATTTGTACATAGGAAGTTTAAACAGAAAGATGAGGGAATAAACTTACTTGAAGGAGTAATTAATATAACTCCTGCCTCAGAGCTAGTTCGACACTTAGAACCATCAAAGTACAATTCCCATGTTTCTTTGTCTTTTTGAATTGTCAACATATTCTCATCAGGTAATGAGTCTACATTAGGTAATGCTAGGGGAGAGGGACCATCTGTTAATTGGTTGATTAGGGCTTTCCCTTAAATTTCCTTTTGAGAGACAAATTTAAGATCAAACTCAGTTAACAACATAACCCACTTAGCTAAGTGTCCTGATAAATCTGTTTTAGCAAAAAGGTGTTTTAAATGATCAAATTTTTTCATGACATGGATTTCAACATTCAGTAAATAATGTCTCAATTTACTATTAGCAAACATAAGAGATAGAATTTTTTTCTCTATTGTTGTATATCATGTATCATAATCAATCAGAATTCGGCTAATGTAATAAATATGATGTTCTTTACCATTGTCCTCTTGTTGATCCAACAATGCTACAAGAGCATGGGCTGATGCTGCAGTGTAAAGGATAAATGGTTATTTTTGCATAGTATGTTGTAAAATAGGTGGAGTAGTGAGATAATATTTCAAACTCTCAAAAGCCTGTTTACAATCCCCATTCCAATTAAACTGAACCTCTTTCTTTAGGAGTTGCGTAAAGGGTAATGTTCGATTTGCTAAGGATACTACAAAATGACGGATAGCTTGAATTCTTACCTGTAAAGTGTGTAGTTGAGAAATGTTTCTAGGATGTGGCATGTTAATAATAACATCAATATTATTTGTTTCCACCTCAATAAGTCTTTGTGGGATACTATAAAACCTAAATTTTTTCCACTATCTACACCAAAGACACACTTTTTCGGATTCAATCTCCTATTATATTTTTACATTCGCTCAAAGATATTTTGAATGATATTCAAATTGTCTTGTCGAGTTAAATATTTTTCTAGAATGTTTTCAACATAATCTTCCAAAATCTTATATATGTAATTGTGAAATATCAATGTCATAGCTCATTGATATGTTGCGCCTATGTTCTTTAATCCAAAAGGCATAACTACCCAAAAAAATATTCCCCAATCTATAGTAAATGCTATCTTGTATTAATCTTGAGGGTTAATAAATATTTGATTGTATCCAAAAAATCCATCCATAAATGACAACAAAGCATGTCCCACAGTCAAGTCTACTATCATGTCAATATTAGGGAGAGGAAAATCATCTTTTAAAGATACTTTATTGAAATCATGAAAGTTTGTACACATCCTAATACGATTGTTAGGTTTTGCATCGACAACAATGTTTGAGATCCAAGGAGAATAATCAATAGGTCGAATAAAACCAGTGTCAAGGAGTTTCTCAATTTCAGCCTTAACCAATAAAGCTATCTTAGGATTCATCTTTCATATTTTCTGTCGTATAGATTTAACATCTTCTGCAAGGACTATGTTGTGTACTACTATATTAGCATTGATTCTCAACAAGTTTGAATAAGTCCAAGTGAAGAGTTCAAGAAAGTCATGAAGTAAAGTTGAATGATCTTCTTGTTCACCTTCATCAAGGCACTTTCCTATTTGAATTACTTTTTCCTCGTTATTTGTATCCATTGGTATGTTGATTGTATCTCCCAAAGGAAATGCATTTTGTTTCAAAATTTTAGGATTATATTCTTCTTTTTCCTCGTCATTGTCATTACTTTCCTTTTCTTCATCCACTTGTTTAGTGCTAGCCATAACACATGTAAACCATTTTTTTAGGAGGAGTAAATGACTTGTCATAAACTCCTAACATTTCTTTCAAAGCTTTGTCATCTTCAAAGTATTGCAATGATTCATCACAAGTTGTATCAATCAACTCAGGATGCTTCAAGGTGAGAGTTGGTTTAATACGATTACATATGATAGTGTTGATGTTGAGTTAGGGTCTTTTCATTGCTTGCATTATTTTAGAATGGAAATAACCTAAACCACTTTTTGTTTCTTGTGTGTTAGGATCTATAGGAATAAAAATGCCTTGTTCTTTCCTTCCACATCCTTTTCTGCTATAATCAAGTTGTTTTACGAGCTCATAACCTCTTCCATAAAGTCTTTCCATTTCTTTCAGGTTTGGTGGTTATTGGTAGTCTATCTCATCAAAATTTGTTGTATAGATTGTGCCTTCTTCTAGAGTAGATGAGGTAGATGCTTGTGAATTGTCCTTCAAATTTTGCATTCACATTATCATTGGTTGTTTTTAATTTTTAGTTTCTTTTGTTGCAATTTTGTATTCTTCCATGAATGTTAGTGTGAAATCTAAGGAACCTCAATCATATTCTAAAAACTTAGTAAGTTCATCAATCTTCATCTTGTGTTCTTCCTCCTTGGTAACTTCCTTTTTTGTAGTTGATTCTAGTGCTTCCAAAGGATCTCATCCTTCTCTCTCAACAATTAAAAAAATTTCAAGTTCAAGATCAACTTTTAGCTGCATGTAAACCTTGATGTTATATACATACTTCATTACACGACTCAAAGTAGAAGGTTCTCCATTCATTTCATGAATCCAAGGTCTTCCTAAGAGGAGATTGTAAGAAAGGTCGTCAGGCATAACATGGATCATAGTTTGTAATGTTACTTTCCCAACTTTATTAGGTAATGTGATAACTCCAAGCAGTTTTTTTCCTATATTATCAAATCCATAGATAGACAAAGAATTAGGTTTAATGTCACTTCTACTCATGTCAATCTTTTCCAAAAGGCTTACACTACACACATTTAGGGCCGAACCATTGTCAACAAGGGTTAATTTTATCACGATAAAATTAACATGGACGATTATCATGAAAGCTTCATGTCTCTTTTGAATTTCTAAGGAAACTCTCTTTGGTGAAAAACAATATCTAAGTTTATCTCATTCATTCCTTGGACTAGCATTGCCACATTGTTTGAACTAGTATTAGGAGGGATTGTAACTTGTTGTATGTCCGTTTGAAGCATACTATATGGTAATTAGGTGAGGTTTGAATAAGATCTCATAGGGATATATTTGTGGGAGTATTCTTAAGTTGTTCAACAAAATTATATTATATTCCACCATTCGCGAGTAAATGAGGAGCGCTAGGAAAGATAGGGTTAGGCAAGGGTAATGAGACATGAGTTGTTTTTTGTTGCCTATTGTTCCTTGTATTGTAGGTATGCACAACGGTATTATAACTCGTTTGTTGTGAAGTATTACCATCATCAGGTGAAGGATTGTTTTTCAGTGGTTCAAGGATAAGCATGGGTTTGTTTTGAACTTGAAGTTTTTGTGAAGGAGGATAAATTATAAGTTGTGGTATGATTGCATTTTAACATCTTTGTGTTTTTTTTTATCATAACAAGCCTTAGTGGATGAACCTTGCGAGATGAAGTCCTCAAGCGCTTCATCTAACATGTCAAAGTCATCACTACTAAAAGGCTTGAGGGATAGGTTAACTTTGAAAAAAAGTTTTGACATAATTAAATAACTATGCTTTCCCTAAGGGTCTTGTTTGATGTTTTTGTTGTTTTTTTTTGTATTTTTGTTTTCTAATAATTGCAAAATGTAAAATAACTTATCTATTGATGCAATAATGCTGAAAATGCAAAATTTAAATGCTACCTTTAACTGAAGTATGCAAGAAATTATTTTCCCAATGTTGCAAAATCTAAATAAAACATAAAATTAAATGTAAGGCTAATATGCTTTAGAAAACCATTTCTCAAAGCTTAGAACAAGAATAGAAATGCTTATCAGAAACTGAAATGAACTCAAAATTTTTGTTGTCACAAGGTGTACAAGGACTCATTTTCCACCTGGGGCGAATGGGTCCCAGTCAAGGGTTTTACAGAGAATAAGAATATAGATAAAATACCCAAAAAATTTCTTGATCACTGTGTACAGGGACTCATTCGCCACCTAGGGTGAATGGGTCCTAGTTTAGGGTTTTTGAATTTGAGTTCTATTTTTATGAGTTAATCCTATGTATTTTCTATCTTAGATATGTAATAGTTAATTCTATAATAGATTTCCTAGCTATCAAGTCTCTAAATGCAATTTTTACTAAGGTTAAATGATGAATAGGGTGACTAAATCTATTATGCAATTTGAGTCTAAATGTTTGAATGATGATTTCAATGATAACAAGATGCAAAACTAAATTAGATCTAAGGAACATTTTCTAATTTTTAATGAATATAAGCAATGCAAACATGCAAATTTACCTTAAATGCAATGTTCACTAATGCACAATGAAGGAATCTTAAATGCAATACAAGTAGTGCAAATCTAATGCAATATAGGATCTAGAGTTTTAATATACTCTAGATTAAAACTAATTCAAAAAGCTCTGAATTTGATCTTCAACTTCCAAGTCTGCGCTTCTTCCCTGCAACTTGAAACTCCTTTCAAATCTGGATCTACTAATAATCTGCAAGACAAATTTTGGAGCTTGTTGGTGGATAGGGGTTTGCCTTAGTCAAAACCCATGTTGGTAATTAAACCTTGATGATGAATGAAAATATGAAACATGTAATGTGTGTGCAATCCTAACCTTAAGTGTGTCTAAGATTAAGATCCCTAAGAATGTAAAGGTAATCCTATTCAATTGTGTTAGAATAGAACCCTAAAATGAAACATGAACAATGGAAGTGACCTACCATATAAGATCCCAAATCCTCTTAATAAGTCACAAATCTAAATATACCTCTCTTTAGGCTATAGGTAGGATGATCATAGAAGATGGAATCACCTTGGAAAGAAGTCCTTAAGCTTGGTTGTATTTCTTGTGCATCTCCCAACACCTAGAATCCCTCATGATTCTCCATAGGCATCTATCATTAATCTTTCAATAATGCTTGATATTTGACACTAAATGAGTTTGAAGACTTGTAATGCTACTCCAAAACTTCACTCTTGCTTGCTTCTTGAATATGGATGCTTGATCTCATAAAAATTCTCTAGACTCATAGATTACTTATCTTCTATACTTGAAAGCTATGTAGAATACCTTATATTTATACTAAATCTAAGGATTAACCCAAAAATTCAAATAACACAATTTGACATCAAATCTAGGATTCAAAATCATTAAAATACCACTACAAATAAATTAAAAAAAGTGGTGTCTTAAGTATGGAGGACCCATTCGCCTAAAGTGGTGAATGGGTCCTAGCACAATTTTCTAGGACCAAGCTTCGGGGAGGTGAAATAATGTAAAAAACCAACCTCAAATATTCCAAAAAAGGGTATCCTAGGTAAGGAGGACCCATTCACCCAAAGTGGTGAATGGGTCCTAGCATAGTTTTCTATGACTCCAACTTTGCCAATTTAAATGTTATGAAATATCATTAATGAATGTCGAGATAGATCCTTGAAAAATGCAATAATTAAGGTGTGGATTTGAATTAAATGGCCAACTAACCTCAATTAATTAATGAAGCCCTAGATTAGTGTGAAAGTGTAAACAAAAACTTTACACACCCTAAAGAAGGCACAATTAGGTCCATTTTAGTTAAAAAGGGTCTAGACTTTGTGTGAATGTGTAAAAAACATTACAACACTAAATGAAGGCATAATTAAGTTAATTTTAGTATTAATTATTCTCAAATTAAGTATGAAAAAGGGTTACTTTTTTCTACACTACATTTTCCTTTGAAATAAATAGAGAAATCTTTGCTTAACATCAATGTCATCACGTAAAACACTAACAATTGGAGTTCGTTAGATTTTAAACCCTCCTTTCAAGGAGAGCACAAAATCTTGCAATCTAAAGAGTCTTGTGTAAGTATGACACCTTGTACTAAGCAAGAGATATCTTTGTCATAAAGTAACAAAACATCCTCTACTATTGATCAAGAGGGTATCTTGTTGAGACTCCTCCAAGATCACTTGCTAGATCTTTCCCTCCAAGAATATGAAAGAAATTTTACTGCAAGAGTTCATTTTGTGCATATCATAGAGATCATGGTCATTCTACTAATGAATGTAAGGCTTTGAGTAATAAAATCCAACATATTAAGGATTTTGGTTCTTTTCCTTGTGTTGAGGCACCTAGTTCCTCTAATTGATACCATTTTCATGTTTTTCATCAATCATCTTGACTCATCCTTGTCTTGAACTTAATGGGGGCAAGGGGTTAGGTTAGCCTTGTCCTCATATGAATCTTGTCATTATATCTTTTGGCTAGTTGACCACCTTCGATGTATATATATAAGAGCAATCTTGGGATGTGGACGACATGCCTTAAGTTGGTTGGCATGTGACTTACTAAGTTATATTTAGCTGTTGCATTTTGGGGGAAAACCCTTATCCATCATGTAGTTTCATTCAAGAACATATGACTTGGCATAGCGAATAACCTCTCATGTATTCTTCTAGACTTTAAATCAATTTCTCATAGCAATGGTGTTAGAAACCACTTTAAAGTGTGGACATGCGTCGACACTCATGTTTCACTGTGCAATTTTCTTTCTTCTTGTGATGCGTCCTTTTCTTGATGGTGTCATTGGGTTTGATTTCCTCTGAGAGTGTGATATTTCTTTGATTTTTCCTCTCTTGGAGACATTAGGCACAATGTTCCCTAAGAATAGACCTTACATGAACTAAGAAAAATCCCTTTGAACATACCTCACACTATTTCACATTTACGATAACTGTTACATGGCCACATTGCATAACACACTTTGCTTGCCTGTGGAGCCATCCTGTTTGTTCATGAGTTTCAAACATACAAAGTTTTGCTTTCCTTGTGAATCCTGCTATTCGTGTTGTGTGGTTCCTTATCAAAGTTATCAGGAGGCATATCTTTGGTATGGTTAGCATATGGGAAGCCAAACTTAGGCATGACTTTCTCATAGCCACTTGCTTGTGTGTGTGAGTGCATATTGACCACATGCGTATGTGTCTCACCTTTTTGGATACTCACCCAATGGATAACCTAAAGTTTTGTTGCCTTAGAGTGAGCATGAATTTTTGGACAAACAACTGAGTCTTGATCCACATCATGTTGGATAAATAGTATAGGCTTGATCCATCCCTCTGGATACTCACCCAATGAACAACCTAAAGTTTCATTACCTCAGATTGAGCATGTATTTTTAGACAAACAACTTAGATCTGATGCACATCATGTTGGACAAATGGTCGAGGCTTGATCCACTTCTTCATTTTTATTTTTGCTTGTTTTTGTTTGTCTTTCTTTTAGTCTTTGACATTGTATGTTTGTGTATCTCGTCTTGCTGCTACATATCATACACCTTGTGTGTGTCCCTTTGTGCTTATGTTGGTTGAAATAGGATCTTGGATCCTAGGGGCTTGACCACCCCCTTGATCTTTGTCATTCTAAACTATCCACATTAGTACACTTGGACCCCTCTTGGATGTCTACCTTAGTGTGAGTTTGAAGAAAGTTCCTCCTCTCACTAAAGTGGGGGCTAAATATAGTGTAGGAAAAAGTATCCCTTTTTCACACTTAATTTGGGAATAATTAATATTAAACTGAGCCTAATGTGGCTTTGATTTAGTGTTGTAATGTGTTTTACACATTCACATTAAGTTTAGGGCCTTTTTAAAAACTAAATGGACCTAATTGTGCCTTATTTAGGGTGTTGTAAAGTGTATCTTTACACTTTCACACTAATCTAGGGCTTTATTATTTAATTAGGGTTATTTATGCCTTATTTGGTCCTATTTTTGCATCCACAAGCCTTATTAATTGCATCTTTCCATGGATAATCTTGACACTCATCAAATAACTAGTCATAATTCAATGTTTAAGGTCGTGTGTTCTAGATTTAGAGATTTGGTAATCATACACCACCTTGGGCGTATGAGTCCCACTTAGGTCTTGGGACCTGATTTCAAGTTGCACTTTGAACGAGAAACTCCTAGAAGTCTATGTCTCGTGTTTGAGCCACTGGGACTCATACACCACCTTGGGCATATGAGTCCTGCTCTAATCAAGACCTATTTTGAATCCAATTCTTGGCAAGATTTCATTATCATAGATTTGATGTCAGATTGTAGTGTTGTAGTTTCAAAAAAATTGGCATAAACAAGTATAAATACAAGGCTATTTCACATAGTTTCATCCTATAATTTCATAAGAAATCAAAAGTACTTTCATAAGAGTATTCAAGAGAATTTCTAAGGAATTCAAGGGAAGATTTATAGAATATTATTGCAGCAATCAAGAGTTATTTCATCATGTCAAAGACTTAGTGCATCATGCATGTTTTTGAACTAATGTTGTGTTGTAGCATTGAAGATCAATCCAAGATCCCATTCAAGAATGATTTCTAATCAAGTGTCGTGATCGAGATCAACATCTATTGAGGCTACTTCATGCTTGTTTGTAGATCTACAAGGTTTCAAACAAGGTTCTATTATTTCATCTTATTTTTCATGTTTCATTTCATTCATGCTTCATTTCTAATTAAGGTTTGATTACCAAAATAGGGTTTCACCAAGGAAAACCCCTTCAAGGTTGTCAAGAAGTTGTCATCTTCATGGAAAGTCACCTACAGGCTAGAATTCAAACTTTCAGACCCTAAGATCGGATAGGAGAGAAGCTACAAAAGATCAACAAAGGATACCGAAGTTTCAAGAAAACCCTAATAATAGGACTAAATCACCACCTTGGGCATGAGTCCTGGTATAGGAATTTTTTTAGATTTTAGTGGATTTTGATTTGTCACTGTGAGATTCCTGTTTCTACCCATAAACCCTAGAATGGGGTCCTAAATTGCCTAGTATTGCGTATGAGTCCTAGTACACCTCAAAAGAAACAAATTTTTAGGTTTTTTAGGCCTTTCTTAGTCGTTTTCATTTCTCTAGGTACTTCTCTATTTTATTGTGTTCATTAGTTTGATTACATGCTTTCAAATTCCATTTCCTAGGTCATATAGTTAGATTTGCATGAATGTTTCATTTATTTCTTTCTAAGAATTTTCTTAGTTGTGAACCCCCTTTTAATCATACCTAAGGAAACCTCCCTAGCATTCCTTCCCTCAATTGAGTCAATTGGGTTGAAGTTTTTGTAGTGTAGTAAAATGGATCCCTTGAAATTTTCGCACTCGTTTGGGTCCTCCTTGTGGATTTTGGATTAATGTTGCCTTGATTTAGTGTTGTAATGTGGATAACGCATTCACATTAGGTCTTGGGTCCTTGTAAACTAATGTAATTTAATGGTGCCTTGCTAAAGTGTTGTGAAGTGTTGTAACAAACTTTCACACTTTCTAGGGTTTTATCAATTAACTAATCATAATAAACATAATTTTAATCATATAATCAACATTAATCTGGCCTTATTTGGAGTGTTGTAAAGTGTTGTAACACACTTTCACATTTCTCTAGGTTTGTCAATAATAATTGGGCTTTCTTATTCTTTAATTGGCCATATTTTACATCCACAAGCCTCATTTATTGAAGCTTTTTGAGGATAATCCTGACACCAATCATTGACCAATCATAATTTAGGTGTTCCTAGCAAGTGTGGCCCAAATTTAGTGTCTGGGACTCATTCACCACCTTGGGCGAATGAGTTGCACCTAGGTCTTTTTGGCCCCGATGCAGGTTTCACACATTTCTAAGCACTTTTCATTTTTGGTAACATACATTATGTCTGATGGGACTCATTTTCCACCTTCAGTGAATGAGTCCCGTGTGACCAAAAATAAAATTTAATTTAAATTTTTGGTGGGATTTTATTCTCCTAGATCTGATGTCAGATTTTAGTGTTGTAATTTTAGGAATTCTTGCATAATTGAGTATAAATACAAGGTTCCTTAACTCATATTCAACACCTAGAAAGTTTACAAGTCACCTAGCATTCAAGAGAGTTTACAAGAGCATTTGAGCATTCACAAGAGCATTCAAGAGTATTTCAAGGGAAGATTATTAAGCATTTTAGAGCATTCTCAAGCACCAATTATCATGTCAAAGATTGCATTCTTCATGTTTGTTATTGTGCTAATAATTGTGATGTAGAGTTCATGATCCAAGCAAGTGTTTCAAGCAATATCAACATCATTCAAGCAAGAGTTAAGAACCACATCCATTGCAGCCATTTCAAGCATACTTGCAACACCTTATTGCTAGGGTTTGGTGAGTTGCAACATTGTCTTTTGTTCATTCATCATTCTCCCTTCATATTTGCTTTCATTTCAAGGTGTAATTACCAACAAGGGGTTTGACCAAGGTAAACCCCTATTCCCTAACCCCCCAACATTTTTCCCTCTTCTTGTGTGTGATTTGCAAGGCTAGGTTGCAAATTTGTCAAGAAGCAAAGTTAGAGAAAAATTGTCAAATCCCTAAAGTTGTCATCAAGCCTTGGAGAAGCTTGGAGAAGGTCTACAGGTGGTAATTTGCAGTTTCAGACCCGAAACCAGTGAAGAAGAGTAGAGTAGACCGAGAGGAAAAAAATCTAGTTTAGAACTTCTAGAAAAGTAGAAGTGGATTGATTCACCACTATTGGTAAATGAGTCCCACTGTACAGGCCTGACAAAGATTTTCACAGATCTGGATACCCTATTGGCTAAAAGCTACTCTAGTGCATTTTCCCAGAAGCACTAAAATTGCACATTTGCATTAGAAAGCATAAAAAGTATAAAATTCAATTCAAAAATTCCAAAAATTTCCAAAAAAATTAGTACCTAGACTCATTCACCACCTTGGGTGAATCAATCCCTTTGCATATTTTTCACTACATTTTCTAGCATTTAAAATTCATTTTTTGAGTTTCTATCTGTTTCTACTTTTCTGTTTTAATTTCTAGAATTTCAGTTATAAGAATTTCATTGTTATTAGCCTACATTGCATTTTCATTCACCTCGCATTTAGTAGCCTTTGTATGAGTGTTTGGTGTCCTATTGCTAATACCATAGTGAGAAGAAGTTTGAGACTCATGTCATCACATGATAGCACAATTGTTGTGGATCTTGGGTTATCTAGAGCTTCCACTCCTAGTATTGGCACTAGTACACTAGGAATGGATAACACCATTAGCAACTCTTTGCCTCCAAGTAGCATGCAAGTTGAAACAAGGAATGGTAATTGTGTGCAATGTTTTTCTCCTAGTCTAAGAAGCAAAATGGAATGAAATGCAAGCAAGGGAAATACAAACAATACCTCAAGAATTTCCTAGTTGAACTTGAACAAAAACAAGACAAAATAGAATGAGTTACCTTGTCCAAGTTGATCAATTGGTTGGCCTTGTTGATTCGTTCGATTGTGTGATCCTAGAAAGATTTCAGAAGCATAACAACTTGATTTTGCTTGATTTGGATGCAAGATGGTGTGAAAGCTTGAGAGAATGATTAGGGTTTTTGAATGGTTGAGAATGGTTAGAATGGCTAAGTGTTAGTCATTTAGCAAAGGGAGATGAAATGGATGGTGGAGATTGAAAGAGGACAAGAGATCAAGGGCTGAGATTGAAGAGTTGACCAAAGGAATTAAAAATTCCCTTTTAATGTGCATGGGAATGATAAAAGGAATTTAATATTTCTTGGGAGATGGGAGAGGAATTAAAAATTTCTCATCAGGACCTTGGGAAGACAAAAAGGAATTAAAAATTCCTTGGGGGATGGGAAGAGTTGACCAAAGGGGTTGATTAGACTAGCTAATCAATGATTAGAGGACCGTTAGGTGGCTAATGAAGATTAGGAGCCAATTTGCAAAAGTTGGAGGATGTGATACATCCTAATCATGGATTAGACATGTGCACACCCCTAATGATGGGATTAGGAGGTGGATTAGGATTAAGTGAAGATTATGGGGGATGGGAGATAAAGGGAATTAAATAAATGGAATATTTATTTAATTCCTTGGAGAAAAGGAATAAAGGGTAAAGTATTTAATTATTTAACTAAATACCTTAGAGATTTAGAGGACTTTAGGGGTATTAATTAAATAATAGTAATATTACTTAATTAATGGAAATAAGAGGATATTTAGATGAAAAAGGATAAATTTGACCAAATGTAAGTGGTCAAATTTAGATGTTTACATTTTTCCCCTCTTTGAGATGGTGTTACGAAGTAGCATCATTTCAAAGAAGATTTAAAGATAGCACTAAGAAGAAAATGGTTAGATTGGGAAAGATGCCCTAGTCATCAAAGGAGTGACTAGGAAGAAGGATGATAGAAGTGAAGATGAAGATTAGGGACTGAGGATGCCCCCTTGAGAGGACATGCGAGTTCAAGAGAACATGAGTGTGCTCTCGAAATGGGGTGATCCCATAATAGTGGTTTACAATTTTTGGCCAAACTGGACACTAAAATTATTATTTTTAACTAAATCTTCACATTTGGGCACCTATAGCGGCTAAACTGTGAGGAATTTGAAGATGGTGCAAACTAGAGTCTCATCAAATTTTGTCGTAGATTCTAAAAATATTTTTTCAAAAATTTTGGAATCAAATTGCACTTCTTTTCCATCTCCCCAGAAAATAGATTTTTTCAGAAAACAACATTTTAAAAAGTGATGCACACCGTATAACGATAACTTTTTTTCCATGAAGGATAAAATTCTAATTCTTTCAAATTTAGATTTGTAACTATGATATCTAGTGCCTCCACTTGGTTAGATAGTTTTTTATTGAATATTTTTTCCTTAATCAAGTTTCATAGTCAAACAAATTACAATTCAAACAACGCGCTATAACGCGTAACCTTTTTTGTATATGTCAAAATTTTTTTTTTTTTTGTTGGATCAAGGACTTCAATATCTGGTGCACTCATATTTTTCAATTTTTTTTTTTGATAATCTTCTATTTTTCCACATGTGAAGAACAAAGAAATTCATTTTCAATGAAAAACCTATGTTTAATAATTCTTAAAAAACAAATACATAACAAAACCAAAACATATTAAAATTATATTCATTGGATAGATTTTTCTGAGGAATACCATAATCATTTGAAATAAATTTTAAATGAATTCATTTAATCCCCTAAAATCTAAATCAAAAGTGATTTTTTATCAATATTTTGATAGGTGTAAAGGAGACGCATTTATAGGTATGGTTTAAAACTAGCAAGGTTCTATCCAAGGGGGTTTGATCTAAGGTGATTTGATCAAACCCTCTTCAATTGAAATCCTTCAAATGGAACTTTTTAAGGCTTAAATCATTATATTTTCTAAAAATATGTGATTTCAGCTAAAATTCGTTCCTCTCAGGAATTGTAAACCACTATTATGACAGCACCCAATGGATGAGATGATGAAAGGGTAGATGGGGAAGATGATGCAAAATGTTGGATAAGAGAGGATGATAAGATGAAGAGAGAAAAAAAAACACAAATGGATTTAAAGACAAATGTAATGTTTCCCCAGTCAAGCTACAAGCCAAAATGGATTGATGATAGATGAAGCATTGTTGACGAGGGAACAATATATCCTAAAAAAACACAAAAGGATAGGGAAGGATACATCCCGATGATGATGATGAAAGTGTTGTTGATGAGGGAAGGATACATCCCAAAACAACCCAAAAGGGTAGGGAAGGATACATCTCAATGATGATGATGAAAGTGTTGGTGATGAGGGAAGGATACATCTCGAAACAACACAAAAGGATAGGGAAGGATAAATCCCAATGATGATGATGATGATGATTGGATCAAGGTTGGGAACAAGACCAAGAATGTGATTAGATGATCTGTGATAGATTGAATGGATTAGGGTTGGAGTGAGATGTAAGAAGGAAAAGATGCTTAGAATAACTAATCTATATTATCCTAAGAAGATTGAAGAGATGATGATTTGATGAGGCTGAAGCAAGTGGAGGGATGAAAATGGATAGCATAGTGAGACAAGGAGAGTGATGAAGGATAAATGGATAGTAACCAAATCAAGCAAGTTAATTGTTATGCGTTATGCTGTCATGTAATGAGAACTTAATTTGATATAGCATGAGGTACTATGCACCAGGATATGAGGAACCATGGTGACTTCGTATCAGATGCATGGGACAAAATAAATAAATAAAAGGTTAGTCTAACATCCCAAAGTCACGGGGGCTTTGGTAGGGCCAATGTTGGAAAACCACAAACACATTAAGGATTCCCAAACGTAATGCAAGATCACAGGGATCTTGGTGGGTACAACATGAGACAACCAAGCAGAAAACAACAAATAAAAGATCAAGATATGCCCCTATGTTTACCGGTCAAAGTGCACCATAATATGATGGATCATGGCGACCCTGACGAGGTATGATAGGGAGCTCAAATGATAAACAAAATCCAAAAGCATCAAAAGATCACAATCAATTTCAAATGTCCTTTTCCATAGGATAAAAAGGTGGATTGGATTGATATAGTCTAATGTATGAAGGATGCATCCTGTTAAGACCAAAGATGGGGACTAAGCTAGATGATCAACATGACGCAGGATATTCAAAACTGATTGAACCTCCTAATACTAGTGGATCTCATTTGTTAAGAACCAATGAGATAGGGACATACTTGACGCCACAATGCAAGGCACAAGACAAGATTGACACACCCTAAAGACCTAGGGGCTTGGGGGCCGATCAAAGATTAGCCTTGCCTACATGAAAGCGTAGAGCCCTCGAAGTTTGATAAAAGGCTATGGATAAAAGTGGAAATAGGACAATGGAGACCAAGATGGATGAAAAAGATAGGACAAACAAAAGCCCTAGGGGTAGATCAAATGATCTACCTTACCTATGTGAAAGAGAAGGGGCAATGTATTTTGAATAAAGGCCAAAGATAGACAATGGATAAGGGATAATGAGATGACCATGATAAGGGGATAAAATTATGAAATCGATATGATGAGACAAGATAGGCCTAGTGGATAGGATAGGATGATGGTGATCATGTGTAGCTTAGGGATGGGATAGAAGCAAATATTAGTGTAAAACTTGAAGCAACCACTAAACACCTACAATCTTCCTTCAATACAATTTTCTCAATACCATTGACATAGACAACCAATAACCTGCATTCATGACATCAATGACAACAAGTAGTTGATAACCAATTCACCAGTTGACATTAATGACTACACCTTCATTCTTGCCACAACCCCTAGTTTACATGTTCAATTGATGTGTGTGCAACTTGTAAATGTACATGTTTGTAACCTTATCCTATTGATTTTAGCATTAAAAGATTTCAAGGGTGCTTGAAAAGAAAAGAATTGTTTTCATTATAGTTCTGTCAATGGTAACAACTTGAAAGTTGTTTTCAAATATTTCAATAAGTATGATATAAATCATATATTTTTTCCCTCTCCCTTTGCATAATGTGGGCTAATTATCTGTATAAAAGTTAAATTAATTTTAACATTCACAAATATTTTTGGGTATAAATTTGTAAATGTAGGGAAAAAGATATAGAGGCAAAGACTAATAGATGGTATAGGAAATCCAAAAATCCATTTTAGCATGGATCAATATGTTAGATAACAATTAATATGAAAGGAATAATGAAATTATATTTTCCCTTTCATAAAACAAAACAATTTACAACTAGATTCAGAGCATATTTGTACCTAGAGGGTACATGAGAGGATCATACATGAGTTCTCTAGAAAAAAATTGGAAATAGCCATATAGGAACTCCTTTTCTCTCCTATTCCAAAGGGCCTCATACCCTATTTTATTAACCTATGACTAGTTATGAAACACTAAACAAACAAAAAAAATATAACAATGTTATAAATTATTAGTGCAAAATGAAAATTTATATCTATGGGATTAAAATAAATAATAATAATAATAATAAAGTTAAAAAGGAATATGCGTTGGTGGGGAGTTCCTCCCCTCCTAGGCTACTATATGTGGAGAGGAGGAACCCCTCCCATAGCCTTGCCAAGGTGTGGCCCCTTGAGGGGTGTCAAAGACCCGCAAGAGGTCGTAGCCCCTCAAGAGTGTCGGCTTATCGTTCTCAAGAGCCTCAACCATAAAAAAACATACTTGGGATTGAAAAAAATTGTAGGGAGTGAAACAAGTTGACCTCTTAAACCCTTGCTCTTTGACCACTTTTAATGTAGGAAAAAAAAAGTAAAATGGATTTAAATCCCTTGGCCCTAGTTTCTTCACACAAACCAAAAAAGAGTGTAGCAAGTGGCTTAGTTCAATCCATTATACCTACACCTATTTCTTAAACCCTTGCTACAAAAAAGAGATAAAACAGATAAATAAATAAGGAAAATATTGAGAAGCTTCATTCTAGTTGTGACAAAATTGACCTACAGGTAAGCAAAAAATCCCTGTAGACTGGCAACACTGGCATAGAGGGGAAATGAAAAAAAAGAAGCAACATATCATCTCCAGGATATGCCTCCCCACTGTCACCATGAAGAGTTAATAAAAAATAAGAAAATAATGTTAAGTCAGTTTAGTGCCCAACATATTAGGGAAAGCATATTTTCTATAGAGATAAAATAGTCTCAAAATCCACATCATGTGAAATAGAAGGGGGCTTGGGTACATTCAAAATGGAGGTGAGAGTAAACTGATATATAGTCAATTTACTTGGTAATCCCTATGTATATTGACAACATTAACATGTAAACATCAATCATAATGTAATGTTAAACTATATATTACCTTCTAAACAGGGATACTAACATCAATAAATAGTAACATTTACACCATTGTCAATCTGGTTAATAATAATAATAATAATAATAATAATAAGGATGATATTAGTGGGTAAGTGCACAAAGTTGAGTCCACGAAACGTGGAAGTTCTTACCTTAACTAAAAAATTGAAATCGGCTTTGAGAAAACGGGATCCCGATTTTAATAAACGGGATCCCAATTTTTAAAAATCGGGATCCCGTTCAGCTTCGGGATCCTGAGCTTGACATGGAACGGGATCACGCTTTTTAAAAATTGGGATCTCATTTGCCATAGGATCCTGAACCAATGGAAAAGGAACAAGATCCCGATTGCCATGAAACGGGATCCCGATTACCACGAAACGGGATCCTGATTTCGACAAATCGGGATCCCGTTTTGTAGAAATTGGGATCCTGTTTTGTAGAAATCGGGATCCCATTTTATATTGCTATTTATTTTTTTAAAAATAAATAGAGTTCAATGCACAGTGGACGGGACCCCGAGTACTGGCGACAACAACCCCCACAATCAGCTACAGGTACCCGCCTATGTCCCATTTTTTTGCATTTTTCTATTTTTAATTGAAATTGTGAAGAAAATAAGGGAATTTAGCATGTTTTTTTTAATTTATTTCACGTTTTGAGATTTTTTTTAACTGTTATAGTAGAAATGAATAATTGTAAAAATAGACGAAAAAATGCAATGAAACTTTAGTAGTGAAAAGGCAGAACCTTGAATTGTGTTTCCTAGTACCAAAATTTAACTTTTTGAAACCCTAAATTGTTCGATTAAAACCAAAAAAATTGAATATGAAAACCAATTGAAACAAAACAAAAATTTTTGCATTTCAAAACCCTATAAATTGAAATGAAATAAAAAAATTGCATTTGGAAACCCTAATCAAGCTTTTTAAACCCCTAAATTCAAATCAAACAAAAAAAACTAGATATGAAAACCCTAGTTTGAAATGAAACAAAAAAATTGCATTAAAAACACTAATTGCTTAGATTGAAACCCTAAATTGAATTGAAACAAAAAATTTATTTACAAAAACCCTAAATTGAAATCCGAACAAATCCATTTTGATTTTGAAAACTAGAGTATTCTAGGAGCTCAAAAATTCATTTGCATTGCTTAAATGCTTTAAATTTTATTTTCTTTGTATGGAAAAAATGATATATATTAAACTTTAGTTTCAACGTTAAATTATAATTAGATTAGAAAACAATATGTTAAAGAATAGTTAAAGTTCATAAAGTTTATCTTGATGTTTGTTTACACACCAAATTTGATTTAGCAGAATTAAATGGAAATCTAAAAGCGTGCCTGATTAGTTCAATTGGCACTAACTTGCAAAGTCTAATTAGCCAGGGAGCCGCAAACTTCACCTAAGTTTGCTAAACCCACAGACCCTAAACTATAAAATCTAAATTCCCTCAACACTAAAAGCATTTGAATTTTTGTCTTAGGACCTTAAAGTAAATTTGGTTGCCTTAAAAACCCTCATTGCATGCCATTTAGTAGACTTTGTAATGTTTTCCTTATTTGAACACACAATATAAAACCTTTTGGTTTCTACAAGTTTATGAAGAGTGGATGATCACTCTCTATGACAATTAGACATGATCATTAGGGTTCTAAATCATTGGAAGAAAACTTTATTCTATTATATCCACAAGATAGGAGAGCGTGAGTGAGAGTGCTATGGGTAAAGTTTCTTTCATTGGACATACCTAAAATTATGTAGGTTCAATGTCAAGAATGGGTCTATTTGGTAGATTTATGAAAACTATTTTGAATATCTAGAATGCTATAAAAGTATAATTATAGCAATTCCAATTGGAAACACTTGGGTACATATATATCATATGAAATTTAAATCTAGTAAGGTGTCTATTATATAGGAGAGTTGATAATACATGGAAAGAGGTTTGTATGGGAATATATGTATTAAGAAACACATACCACACGACCTCTATAGGATTTTTAAGATGTGATCCTAGATAATAATCCACCCATCCTCAATCATAATGGATTCTTTAGCAATTAAGAGAGATTCAATAACCATGAATTACCTATATTTTGATACTATACAGATTTATGTGGAAGGATAGAAATGCATCAATAAGGAGACCAATATGGAACCATTTAACACCTAGAAGGTACACCTATTACATGGGAAAGGGAGGAGGTACATGATGATAGGTTGGAGGAACTACATGCTATTATTACAATTTAGAGATAGGAGGATGATTCATATAAAAGAAATATAATTAAATATTTTATTATTTAATATATTGTATTTAATAAATATTAATATAATATAATATATTTTAAATAATATAAATATTTAATATCATAAAATATAATATAAGATTTCAATTGGGATAGGTAATATTTACAATTTACTTGGGGTTTTAATGAGGATTAGGCTTAAGATTCAATTAGGTTTGTAGTAAATAGTTAGAGTTACAATTGGGAATATATAATAAATATTAATATAATTATAATACAAATATAAATTAATTTAAATATAATATAAAATATAATATAATTTAAATATAAATATAAATATAATATAATTTAATATAATATAATATAGGAATACATTTAAAAGTTGAGTGAGGGTTATAATTAATTTTCAATTAGGTTT
>VDFB02281492.1:462239621-462267016 GCA_007258455.2 Sequoia sempervirens
GTTGGGAAGATTTATGATGTAATCTTGTATATGTATTCAATGAGATGTACTAGAAGACTAATGTAATGAATAATCACACTATGTAATTCATCCTTGAACTATGATTGTAAATATTGTTAATGTTGTGATGTATTTGTGGAAATGTGTACGTAACATTTCCATGTTTAATTTATTGTAAATGCTTGTATGGTTTTTATATGGATTATGCCTACCACATTGTTTACCATTAATGAATGTTTAAATGAAGATATGTGAATGAATGGGTTATGTTAGTAGAATTGGTAATTACATGTATCAACTTTATTATGGGATGGTTGTGCAATGTCCTCATGTACCCCAAGGGACTTAGGCTTTTAACTTGTAATCATTATCTATGTTAATTGCATTAGTAAAAGTACTGTACATTCTTTATGTTTAAAAAAAAAAATCGTTGAGTTTTTAGTTGTCCCTTTGGGGTTCGCGCGATGGGGCATTACAGGTATTTTGTTTTTAATTATTTTGAAATAGTTTCAGGTCAACATAGGGTTTGGGAAGTATATAATTAGTGCTTAAATATAGTTGTATTTTAGATAATTTTTTTGCAATAAAAAATATATACATATTTTTTTTAAGCCATATTTCTTTTAGTGGCATATTAGAAAATACTGTAAAAAATTCCATATTGTTTGAGAGTGTTATTTGAGTAAATTTTAGCAATATATAAAGTGTATTTATTTTCCATGGAGTCTAATATGAAAATAAATCGGGTTTCAAAAATCATTTATCCATAAAAGATGCCTTGGCATATTCATATTATTTTATTATTTTGTTCTATGCCAATAATAATTCTTTTATCTCTTTTTTATGCACATTGATTTTTAACACAATAGTGGTTCCTTAAGTATAATATAAAAATGCATAATCAATGATGCTACATGTATATGAGGATTTCCCTTCATGGGTTATTAATGGTTGTGTAAGATTGGAATGTTGTGAAATGAGTAAAAATGTTACTCTTTATCCATTATGTTGGTTTTACTAGATATTTGGCTCTCATTTTTGCACACAATGTAATAACAATTGTGCCAATTATGTGAGTTACATTAAAATTTATATCTCTCATATTTTAGTTAGATTCTTGAGAGGTACGAGTATGATTTTTTTTAGTGTTAGTATTCCATGCACTTTTGTGGTATGGCCCATTTTATACTATTGGGTGTGGATATTAGACTAGGCTTGTATTGTATATACTACAACATTATAATACCTCATGTTTGTTAATGGTTGTATACATGGTTCCATGTTTCAAGATTCATTTTTTTTATTTCTTACACATTGTTCTTATACATCTAAACTTGATTTGGAGGATTTTCTCACCTTTTTGGACTATGGTAAGAGATGGTCATATAATCATCCATCTTATTTTCTCAATTTTATGGAATTTCATAGTGATACCTATTACTTAAACATAGAGTTGTATTTGTTGGAGTATTTAGTGTAATGATAGAATGATACATTATGTTATGATAAATAAATTTATTTCATGAGCTATTATCTTTCATAGTTGATATCAAAATAAATTAGAAGATTGTTCCATTATAATTATTGTCATTCACTCAAGTGTTAGAGTAAAATTTTCATGATCTAACTCATGATTGTGATTGGTTAGTAAAAAGAATTGGTGAATTTTAATTATTATATCTTGATGATATAATTTTCTATGTTATGTTTATACTTTTATTTGGAATTCAATTATGATGTATCAAAAAATGTTTAACCTAACTAAATTTTATGAGGCACTGACTTAATGATTGTATGGTTAATTGGTGTTAAGTTCTATTGATGTTAGTGCAATGCTAACAATTTTCTATGAGTTAGTCAAGTAATTATGGTTGGTAACGATATTTTTTCTTGAGTCCTAAATTAAATATTTTGGGCATGACACTTATATACTAGCCATTATTCTATCCAAAACTTGAATTTAAAATTCTTGGAAGTGTCACATGTGATGGAAAGCACTAGAATCTAATAACTATTCATCATTATTTTGTGGACTATTACAAATAGATAGTACTTCATCAACCATATCTAAACTTTTCTGAACCATATTTTCTTCCATTTTTGAGTCACCCTTGTCTTCTTTCCTCTTCCAACAATATTTTTGAGATGCCTTAATTGTAGTGCTAATATTTTCCTTACACACACATTCAAACAACAAAGCTCCCACAACAAAGCTAATGGAAATGACTCAAGTGATTTCAAGATTCAAGCAATAAACACACAATGTTTTGAAAGAGTGGAAAAAATGGTTTTACAGACCTCAAAACCACAAAGTTTACAAATAAAAGATAAGATCACAAAGACACCATAAGCAGAAAGGCTGTAAATACAACAACAACGAGAGAAAGCCACAGCCACCAAAAAGGCCAGCAAAGGCCACAGAACCAAAAAAACCAGACAAAACGCCAGCAGCAACTAAGCTTGGGCCTTTAATATTTCCGCAGTCTCGGCTTCCAAATCATTCATATCCTAAACACCCCTCTTTAAAATTTGAACCAGTTGGGTAGTAGGAGGCGCTTTCCTCTTAAGGTTGGCACGGGTCCTCTTCGATATACCTTGGTCCTCGTTCTTGCTTTTATCCTTGTCCTCTTCCAGGTCAGCAAACATCAAGCCCTATTGTGACTTTTCCAACTTTTCAAACATTGCCTTGATGATGATGGCGTTGTGCCTAGCCATTTTATGGTTTTGTTCCACAACAATTTTCATTTTATTTTTTATTTTGACAATTTCATCTTCCAAAGTCTTATACTTGTCCTCAGTGTCATCTTCTTCCGTTCCAATATTGTTCTTTTTCCATTTTCCTTCTTCATTGCTAAGAGCAGACAACTTCAATTCCAGTTCCTCCATCTTGCTATTCAGAACCCTATTTTTGTGATTAAGATCATTAATTTCTTGATAGGCCCATTTCAAAACCCTGAAAATGTCACCAATGCCATTTTTGGCAGAGGCAAGAATATCGCCAGACTGAACCCAGTCTAAAATGAGGTTAACATCATCCAGATTAGGGGAGCTAGGAAATATGGTACCATCAACTCTGAAAGAGGCAGGAGGGGAAGACACAGAGTTTCTGCTAGCTTTAGGGTTCTCAGCTTTGTCCTCCAGAGAGTCTGCAGAGTAGAAAACCAACTTATTGGCAGGGGAACCCTTAAGTGCGGGACTCATTAAGGGGACCGGGAAATTGGGGTAGGTCTCAGGGTTAGCTTTAGCAAGCTGGGGTTTACTAGGCTAGGTTTTCTTACTAGAAAACATAGAGGACAGGTGGGATTCAACAATTCTCTCTTGGTTAGGTTGATTCTCTAAACCCCCACTGTCTGTTTCATAGTCCTCAGACGTTGTGGAGGAAACTAGTTTGGATAAAGCTGGTAGGCTTTGATAGTGTTCATATATTAACCTAATAAGACCAGGATGAAGAATAGGGTATCTCCTGGGATTTTTCTTGTGGTCCTCAAGGCTATTGCTCAACGAACAGTACAAATAATGAGGGTTAAGGTGTCTAGTGTTATTAACATAAAGTAAATAAATTATTTTTGGTTCACATATAGCCTTACGTTTCATGGCCTCATTATTCTAGTGGAGATTATGCGTAAGACTCACTTTTCCCCTTTCTATGTAATGGATATTATGTGTAATACTCATTTTGTTTCTTCCTATCTTGACCAATGGAAATATATCTTGTGCTGTTAATTGAAGAGTGTGGTGGGGTTATCTAGTACCCTTATTCTATTTTTTGTGATAAAATGTTTCAATTAAATGTGTAGAGGTTGTGTGGGCTCTATAGATGTGTGCCACAATGTTAAGGTGTGGATTATGTGACCAATATATAAGTGAACATTATGTAAAAACATGTAATCAAGTTGTAGTGATAGAAAAAGTTTCCCTTTTCTTTTTTGATTTGATAACTGACATTAAAATTAAACTAATGGTGTCTTGGACTAGTGTTGTAGTGTCTTGTAAACATTCACACCATTTTAAGATATTTATTTAGCAAAAGCATGCCTTAATTTTTCATTTGCAAATGTGTTATTAAGTGTTGGAACAAACTTTCATACTTTTCTAGTACTTATTTGCTTAATTAAGCCTCATGGGCCCCTTCCTAAATAAAATATACAGAATGTGTACCTAGTTTAAGTGTTGTAAAGTGTTTTAAAGCACTTTCACATTTATCTAGGTGGTCTTAATTCATTAAGGTTAAGTGGAGTTATTAACCCCCTTTTAGGCCTTCATTTTGACACATCCCGAGGATCTTTCTTGACAATCATAAATTAAATATCAAATTATTTTATTGGGAAAAATTTGGTCTTGGTAAGTTGAGCTAGGACCCATTCACCCTTGATGGCGAATGGGTCCTCTCTTAATAGGACCCCTTTTTTCAATTGATTTGGAATGGGTTTTTGGCCTTCTTTTAGCTCCCCGAAGCTCAGTCCTAGAAACTTAGCTAGGAACAATTCGCCTTTAGTTTCAAATGGGTCCTAATGGCACTTTCAATTTTTTTTAATTTTGAGTTCCCATGGTGAAAAAAGTTGATTTGCACACTCAAAAAAGCCCCTGAAAATCTGCCCAAATGACTTACTTTAATAGGCCATAAATCGGAGCCCATTTGCTTTCATGCCAAGCTTTTAGTAAGTGTACTCATTTGAAATATGTGAACATGGATGTACGATTTCATCTTCCCATGATGAGTTTTTTTAGGGTTTTGAAGCACAAAGTTAGAGGGTTTTGGGACTGTTTTGCTGTTTGCAAACTCTCAGGGCTCCGAAGTGGCCTCCTAGTCGAATGGATATTTCACAACTGGATGATTATCAAGAAAAATGGATTGGTGCTTTGCATTCCCTTCATTTTAATATTCTCCCTGGTCCAATTTTAGAGCCATAGGATCAAATTTGATATTTTTACTAGGTCAAAAGCAAATGCAGTTTGTTTTGTTTTTTTTATTTGCATTTCTAGAATGTTTCAAGGAGGTCAACTTTGACCACTAATATCTCTTGAAGAATGTGGATTGAAGGAAATCCCTCTTTCACACATACTCAATGGATCTAAATAATCTAGTGTTTCTAGTGGTAGCTTCCTATTAGGTGATTTGGTCTTTTTTCGAAGTGGTGACTTGGCGAGCCCAAAGTGGTTTGTGACAGCTGCAATTGCAAAAAAGTCTGAGTGAGCCACTTTGACATTCAATAGCTCTTGCACCTCGAGATTGGTTTTGCCAAGCCATTTATTGTATTGAATTATTGAGTCAAATGTCTACATGCTTGTACATTTTCATAACTTTAGGATGTTGTTTGACTAGATTTCCAAAGTGATTCCAGAGGCCACTTGACCTATTTTGAGCACTGTGCAATTATTTTAGAAAGCAAATTTTAATGATAACCCACTTCAATTTTTCATGCTAGATGCATTTGGGGGTAGCCTTAGTTCAATTGAATTTAAAAAATTGTTTCAAAATGATTTTTTATTTTAGTCGGGCCCACAAAGGGACCCGACTTGTGGAACACAATTTGAGGATAACTTACTAGTGAAAAGGGAAACCGTTCATGAATTTTAAAGTTCCTACAAGAATACAAATAAGGCCAATATTGTTCAAGTCTCCTGATTATTTGGGTGCAATGCTTACTTCCACAACCATTGTCATCATCCTTCCTGTTTATTACATTGTCCATGCATCAAATGTTTTTATTGAAAAGGGGTTTGAGAACTCTTGTGCAAATACAATCAACAGTTGTGAATTTTTAAAAGAAAATAGGTAGGCACAATGCTAAATATGGGGAGCATTGGAGTAGAATATGGACATCCATCAATACTTAATGGATAGAGTAGCTCCATTAGATGTTGTATTTGTAAGTGCCCTGCTAAATCTACATTCAAATATGGAAGCATTGAGATATAGAAAAATGTCTGATATAGAACCTCAATGAAATGTTATCTCATGGAATGAGATCAATGCCTGGAATATGCACCAAATGGATTTGTTGAATCAACTACAGGAGGCTTCTTGTGATAGAAGTAGATAAAAGCATGATTGTTCCTTTATTAATTAAAATTTTGTTCATGACATTGAAGTTGATACTACTTCTTCACAAAAGGGATTCATTGGTGTAAATGGCAACAAAGATGTATTTTCAGTTGTCCATGAACTAATAGCATGTTGTAATGATTGTGAGACACTTGAATTAACCCTCTTTTGCAAGTGATGATGAGTGTGAGGAGCTTGAGGAAAGTCAATGTGAGATACTTGAGGAATTTTCACTTCAGATAAGGTTGTATCATTTAATTTTCTTCAATTTTAAGGGAATTTTATCCCATGTTAATCAAAGATTATGCGAAAGCTAGAGAGTTATGCTTCTAGAGAAGAACATCTTCAAGGGAAAATTGACCAGCTTGAGCTTGTGAATGTTGAAATGCAAGAAGATATTCAAAAATTGAAAGAGGAAACAACATTCTAGTAGGTCTAGCATAGAGGAATTAGAATTTCAGTTATCTTTACTCACAACAAAAGTTCAGTCTTTGAGATCCTCAAAGTGTGAATTGGAAATGAAAGTTTCAAATTTACAAATGGAGAAAGTTAACTTAGAAGATGTATTGAAAATTATGCACAAGGATTCCAAAAATGTAGCAAAGGAGTAAAGGGCTTGATGAATTGTATTGCAAACATGGCATAAATAGTGCTAACTAAAAGTGGTAAAATTAATGCTACAAAATAAATTACTATAAGAAGCCACTGCATATCTTTATATCTTTGTTTGCTTGATGGTACATGAAGCCGCTGCATGAAGCTTGGAAAAGCAACAACAAGATTGGTGAAAAGATAATATAGTGATCAACCTCTGGTGCCTTCAACTTACTTGATATGCTATAGCACTGGCATTAAGATAGGGAATTGTTTGAAATGATTGTGCGACTGTTTTCCAGTTGAAGGGTCAGTTTGACATTGTAAAGGAGATTACTACACAAATGCATGTGGTGCCACTATTGAACGGGCTTAAAGAGGGTGAATCTGATATATAACAAAGGGAGATTTTTACACAGGTATAGTAAGCTGCCTCAAGAAACTTCTTTGTTTCAAAGCCTGTTGAATGGTGAATCTAGCACTTGTTTACTTTACACTATGAGCAGCTTGCGCTTGCATTGAAATCTATCAAATTTTTTTGAGAAATATAACTTTGGCGTTGGACCCTAAATTCATTAGGGCTCAAACATACCATGATGCTGAATGATGGTAAGGTTGTAACAATGCATTATTTAGAGCAGTATTTGGCACTTTCTAGTCTCATGTTATGTCTTGATATTGGGTGCAATGTGGAAGTATTCGGCTTCAACTCTTTAATGGTAAGTATGTGCTGCTAGGGATGTTCAATGAGTAGACTCAACATTCATGGATGCATTCTACATATTCAGCCAGGGGTTGGCTATAGCAGGCCCTCACGCACATGGTTTTGATTGAGAAGAAGACAAAGTTCCATGTTGACTACTGTAACATTTTGTTGTGCTCCCATGAATGAAGTGCAATAAAATGAGAAATGGTCTTCCTTGCTAGCCCGCGAGAGCCAGGATTGATATCGCCAAAAGGCTATGGGGAAGTAGGCAGTAGAACAACAAAGATAAAAGAGATCGATCAATGGCTGGAGAAGGGAGCAACATGGACCAAGTTACACCGTCCTCTGCCAGCCCGAGTGATTAATGTTGCCGTGAGAAAAGAGAAACAAGAGAGCGGGGATTGGAAGGAAGGCCATGGTGGGCCCAAATAAATATTTTAAAGTTTTTAAAATTTTAAATTATGCTGCCTGATGCTTTAATAATTAAAAACCTTCATTTCAATAATTAAAATCAGATTTTAAATATAAGATGAAAAGTAAAATGGCAAAGGAGAAGAGTTTGGTGCCCAATGAAAATGAATTAAATGATTTCACATTAAAAGCGATACTTTAAATACAAAGTGAGGTGAATATTCTCTGCTAGGTGTGAGATGTTTTAAAGAAATATTTAAAGTTTTTCTGCTTTAAATGTAAAGTGGAATATTTAAAGTCTACATGGTTAAAGGGAAAATATTTTAAAGTGTAAAGTACAAGGTAAAAAAAGAGGCACCAGTGAATATTTTTAAAGGTGAAAAAGGTACAGGTAAGAGGGGATTTTGATAATCCAATAAAGTGAAGATAAATCTTCATTTTAACATAAAATTGTTTTCAGCTATGGAATGATAAAAAGAGGAATAAAAGGGCTTTCATGAGAAAAAGAAAACACAATTTTCACGTTGCTAGACAAAATGTGGGAGAAATGAACATTTTTCACTATGAAATAGTAAATTTGTAGTCCAGGTAAAACGAGGTGAAGATATTTCATGGTCAAGGTAAATTTCAGAGTGAAGGGCTTTGACGGTGGCATAGATATTTTCAACAACAAGGCATAGATGAATGATTGCTTATCATGAAGGGAATCATTTTTTTTTTGAGGGCAAGTGAATGCAAGAGGCATGAACCAAAGTGCAGGTTGAAGATTCTTAAGAGGCAAAGGCAGTTACATATCAAAGGTAGATGAAGGATCCAGGTCTCAACTGTAGATTCGTTTTAGTGATTCTTCTTCTTCTTCTTCTTCTTCTTCTTCTTCTCATTCTTTCTCATTTGTATAGGTTTTTAAATTCTGAATTAGGAAGTAAGGTAGAATAGTGTTGAGTATGAGTCAATAAATTGCGTATGTAAATTGTAATAGCTAGGTTTTATGAACAAATGTTAACCAATTTGTGCAACAATATATTACTGTCATGAAATTATCTCCAGATTTGTAAGCTTTTAATCATATGAATTCAATATATCAAGGGTGTTTGGATTTGTCATTGTAGCTTTCCTATGATTGTGTTGTTTGGCCATGGTTCTCTTTCAAGTAAAGAGTTAAATTACTCTGATCAGATAATTGTGATTTAGAGTGCACAAGTGGGATTGATAAGTAGAATTTTATGAAAAATATGAGTGGATTTGTTAATGTAAGGCATTAAAATATCTTAAATCCATTGGTTGAACATAGTTTGCTGATATGATATCTATTGTAGTTTTCTATTTGACTTTGTGGCCCATGATTAGGCTCTGATTTATCACAAAGCCTAAGACATTTTTAGAAACAATTCAAATCATTTTAAATCTCAATGAATATTTTCTTTGGTGTTTAAGTTATATCTGCTCCCTATATCTTCATGGTATTTGAAATAGTATAGAGGTTGAATTTGAGAGAGTTTTACCTAGCAACCCTTTATGTGTTTAAGATAAAGATATCTAAATTATGTGTTCTCAACAATGTTCAATGCAAATGGGATTATGCTTGAACCTGGTAGAATATAAAATTCCCATCACTGATATACCTAGGAACTATCCACTTTCATAGGTCTGTAGCTTTTTGTTTGGTATAAGTTTATCATGCATTCAAGCCTATAATTAGGAAAACCCTCCCGAGTCCTATGGAGCTCAAAGTGCAGAAGGTTTTCATAGCCTTGTTCATTGGATTTTCTTGTCTTCAATCCATTGATAGTGTATATTCCTTCTAAATATTTAATCCCCTAGTTTAGGCATTGTGTTTCTCCTTAGGATTGAAGGTTGCAAGAAAAAGTAACCAACAAGTCCTCCCTTAATGAGACCTTAATTTTTGAATTTCATTCTGTCAGGAATTTAATTGTCTTTCTTTCCAAATCTGGTGTCGGCCTTAATTCTTTGAATTTTGGGTTAATATCCCAATTTAGTATAAATAAGGGGTTAATTCACATAGCTTCATAAGAAGGTTTTCAAGAGAGCATCCTAATACTTTATAAGAGCATTATAGAGCATTTTCAAGGCATTTCAAGGTAGATTTCAAGTCTTTATTGCAACAATTCAAGACAATATCATCATGTTAGGGTTCTAATTGTATCATTTCATGTTCATGCTTTATTTCATCATTTGGTTTAATTACCTACAAGGGGTTTGACATAGGAAAACCCCCATTCACTAACAAATCAACAAGTTTTCTACCCTTGAGTGTGTGATTGCAAATTTATAGGTTGGAGAGCAAGACTATCAAAGTTGTCAACATTGTCAAAGTTACAAAGTTGTCATTCAAGGTGCAAGAAAATGAAAAGATCTCTTCAGAATTGAATATTGCATTATAGAACATGATAACATGGATTTCAAGAGTGCAAACATCAAGGAATAGGATCTTGATATCAATTTTTCAAAACCCTAAAAGGACCCATTCGCCCTTGAAGGAAAGTGAGTCGTTCGTAGCTAAAAAAAAACAACTTTCTAGATAGGTACATAAATTTTTATACTCTCAAAACATTCATCATAGTTGCTATAATAGTTAGGGTCCCTTTTTGATTGGTCGTGGCATCCTATTTTGCATAATTGAAGTGATTTGGTCCTTGAAAAACAAGTGATCTACCTCATTTGTACTCACATTTGGGGTAGATTCTATTTTTAACCATTTCACAAGTGACATTAATGGTGGGATTATTTGTATATAACATGTAATCACAACAATGTTAAAGCGAGTGAAAATAGCAATTTTATTGCTGAGTGTAAAGTAATTAAATCTGGGGGGACCTCATACATTTTTCTCCTTTTCTTCCTTGAAAATAATGTAATGGTTGAACCAAATCTTGGTAGTGCATAGATCTTTTCTTTTATTACATGAAGATAAATGTATAAATTTGATATGGGTCTACATATAGAACAAAAAATAAAATAATTTCGTGTGGTCTTAGTTTGCAAATTTGTTATGGCATGTTTGGTAAGTCCATTAGTTTAAAAAAAAAATATAAACTATATATTTGAAGCTACCTAGTAATGGTTAATATGATGGATGTGTTTACTCCTACTATAAATGAGAGACTAACTTAAAAGATACCAATGGACACATTTTCACATAGCATTGAAACCTCAATAATAGATCATTGTGCATGAAAATGAGCCACTAATATAGGGATATAATTCAAAGAATTTAATATACCAAAGGATATAGAATATGATAAGAAAAAAGGGTATTTTAATCGAATAATATAGTCAAAAGATAATTTACATGGGAATGTGGAGAAGATATCTTTGAGAATGAAAATAATTAATGACCATACTAATAAAATATCTATAAGAATAGATCTAGGAAAGTTTGGCTGACATAATTTATTTTTATATAGGTAATTCTAAACTATGGGGACATACTTATAGAATTTTGAGGTAGTAATTTGGGTGGTGTTTGAAGTCATGTAGTGCTAATTCCATTTTTAGGAATCAACATGAAACAAAATCCTTAAGGTAGCCAATGAAACTATAGGAATTTATTTAAATCTATAAAATTTTAGATAGTAATAAATAATGACACATTTCATGCATATTTGAAGGCTACTTTCCCATCTTCTTTTATAGTATTTGATCTAAACAATATTTCACATTTTTCATAAGAATATTTAATCTAATTGAGTGTGATACATGACTAAAGAGAATGTAAATCCTAAAAGTAAATTTTGTTTTGAAGAAATTGATAGAAATTACCCTACAATTTTTGAGATTACAAGTACACCCTCTAGTGATGTATAAAGCAATTTGGAACATCAAAAGAACTAAAGGAGTCATTATCAAATGTTGCATTTATGGTGTACCAAGTAATATGAAGAATACATTATATATGTATGAATAACATGACTTAAAAATTGTATTTCTTCAGGTCCAAATTAAAGTGGCAAGATGATACAACTTAAATATTTAATATATGTACATTTTTTAATATTTAGAGGGACTCTTAATTGATCATGATATTTTATCTTAAGATAAGTACTAACTAAAAAATATATTGTTTATATGTTATGTTAGTTTGTGATATCAACAAGAATTATGAATAATGAGATAGTGTATTTCTCTTTAATTATCCTATCATGATATGTAGGAATTCCCTCATCGGTTCTATAAGGAAAAAAATATAGAATAGTTGTCTATTTATGTTAGCCCATAATCATGATTTTTGGTGTGAATAATTGTCTTGTACCTAGCTAATTCATTCACTAGGTAAATTAGGGTACATATTCACATGTTAAGTTAACTTAGAATATAAGATTCCTTCTAGAAGTCTTAGTTGGCTTTTCTAGAACTTATATTATCTAGCTATATTGCATGATTCCTAGGTAGTTAGTTGTCTCATGTCATAGGATTATGACACTTGTCATGATCTTGTCTAATCCTATCTCTCAACCTTGGATTTATAAGCAAGGCATCTCATGTACAATTGTATCAATTAAACCATTAATCAATCTTGCATTTTGAAGCAAGCTTTCTTGCCATTGTCTCTTTTGTGGAATTGGTTTTAGTCTTGCAACTATTCCTGGGGGTGTTGGGGAGTCACCATTTTCTCCCACATGGTATCAGAGCTCTCTAGGTGTTGCAGATTCCTTCCCAGATATGAGGGTTATATGTTGGCTGGAAGTTTTTTGCTGGGTGCAGATTGGGGTTTCAAAGACCTCATAGTTGAGATCAGAAAGTTCCATAGACGAATTTTTACTGTAAATTCATCCTTTTTGGGTAAAGTCATTTTTGAGCCATTTTTTTTTGTTGGGACAACATCCCAAGTGGTACGATTTTCATATTTTTCGCAAAAAAATATTTCTAAAATATTTTCTACAATTTGATTCATTTATAATTTTGGGGAAAAATTTATTTAAATCTGGCTCAGATATTTTATATTTTCGAGCAAAATTTATAAAAATTCTACGGTGGCTATAAAAGTTGGTTGGCTGGAATATCCGCGACATATACCCTATTATTTGTGTCACTGTTTGTACCGTCCTCAACTGGGTTTTTTGCAAGGTACCCATCAGTCAATCATAATAGGTCATTCGGCCTTTAGATCAAGGGTACCATCCGATCATTTATCTGTAGATCAATCAAATCATAGGATTTTGTTGGTAACAACTTCACCAGCTGGCGTCCTTTCCTGTTCATCCGCATACCAGCCCCAGTCCAATCATTGTTCATGCTGTTTCATGGTCAGTGTCATCACATCAGCTGGTATGAATTCTTTGGTCGCTAGTTAATTGACATCAAGTGATATCCACTGGCTTTGGCATCATCGACGGTGATAACAAGTTGTTCGATGTACATTGTCTTTGAATTCCATTGTCATATTGCCATCAGATCAAGGGTATTGGCTACAGAATCAATGTACAAAAAGGTCATTTCGCATTTTTTAATGCCTTTGTTTATTTAAATTTCTAATATAAAGTTTTTTCTGGATATTAAAAAGCTTTATTTAAAGCCGACCTTTGTATAGCGGTGGTTTTTTTATTTTTCTTTGATAGCGGCTAATGTCACCTGGGTGGTCACGATCTAAGCTCCAGGAGCCTAATATTTGTGCCAGTTTAGCCTTCACTGGTCTGTGTTTTGCCCCCAAGTTCCCTTTTACGGGCCTTTTTTTCATTTTCTCATAGCTTTTGCTAACGAAGGGCATTTTTTAGAAACGAGATATCGTCAGAAAGCTGGAAGTGTCAACTTTTCATTGGTGTAGATATTTTGAAAGGATTTTGTAGTTTTGTGCCATATTTTCCAGGTTGAAGACAAATCTCCATATTTGGATTTTAAGCTCATCAAAATGGGTTTCTTAATTACTTTGGAGAAAGGGAACTATAGACAATGGAGTAATTTAATTCTCACTCATCTTGGTGAGTGGAATCTATTGTCATATTTTTCATATTTAATTTCCCCTGTTGGAGGACCAACAAAATGTTAGGTTGGGGGGACTAATGAGCCTAGTTTTTGGTCTAGTTTTGGGTAGAATGTATAGTCTATTTGTTGGTTGATGTCATGAACTTTGATGATTAAATGTTGGTATTTGCATAATGTTTCCATCAAACCATTAACATTTGATATTATCCTATCTCTGCAAGCTTTAATGACATTTGGCATATTATGTGGGTTACCTATATTGATTTTGCATGTGGTTAATGAATGATTCTTAGAGTGGTTATAGATGTGTAGTTATTATGTGTACTGACCTTTCCATGTAGATTTAATATGCTAAGTTGAGGAAGACACCGCTAGCTGGGCATGCACCATAACAACCAGCTGAGGAATCGCTCCAAGTCAAAGGTAGTCAACGACAAAAGATTCTTCATGCAACTGAATGCAACTACCTTGTTGTAGTTGAATTTAATGATCGATCATGCATGGACGTTATTGCTGTGTTGAGTCTGCATTTGACCTACATGTTTGATCGAATTCCATGCATGCGTAACTGCCATCACTCCACTTTCCCCTATTTTCCCTAAATGGTGTCCTCCAAATCGTGAAGTTGACTTCCTTGCCTAGCTATAGTATAAATAATGATTTGATGCTACTTCTTCAGAAGGTTGCACAATTTGATATTGTATTCTCATTCTCCAGTTTCAATGATACAAATACATTACTCTTTTGTATGCATGATTTACAATGAATAAAATAAAGTTTCGAGTTCGAGCATTTGAGTTCTTAGTAGTTTAGAGGATACTTATCCAAGGGGGCCCACTTGGTGAGTAATCCATCTTCTTAGTTTAGAATTAGTTTAGTATTACTCACTGTTTAGTACTTAGTTAGAAATCTGGCATTGACTATTCCTATAGCCACTAGAAGTCCATTCTGTGTTTGTTCCTACAGCCAAAGTAGACAAAGTAGTTTCCTATTTGTTAATCAGATCTTTATTCTTGTTATGCATTTTTTCTTAGCATAGTCATTGATTGATATTCAATATTTGTCTCTTTCCCTTTCAAGCAATTTACTTTTAGTATTGTGTTTCTTAGCTGTAGAATGCAATGGCTACTTTGAGTCCCTAGTGCACATACTGTGCTGACCCATTTCAAGTTCATGTCCCTGGGTTGACAAGTTAAATGAAACTTCATGATGATTGAGATAGCTATTCAGGTTAGATGTCCAATCTCCAAGTCATGGCTGTAAAGGTTTAGTTATTAAAATCATTGTAAGAGTCCAACACAATGCAAGTTATTTGGAAGAGTTTTGAATAAGAGAAATACAAAATGAAGTCAAGAGTTGAGTCTAAAAAAATTATTCTGAAAGAGAGTGAATTTTCTTACAATGAGTTTATGAATTAATTTCGTAATATCATATATCCACATATCCAACATTGTCATAATCTAGGTACTATTATGAATTTAGTTATGTTTAACCCATTCCTATTCCCTAATTCATTGTCTTCTCTAGAATTTGCAAGTTACTTTTAACATTGCATTAAATCTTTCGCCTCATCCCTATATGTTGATTTAATTTCTTTAGCTAATAAGGTTGGGATTTTTTATGTTCGCGTGTCTTGAGTATTATCATATCTTTTAAATTTTAATTTTAGAATTATTATTTATTCTTCATTCTTCATGCAATCTACATAGCTTAAAAAATTCATTAATTTCTATCTAGAATCATATTCGTGTAGTGTTATGCCTTATTTCAAAAGATAAAATTTACTATGCACTCTTTTCTCCTTCAATATACCTAGCTCTTTAATATGTAATTATATATATTGGAATAGAATAACATAGACCATGTATATTGAAAATCCTTTAAATATTTATGAATTGTACATGTATTTCTATTTATGTTTTTACGAATGACATCTTGACCTAGATATTTTTACATGAATTAAACATATATTTCTAAATAAAATCTATATTATAGACCACTAGAAATTGTGACCGACATTAATATTTTTCCTTAAAAGCATAATTTGAAAATCAAAAGTATACTTATCAAATTTATGTATGTTGATGAGAGTCAATATATCAATTTAAATAGAACATTTGAAAATTTTAACATAACCAAATGTACATAAGATGAAATAGTTTTTAAATAATAATTCATAATGTTCATAAAACATATAAAAAATGCCATGTATATATATCAATAATGAAAATGATATCCAAGATGTTTTAGTTGTACATACAACATAAAAAATCATAAATCAATAATGCTTGTTTAAGGGAAAGGGCCTGCACAAATTTTATGACTGATGATGCATTTGTCAAGATAGATGTATTCAAAGAATATGTGTGGAGGAAAAAGAAAGATGAATTTGAGGATAAGGTAAAGGAGGAAATGGATAAGTCCCCAGAGTTGTCTAGGGAGGTTATTGCTTCAAGAGTAGTTGTAGACATGAGAGAAAAACAAAAGGAGCTAACTCTTGAGGAAGGTAGAAGGATTGTAAGAGAAAGTGGTTTACTTCTCTTACCAGAATGGGACATAGGATCAACCATTTTATTTGATACTATGAGGGTCTGTGCAGGATCATGATGGGCCAAAAAGTTGCAATATGATGGGTATGTGGTTGACGAATTTTTTTTTACCCAAAATTGATGAAATGAAAAGGGTTTTTAAAGGAGATTCTCAGATTTCCACCAATATAAATCATGCTTTATTTGAATTTAATAAATAATTATTATTCATTTTTATTCAAATTATGACTAAAGTCCTGATCGGTAGACTGATTGAAAAACATCTATAGCTTTCAAACGGTATCACATTTTTTGAATCCAAAATATGTCACATTCTATGCTTCACATAGTATAGGATTAAAAAATAAAAATTGAATTTCATGAAGTTTTGACCAAGTTAAGGTGGTCGACATACGAGTTTTTAATATTTTAAAAGTTGTAATAAAAAATCATAATTAATTATTTACTTGGAAAAAATTACAAAAAATATGTATCACATTGGGACATGAGTCCTCTACTTATATCTAAAATCTTATAAAAGAATAATATTATCATTTTATTATGGTTAGGGTATTTATACACCTACTTCCCTATTTTTTCCATGAAATTTAAGTACTACTGCATTGAAATTTTAAATTTTCACCAAATATATTTCCTTTTTTTTAAACAAACCTAGTAGTTTAGAAACTAAATTCAATTTCCTACAGATACTATTCTTACATATTTTTGAAATAATATAGATAACTTATTAAAATTTTTAAGTCAAGTTGCCTAACCCTGATTTTTTTGATTTTTTTGCCACTTAAGGGCCTATTTTTTCCATGATGATCCTGCACATACCCATGAGGAAGAAAAACTCACAAGTATTTGCTACTAATGAAGACACCATGTGTGCACTACAAGGTTTCACATTCTGTACACAATGGGATCCACTTGCTATATGGGATTTGGTCCCTAATACAAATAAGCATCAAGTGGCAGATCCTGGAGGAGACCTAATAGGTGGTCTCATAATAAAAAGGGTTTCAAAGGATAGAAAAACTGAAAATAACAGTTGAAATGCTGCAAAGTCAATAACCAGTGCAACCAGTGCAGGCAGTTGTTCCATCATCTTCCCCTCCAACTCAGTCACCTCCTCCACCATCTTTGGAGATGGTTGTATATGAAGATAGACCAATTATAGAGCTTGTTCCAAGCACATTAGCTATACCTCCTCCTAGATCAAGAGTAAGTAGAAGAGAGATGATTCAATAGCTAAGGGTGTATGAGGAATTGTTTGAAGTGTATGATGAAAATAATGTACTTATTGTTTCTAATGTTATTAAACACTACATGGGAAAAGCAATAAAAAGAGTGATTATTGTTCATTCAAACTATTCTTTAATGTTTGATGCAATAAGGATTTTCGAAGGGGATAGATTAGTAGCTATCCCATTGATGCAAATATGGGTACCCAGGCTTAGTCCATTCACTGGCATGGTTGTAGGGTCTACTCATGAACTTAATAAGACACCACAAATTTCCCCCACATACAAGATAGTGAAAGGAATTTTTGATTGTTAGGGATTAGTGGATCCACTTGAGAAAATAATTAGGAAGCTACTCCAATAGTTTGATGAGAATGATCTTGGCCTCTTGCCAAACAACCTGGATGGAAATGGAGCTGTAAGAACATATGAGCAGTGGAGAGCACAGATGGACAATGTCATAGCTACAAAGGTTGTTTTGATATGTGAGGGTGGAGATGTTAAGATTGATATGTTAAAAAACAACATGGATAAATTATCATTCACCAATAAATTCTTGGACAAGGATGCAAAACGGGTAGTAAAGAAATATGGCCCATACATGACTAAATGGATGAACTTATGGAATTTAATTGGCCATTTGAAGAATATTATGAGTCTTGGGACAAAAAGTATAATTAGATATCTGACTAGTAGAGATTCTTGTTGAAGTGGACATATTTTTGTATTTTTTCACAATCAAGATTTCCAAAAGTTTTCAACATCGATGGAAAAAGTGTTTTGTCTTCTTGTACAACAAGGTTTTTTCCTTCACCTACCAGCTCAACTTTCCTGGGTCAACATCAAGAAGAAAGAAGAAACGGTGCGTACAAGAACCACCAATCCACATCAAAGGCTCTTTTGGAGGGACAAGCGGTAACTAAGAGTAAATATACCTATTTTTTTCCCTTGGCATATTCCATCCACAAGCAAGTAGTTGTACTTGTATTTTTGAAATGTAAATGAATGTCAAATGAAAATATGACATGTGTAATGACCTGAAGCTTGTTGCTCCCTTGTATTATAAAAGGGAATTCAAGGTAATTTGCATAGGATGATTGATCAATTTTGGAGAATTTTGTAATACAAACATAGAGAAAATAAATTCTATGCCATTTTCTAGGTTATTGAGTCTAGTTTTTGTTAATTTTGAAATAATTGTATAAAAGTACTATCATTTTTTAATACAATGACATATTTTTGAAGCCAATCTTCTCCTTTTGTATACTTCACATTGGTTATGAATGAAATGAATCAAAGATATTTCAATTCATCTCCATTGTCTTTGCTTTGGATGCTTATCTTCTATTAATGCTCTTATTCAAAGAATAAGTTAAACGTTTTAATAGGGATAAATATTTGTGTGGATGTATACAGGGATCTTATAAGTATAATTGGTTAATATTTTTGAGTTTAATGGTATAATACATCATTAAATAGATTTGTTATGTTAGGGGGAACACTATTATGCATTTTCAATTACTATAATGGTTATGACTCCATACCCTAGATTAAGTGTTTAATCATTAAAGCTGTATCCATATTGTATCTCTAGGGTCTTTCACACACATAAACATTCTAAATCTTTAAATTTAGTTATGATTGTTGTTGAAGGGTTTTATGAAGTATCATGTTCTACTGCTATGAAATGTTAAATGCTTAAAGAGATTGCCAGATCTTTGCATTTCTATAATTTTCAAGCAATTATGTGTAGGGCATATCTATTGTTTACAATATTTAGGATAAATTGGCACAAGAGATCTTGAGAACATTTTATTGGATCACCCTCCCAGGTTTATAGAGCCCAAACTGTAGAGGGAATGTTATTTTAACTTTCACTTGTTTGTTGGAAAATCCCTCTAGATAATTGAATATTGGCAGTGGAAAAACCATAGATTATCTATGAGATCTGGTTGGGAATTATAAACAGCCAACAAATTTGATGCATCAGAAACACATCACACCAGTAGATGTAAAATAGAAAGGAGAAGAGATATAATATTTTTTTGCTAAATCTATAAGAAAAGAAGGATAAAATGTGTTTCAATGATTGAGCCAACTCAGTTAAATGGGCCTTCAAGAAGTCACTCCAGTTGTCCTTTATGATAAGACCCACATTACGCCTTTTGAACTGAATATTATGCTTAAATAGGATGTTCAAGAGATTCTAGACCCAGGGCTTGTGTGAACATTTAGGTTTCCATGTAGAATCATAATAACCACATTTTTAAACATTCCCTTAGGACTTGGATAAATATATTGACAACCCAATAAAATATTATTAATAATTAGGAGGGCATCCCTTTTACTAATGCAAAAAACTTTTATTACAAAAATATTATTGCATATTCCTCTTAAATTGATAATGCGACCTTTACCCTTTGTCATATGCATTTGATTGCTACCACCTTTTGATTCATACACTTTATTAATAATTATTCTAATAAAAGTCATGTGATATGAGTTTTTTTATGATTAGGCAGGGAAATTCCTAACTTAAAAAATCATTTCTGGTGTCTTTCCTTTTCATCATATCTTTAGCTCTTAAAGAAAAGAAAATTAAATTCGTAGCCCTAGAAGAAAAAAAGATCAAGAAAGAGAACCTGAGAGTTGTTTATAATAGCCATAGACCATAATTTTTTTTATATATATTCAGATTTGATTCATGTTTTGTTAATTCTCAAACATTCTTCTAAAATTATATCTTTTATTTTTTAGGAGACATCTTCATAATTCCAACTTACTGACTACAAATAGGAGAGCCCTTCATTGCAAGTAGCATCTACTACTCTATTTCCTTCCCTGTAACTATGGATTAACCTATACTGGTTGAGGCTCTTAATCATCTTTTTTGAATCTTCCAATAGATTCTTAATCATCCATAGGGTGATAAAATCTCCTTTAAGAATGCCTCTGATCAATTTGTAGTTTCCTTCTATAACAACTATTAAATTTCCTTTCCTTAACCCTCTTTAGACCCCACCAAATAGAAATTTCCTCCACCTCATTACTAGTATTGATACCCATGAATTTAGCATATCCTTCAATAAGAAGGCCCTTGTGGTCTCTTATAAGTCCTCCAATAGAAGTTGCTCCCAGATTACCTTTAGAACAACCATCAAAATTAAGCTTAATCCTGCAATCACTAGGAGGGATCCAAAATTTTATCCTTCTTCTTAGAATCTTTGCCCAATTAATTCTTGTTAGATCCTTTTTGATCCCCCAAGTTTTTTTAATTTTGAGGTCCCTATAGGATGGCATTAGTTTAGAGTAGCCAAAATTTATTGATTTTAGATTATCCTATATTTACTATTTGTGCTCAAGAAAACCTCCATGTTGCTTCTTTGTTGATCTCTAAAAATCCTATTATTTCTTTCTTTCCATATGATCTATGACATAAACAGAGGAATTTTCTTCCATAGTTCCACTATGATGAAGTGACCAAAAGGGGAGTTGTTCGATTATTCAATAAAATCCCTAAGGGAATGGGGAAACATCCAATTAGTCAATAAAATTATTAAGACATAAGTCCATAACTCTCTAGCAATAGGAAAATGGAAGAAAAAATGATTAATATTCTCAACCTATTGAAAGCATAGGAAGCACCTATTAACAAACTAAAACTCTCTTTTATTAAGAAAATCAATTGGGAGGATACTAACTTGGGCTATGACCTATCAAAAGCAGTTAATCTTTGGGATGAGTTTGACATTACATATTCTATTCCTATCAAAGGTCTAAGGGGGGAGAGTAGGATGCTCCATCATGGTGTAGGCATATTTGACAAAGAAAACCCCTAAAGGGTTGCCAACCCAAATCCATTCATCATCTCTATTATGAGAGAAGAGCAGCAATCTCTGATTAGTGGGTCTAAGAGAAGATAGACATCAAGCATATCATTCTAGCTATCTCCCCTAAGGAGCCTTAAGCCAATCAACTAATTGATGAGCCCAAAATGTGCTCATAGTTTGGATATTATGATGAACTTTTAATACCTTTACTTTTGTTATTCATGGTTGTTTAAACTCTTTTGAAACCTTTTATTAGGATATCTTGTAGCAAAACACTTTCATATTCCTGTAGCCTATTGTGTTGTCTTGTCTACATTTATTACCCCGTTGACTCCCTAAATGACTGGTATATCGCATGTAGTTTTTGAATGATGAAATAGATTTAAATATGTGATTAATGAATGGATATTGTGTATGTGCCATGCACCTTTTCTTTCGCATCTGTTACCTTGTGTTTCGTAGGTTGTTGAAGAAAGTATGATTGAGTCAAGCGCAACCGATCTCGCCTTGCAGTAAAGTCTATTTCCATGCACAACTTGAAGCTCTGGCGAAGACTCTTTGACCGAAACCGTTGGGAAGGATTTTTAATGACAGTCAATCTGGAAAGAGTGGAGCGCTAGATTCTCTCTGGATCGGGTTGAATGGATAAATTTATTTATGAAATCTATTCCTTGATTTTGGGATACACTTTACTTCCACGTCTTTCTTTGTTAGGGTTAGTTAGTTAGTTGTTCTCCTGATTTTAAATAAGTGCTCCTCCTGTGCGAGTGAGCAAGAAGATGGTTAGAAGTTAGATAGAAGCATAGTGATAGGGAGATAGCAGATATCATGTAAGAGTTAGTATGATAATAATAAAAAGCAGAATCTGTATGACAAGAGATAGGGTTTGTTGCTAGTTTTCATATCAACAAAGCAATGTATACCATTCTGAGTTTATGAATAAAGTTTGATGAAGTTCTGAGTTCAGCACTTGCGTAATTAGTAGATGCTTGCTAAGGGGGCCCACTTAGTAAGTATCTGTAGCTAGTTAGTTAGTTGTTATTTTTCTGTTGATCATCAGTTAGATTTCATCTTTAAAGTTTGACAAACCTCAGCCTTTGTATTACTCCCCTGAGCATCTTAGAATCCATCCCCAAAAGTTTATTCCTAACATGCTTCATAGTTTGAGTCTCAGTCGTAGCTATTATGATTTTTGTTTTGGTTAAATCATGGTTGAGTTAAAAGAACTTTGCATTGCCTTCCTGTAGCGTAGATAGAATTATTTCCAAGTATTTATTTTTGTTAAGTTGTGACCGAAACTAGTTCTTAGTGCATATATTGTGTTGCGCCATTCAAAGTATACGTTCCCTGGTTTGACAAGTAAATGAATGTCCATAAAGAGATATTGGTCACCTGCTGGAATGTCCAATTCCCAGGATAGGTTTTACTGTGATTTTCATATCCTTTCGTGGGCGCGACCATTTTTTGGCACCGTTGCCGGGGATGGTGTCAAGCTAAGAATTTGTCAGAAGTCATTTTTAGCATTAGTTTAGTTTGTTAATCAAAATTTTCAAAATCCTTCAAATCACCATTCATTCTATTGCATGCATAGAAGAAGAGATGTGTTGGGAAGGTTTCTCCCTGAAAATCTGTTTGTTGAACTGCCATTTGACCCAGCCTACGAAGAACCTGAGGAAAATCCATTCGGGCCTCGAGTTATTCCAAAGATAAATATGGAAAATAATCCACCTAATCCACCTCCTTCTTTTGAGTTTCCCATTGTTCCCCAGCGAGATACTGACAATCTTAAAAATATTCCTTCTTCACTACTTCCCAAGTTCTATGGCCTAGTTACGGAGGACCCTGCAACTTTCCTGTTTGAGTTTGATATCCTCTGTCGCAGTTATGACTATACTTCAGATGCTCACAAGCTGAAGTTGTTTTCTTCCACCTTGAAGGAAGGAGCTCTCAGATGGTTCATGAGTTTGGGAAGAGGTGTTGTTGATAGTTGGGCAGCCATGCAAACAAAATTCCTTGAGAAATATAAGGAATATTGTAAGAGTGGCAGTAAGGGAGACGATATATTTAGAATTCAGCAGAAGGAGGATGAAAGTTTGGAGGATTATATTTCAAGATTCTTGTTTTCTTTGAAAAAGAACTCAAACCATACTCTCAATGAAGACTCTCATAAACTACTTTTTCTAAGAGAGATAAGTGATGCCTGTATAGATGCTCTGGACCTGATGGGAGGAGGTGATATAACCCAACTGCCTTGGGATGATATTAAGAAAATATGTCTTAATTACTCCTGAGCAAATGTGAAGAAGGGTAGAGGTCATCAAGCTACAGTGGGTAAATCTTCTTCTAGTGGAGTTTCCCGAATGGAGATCACAAATTTGTTGTCTGATTTCAAGCAGGAAATCATTAACAACATGGCTACACAGTTGGACACTATGCAAGCTCGGAAGTAACATGATGAAGCTGAAGCAATCTTGGCCGAGTTCTATCCACATTGTAGACAGAAGAAGCGTGACTATAGATGCAAGATGGTGGCCAACATGGAGGCTAAATAGTTGCCTACTGATTTTAAGATGATAGAAGGTGATGATGATCAAGTCTTCTTTTTTGCACAAAGGAGGCCATGATGGGCCCCAAGACAAGGTATGCCTCAGGACCCTTTGCAAAATTTTGGTTCATATAATAGTCAATGGAAAATCAGTACCCTCTAAACTATGGGCCATACTCCCAACCTTAGTGGAATCATCCTTGGCCAAATGCCCAGAAAAACCGTTGGCAAGCCTCACAAGGAAACTGGCAACCAGCTCAACAAAATTAGTGGCAGCCTCCACAAGGGAATTGGCAGTAGCCTAACCAATGGAGAGGAGGCCAGCAATGGTCAAATCCAACCACAAGTTTCCTGTAGCAACCCCAACAGCAATCCATTATGCCACCTCTTGCACCTAATCAAGGTTAGAATCCAAAATCAACCCAACTACCAGCTCAGGCAGCACCTAATCCAAATAACTAGCAACCGCAGCAACAACAAGTCTATTTTGATGATCCTAATCATCAGCCTGCCTATGCTCTTAACCTGAATAATATTAATTTACGTTTAGGAACCATGCTGCCCACACCATCTCCTCCCATAATCTCAGAATTACCACCTGAGGAGACTAAACAAGAAGAAGAAGATATCAATGACCAAGCCTAACCAAATCAGCCAGTTCAGATTCCATCATTACCTAAGTCATCTGATAAGGTGCCCCCTCCTTTCCCACAAAGATTGGAAGGTGAAAATGTGAAGAAACAAGAGGAACCCACCTTTGATATCCTTGACCAGCTAAAGCATATATGTGTGAAAATTCCCTTGTTCCAAGCAATCAAAGAAGTACTTATCTATGGCAAGGCCATCAAGGAGGCATGTTTGAAGAAACTAGGGAGGAAAAAGAAAGACCCTCAAACTGTCCATGTAATAGGCCAACTCTCTGACTTAATGCTAGGGAAGCTTAACATCCCAAAATATTTAGATCCAGGAAGTCCTGTTGTGGAGACAAATGTTAATGGGTTGCAAATTAAGAATGCTTTAGTAGATCTTAGTATAGCTATCAATGTCATGACAAAGGACCTGGTTGTAAAACTTAATATTTCAGAAATAAGGACTACACCTACAATATTACAGCTTGCTGATAGCTCAACTGTCAAACCTGATGGGGTAGTCAAAGACCTGGTAGTTACCTTGGATTCCTGGGAATACCCCGCTGATTTCATGGTCTTATCCCCAAAAGCATCATTGGGGGGATACCCTGTCATACTAGGAAGGCCTTGGTTGGCTACTGCTGATGCTTGCATTGGTTGTAGGTCAGGTGACATGACAATATTTGATGGATATAGCACAAAGAAACTTACTCTCTATTCTCCAACACTACCCCAACTTGAGTCTGGAGATGTTGCTTGGCCAGATTTGGGAGAAGAGGAAGAAGTGAAATCTATGGCCAATTTAATGATGATTACCAGAGAGCCTTTCATTGCACACCAAGAAGAAGAAGATGTACTATCTAATATCTTGCTAAATAACTACGGTACTGAATACTTTCATTGTGAGAAAAATCCATGTTCCTTGCAGACTATTCTTTCTCTGTCCACATCAGCTCATTATCCTCCAGCAACAGATTGCTTGCATACCTTACTACCCCATGAGGTAGACATGCCATTTCTGTCTGAAGTATCTATGATAGACTTAACCTCCCAAGTTGAGGTAGCTGCAGGAAAAACCTTGTGCATTAATAAAAACCTCACTCGTGAGCAACAAGAATCTATGATCAAAATGCTTACCAGCCATAAGTCAGCTTTTGCATGGGACTATGGAGATATGAAGGGCCTAGACCCAAAACTCTGTACACATCGCATATATATTAATAGTGACTTTAAGCTTGTCAGGCAGCCTCAAAGAAGAATCAATCCAGCTTTGAGAGAGATTGTTAAAAAAGAATTGTAAAAAATGTTGACAGCTGGCTTTATCTACCCAATCTCTGATAGTCAATGGGTTTCCCCATTGGTCATTGTTCCTAAGAAAGGAGGAAAATGGAGGGTATGTGTAGATTACAGAGAACTTAAATTAGCAACAAAGAAAGATTACTTTCCTCTTCCATTTATTGATCAAGTTCTGGATAATTTAGCTAGAAAGAAGTACTTCTCATTCTTGGATGGCTTCAGTGGATACAATCAGATCAAGATTGCTCCTGAGGATTAGGAAAAGACTACTTTTACATGCCTTTGGGGAACGTTTTCCTATTCATTTTTGCCTTTTGGTCTCTATAATGCTCCTGCAACTTTCTAGAGGGCAGTCATAAGCATCTTCTCAGACATCTCATATGATTGCATGGAAATATACATGGATGACTTTACTGTTTATGGTACAACATTTGAGGAAGCTCAAGCTAACTTGGAAAAAGTTCTACAGAGATGTGAAGATCACAACCTATCACTGAATAGTCAAAAGTGCTTCATGATGATGCAGGAGGGAATGGTGCTCGGTCACTATATTTCTGCTGCAGGAATTCAGGTTGATCATGCTAAAATTGAGATCATCTCTAAGTTACCCTCCCTTACTAAGAAGAAGAAGGTACAAAGTTTTCTAGGCTATGCAGGATACTACAGAAGATTCATCAAGGACTTCAGCCAAATAGTAGGTCCCTTATACAACCTGCTGAAGAAAGATGCAGAGTTTGCTTGGACAGAGGAATGTGAAAAAGTATTTCTTGACTTGAAAGTCGCCCTCACACAGGCACCTGTTCTAAAAGGACCTGATTGGTCACTCCCATTTCATATTCATATTGATGCCTTAGATTATGCAATTGGGGCAGTGCTAGGGCAGAAGGATGGATCAACTGAACATGCACTTTACTACATAAGCAAAAATCTGCAAGGGGCTGAATTCAACTACACTATTACAGAAAAAGAAATGTTGGCAATCATCTATGCCCTCAATAAATTCAGGCATTATATCACTGGTTATTAGATATTTGTCCACACTGATCATGCAACAATCTGGTATCTCATGAACAAAAGTTCAATAACTAGGAGACTGGCAAGATGGTTATTGCTGATGCAGGAATTTGACATTACAATTGTGGACAAGCCAGGTAAAGCCAACGTAGTTGCTGATTTCCTTTCTAGAATTCAAAGGCAAGAGGACTCTGCACTTATTGAAGACTCCTTTCTTGATGAGCACCTATTTGCAATCAAGGTTATTCATCCATGGTATGGTGATATAGCAAATTATCTGGCAACAGGAAGAACTCCTCCTCAATTCTCTCCTAAGAAAAAAAGATTATTGGTAGAGAAAATTTTTAACTTTTCTTGGATTGCAGATTGCATGTTTTATACAGGGCCAGATCATGTTATGAGGAGATGTGTACTAGAGGAGGACACTCATGACATACTGCATGCCAGCCATGATGAGCCGTGTGGCGGACATTTTGTTGCCAAAAGGACAGCAATGAAAATTTTAAATACTGGTTACTATTGGACAACTTTACATAGAGATGCAGCTAAGTATACAAGGAGATGTGATAGATGCCAAAGGATGGGAAGACCAACTCACTATGATGAAAT
>VDFB02281492.1:462267116-462581056 GCA_007258455.2 Sequoia sempervirens
GAAATATCACTTGGGAGAGGGGTATTGGTCGTTTAATCGGTAATGTTAATCAGTTGAGCATACACACACATCATGAAGGATATAGAGAAACCAAGTCAGATAAGTTAAGTCTTGATAAGTCATCCATAGGCTTTAGGAGTTTTATTTACTTCTTTGTGCTTTATGAGTTATGATTGTTTAAATGTCAGACTTACTATACTGTGACTCCTTGTATGAACGATGTGATAGATATGTGTTAAAGGTTGAGTGGGTACGTATACACATGTATACATTGTGTACACATATCTAAATGTATAGACATATCGATACATACGTACGTTAAGCAAATGGATGTGCTCATACGCATGTGTTGACGTGTATATACACATACATATGTATACACAAGAGTATATATGGTTATACGCATGTATATACGTACACACCCCGCCTAATATCTGTGGTGAAAATAATCTTTTAATATTATTGTCTAGGAAATTTACATATATATGTATGTGTAAATGTATATGTCAATAACATGATTATAATTTATGATATATACATAAATACATAAATAAATGTGTAAATATTTATATATTTTATAAAGCATAGAATATATGTATTAATGTTAAGTTAATATATGCATATATATAAATATATATATATATATATATACTTAATAAAATACATATATTATAAAATATATAAATATACAATATTAAATATTTAAAGTGAAAACATTTATAAACTCCAAAGTGAAAATATTTACAAATATTTAAATGAATAAATATTGAACTCCAAATAATAAAGTTAAAAAGAATTAAATCTTTAACATATGCAAGTTTATTGGAGAGGAATATTTAAAAAAAGTAGCCGCTAGACTTAAGGAAAATATAGAAATTCATAAAAGTATCAAACTTTTCTATGAGACAAATATTTGATGAGAACATTTGAAAATTAAACAAAACTCAACAAAGAGCTTTCACGTGGAAATGAGGAAGGCTTCAACGCAGCAAAAATGGAGGAAGCTTTCAAAACTGGAAAATAGGGAATGCCAACAAAGTTTTTGTGTTGTAACAAGCTGAGACTTGACCTAAAACACAGCAAAGGGAGTCATTCATTTTTATGCGCCTGGCAAAAACGTGTTTCTTGTAGGTGGCGTTTTCTAAGATTTGGGTTGAAATTTTCTGCGTTTGTTGGCTCTATGGAGGTCGATTCACTCCTTTGTAAGGTGACTTAGCGTTTAGTTACTTGCCAAGTGACGTTTGATTGAGTTTATACGCCTGGTTGTCATTCTACATGCCCAAAATGGAGGAAACAGTTGCAAATACGGGCCTATAAATACTTGCCCAGCCATCCATTGAAAGATATCCCTGTGCAATTTGTCTTTGGCGAATTTGAGAGCTATCTTGTTTAGTTTCTAGCTGCTGTGAGTTTGCTATTGCTGCATTTCATCATATTACTTAGAGTGTGAGAACTAAAGCCTTTAACAACTGCAAACAATAGACTGTGCTAAAATACCTTTTAGGAAGAGTGAAATAGCAATTTCTATTAGAGAGGTGTTATTTAGAAAAAGTAATTTGAAAGAGTTGTCTATATTTGAGAGAGAGATAATTTGCAAAATTGCCATCTTCAGTTGGGAATTCTGAAAGTTGCTGCCAGAACAGTGTTGGGAGAGAAGCTCGTTATAACAGGCATGTTATCTAATTTGTGATTTTTGCTTGAATGCTATTCTCATATATTCTTGAATTTTCTGGTTGCAATTAGCATGTTATATGCAAACAGTTCATAGCAAGTTAATATTATTTTGATGAGCCTTCATAAAGAACAAATGCATAAGGGATTTCATTGTAATTGAAGGATAAATGAATAAGGAATATCAATGCAATTAAGGGTAAATGCTTGGGAAAATCAATATATTTTAATCATAGATTAAAAGAAGGATTTATGGATAAAAGGGTTTTAAGAAGGGAATCAATTGTTTAAGAAGTTTAAGGATAGCTTAACTTAATATGCATTATGCTATGATGGATTTTTATGTGCATTTGCTTGAGTTTAAAATTTTGTATCATCTCCATATATGGAGAATACGTAGAGTAATTAATATCTACTAGGAACGAAATGACGTCAAACCAAGTATGAACCTTAGCTTATGTTATTAGGTTAACTCTAACAAGTTTCACTCCTAGGATAAAGATTTCCGGAATCAGGAGTTAGGATATTAGATACTTGTTTATTGGCTCATTTCTTAGTAGACTGTTTGAGGTAGGAAGTCTGGGGTAAACTAAACCCATTGAAGGACACAGCCTACACATAGAGTAAGATAGCCTTAAGTCAAATCGGCCCTGAGTAGTGTTTATGATTGATGACCTTCATTCGAAGTACTGAATGAGAATACTTTGGCCAAAGTAGTGAAATGTACGACTTCCACTTAGGTGTGAGTTAGTTGAGACTACACTGTCAGTTCATTGTCATCTGAGTACTAGTTTGAGATTGTGAAATAGCAAGGTTCTAGTTGTGTAGGACATAGCACTATGCTCAATTGGTAATCGTTAAAGGATACCCTACCAATCTCTTCTTCGAAGGGAGGGCCATCTATCTAACGATAGGTGTGCAGGGGACTGCATTATAAGTCTGTGGTTGGCGGAAAAGCACCTGAGTGATGTTTCTCCTCCACAACAAGCGGCCGATGTACCAAGATTTGAAAGGACGGACTCCTGGACCTTCTTACTTCTATTTGTGCAAAAGCTTACAAGCTATGTATGTAACTGTATTACTTTTGAACTCTGATTTATATTTGCAATGAAAATGAAATTCATGTGGAAATATATTGTAACTTGTACATATTTATCAATAAAGAAAGGAAAAATTTTATAGTGTTGTCTTGTTACTTGTTACCTTTACATGTTTAAAGTGAGATTTGGAAAATTTTAATTTACGCAAGGGATAGGTCGTTACAAGATTTGTCCAAAAACAGGGCTACTAGGAAGAGACAATTTGCCAAACAAGTCATTGATTATTATACTTTTGCTGCAAATTCCTTTCCCCCTGCATCATGATGGTAAGTATGGCACATGGGGAATCATCCGGGGACCCATTGCCTGGTCATGTTCCATCATCTAAGAAAGATTTTCAACTGTAATGTGGAAAGAGATCTTAGTTTAGTTAAAGCGATTTTAGGGAAATACAGTTTGGTGGATAATGGCCAGTTGCGCTTGAAGGCAATGATTTTGGTTAATTTCAAACGAAAATTGAAGTTGGCTGAAGTGATTGATGAGGTAAGGGATTGTATCCTACAAGTGCTAGTTCTAGAGGAGGAAGAATGGGAGGGAGGAAATAGAATTGCAAAGTGGAAAGTAAAAATCTGGAACTGGAAAATAGAAAAAGGGCTCTTCGTGGGATGCTATGGACGAGGTCATAATGGTCCAAGAGCATCCAGATTACCTTTGTCCTAACAGTTTTTCCTGCAGATTGAAATCCTCATTCTTGCAAATTTGCTTCATGGGGAAAATGGACGTGAGGAGAAGAAAGAGAAAATTAATTAAAACTGGGTGCTCTAATTAGTAGTTAGAGGCGAGTAGTGAGGCTAGCAGTGCATGCAATATGACGACTTCCTTATTTTAGCTTGTGTGGTTATGACTGGCACATTTCCTTTATTTACCATCATCAGTTCTCTGAACTTCAATTATCCCATCCCTTGGTGGTTACTGCTATCAAAACTCCTAAATTACAGCTTTTTCTGCTCTTAAATGGTCAACTAGGCATTTCACTGAGAAAGTGAACTCAAGAAAGAGAAAAGTGATTTGATTCTAGATAAGTACTCCAGCTTGGTTGGGTTTAGAGGGTAATGTAGTTCTGGTTTCTATAGGAAATTTACATTTGTAGTGAGTAAGAGAGTGAATAATCCAGCTTGAGTTGGCACTTATAGTGCTAGGCATGTGTTACCGTACACTACAGAAGTTTCATTCTGTCTATTGTTGTGCTGGTTGCCTGACAACTCTGGCCGAGTTGAGATCTGTATGTACGATTCAATTTTTAGGAAAGTATTAAAGCTCGTACACCATGCAAATGTATGTAATAGTTTGTTTCTTCTGATGGATAGAATTTATCTATGAAGATGCTAAGCCTGGTTTATGCTGAATTTTAAAGTTTGTCTAAACTTATTTTACTGTTAAAGAAATGAATGATCTGTATCTAAGAAGGGCTGCAAAATCAACTGCCTTTTATAGGGCAGCCTGATTTTGACTGCATCACATAAAGAAGCTACAAATTGAAATCCATGAATTGTAGGTTAATGATCAAATATTAGAAGCATTCCATCAAGATTTGAGGATGGTGGTTTGACATATGGTGGTCCTATTTCACAATGGAACATTGATGTCGATATGTGGGTATTCAATGCCACTCTTGGAGGACAGTATGTTTACAAGGGTGCTGCATAGAACCGAGGTTATTCAATGTATAAAGCTTCATGGTGTAGTTTCCATGAATGGTCCATTTGCTCCTTTGGTGGAAATCACTCTAGTCTCTAAGAATGGAATTTACAAAAGGGTTTTGGAGTGATGGGTCATTGCAGACCCTTGAAACTGGACTATAATTGGTCTATGTGTTCTTGTGGAGGTCAGAACAATATGATGGTCTTTGGCTGCAAGTGGAAGATAATGTGTAAGTCTTTCTTGTTCGTTTCTCATTTCCTCAATGCTTGCTGAAGTGCATGTTTAAGCATTATTAGCATGGTAGGGCTTTCTTTAGTTTCTGTATATGGAAGGTTGTATAGGCTTTCGGTACTCTATATGTTCTTATTTTTCTAGTTTTGATAGTTTGGGTGTAGTCTTATAAGCTATATATAGGTTTCAATTGATGGTATAGTTGGTATATTAGTTACGTTGATTTCTTCTACTGTTGTTACATTGGGGCCACATATATAGATCCCCAAAACTATAATTAAAAATCATATAGACATTTTGCATAGATCTTTAGAAGTCCCTTTCCGGTCCATTCCAACATTCTTGGAAAGTTTTAAGATTCTTGGAGAATGCCAACTTTATTGGGAAGGAATTCTAACAGTGTCGGTGAGTTCAAAAAATAAAGTTGAGTCCAACGATACTTTTCAGATGCTGTTTCATAAAGTTCGATATCCTAAGAGCTTAAGAGTATTTTGGTGTAGTCAAAATTTATATTTGGTATATTTTAATATTTTTCTGTAACTTTGGCTGGATGTGCAGAAAATAATTAAATAATTGAATAGTTAAATGTTAAGTTGTCAAAAAAAGAAAATCAAAAGACAACTTATGTTAATTATTTAAAAGGAGTCTAAAGTCACTTTTTGGAGGGAAACATAAGAGGACACACATAATGATATTTTATTATTGCAAAAAATGTTTATAAAGAGAATTTTGAGGAAAGAAAGCTCATTTTTTATATTCTTGATATTTTCTTAAAACCCTAGTTGTGGAGGTTGAGTAGGTTTGTTCAACAACCCTAGGATGAAAAGCCTAAGGTGAATATTTGTTTTGGGGGTGAAAGATCTTCCCTAGCCAATATGGTGTGATCCATTCAGGGTCACAGTTTGTACTGAAAAGATTTAGTTTAGAGATTTTGTGCTAAAGAAGATTTATCTATCTAGATTTTTGGTATTTTGCTACAAGGTTAAATTTATGTGTAGCATATATATATATATATATATATATATATATATATATATATATATATTGTGAATTTGGGAGGTGGTTCTACACAGCAATAGTCCCATTCTAGAGACAATATTGTTGATCATATCAGCCATAGTTGGCAGACATGGCGAGTACTTGCCAGAGTTTTTGTTTGGCAAGTAACTTGCCAAAAAACTTACAAGGACTTTTGCTGAGTTTTTGATGAATTTGGGAGGTGGTTCTACACAACAAGGGTCTCATACCCTATTACATCTATAGCCCCATTCTAGAGACAATATTGTTGATCATATCAGCCATAGTTGGCAGACTTGGCGAGTACTTGCCAGATTTTTTGTTTGGCAAGTTAAACTTACAAGGACTTTTGCTGAGTTTTTGGTAACTCACCAAAAAACTTGTAGGGATTTTTTCAAGTTTTTGGCAAGTACTCGCCGAGTTTTTTCAAAAATCTCGACGAGTTTGTGCCATTAACTTGGTGAGTCTCTACTCAAACAAAAACAAATCATTTTTTAAAAACATTTTTACAAACAAAAATGTGCTAAATATCAAATTTCTCCCTTAAAAGTGATAAAATCGTGAAAATGATGTGCGACATGAAGTTTTGTGTGGTTTCAAGAGCCTTAAATTGGGCTTGGTTGTGGGGGCGCTGCCCCTTGACCCCGCCTTGTATTGCAACAAGGAATTTTAAATCTTGTCTAAAATTATTTCACTAGTTACTAGGATCTCTTCTCATATAAGAAGTTTGATTACAATAAGGGGATTGGGGAGTGGAGACTAGAATCAACAATTTAGACAATCATCTTTATCACTATCATAATATCATTGATCAATGATAAAGTTATCATACTATTAGTATCAAATATTCAAATGCCATTATTATTATAAAATGCAATACAACCTTTAGCTTTGCACAAGAAAGGTAGACAACAAATTAGAGGGGGTTGTTGATTTGGTCAAGTCAATGCCACAAACAAAGCCTTCACTAGACTAGGGGATAGAAAGATGTAAAATTTTGTAATATGCAATTTATGAATTAAGACGATGATTAAAGGCAATCATCATAAATTCAAAATAGTTGTTAGCTAACTATTGTATCAGGATTTCGCATGATAATGTGATTTTTCACTCAATTTGTATTCCAATGAATCGAATATAATAGAAAAAACTTTCATACTCATTTATGGATTCATTGGATATATTTTTTCATTGAGTTTTGCAAAAAAGGTGTTCAAGAAACTTGAGCAATTGTTTAAGTTGCCAAGTTTTTTGTTGAGTCTTTGCCAAGTCGCAAATTTAGGGTCTGTCAAGTGTGAGTCTACCAACTTGGTCTCTCATATTTTGAATTGTACTTGTAGGAATGATTGGAATGCTTTCATTTTTCTTCCTTGACAATGTTAAGTAGACAAACCTTTCCTAGTGTTGGTGGATTAAAGGGTCAATCACTCCAACTTGCAAACCAATGATTGATTGCTTTGTCATCACCTTCTAAGATTCCCATGCAAGATGTAGTACACCTAGTTGCTGCCTAAGCTCTTGCTTTTTGTTATCCATTGGAACAAACTTTTCCTTAAATTTTTGCTGATATTATTTTTCTTGAGTGGCTGTCAACTTAGCTCCTTTTGCCCTTCTTTTCCATTCCTCACATAATTTCAGGCTTCGTGTTACATTTTCTATGCTTACCTAAAATGAGGCAAGCTTCTCTTTTTTTCTGATTTGAAAGGATTTGAAGTGTTATGACAATCCTTGTGACATGAATACATAGGATGAAGATTAGTGGAGCCAAATCCCACATCATCCACAATTCTATGCTCCTCCACACTACTACCTTGTAGATTAATTTCATCTCTAATTTGTAAGGTGGATTCCTTCTATTCTTTCTTAGTAATCTTTTCCTTCTTAATTTTGGTAGCTTTGGTTTTAACCCTTCTACTTTTGGTTTACAGTCTACAAATTCTTCCTTGATCTCTTCCTCTTGTAAATTTATCTCTAGTGTATTTATCACTAGTTCCAACATCTTCTCAATCTCTTCATCTAATTTTCCTTAATCCTTTTGAGGATGAATTTTATTCTGTGGTTTTAACAAATCTAGAAAGGTATTCCTCTTGATGACTCTTGGCTCAGACTTTTCTTCTTTTTTACAAATGACAGTGAGCTGTTAAGGTCTATTAATAGACCCAACAACTATTCTTTCGATGTGATTATTCTAATTTTTTATGTTATTTCCTGAAATGCTTGCCTTGCCCCACTATTTTGATTTTTGGAAGTATTCATATTATTCTGCATCACATGGAATATCTAACCCAACATGTCTATCATTCTATCAATCCTTTTCTCTCTATTGGCATCCATCTCCTATTATTAACAATTCGATAAAAAGAACAAGAAAGGTGATTAACTTATGTTTTCGCCTAGAGAATGTTGATTGGTATTGATTGCCAACAAGAATACCACCACTAAAGTGAAAACAAAATACTGGTATCGTTGAAGTCCGATGTTGAAAGCATAAAGTCTAATATGAGACTACCGATATGAGAATGTCATGTCCCCTTCTTGCACCTGATCAGTTTGGGAGTTCCATTAGCCTATTTCAGGGTTCTCGGAGTCTAAGTGGAGTTGGTTAGGGGACTTAGAGCCTGTGTTGGGCTTTGTGGTGGTTTTTGACGTTTTTGGCAAGGGTTACTATTTATAGCAGTGGCCATTTTTAGCACTTACTATTTATAGTAAGTTTTAGTGCATTTCAGATTGAGCTAGTTTGGTGTTTGGGCACACTTATTATTTTTAGTAGTTGCTATTTTTAGTAAGTGTTGTTTTTAGCAATTGGTCTCAGCCTCTATTTCTCTAGCATTGTTTGGGCATTGGTGAGTTATAAGGGTAATCAAATTAATATTTATATTTTCGTCACTTAAGTTCTGTTATAAAGTTACTTTATAACTTAAGTGAGAGTCATGTGTTCATAAAAAAGACCCCTTGTCTCATGCCTAGGATAAAGGTGAATTAAGTTGTTTTTAAAAGCAAAATTTTAGCCTCCAAAAGTGGATGCCAAACTTTTGGAAGGCATAAGGAAATTTTAAAATAGACTAAAAGACTCATGAAGGGGGGCGTAGCATTCTTGGAGGGAAAAAGTGAATTCAAATTTGTGTTGCCCTAATTTCCTCCCCTCTTCTATATATTCACCTCTCATTTCATTCTCTACTTTGGCAACATAACAAGATGCTGCTGGATTGCTTCCAAATTTTCATTTTCTACTAGTTGAGGACAAAAACCTTCACCTTTGGTTGCTGGTTTCGGTGGTGAGAGATCCACCCTAGCCGGAAGAAGTGATTCTACTTCAAGCATCACCTTTGCACTCACAGAATTTCTGTTTTTCACCATTTTGGAGGGTTTAGAATGAAGATTTTCTCCGTATTTTGATGTGGAATCGGAGGTTTTGGTGTGGTCAATGCATTGCTTCATTTTGGTGTGTGTTTGGAGGTGTTTAAACTCAATTTTAAAGGTCTGATATGCATTTTCAGAATTCTGGAAATTCACTTTTTCAAAGTGGCTGGAAGTGTAAATATGCTCATAGCTGTGTTGGTGATTTAAATATCGTTTTGGGTATTGTTCTAATGGACTTCTCACTGCTGGGCGCCTCATTTGGAATGGTTACTTGCATTTTTTGGTGAAGATTTGAATTTAAGGAGCTGGTCACCCCTTTGAGGGAGCCATACCATCTTGAGGGTTTGCATTTTCAGGCTTCTTCCTCAGGACAGCAACTTCCAAGGTCTGCAACAGCATGTTAATGGTGTCTTTCATCACATGATTGTTGGCAAATGTGATGGTGAGCACTGGGATTGATAGTTTTATGGATTTGAAGTCTTCCAAGAGGAGTTGCATGCAATTTGCTGCTTATGTATGACTGTTATCAGGTCTGAAATATATTTCAATATGTCAGATTTCATTTGTAATCATTTGTCAATATGATATGTAATGATTCAATGTGAAGATAATACAATTTCATGGTTCATTTCCCTTCTTGCAATGTTTCCTATGAATATCTGTTATGCTGAAAACACTTCAAACAAGAACAAATCTGCAATCTACTTCAAACTCAGAAAACAAACAAACAAAAAATCAGGGGTGGTTGTTAGAGTGGTATCAAAGCAAACCTTTCCTGCCAGCTTGTGATAATCATATACAATCAACTTCGTATCTTCTATGAGTGAGAGAGAACAGAGATATATTCAGAGGGAATTGAGAAAAGGACATTGGCAGCCCCCACAGGTTCTGAAAAGTGAAACAAAATCAGGTGTTCTCAAGGCACATTCAGAGTCTTCACAGGGTTTAGAGAGAGACAATTCCAAGGGTATTGAGATGCATCAGGACCCTCTAGGTGAAGGGAAGAGTTCTCCAAGGCACATGGTTGAAAGAGGCAAGGGTATTGTTGGTTCAATTAGTCCCAATGCAAGAATGGAGAGGAAGTTTAATACAATGATGGATATGATGTCTCAATTGTTGGGGAATATTGGACAAATTTTGACAAAAAACAACTCACATATGTTACACACAAGGCAACCCAACACATAAGGAGGACAGCAACTCCACATATCAGCAAGGGGGTAATGGAGGACAGTTTATAACAGCAGGGTCACACACTCATTCTAGACCTTTCCATCCCTCATTTATTCCCAAAGAGACACCACAAAATGGTCATGACACTTCCCTACCTTTGATGGATGAGCTAAGGAATGAGTCCTTGCGCATTAGAGGGGTTCTTAATGGGCAGCATTTGATCGCTTTGATAGATTGAAATGCTACACATAATTTCATAGATGAGGGACTTGTAGCACATAGGATTCTTCAAATGCAGGAGGTTGATGGCTTCAGAGAGATGGTTGCAGATACCATTACATGCACCAGGATGATTCCTCAACTCAACCTTCAGTTGGGTAATTATGAAGTCAAAGATGACTTCTATGTGGTTAGCATTGGAGATACAGATGTTGTGATGGGTATTCAATGGCTACATTCCCTTGGTGAGATCACACTTAATTTTCAGACCATGGAGCTGAAGTTCAAATCAGAAGGTAGGAATGTGGTCTTGAGGGGGCTATCCAATGGAGGGCCTCGATTAGTTTCTTTCAAACACATGGAGAGGCTTTTCAAGCATGATCAAGTAGAGTGGGCAGCAAAGTGTGTAGTTATGCTCACCGCTACAAAAGAGGAGAAGCACTCTTATCCTCCAGACATTCAAGCTTTGCTATCTGAGCAAAGCAAGGTCTTTGGTAGCATACCTCCAGGTAGGCCTCCTGATAGAGGCATTGAGCATGTGATTGAGTTGGAGGGGGCCAAGCCTATCATCACTACACCATACAAGCATCCGAAGAGACACAAGGATGAAATTGAGAAAGCAATTAAGGAGCTTCTCAACATGGGACACATTAGATTAGTGAAGAAGGATGGGACTATGCACATGTGCATAGATTACAAGGCACTAAACAAGAAGACCATCAAGAACCAATACCCCATCCCAGGAATAGATGAACTCATTGATGAGCTACAGTTTATTTTTCTAAAATAGACTTGAGATTTAGTTACCATTAGATCAGAGTTAGAGAGGAGGATATTGAGAAGACAACATTCAAATGCCATTATGGACACTTTGAGTTCCTCACAATGCCCTTTGGGTTGACTAACGCCCCTGCTACATTCCAATCATGCATGAATAGGATATTCAGCAAGCAATTGCATAAGTTTGTGTTGCTATTTTTTGATGATATATTTATTTATGGTAAATCATGGGAGGAGCATCTGAGGCATTTGGATGAGGTCTTGAGCATCCTAGAGAGTGAGTCATTGTTTGCCAAGGAGTCCAAGTGTGAATTTGGCATGTTAGAGTTGCTATATCTTGGACACATAATCATCTCTAAGGGAGTTAGCGTTGATCTTGAAAAGATCACGGCTATTCTTGATTGGCCTCCACCTACAAATCTTACACAATTGAAACGATTCTTTGGGCTTTGCAGGTTCTACGAGAGGTTTGTCAAAGGATTCTGTCACTTGGCTGCCCCACTCACAGATTTGACCAAAAAGGAGCATTTGTTTGGTCTGAAACAACGCAGCAATCCTTTAATCATTTTAAGTAGTTGATGAGCACATTGTTGGCGTTTAAATTAGCACCTCTGGAGTGCTGATTGTAAACGTTCAGCTATTTCAAATGTTTTGCAACACTTCTTCGTTATTTAAAGAGGAGAAGTCCCTCTCTGCTGGGAGCAATGCGTAGGGAAGGGAAATGTTTAACTAAGTTCCTATCTTTTTATGCTTCAGCGGCAGGACACAAGGGTGCACAAACACAATGCGCCGTAGCTAAGCTTTTCTCTGGTTTCTGCAGATCTTAACTACGACTAACTAGCTTTTATCTATCCAATACCTTCAAGATGAACAGAGCATGAGGGTAAAGGAGCGGGAATGGAATGGTTGGATCACTTGAATTCGCCGTCTCCAGAGGATATGACCGAGGCTCTGAACTCTCGGGTATACACCGGGATAAGGTTGGTACAAGCAAACACTCTGCACGGTAAACTAGATCTGAGATCTGCCAAGGAGGAGGGACTCCTATCCGAGGTATGAGCTTAAGAAATAGTTTACTAGAAACAACAAAATCACGATGCCTTGGCCAACGAGCTTGCTAAGGAGGAGGGACTCCTATCCGAAGTATAGCTTGGAAGTCAATACATTAAACAACATCAAACGACAACTGTCAATAACAAATATCCAAGGAGGAGGGACTCCTATCCGAGGAGGGAAATGAGACAACAAGCTATTAAACACAGGACGTAGACATAACTCAAATAAGATGATCAAAATGCAAGCGCCTTCTGATATTCTTCTTCAATGCTTTATCAACGAACTACAAAAGTTGGGAAAGCAAAGGCACGAAATCATGCACAATTACAATCATCCAACGAACTCTCATCCAAGAGTGAACAAATATTCGCTTTCAAAGTGTTGGCAACAATGGCGCAGCAATTTTGCATAGCAAGTAAAGGTTAAACAAATAATGAGCCCAAGGCTCTTATTTATAGAACTCAAAGGAGTGGGCAACCCCAAAATCTCCTTGAGTTAACAATGAGTTCTTGCCAATCAATTAGCAAGATTTATTCCTAAATAGGGGGAACAAGCAGTTAACTGGAAAGCTACTTCAGTTAACTGAAAGTCAACAAAGAGTCAACTGGAAACTACTTCAGTTGACTGAAAGCAAACTAAAGGTGAACTTAAATGTAAAGTCTCCCTCCAAAATAGACATCCACATTTAGTGGAGATCTAAGATCCACAAATCATGGAAGTCAATTAGACATCCTTAATTAGTGGGATCTGACAATGCATGATTTAAGGAAAGTGGAGTTAAACTTGGAAAGAAGCATCAAGTTAACTCCAACTACATTTAATAGCATCTCGAGTTGACTTGGAAAGAAGCATCAAGTCAACTCAAGTCTCATGAATGCCACTTGGAGTGTGTATGGCGTCCTTCTCTGGTGCATTTATAGCTCGCCATTAATCAACAGTGTCTCAATCCATTGATTGACCTCATCAGCTTCTGGGGAGTTAATGCTCCGTAGGATGATGACGTGGCGTCGGAGCATGACCTCACCCGTTGTGAGCTGATTTCCGAAGTCAATGCATTGAGATGCTGCCTCTTCTAACTTGGTTGATAAAGCTGCTACCTTAGCCAGCTTACAACCCTCTGGATCGTCAAGAAAGGTGCTGCGGATGACATCCCTGAACTGGTTCTGTACAGTCACCAACTCGACGTATTCTCCTCCCTCACGCTGATATTCCATGCAAGGGAAAGATATTACCAACATTCTTGCGAAGTTGATAATAGTGGCAACCACCCTTCTGTAATCAATCATCTCTACTGAATGAGCGTCGTAGGCTTTCACCTTGTACGCCAATTGTTCCTTCCAAGCAAAAAGATGTTGCTTGTTTTCCTCAGAGTATACTGATTGATATGCTAATTGCAAATCTGCAATTGTACTTTCGTCTTCAAGCCTCTTTTCTGCAATCCTTTGTTCCGACTGCTGGATCTCCACACGAAGTTCATGTGCTCTATCCCGTAACTGGTATAGGTTCGCCAGTACGCATCTACCCTTGAGAACAAACTCTTCCACCTGATTTCTCAAGTGTTTGCCGAATGTTAACAATTGCCGATGATTTTGTTCGGCGGGGAGATCTAGTAGTCCTGCTGGTAGGGCTGAGACGTTGGGTGTGCCATGTATCAAGCTGGTGATGTAAGACCTCAGTTTCTGATTTTCAGCCTTTAAGGCTGCCTTTTCTTTACCATCCTTGGCCATTCTTTCTTGTGCGCTCACCGAAGCTATTCCGAGAAGGTCCGCCTCCACCTGTCGTGTAGTCTTCCCGAGGTTAAGTTGAGACAAAGTGTAGTCCTCTACTTGAACCTCGTGTATGCTTTTCTCTACTGGTGGAGCGGCAGTCTCTATGATGATCTCACAATCTGCATTCCTTTCTATGTGAACTTGCTTCTTTAACTTCTTCGCCGACGTGTCTTGTGGGACGTGGTCGAATTCGGTAAAGTCAAGCTCATATGAGGGTTTTTCCCTCTTCCTTCCTAGGAAACCTTCGAGCCAAATAGAATCTCGGCGAACTTCACTAGGAGGGACGTGAGGCCCTTGAACGCTAGATGTGTGAGACTGTGCTGGAGTAATGTCTCTCGGTGGCGAATCCAAGTCGATGAGGACCTGTGTTCGCTGTGATACTGGTGATGTTGGCGGCTCTGCTTCCATAACAGGCACCGTTTCTGCTGCTGCTTCTACTGTTGTTGCTTCCGCCATTGGTTCAGCCACTGGTTCTTCAACAACTACTGCTGCTGGTTCCTCCGTGATAACTTCTGCTGAATCAGGGGTAGCAGTCTCTACTCTTTGTTCTGGGGCAGCAATACCCGTGATTATTTCAGGACTATGTGTGGCTTTCTCCACTGGTGTCCTCTGTGTTCTAGGTTTTGACATCCTCATCCCTTGGGGAGGATTGCACCATTGCTTTTGTCTAGGTTTCCTTCTTGAAGTGGAAGGTGGTGTAGACTGAACCTGTGGCGGCTCTGTTCTGTGAGGTATCACCTTCCTTGATTTCTTGCTGTCGAGATAGAGTTGGCTATTTCTAACCACTCTACTCGTTCTTTCTTCTATAGATGTATCCTCTTTGGCATACCAATCCACTCTCGGGAGCGGTTGGGAGTCAACTGAATCTGCGAAGAATGTGGGGAGAATGACTTCCCCTTCATCATCTGACAGGCCCTCAATGTCTGCTGACATGAAATCAGCAATCTGTGGGAGTCTGAATCTGCTGTAGTTCCTTCTTCGCACTTCATACTCGTCTTTACAATTCACCCAATAATCTTCCATAGAAGACTTATGTGACGAGTGTTGCTCAAGGTGTGCTGCATAGAGTCCTCTGGGATCATAAGATCTTCTATCAATGAGATATTTGAGGTTAAACCTCCTTGTTTCTTGACCCATCATCTTTGCATCCGCCGCGAATCCACATCTATATAGTCCCATTTCAACGGGAAAGTTAACAGCTGTCTTCCTCTTCAAGCGCAAGTGGACATGAACCTCGGACAACTGTCTCAGGAACTCCATGAAAACTACCCTATCTGAAGGGTGTCTTGGTAACATGGCGGGGTGGCCAATGTAGCCATACACGCGTATGTAGGAGAATGTAGGAAATTGGATAAACCAATCTGCCCAATCCGCCATTGCCTCTCTGGCTGTCTGTGAAATACGCACGTGCATCTCATGGTTAAGCTCACGAACTATGTGCATGGTGAAGTGATCACTTGTCTTCTTGAAGTGTCTTTCCGCTTGAGTAAACTCAAGGCGTGTGAAAAACTCGTGAACCTTCTGCACACCTAAGGTTCCCACATTGTTCAATAACCTAAAATCGCCTTGGAAGGCTATTAGGTATACTAGGTAAGAGCACATGTGGAACCTATGAGCTTCCAGATACCCAGTGATTTGTCGGTGGAGTGTGTCACTGATCAAAGTGGCCCAGTCATAGTATTCCCTCCTGCCAATGATTTTAGCGATGACATAGTACATCCATGGCTGGAATTGACGACCATCTTCTTCTCCAGTGACTCTGTTGAGTAGAGTGATTAACACTGCGTACTCGTCTTTACATTCTCCTCGCCCCAACAACTTAGGCAAGCTTGCCTTTGTCACTTTTAGCCATTTTTCGGCCATTATCCTTTGACATTTGTCCTTGGCTGTCTCAAAAGCTTTCTCACATTCCGTCAATGATATGACTTTGCTGTTAGGATGTGAGGGAATATCAAAACATCTTTCGATATCCTGAGGCTTTAAACTGCAAACAATTCTTCCATCTGCTGCTCTGATTTCTCTGGTGGTAGGGTTGTAATGCTTGATACAAGCGATTACGAGCTCTACGCTTTGTAGTGTGATGGGAATTGATGCGGCTTGCAGCAATCCGGATTCTTCGATATTCTGCAATGTTATTTGATTCATGCCTTCTAACTGCTCCAAATCGACCACTGGATTTACTTGGTGTAGATTTGTGTCAACTGTTTTCAGGTAATCATGGAGTAAGACCGTCTTGGTCTCGTATTGCACCTGGGAGTACTGCATCCTGAAAAACTTGAAGATTGACTGTAAGCTTGACCTAGTTCAGATGATTTTCGGAAACCCTTAAAAATAGCGCCCTGCCGAGAAGTATTTTTCCGGAAAAAATCTGGCACATGGGTTTTGTTCGTGCTTCAATGCTGAACAAACCCAGTTCCTCAGAATTTGGATTCTGAAACTTTTTCGGAAAAACCCCCAAAAATAGGGGCAGCAAGTTTGCTGATTTTGTAAAATTTGTTGAGATGGGTTTCTCTGGAAAATGATGCTGAATCTACCCAGTTGATCTGATCTGATGTAGCCTGTTGCTTTTTCTGTCAGATGCAAGAAAACCTAAGACAAGAAGAGAGGAAAAAGACAGAAGATGGATTGGAAGTTTTATCTGATCTTCTTGAAAAAATCTGTCTCTGGTCCAATCCTCAAAAATAGCAACCCTTTCCTGCTTCAGATCTGCAATAAAAATGAAGAACGGACGAAAACCTCTTTCAGATCTTCAATGGCGTCCTTTGAGAGCTTTGTGGCTGTTTTTTGTCTTTCAACCTGCAATGAAATAATGAAATGGACGCCATCTCCTTGAATATATATGTTTGAGCTTCAGATCCACAAATTTGGGGACCTAACACAAGCTCAAAAGGTGATTTGAGTTTGATCTGAAGTTAAAAAGGTGATTTCCACCAATCGTGGAGCGTTTTAGCCAACTTTAACTCAAAAAGCTTTTGACTTTAGTCAACAAATGACCTTTGACCTTTTTTAGGCGTCCCTTTTCATATTTTGCAAGTTTTTTGGTATTTTCTCTCCTGAAAACCCCCTGTTTGATCCTGAATCTGGCGTTGTCTGTTGATCTTGAGACGTCACGGACACATTCACTGCGGAGCAGAATCCATACTGGAAAGAAGTGCCTGGGAGACTGAATGATAAAAAGCTGAGTTAAGGGCTCCAAAAGACTGGGCGCCTTTCCCAAGAAAGGGCGCTTTTGCCAATGCCTTAGTGATTTTTCAGTCTTCGTTCTTCAGCTTATTTGAAATGACCTCTCGTGCCTTGAACTGGATTTCTCGTTGATCGGAGAGTCAGATGTTTTCACATGACGTTTCATCAGGTACTCAGCTCTGTTCTGCTAAGAATGACTGTCTTCGGGAAATCTGGATCTCAAATTAGGGTTCCTTTATCCAAGGGCGCCCCTCCTTGAAAAGGGCGCTTTTGCCTTTTAGCTTGATTATTTTCGTCTGACAAGTTGCCTACTTTGATCCAGATTATCCGTTGACTGCTCTGTCAGGTATTGATGCTTGCAGTTGCGTTTCCGAGATTTGCTTGAGCTGAGAAGGTCATCAAAGGAAGCCTTTTGTCATTGGTCAGCATCTGGAAGTCCAAAAGAAAGGGCGCCTTTGCTTTGAAAAGGCTCTTTTTCTTGCAACTTTGTCGTTAACTGTGGTTTCCTGATAATTCCTTAACTGCCTCTTTTTGCTTTGTCAGCAGCTGCTTATGATCTATCCATCAGATGATCTGGATGTTTGTTTCACTGTTGAGCCAGCAACCAAACGTTGAGAATGACTGCTTCGGATGATCTTACTGACTTTGTTTGACCTTCAAAGACCATGGGCGCCCCTGCTTGAAGAAGGCGCCTTTTCAACATGTGAGCAATCTCCCCTTCGTAACATCTCCAGAGTTAGTCAAATTTTGACCTTTTTCGTTTTCAGGAATCTCCTTCGTCAAACAGCATCTTTTTCGACCTTTTCCGCCATGGTTGTATCGTTGAAGCTTTTGAAGCTTAGCTTTCAGCGCCTGGTACTGGCCAATCTGCCATTAATGGCTGTGGAGCTCCTAACTTCGTTCCTGAAAAAGAGAAATAGACCCACCAGAGTAAAACGTGTCTTTTGATGATTCTGACTTGACCAATGTGATCGTGAAGCCCTTTAAGCCTATCAAAATCATTTTCGATCATTTCTGGGAAGGTCCTATTTTCGGGGGATTTCCCTGAAAATAGGGGAAAAAACCCTAATTTTCAATTTTTTAGAATTTTGTACATGTGTTCCTTGACAGAAACCCACCAAGATTCTATGATTGGTTTGACCTAAAACAGACCTTTCATGGCATTTTAACAAGATTTAGCTCAATTTACACAGAATGCCAAAAAATTTATTTGGGGTACAACACACATGACCAGTGTTAGCAATTCCAGACTTTTCCAAGCCTTTCGAGTTTGAATGTGATGCATCAGGTGAAGGTATAGGTGTTGTCCTTATGCAAAACAAACATCCAATAGCCTTCAGAGTAGGAAGTCGAGAGGATGTGAGAGAGCATACTCCATCTATGACAAGGAGATGTTGGCTATCATGCATGCCTTAGCTAAATTCAAATAGTACCTTGTTGGAAGGAGATTTGTGGTTAATACTGATCACAACGGTCTTAAATACTTCCTAAATCAGAAGGATCTCAATGAGAGGCAGCAAAAATGGGTAAGCAAACTCCAGGGCTATGACTTTGACATTGAATATGTCAAAGGGAAGAGGAATGTAGTGGTTAATGCCTTGTCTAGAAGGTCGCATTTATGTTCAATTTCAGTCATATCAGCAGATTGGAAGGAGAAGATAGATGTTGATTATGCCAAGAATGCACTTGGAAACAACATTCTTGATGGTTCATTCCAGGATGATAAATACCGAGTAAAGGATGGTCTTATATTTTACAAGGATAGAATTTGGTTAGTCCCTGAATCTAAGATGAAAGTGCAGATTTAAGGCTTTTCATGGCATTCCCATGGCTGGTCATCCTAGATATTACAAGACATACAAGCAGATCCATGAGAGATTCTCATGGAAAGGGATGAAAAATGACATTCTTAAGTATGTTCGTGAGTGCCAGGTGTGCCAACAAAACAAAAACGAACATACTTACCCTATTGGTTTATTGGGGCCCCTACCCATTCCTACTCAAAAGTGGGAAAGCATATCAATGGACTTAATTGCAAGGCTTCCCAAGGTGCAAGGGAAGGACTATATCTATGTAGTGGTGGATAGATTGACCAAGTTTGCTCACGTTTTTTCCATATCAACAAGGTATACAACAATATAAGTGGCAGATTTTTTCTTCAAAGAGGTGTTTAGGCTTCATGGAACACCTAAGACCATCATCAATGACAGGGACAGCAAGTTCATGAGCTTGTTTTGGCAAGAGTTATTCAGATTGTGTAGCACCGAGTTGACTCCTAGCACCAATTATCGTCCCCAGACTGATGGGCAAACAAAGGTGGTTAATAAATGGGTGGAAGGTTACCTACACAACTATGTTTCAGGGCAGTAGAAGGTGTGGGTTAAGTGGTTGCATTTGGGAGAGTTTTGCTACAACTCTACCTTCCACATGTTGATTAGGATGTCTCCATTCATGGCATTGTATGGTTATGAAGCTCCCAACTTCGTTGATTTGCTTTTTGGAGATTGCAAGGTGCCTAAAGCTAGAGATCTTCAAAAGAGTCAAGATATCATGAGATCTCTAAGAGATAATATACAGCATGCTCAGAATCAGCAAAAGTTGTATGTTGATCAGCATTGCATTGAGTGGGCTTTTGAGGTAGGAGACATGGTTTATTTGAGATTGCAGCCTTACAGGCAATCCACTCTCAAGAAGAGTAGGTCAGAGAAACTTAAGCCCTGCTTTTATTGACCAATCAAAGTCACCAGGAGGATCAGAGAGGTGACTTATGAGCTTGAGCTACTTGAGAGTAGCAAGGTGCACAAAGTCTTCCACGTTTCTCACCTTAAAAAGGCACTTGGTCAGAATGTGGTTCCTTCAACAGAGTTGCCTCCCTTGGATGAGGAAGGATAATTGATATTGGTTCTTGAAGCTGTGATTGAGGTTAGGGAGCATACTCTGCGGAAGAGGGTGATCAAGGAGTATCTTGTGAAGTGGAAGAACTTGCCAATGGAGGATGCTTACTACTTGGGAGAGTGAGTAGATATTACAGTGTCAAGAGTCATGATTGCTTATGGACAAGCAATCTTGAGGAGAGAGGACTACAATGTCCCCTTCTTGCACCTAATCAGTTTGGGAGTTCCATTAGCATGTTCCAGGGTTTTCGTAGGCTAAGTGGAGTTGGTTAGGGAACTTAGAGCCTATGTTGGGCTTTGTGGTGGTTTTAAGGATTTCTGGCAATTGTTACTATTTATAGCAGTGGCCATTTTTAGCACTTACTATTTATAGTAAGTTTTAGTGCATATTGAATTGTGCCAGTTTGGTGTTTGGGAACACTTACTATTTTTAGTAGTTTTTATTTTTAGTAAGTGTAATTTTTAGCAATTGGTCCCGGCCTTTATTTCTCCAACAATTAATTTTTCTTGTTTAGGTGTTGGTGAGTTCTAAGGGTAATCAAATTAATATTTATATTTCCATCACTTAAGTTTTGTTATAAAGTTACTGTATAACTTAAGTAAGGGTCATGCATTCATAAAAAGAAGCCCTTGTCTCACACAAGATAAAGGTGAATTAAGTTGTTTTTAAAAGCAAATTTTTAGCCTCCAAAAGTGGATGCCAAACTTGGGGAAGGCATAAGGAAATTTAAAAATAAATTAAAAGGCTCATGAAGGGGGGCGCAACATTTTTCGAGGGAAAAGGTGGATTCAAATTTGTGTTGCCCTAATTTCCTCCCCTCTTCTATATATTCACCTCTTGGGCTCTCATTTCATTATCTTTGCTTTGGCAACATAACAGGATGCTACTGGATTGCTTCTAGATTTCCATTTTCTGCTAGTTGAGGATGAAAACCCTCATCTTTGGTTGTTGGTTTCGGTGGTGAGAGATCCACCTTAGCCGAAAGAAGTGATTCTACTTCAAGGATAACCTTTGCACTCACAGAGTTTCTAATTTTCACCATTTTTGAGGGTTTGGAATGAAGATTTTCTCTGTATTTTGATGTGAAATCAAAGGTTTTGGTGTGGTTGATGCATTGCTTCATTTTGGTGTGTGTTTGGAGGTGTTTAAAACTTTAAACTCGTTTTCAGAGGTCCGATATGAATTTTCAAAATTCTGGAAATTCACTTTTTCACAGTGGCTAGAAGTGTTAATCTGCTCGTAGCTCCATTGGTGATTTAAATATCCTTATGGGCATTGTTCCAATGGACTCCTCGCTGTTGCCTCATTTGGAGTGGTTACTTGCATTTTTCAGTGTAGATTTGAATTTTAGGAGTTGGTTGCCCCTCCTAGGGAATTGTAGCTATTGGTGTGAATAAATGTCTTGTGCCTAGTTAATTTTCTTACTAGGAACTTAGGGGACATATTTACAATTAAGTTTACTTAAATTATAAGATTCCTTCTAGAAGTCTTAGTTGTCATTTTTTAACGCCGCAAGTTTTCATTATTAAAATTTTTGGTTTTAAAAAATATATTGTTGACGTTTTGTGTTTACCACTAGGTCGAGGACTTGTTTGGCCTACAATCTCTCCTTAGCAAGAGGGGCTAAGCCTCGGGTGGTGCGACACTAGCCCACCGCCCCTGCTCCACCTACCTGCCACCACTGGCAACGATGGCAATATAATCTTTTTTTTAAACCAGCAATTAGCCGATCGGTCATATGAATTACCAAGTGCTGAACTTTTTCAACCCCAAGAGCTATAATTGGTCCCCAAGTGCCTAAAATAGGATTTTTTTCATTTTGCTATAACTTTCACCCTAGAAGGCCATTTTTTTCAAACGAGATATTGTCGGAAACCTGGTTCTCTCAATTTTCCAGTGGTGCAGGTTATTTTGCAAAACTTTGTTGTTTGATCACAGTTATTGCTGATTGAAGTCAGATCTTATTTTGTGGCTCCCGAGCTCATAAGTTTTTGCCACGATCTCTAATTTTCACAATTCTTGCAACGTTGGAAAGGTATTGAGGAGCTCTATCCGGCCATCCATGCACTTTTTTTTGTTTCTATCCCAAGTATATTGTGATTTTAGTTTTCGCTCAGTGGGTATATTGGAGGATACTTAGATATTTTTGGCAGTTGGGAAGGTGTTGTTTTGATCATTGTACTTCATTTCAGCTCTATGTAAGTATTGATCTCAAATTTTATCAATTGAGAAGTGTATTATCATTGTAGTCATAGGTTATGCAACTCATCCTTCCGTAATAATTTTGACTAAGGACAATTATGAGTCATGGAAAACAGGCATCATAACACAATGAAGGTGGCTAAATCTTTTGCCTCATCTTTATGGACTCATTCTTGAGCCAAAAACATGGAAGGAATATGATTGGGGTAATAAAAATGATAATATCAAAGGATTGATTGGTTCTACTTTAGGTGCAAGCATCCTCATAGAGACCTAGCATAAGATTTCAAGAATCTCATGCCCACGCAGAATTTGGACCAAGATTTGGAAGATTTTTGGAGATCCACATAAGCCTCCATTCCCTAATGATCCTGCTTCAGATTGCCTCATTCCACTTGATGATGTTGACACTATACCTTATGATGATAAGACCTTAGAGGAGTTTGAATATGATGCAGAACTTGAGCATCTTGATGATCTAGAGACTTCTACTGCAGCTCCTACTTCTCAAGTTGAGATCACACATTCATCTTTTGTTGATGATTCATTGAGTATTTCCAGTGATTCATTGCAACAGGTATCTATTTGTCTTCCTAATTGGGATTCCTATTTATCAGACATTGCTTCTTTGTTTGTAGAGTCTCACATTTCAAATTTGGAAGACCAATTTGAGGGTCTACCTCTTTTATTTGATGATAATCATGGATCAACTATTGTCACATCATGTTTGTCTTTGGAGATAGTTCAAGATCAATTTCCATTTGTTCCTGGTTTGTCACAGTTTGTTGTGATTGGGAATGTATTTGATTGTATTGGCGCATCATCATCATCATCCAAGTACTTGGCAACACGTGAGCATGTTTCAGAGACACAATATATATGGATTCCACTTCCTACCAATTCCTATCCGGAATGGGAAGCATTCCTGCATTTGTACTTGGTGTATCTTCTTCCCAAGGGGGGAAACATTGTTTGTAGGCATTGGATTATGTTTTGTCTTCAGACATTAACCATATTTACAAGATATTACACATTGTGGGGGAATATCTTGTCTCTTTTTTTCCCTCTTATGGAGAGGACATTGCTTGTTTATACATGATGGATTTAGTCCTTGGGGGATATCATTGAGTCCTCTATCCTTCATCTTTCTTTGCTTTCTTTTCTCTCTTTTGGAGAGGAGTTTTGTCCCATTGGGTTTTCTCCTTCTCTCTATTTGTGAGAGATTGCATTTTCATTGTAAATGGGTACCTAACATAGCCTCATAGTCGGGACCCATATTCATCGTCATCTTTGCATAGTTTGCATAATAATCTTCTCTCTAAGTTGCACTTAAGAGGGGGTGTTGGTGTGAATAAATGTCTTGTACCTAGTTAAGGGACATATTCACAATTAAGTTTACTTAGGCTATAAGATTCCTTCTAGAAGTCTTAGTTGTCATTTCTAGATCTTATCTTATCCTAGGTAGTTATAAGTTAGTTGTCTCATGTTATAGGATTAAGATGCTTGGCATGATCTTGTCTAATCCTTCCTCTCACCTTGCCTTTATAAGCAAGGCATCTCATGTACATTTGTATATTCAACCATATTCAATCTTGCATTGTTGAAGCAAGTATTATTGCCATTTTCTCTCTTGTGGAAGATATTTTGTTCTAGCAACTGTTCCCAAGAGTGTGAAGGAGTCACCATTAACTCCTATGGTACCATCTTGAGGGTTTGCATTTTCAAGCTTCTTCCTCAGGACAGCAACTTCCAGGGTCTGCAACAGCATGTTAATGGTGTCTTTCCGAATGTGATTGTTGGCAAATGTGATGGTGAGCGCTGGGAATTGATAGTTTATGCATTTGAAGTCTTCCAGGAGGAGTTGCATGCAATTTCCTGCCTATGTATGACTGTTATCAGGTCTGAAATATATTTCAATAAGTCTAATTTCATTTGTAATCATTTGTCAACATGATATGTAATGATTCAATGTGAAGATAATGCAATTTCATGGTTCATTTCCCTTCTTGCAATGTTTTCTATGAATATCATGTTATGTTGAAAACACTTGAAACAAGAACAAATCTGCAATCTACTTCAAACTCAGAAAACAAACAAAAAAATCAAGGGTGGTTGTTACAAAGAATAAATTCGGCACTTCTTTGCTGATTAAAAGTTACTGATCTGCTAATGTGAAACAATTGAATACAGAAGATTTTGTAAACTTTAAGCTCGCTCTCTCTTTAGTGACCTTGTCTCCTACATATATCTTTGGCTTTTCAACCGTTGATTTCTGTTATTTAGGACTTAATTTTCCTCTACTTGGTCACTACACCTATCACAAATAGAACTCTTGAGTTTGAAGGGGCACGACTATTTTGAATTGGTGTGCCCTCCTATAAATGTAAATGACTACCTTTGACAAATATGGTCAGCCATTTTATCTGGCGTGCCCTATCTGAGCTTAAAATGCATGCTAGTCAACCATACCACCTCGCACACACCTATACCTAAATAAACTCATTTTTTTGCAAATAAGATTCTACCTGCACCTTTAGGCATGCACTTGCATATGAAGTTCTGTATTCAATTGTTGTCATCTCTATCATAGGTTGGAAAGATTTTCCTCTAAGACCATTGTAGTATCATATTTAAAAAATTTAATATCCCGGAGGAAATATTTTGTAATATCTAATCAAGTTTCAATCTTAATTTATATAGAATGATATATTTGTAAGAAACTATACTTTTTCCAATTGATATTTCCGATAATGAATCAAACTTGCACAATGGTGATCTTTGTGTGAAATCACTCTAAGGAATTGTGGGTTTTCATCCTCCAATTCCAAAAGTTGAGGGGTTTTGTCCTCAAGTTAATTGAACCGTATTTCCATGCTCACAAGGAGCACAAATCAGATGATAAATAATTTTTCAATGTATCCTTTCTCTTTGCTTGGCCTCTCTTAAATAGCTTTCTCCCTCTAAGAGTTATAACTCTTCAAATGTCCCTTGATGCTCTAATTATAATTTCCTTTTATCATATTATTTAATCCTTAAGGGAAATTGCAAGTGTATGCTTTAGAAGGTAATCAGTGCAACATTCTAACATCACTACCAATGCTAAGTAAATCTCAATATACTGATGACAGTAAAGAGCGAGAGATTTGCTTGGGGGTTAAGCCAAATCTCCTTTACGGGTCCATCAATACCATATCAGCATCTTGCCTAACCAATGGTGTATCACCTTACATGACAATGTAGAGATGTCTTCAAACTCTAGCATGGGTTGTTGATCGCATTTCCTACGTAAACAATTGGAAGAATCTCACACTCCCATCTTGCTAACCTTCATTGACATTTCTCCACATTGCACTAGTTGCATGATGAACTTATAATGATATGGTGCAGAGCATAAAGATTGTCCTCCTCTTTTTTTATTTTCCTGTACACTTCTCTGATGTTTGCACCGAGGTTTCTAAATGATGCTCTATCCTTTAACTTGTTGGAATCCTGCATTGAATTTACATTGCTTGTGCAAAGTTCAAATTCCTCTTCGATAGACCACCATATCCTCTTTACTATATCCATTATGCTACGCAAGCTTCATCTTGCACTAGAGGCTTTGTTAACAGCTATGGACCACTGTTTGTTTGTTAGTGCCATCCATTGGTTTTGTATTTGTTTGTGCAGAAAATACATTTGTTGCACTATACATGAAGGATGTTGGGCTTTATTTTAATTTTGGAGACAGAACATTACATGATGTAAAACATTAAGGAAACATAGATAAGCACTAAATCCTGTAAGGCCCCGTTGATGAATTGTCTCAAGAATATTTGGTGTGATTAGAGATAAGGATACATTTGGTATCATATGCTTCGTATTGCATAATAGTGAGTCCAAGTTTTCTGCCTTCAGGGACCTCAGATGGTCAAGTCTTCTAGAGAGAAAAACTTAAATTCAGCAGTCTAAAAATCAATAATATGTATATGTTTAAGCTTAAATATTTTAACCTGCATGACATGGACTTTTTTCAAAAACATAAACTTATCTATTTTTAGGATATGTTTAAAAACAAAAATCAAACTATTGTTGGTTTCAAGGTGCGACACACTATTATGCTTTGACCCATGATCACACATCTATGACTATAACTACCAATCTAATATTTTAATCTTGTTACTTTATTCAACATGAGTTTAGTGACATTCAAATTTTCAATGAAATGAATAAATAATTATTATTGAAATGTCATTTGACCATAATTTTTTTGTCTTAGTACTAGACCTCTAGAGGTTTGCAACACAAACCTACATAAAGGTTGAAAGACTTATACTATATAATTGGAAGAAAACTTACTGATGATGTCAAGAATACCATGAGGTGATGCGGGCATCCTAAAAAGCTATATTTTGGTGCATAAATCATTTATTACCTCTTCGCAAGTCAACTAGTAATGGAAACATAGGCTATGTAATCACATATGATGTTATTTTAATTTTACACATTAAATGCTCAATTGCTGTTGTCAGTTTGTACAAACTGTCACTGGATTATGATATGACTATCTGAAAGCATATGAGAATCAAGAAGCTCATTTGGTCAGTCTTAGAGCCTTTAGTTTTATGGGACTTATTATATTTCATCAATCAGCCAGTTAGCTTTAGGACAAGGGGAACTTTATAATTTAATTGGTCAGCTTTAGAAGCTTAGGAATCAAGTGAGTATTTCCATGGTCAGCCTTAAATTCTTTGAGACAGGATTGCCTATTTTATTTCATTTCAAAGCCCTAAGACCTTCAATTCAAGGAGACTTAATTACATCAGAAGGCCAAAGAGTCCAATACTTTTACCCTATCAAAAAAGCAAATGACCTCTATATAAAAAAAGTTAGTGGTAACAAGTTAGTTGGAGTCCCAATTTGTTGAGCTGCATTATCCTATCAAGAGAACTAGTGGGGCACATCAAGGCATGCATGTTTATGGATGGATTTATTTAGTTGTATCCTAACAAGCCCCCGTGAACTTGTTTAAATCAGCATTGAAATATTTATATTATTGACAGATGCTGATAGTTAGAAGTTACATTGACCCCAACCATGCAAATGACAACCATTTCCAACTCAGTCTTCTAATTTCCTGTGCTGCCATCAAATGCCTTGAGAAGGTTAAGCAATACATATAGACCAATTAGAATCATACCAACTACAATAAATAGTTCAGACCCATGCAGCATACTGCATAGGAAATAGAATGTCTCTCATTAATTTGTCTGATGTGAACTCATAAGAACTACTTAAATAGTTGTCAGTATAGGACAGCTCAAAATTAACAAATATCATACATAAAACACCTTTTTCCCACTGAAAATAACACTATCAAAGTTCTAGAGAAAAAGTATTAGCAAGCATACTTTCTCCTCTGTATCATCAAAACGTTGAGTCAACCTTCCCGCAACTTCATCTGTTTCTGGTGGAGAATACTTGAGATGGTAAATCTTTCCTGTAATGGGATCAAGTCTCCTTCCCACAACTCTATCAACAAGGATTTCTTCAGGGACCTGCAGAAAATGCATTACATATGATGTCCTTTGTTCAAAAACAATAAAATGTTACTCCTTAAAAAAATAAAAGGCATCTGATTGATTATATTTATTAAAGCCAGTTTCTTAGAAAACAGATCGGAGATTAAACCTATTCATTCTAGACAAACATTATAGAAAACAGACAAAAAAATTGAGCCAAAAATGATCTGGTTATACCAAAATCAATAGGATAACTGCAAAATTCCAGAAACCTATATCTAGAAATATATGTTATAAAACATCCATTAAAACCATAGAGACTAGCAGAATGAATCCAAAAGTAGTGAAAGACCTCGATGCTTCAAGAAACACATATTACAAAGTGATCAAAGAAGGAAGAATCTTTACAATGACCTGTTGTGTTAGTTTCACTTCTGATGCTTGTATGAGATATAGAAATCACTGAAAAGACTAGTGAAACATTGAAGTCTTTAACACTGGAGTTGTGGAAATGAAATTAAAAATAGATTAAATGCTAGGTACTTCAGAAAATCTCAAGCAATACACAATTGCAAGATGACAAAATTTCATATAAATCGTACAAGCATAAAGAACTCAGGACATTTCAATTTGCTATTCAAACTTTCTAGCACATGAACATTTGCTGATATTTTGAAACTTTTAAAGGTCAAATCTTATGAAACATATGAAAAGAATGAGATTTCTACCCATTGAGGGGACCAAGAACATGCTGTATAAAACAAGGTAGATATGATATCGGATGTTGTATCAACCATATGAACTACTGCATATTGCCATGAATCAAAATGAAAAACAAGTATCCAGATGCATTTGTGAAAGTTCTATTCGCAAATGCATTAAGTATGCTTATACTCAAAAGGTCGTCAGAATCTGGAAGAGATCAGTTGTAATTGCCAGAAAGGATAATGTTTGCAAATTCAGCTTACAAACTGAAATCATCTAGGAGCAATCACTTACAATAGACATCATCAAATGCTATAGGTCAAAAATGCAGTAAATCCACAAAACATTACCATGTGCTATGATGCAACACAAAGTGTTAGACTATGTCACTCTGATATGCAGTCAGTCACTCTATCATGAGAGAGTACTCATAGAGATGACTGTGACAGCTAAGCAGATACTTTGATCAGTAATTAGCTGCAAGCCTGACATCTTTCGGAAAGACATTTTCAATGTAAAGTGATTCAAATATAAATTTAGTCAAAAGTGAGATTTGACAAAAGAGTCCACATACAGAAAACTTCTATGCAGAAATTACACAGTTGAATCCAAAAGCACCTTCAATGTAACTTCAATGAGTCTGACAGAGCCTGTTTTATCTTCACATTATTTACCTATCAAAAGAAATTCTATGAGGACTAGAGCTTTGCTGGACCAAAGGGCTGCTATCCTGACTTTGATGTATACTTTTGAATCTCTCTAAGCCATGCTACAATTTTCTTTGTATTCATCCCTAATGTCCAAGAGAGTCTTGCTCTCTCTCTTTCTCTTGCAATTAGTGAATTTTTTTGACAGGTTCCCTGCATGTTGCCAGTTCACACTTTTCAATGTTAGAAGGCATGCCATTACATGACTTCTAAGGGTTACTGATGAAACCATCAACTGTTTCAAGAACATTGCTGGGAAATCCAAAATAGCAACCAGATTGAATGGTCATTAGTTAGATTGAAGGGGAATTTCAGAATTAGATTCCCAGCAGAAGTAAGAGATGAATTAGATTCTTCATTAGCAAAGAGTGATCCCAAAGCTAATGAAGAATTTAATTCATCTCTTACTTCTACTGGACTTTCAACAGAGTGGTAGTGAATTCTGTTATTGTTGATTTATGCTTGAACAGGATTTGTTTGAGCTATAACAAGATTTGTCCAAGACAAACAGTGTGTAAGGCCACTGGAAGGATCCCCATGATTCAGCTTGTAGACAAAGATTATGAGAAGATGATAAAAAGTAATCATTAAGAAGCAATGGAAATAAAGGAAATTATGGATTTTGATGACCAAGAATACCAAGAAATCCCAAATTATGTCTCTTGCTGTCAAGATAGGGACACTCCATACCAAAATTAGAAGGTACAAAGCAAGGTAAGTGGAGAAGAGAGGTGAACCTCATCAATTCTGGAAACATTACTTCATAGACTTAAGTTGGTGACACCATGGGCATACGAATTGTTCCATTACATAATTTCCAGGTGTTGGAACTCAATGATTCTATAAGACAGTGAGATGACTATCAAAAGACTGAATTGAAGCTGGTTAGCCAGGAATTGAGTTCTGAATTTTACATAACTGCCCTAACATTTGCTAAAGATCTTGGACAAAGTTTGGACAGGACATGATGAGTTGTAAATGACATTTGAGGAAAGAAAAGAACTGCATATAGAAAGCTATGATCAAATTCTATGTCACAAGGTTCAAGTTCATTTTCATGTTCAGCAACAACAAAATTCAGATGAAGTTTGGCAAGGGGAAAAAAATTATGATTAAATTTGCCTAATATAAATTCGATTTTTAAAAAATATAAATAATATATTCACAAAATGATCAAAATAGTTTAAAATTGATAAATAGATTTGAATATGTAAAGCTCAATACAGTTAACAGCATGTCCATTGGAATGTTGCCAAATACAAATTCTATAGTTATAACTCTCCTTTATCAAAGAAGCTACGGCGAACCTCAAATTGGCCCAGGATAGGATTGAATTCCCAACAAAACAACCTTCTAATGAGCATGAATAAGAAGTAAGAAATCAGATCTTCTTGAGATGACAAACTTATAAGATGAAGTCACTCAAAGGTATCAAAGGGGGAAACACTTAGGAGTTAGGCCTAGTAATTATGGGCCCTACAAGGATATAGCAAGAATAAGATAGGTTACATATTTTCTTAAAATACCACTAAGGTTACTAGTTCATAACACCATTTCATGTCCCGCGTTTGCAGAAAGTAGTAGGACAAAAGATTTAAAATTTCAAGATCCTTGCCTTCCCTAGATGATAGAGATTTTATTCTGATTCCAGATAGATACGAGAAGAAATTGAGGCCAAAGGAACTACCAAAATCTCTCAGTCAAAGGCTTTGTTATTGGAAGATACCATGTAGGAAGGCCCTAAAATACTGGAGCAACTAGCACTACAATTGCTTTGGGGAAAAGCAATTCAAGGTGAGAATTTTTACAATGTTGGAAGATAACCCGCTTCAGCATTAGTTCATGATACTTTTAGTGGTCATTGGGAATTCTGATAGTTGTTTATTGTTTATGCTGGGTTAATGAAGTTTATGTTTATGTCAGTCAGTTCTTTTTAAAGCTAATTATCCCACATTCAAAAGACAAAATAGCTAGAGTGGAACATTAGCTAAAGAGATTCTTAGGTTGGACAGAATTGGTATTAATGCCCAGGTGGACACTAGCAAAGTCCTGTGAACATACTGCATTTGGGTAACTTTTTGGCCTGAGTTCTCTTCTTTTCTATGCATCACCTGAACTGATATTTCAATAATGCCACGTGTATGTTTTTTTAAACATTTTGAAGCAATTAAATCTTTAATAAATTTCTGCTTTTTTCGGTCTAAGAATAAATAGGATGAAAATAAACAAGCTCAGACATTTCTTTCTTCAGTTCAGATTCACATGTTTTCAGAACCAGGATTTACAGTTAACATCAGTTATAGCAGGTCTATGGTTGGTCTCATAACAACGTTTACATTTGCATACAGTAGTACACCCTTACTTGGGTGCTCGCAGTTTTAGTCATGTTTTGAGGTGGATTTACCAGTTTTAGTAAGTTCTTCGGACTCTGTATCTCCAAACACCTACTTTACGCTTGTATGCCTTGTTTGCAGACAATTTGACAGGACCATGAACAACTTCTATTTGGATTGTCAAACAACTACCATTAAGACTGTCCAACCTAAATTCTTCAATGGCTATATTTTTGGTTGGAACATTAAGCTTTATCTACAAACTATTGTAGTTCAGTCAATCCCTTTATTTGCAGAGCTCCAGCTGGATTTTAGTATTAACACAAACACAATCCCAGGCCCTACACCAGTCCCAGGTTTAATCTGATGGACTCACTGAAATCAGAAAGGGAATATGTTTAGCAGTTTTATCTGGGCCCAGAAGTTCAAATTACCACTGACTGAATGGAGTTAGTAGGGGTATTGATTCATTGAATCAAAGATTCAGAACAATATAATATTTAGATGCCATAATATCATGGAATTACCTCAAAGTTTCAAAAGAGCTGTCTTTCATTTCTTCATTCTATAAATTTGCACAAAGGAGATCAAAATCTCATTCCAAAAGAATTAGTGTCATTAAAATGCAATTCATCTATAGCATACTAAATTCATGCTGAATGCATAGGGAGATTCTGAGTGTCAATAGAAAATTAATTACATCTAAGAGAACAAAGAGATCTGGCTTGATCCCAAAATTCTCAAGGGCTGCTGCTTGTGACAAGCTTCGGGGGTATCCATCTAACAGCCACCCCTTTTCTTCTGCATCTTTCTGTGCCAATCGCTCCTTCACCATCTGTATCCCCATACATTATACAATCAAGGAGAGAACATTAATAACAAATTAAAAGAATGGAAACAAATGCATAATAGATTGAAGTAGATCTACCGTGCAAACAATTTCATCAGGAACCAAAGACCCTTTTTCCATGTACTCCTTGGCTCTTTTACCATTCTCTGTGCCCGCTGCAACTTCTGCTCTGAGCAAGTCTCCAGCAGAAATATGTACTAATCCATACTACAAAAAATAATATGGAAAAACATTATTACTTGACAAAGGTTAACAAATAATAATTAAAAATTTAAATGATATCAAGGTGATACTAAGATGGAAAAATCATAGATTATCTACCCCACCATATCAAGATAAAATTCACATATCCCGCTCTTCGATGTTTTAATCCTCATATGCACAATTAGAGCTCAAGTCACTCTTGACAGCAGATAGACTAACAAGGATGTATGTAATGAACCCTTATAGGTTCTAACTGAAATTTCTTCCTTTTTCTGGTCTAAAACTTTTTGTCTAGCCTTCACTTATGTCTCAACAAAGATTTTCTATAACATGTAGATTAAAGGATTCCAAGCATAAACAAAAAGAGATGCACTAGAACATAGTTTTAGGAATTCAACAAAAATGAACTCAAACAAGATGAACATACCCAGCAAGATAGCTTATTCTCTTTATTTGATTTGAAGCTGTTTACAACAGAAAAACTGGATTTTACAATCTGTTAGGTCTGATTTTGAGTTCTAGACCTTCAATGATGATTTTAGGGTGGTATGGGAACAACACCAAACCACTGAATTCAAGGGAGCATCACCTTGAACTGGCTGAAATCACTTTCAGTCAAGAGATATTTCTCAGCAAATAAGGAATCACAAATTAGCATACCTTCCCATTTACCCCGACCTCCTTTAAATAAGACCTTAAGGCAAGGCCACCCTAGAGTCTGGTTTCTAGAAGGTTCTGCCCCTTCTAGAAGATTCTAGTTCTTCTAGAAACATCTAGTAACCTTTCTAGAAACATCTTCTAACCCTTCTAGAAACATCTAGTAACCTTTCTAGAAACATCTTCTAACCCTTCTAGAAGATTCTAGTTCTTCTAGCAGCATCTAGTAACCTTTCTAGAAGATTCTAGTTCTTCTAGAAACATCTTCTAACCTTTCTAGAAGATTCTAGTTATTAGAAACATCTTCTAGCCTTTCTTATTCCTTATCATCCCCTTATTATGCCCTCTAACCCACGGGAATGTTGGATGGGCCAGAATCGAGTCACCATGATGTTACACCGAGAGTGGGGATATTACAATGTATTCCTGCTAGAGATTTCAACTATTTAAAATTAGTTATGATTTTCCAAACACTAGAACCATGTTTTATAAGCTATCTAACAGTATAAAATCTGTAAAACCTGAGTGAAAAACCACTTGCAATTCATTTATTAGTATATTATAACCAGATGCCAAAAAATGCCAACTAAACAGTAGCAACATTTAGATTTAACTCTTGACAACTCATTACTCTGAGCAGATTATGTAAGCAAAGCACCTACATATGCCATATCACTCATCTACTAATCATATAAAAAAATTCTTAGAAGCATTGACCATTTCTAAGTGTTCTTAGATCAGGGCTTCAAGACTAGCACAAGAACAGTAGACTCGATGGATTCGTGAAAAATAAATAAAATTCTTATACTTAATACTCTTGTCATAAATCAAGGCAACCTCAATCCAATAATTAGCATCAAAATCTGAGAGGTGGCCATTTTGAAACTAAGAGAAACTATGGAAAATATCTAAGTAGCCCATTCACTGGGTTTTGGGCTGGGTCCTGGTCTGGGTTCGTGTCTGGTTCAAGTCCTGGTCCGATCCCTCTGTGAGTTCGACCAGGTTCCGTTGTTTTGAGGCCTGGTTCGCCGATGAAGAACCCGGGCGAACCCGAGCAGAACCCAGGTCAAACCCGGGCGAACCCAAGGAGAACCCACAGGTTTGGGCGCCCAAAAAGCGTTTTTTTTGCATTTTTTTAATAATTTCTCCAGTTTGACTTTGACCCACGCCCAAGGGAACCCTAAAAGTGACCTCTAAAGCACTTTAAACACCTAAACTACCTCATTTTTATTCATTTGTTTTGCAAACAAGTATTTTCATTCCAAGAGGCTGAGTTCTTATTTTTGCTTGTTGGATTGACAAAAGGAGTTGAATATTGATCGTTGAATCTTCTACAAACGATTGCATTGCCATACAGATTTGCAAGTGTTCATTGGCTGCCACAAAGATTGTTGAAGAATATTTTTGCAAAGAGGTAAGTTTTTCTCATTTTTTTTGAGTTTTTTCATTCTTTTTTTTGTTTTACAAACAGAAACTTTGTTTTTCTTTTTTTTTTTCTATTCTTATATGAATGTATGCATTGTGCAAGATTCAAAAGAGCTAGGTTTTAAAAAATTATTATATTTTGTTTTCATTCAAATTTTGAATGTGTTGTTTGCAAAACAAATTGCCATAGGAATCACAATGTCAATGGGTTCTACCTCCGGCTCCGTAGCTAAACCAAACCAAAAGTTCAAAACAAGTGCAAATTCTCCTCTATGGAACTATGTTGAAATGATAAGACAGATTCCAGGTGGTGGTGGTTATGTTTGGAAATGCAATGGGTGTGAAGTTACATATTCTAGTTCATACCATAGGGTGAAAGCACATTTGTGTGGCATAAGTGGAAAAGGCATCTCGCCTTGCCCTGGAAAAAAAGATGCCCCTATTCCACCTAAGACAGTTGCAAAATACATTATGGAGCAAGAAGCAGCAGATCAACGGGAAGCCCAAAAAGGAAATCACCCTTTGTTAAAAAAAAAATCAAAGGGAATGCAGCCCCCATCTAATCCCAATCCCAATATTGTGGTAGAAGACCACCCATTTATGGCCATTCCGAATCTTCAAGCTCAAAGTGCACAACCTTTTGCAAACAAGAGAGCAAAGGGACCTTTGGAAGTTGCATTTCAAAATGAGAGTAGAGCCCTTGCCGACCAATGTGTAGCAAGATGCATATATGCCAATGGATTATCTTTTAATGTTGTTCGTTCTCCATATTGGAAAGAGATGTTGAGAGCGGTTAATGAAGCTCCAAAAGGGTACAAGGGCTCAGGTTATGAAAAGGTGCGTAGCACTTTATTGGAAAAGGAGATTGAGTTGGTTGAAGATGCATTGAAGCCTATAAGAGATTCATGGGTTGAGACAAGTGTGTCCATTGTTTCAGATGGTTGGAAGGACTCAAAAAATCGGCCTTTGATTAATGTCATAGCGGTGTCCCCTAAAGGGGCAATGTTTTTGAAAGCCGTGGATTGTGAGGGGCAAGTAAAAGATGGACAATTTATTGCTAATATTCTCATTGTAGCCATTGAGCAAGTGGGAGCCCGCAACATTGTTCAAGTTGTAATGGACAACGCAAAGAATTGTAGAGTTGCAGGGTTGTTGGTCGAGGAAAGATATTCACATATCTTTTGGACACCTTGTGCGGTCCATTCACTCAATCTTATGCTGCAAAAGATTGGGAATAAAATTGCATGGATCAAACAATTGTATACTGAGGCTGAGGAAATTCAGATGTTCGTCACCAACCACCACTTGTCTCAAGGGATCTTTAGATCATTTTAAAAATTGGAGCTATTGAAGGTAAGTGAAGTAATATTTACATTTGTCATTTTCTGATTTTCATAATTTGATTGTGCATTCTAATTTAAATTCTTCTTTAAAGTTTATTTTTAAATTTTAATTATTTTTTTAATTTGCAATAGGTTGTAGAGACCCACTTTGCCTCTAATACAATCGTCTTGAGATGACTTGTGAAAGTTAGGCAGGCACTTTCTAGCATGGTGATTAGCACCAATTGGTCTATATGGAGCAAAGCAGCACTGAAAGAGCAACAAGAATTAAGAGCATGATATTAGATGACTCATGGTGGGATCGTGTGGAGTATCTCCTTAGCTTCACCGAGCCCATTTTAAGTATGATTCGCTTTACTAACATGGACAAGCCATGCATTGGAGAGATATATGATGGTATAGACTCAATGCTTGAGAAGATCAAGTGCGCCATAAATGCAAGAGAGCAAGACCCTAAAGAGACTTTCTTCAAACAAGTGCAAACAATTGTTGAAGAAAGATGGAACAAAATGACAACTCCATTACACCTTCTTGCCTTTGCATTGACTCCAAAATACTACAGCAGTCAGCTTCTTTCACAGCCAAGAAGGCTTCCTTCATATAGAGATTTAGAAGTGGCTAAAGGGTACAAGGCAGCATTTGTGAGACTCTTCCCTGATCAAGATTTGCGAAGTGTAGTCACGAATGAGTTCACTGATTTTGTGCACTCAAATCATCTAGATGTTGATGCCACCCGTGATAGGTTCTTAAAGGATGCTCATAGTTGGTGGTACTTCCATGGACAATACTTCCAAAATTTGCAGCCCCTTGCAATCAAAATTTTATCACAAGTAAGTTTAATAAATTTTCATATTTTAGTTTTAAAAGTTTCATAATTTCATTTATAATTTTTTAATTTTTTACTTTGTATTCATAGGTTGCTAGTTCATCCGCATCTGAGAGGAATTGGAGCACATATTCTTTCATCCACTCAATAAAGCGCAATAAATTGCTCTCAAAAAAAGCAGAGAACTTAGTATATGTGTATTCCAACTTGCGTCTCCTTTCACACAAACAACTTGACTACAAGGAAGGGGAGACAAAGTTGTGGGATATAGTGCCAGAGGATACTGACTTGGATGCTTGCAATTCCCAACATATTGCATATGAGGAGTCGGATATCCAACAGGAGCATGGGCACAATACTAGTGCTAGATGGTGCCATTGGCACTACTTGTGATTCATCTAGTCTTCCTACTTCATCTAAAGTCAATGTTGACATTGATATGGATGATTAAATGATTTAGAGAATCCATTTGATGATTAAAACTTTAAGAGTGTTGTAATATTGAACTTGAAGTTTGAACAATGAATATTTATCATGCATGTTTTAAATGACATTCAAGTTTATGGTGGTTTTGTTGTTTATATGATGATATCATTGTTATGTGATATTCTAATCCTAATTCATGCTTCTAGGCTGCATATATATATATTTACATGTTTTTGTAATTTGTACTAAGGAACCGAACCCACCCCCCAAAAAATTTTGCCGAACCGGCAACTTAGGTTCAAAATATCTATGTTGCTAGTTTGGTTTTGAATTTGGCAATTGTTATTTCCTGGGTTTTGTACAGCTGGGTTTGGCCATCCTAGAGGTATGATATCAAACACCACACCACGCTGATCCAAAATAGACCAAATATTGCCATAGGAAAGTATCTCACTATGGATGAAGTCATGGTTGTCACCAATTGAAGTTCCATCATTTTCACTATAATGACTCTTGGAGCTCCATCCTCTATGCCTTGACACACTACCTCTTTCCCCTCAGATTTGAATTTCAGCTCTATAGTCTAGTAGTTTAAGGTGAATTCCCCAAGGGAATATAGCCACTGCATGCCCAAAACCACGTTGGCCTCTCCTAATCCATCAAAATAGAAATAATCTCACATCATATATCTTCCCAAGGTGATGTCAAGCTGTCATATCTTTCTAGCACAAGGAATGGTGAAGCCATCTGCAACTATGACATTGAATCCTTCAAAGTCTTCTATACCTAATCCTCTCCTAGATACCAAGTCCTCGTCTATGAAATTATGGGTGGCTCCACTACCAAGCAACACTGTGATCTTTTATCCATGCAAAACCTCACTAACTCTAAATGGATGATACTTAGGAGCACCTGAAAGTGAAGCAAGCGTACCCTCTTGAGTCTCTTCCTCTTATTCTTTCTAGTCAACCTCTAGTTTTGGATCCTTTCTTTCTAACTCTTCATTTGGGTGTACCTATATGTAATGTACCTATCCACAGCCAAGGCATTGATGACCCGGTCCCCATGGGTCTTTGCAAGAAAAACACTTCTCCCTCCTAAGCTTATTTTTGGTGTCTTCTTCTTTGTTGATACTCTTTGGCATGTATTTTGGATGAAGAACTAACTTCATAAATGGTTTCTTCATGGTGCTAGAGGTGATTTCTTATACAGAAATTTGTTCTTAGCAACCGAAGTCTCCAGGTTCACTCTCTTTTGATGTCTTCCTACAAGAATACTAGATCAAAAGCCTTAACAAAACCCTTGGGAGGTTCAATTAGTCCTATAAATAACACAATAAGTCTCCTTTTTGTAACATATGATACAATCATAGATAATCTTTTAAATTTCGGCCACATAATTTGCCACCATATCATCTTGCTTCAATTGTGCTAGGTCTCTAAAATGAACTTTTGGATCCTTCTTGTCAAATCTCTCTATTAACCTTGTTGGGACTTAATTTACCACTGTCAAATTTTGCTTGAGTCCCATTTTTTTCACTTAGGCCTTATTTTTCCCATAGCAAATAACCAATCTGAGAAATCTTTGTCTAGGTCTTTATTTGTCAATTTTGCCTAAGTGTTGCCATTTGTCATCCCCGTATGCCTCTCATGCATTAGAAGTTGTAAAAATCCAAGAAAATCCTAAGTGTGGGATGTTTTGGGTCATTTCTAAGTTTGCGATAGTTTGTCAGACTTCCAAACTTTCAAGCTCACCCTTACTTGGGTACCCAATATGCTTTCTTCCTGACTTTAGACCATTTTCCTTAAGTTCCTTTCAATGTTGGAATTTCGGCCATCCCTTCCCCCAAGTACCCATTCCTCAGTATCTTTGGTCCCTCTAGATGCCTCAAGGATGAAAGATCAATTGGACTTTAATGTTGGTTTTAAAATATTGTGTTTTCAAACCTGTTTCTAGACTTGAGTATTTTGGTGTAAATAGTTTGCTAGTGTTAGAGTTTTGGGATTATTAGTTGCTGATCTGGTGTACCAGATGCCTCGCTGAACAGTATTTGCCCACAGTTTAGGCACATCTTGATATTTTTTTAGCTTTTATCTCAATATAAGAAAACATATTTTAATTCTTAAACCCATCAATAAGTAATTCATCGATGTTCACATGACCATTTATCCAAGTTCAAGTCCCCTTCACTGCATCAAAGCAGCCTATAACTGCAGTGAACATGTGGCAAGGTTTTCGTGTAAAGAACATCTAGGGAGATTCTGGTGTAAAGAGCATGAGATAAATGGAAATTTGGTGCTGTGGCCCATAGTTCTAGCATGACCCAGGTTTAAATCTTAAGAATGTGGTGCAAGATTATCCTACATCACCACAGAGGGACCCTCAACCAAGATATATGATGCAAGAGCATCCAAAGATAGATATATAATCTTTTCTTATAAAATAATAAAAATGTCTTTTTAAGATAATAATAAAACTCGTTCTAACTTTTTAAATATATTTTCTTATGACAGAAGAAAAGTAACTTAAGAAAAGGTATCTTCCACAAATAGCAAAAAAACCAGATATATTAATATCAAAAGAACCTTGTAAAGCATTTAAATCCTTTGTATAAAAATGCCTGGTATAGTGTCATGTGGTTAGGTAGAACAATTCATTTTCATTAAGAAAAGAGCATATCAAATGTAAAATTTTGGTCTATGCCCAATGTTTGGAGAGCAATTGATTTGCGGGCACACTTGTATGGGTGAGATCCAATTTTGCATCTCTCATGTAGACAACATGGAAGGTCCTTTGAAATTGTGGATACTTGTAAATTTAAATCCTGACCAACAAAGTCATCGGGAGGCCTGTTGGAATATACACTCCAACATTAACAAATGTATTATTGAACTGTTACTGTGTGTAGAATAGGTGTCAATAAAGAACTTTAGACTTATTGCTAAGTCTGTTTATTGTCAATCAATCTCTAGTTTGCTGTTGAACAGCTCCAGTTAGCTGTCATATCTGTAGCATAATTATAGGAAAGTTGTTGAGTTCATTGTATCTATAAATATGTACATCTGTTAATGAATAATGCATTGAAAGAGTGCTTCAGCTATTACAAATTCTGTCTTGATATCAGAGCAGCTCGATCTGCTACAGCTGCTGCAGTCATACTCCAATGTAGCTGCTGCATATGAATTTTAGAATGTCATAAGCCTGATGTTGAGGACGTTGTGGTGGTTGCTATGCCCTGAGAAGAATCTATTGTGGAGCTACTCATTCTAGAATATGTGAAGGAGATCAGAGGAAAGCAAATGAGTGAACCAAAAATCATTCGAGTACTGTTTATGTGCCGTTGCTGCTGCAATGAAATTTGGTGGTGTTGCTGGTCCATTAGAGAATTTTTTGAGCAGCCGTAAGTGATGAAAAAGCTTAGTCAAGAGCTACCATATCAAACAAAAGTCTGCAGTTTGTTTTGTTTGCTGCTGCAAGCAATAGAAAAAGGCGTTGTACAACTAAGTAAAAGTGGCATTGCTTCTGTTTGAAGAAGCTGCAATTGGATATAGAAGCCAGACATTGATTGTGTTTGATTGAAAGAAATCAGACGCTTAGCCTAAAAAGGTTACAGCTTCAAAGAAGCCTACACTTGTTGTGTACAAATCTACTGCTGTGAAGCCTACTACAGCGGTGAAGAAATCTGTAAAAAAGAATGTCAGCCACTGTTGAAGAACCACCAGATATTGATAGTGATGATGACTTCATTGAAGATGAGGCACTTGTCCTATTTTGAAGAGGCCAACACTTTGAAGAGAGTGATGGATGCAGTAGAGGATAGATAAATGATCACTAGTCTGAGTTGCTTGTGGATCAAAGAAACTATAGCTCATTGGGGTTATGAGACATACATATGAGGATTGATGTCGATAGTTCGGGGGGGATCCAAAATCTGGAAGTTCAACATCATACCTTTACGAAGGTGATAAGACACTTCATGTGCAAATGGTGTTCAATGATGCTGGGAACTTGGATTACAACTACACAACTATATTTGGGAGCAGCTTGAAGAAGTCTTCTGATCCAAGAACTGATTTCAAAGAACAGCTTTTGCATAGTGTTTTTTTTTAGTTGTTTTGTTTTATGTTGTTTGTTAGTTTAGTGTTGTAGCATTAAGAGGGGATGTTGGAATTTACACTTAAACATAAACAAATGTATTAGTAAACTGTTAGTGAGTATGGAATAGGTGTCAATAAAGAACTGAAGGCTTGTCGTTAAGTCTTTTTTCATTGTCAATCAATCTTTAGTTTGATGTTGAGCAGCTCCAGTTAGCTGTCATATCTGTTAGCACAATTATAGAAAAGTTGTTGAGTTCATTGTATCTATAAATATGTACATCTGTTAATGAGTAATGCATTGATAGAGTGCTTCAGCTATTACAAATTCTATTTAGGCCCACAACTAAAAAAAATGAAATAAGAATAAGATGTGTGAATTTGGTCCAGTACAGATTGCCTTCCATTGCTTTTCACAGTTTGGCTTGGTCCCATTCAGTTTCTTCAGTTAGCTCTGAATATATAATCTCGGAGTGGAAAAGTAGATGAATGAACTCTCTTTATTATTCAATAAAAAAGTGTTCTTAACTAATTGTGCACTAGCAAAATGAATTGTGAGTTATTTTCTAGTGCCTGATTTTGCCATATTCAGAGCTCCCCACTGGGATTGAGTTTAAAAGTGAGCCTCTTGACCTCCCCACTCTACGTCCTACCAGAACACTCAAGGGACTGAATTTGGAAAAATCTGCGTGCAGGTTTAGTTTGAAAGCAAAAAAGGATTGACGCCCTCCAAATCAAAGGCTTAATCGACAGCGGAAAGAAATTTCGGAGGCCTTGGGAGTAATCTTTAAGCACATGACTACCTTATGACCGAAAAAGCTTCCTACTGTGTTAATTTACCAAAGAAGGAAGAAAAATGCATCCAAATTGAAGCAAATGAGAGAAATGAATACTAACCTTCTTCACAATGAGCTCACATTGCGTCCCTTTACCAGAGGCAGGTGCGCCAGATATCATGATCTTCGGTGCCTCAGATTTCCCCTGTTAAAACATCATCAAGCAGTTTTTAAACAGGATTTAAAAACCAAATAACCGCGAGTACTTTATTTTAAAAATGAATCATGAGGACTTTCCTAATACAAATCCCCACACAAAAACGCACAAATGTGTGAATCTTGGAATGAACACTGCACAAGGTATTTAAATTTGAAAAAAAATATTTACCGTCGCCATTGAAACAACAGCGGAACATCGAGTTCCCCTACTCTTTCTGCAAGAGACCTTAACTCCTCTGCTAACTTTGGCATTTTCAATTCTTAGCACCCGGTCACATGAAGATGATTCTCTACCTGAAAATATCCCTACGGTATTGACACCATGAGAGAATGAATTTAGAGGTGAGGAAATTGAAGGTGCCTTCCCATTGGACTGAAAAGAAACTTTAGCTGTTGTCAAGGTCGCCATTGTCGACACTTAACAGTCGGTTAACGCTCGGTAATTTCAGGACCGGTTACTGACGTACACTCGGTCGGAATGTGGCTATACACAAGTTTCGCAAACATTTTGTGTATATATACGCAATTTTGTTGCTTCCGTGAGGTTCATTAGAGCCAAAAACAAAAGATTCTCTCTAATAATAGGTTAGGTTATCTGAGAAAGATAATGAATGAAGGTTTGTAAATAACGTCACGAGGTCGAATAGTTTTATCGGACCATCCGATAACTAATCATATTGTTAAGAGTGGCTTTCATCGAGCTGTTTAGTTTATTTTGTTTAGCAATAGTTTTAAATTTATTTAAAAAATTATTTGTGGAGTTGGTGGTTCATGAATTTTATTTTTTTTTCTTATTTTTAAACAATTATTTTAAATTTGTACTAAGTGTTAATAATAATTTGTGCATTAAAATTTGAAAAATAATATTTGGAAGCAAATGTTTAAAATGGAGGGAAAAAAAATTTGTGGACCTTGCTGTTATTTTTAAGTTGTTGCTTATTTTCAAACCCTCATTTTTTTCAAAGCTTATATCAAATCCTAAGCACTAGTCACTCCACTAAAATAAATAAAGTTTTGAATTTTTTTTTTTCATGATTAAGAATTTGTATGGGAACACTCGAACTACTTAAATTTAAGCAAAAAATGCACTTAAGCAATCACATGGAGACATGGGGTAAGCATAAAAGTTCAAACAAGCAGATCATTCATAAAACATCTATTTAATTTCCCTTTTTGTTTAGATCTTGAATTTTTTGTTGCTTTAGATCTTGAATCTTTTATTGTGGATTTTGATCAAATAATCTACATTTTTTGTTATCCTTGCTTCGTCAAATAGGTATTCAAGAAGCACACGTTTAAAATATCAATATAATTGGCTCAAATATCCATGTAAGTTGGACACTCCATGATGTAGTGTCATTTTGTCTCCACCAACTCCAAACTACAAAATACAATATTATATTTGTTCACTCTTCTTTAGGTATCATCCACATTCTGGTTTCACACCTAAGCTATAGTGCAAACTAGTCCTTAGTTTTATATCCAAAATAAAATATTTTTATATTTTTATATCTTAATTATGCATAAGACACAAACTCTCTCTTCTCGTACTTTTATGGCCTTTTCCATCTACATGTTTCCCAAACTAAGAAAATATTATGTCGTAAAAGTAGGTAAATTACTCCTTATTAATTCAATGTAAATTCAAATTACAATCAAGTCAAGATTTACCATAGTAGCTATTATTATCAAATAAATGAATAGATCAACAGTAATGGGTGCTAAAGGAGCCACCATAAATTTACAAACCCTAGGTGCTAAGGAAGTTGCATATCACTCAATCTAACAAGTGTTGTAGAAGCCACCCAAATAGTAGGTTGTTGAATATCAAACATAACCCATGTGTGGAATTGCACAATTTTGGATAAGGGTTTTTTTTCCGCTAACCAATTGTGGAAATTTAAGGGTTTTTATCATTCAATATCTAGTGATGAATGAAAAATATTTTTTAATTAGTGTGATGAAATGAATTCATAATACAATCATATCATCATTAATCTTTTACTGAGCTTAAATAGGCTCTTCAGTGCTTGCTTTTCCTCCAAAATATAATTTCAAACTCTTTCATTTTCCCTCCAAAAGAACCTTACTCACAAACCATTGATCGACATCACTTAAAGAAATAAGCTTGATTACAAAAGAGCCCTATAATCAAGCACTCATAAATAGGACACACTCAAGTATTGTACAAATTTATTCCATAATTTATTTCTCTAGGTCCATTGGAAATGGAAAATAGGTTAAGGAACATCCTTGAACCTTATGGAAAAAAGGGACAAGAGATTTTTAGATTTGAGCCTTTTCCTATGATATTATGATTTATTTTGAATTATAATGATTATTTCTAACATGTCTAATAAGTTTTTATATTTTTTGAATGGCATTCATGCAAGGAGAACAACCAAATAGAGAGATAAAGTATGAATAAAAGACTATCCCCCTTTAAATATGATATCCCTGTGAAATGACATAGGAGATATAGACCTAGGGAATATTAATATTCAATAATTTTGGTGAAGGATCCATGTAATGAGGGAGATAGAACCTTTGAGTCATAATGCATGGGCCAAAGTGGATTGGTACTAGTAACTATATTCCTAGCCTTTCTCTAGTCTCCAAATTTAGTATTGGCATGTGCACAAAGGTATGATCAAAAGAGAAGGAAATTGTTATGGACAACACACCATACAGTCTTGGATAATAAACTCAAATATAATAGAGAGAGACTTTTCCTCTCATGCATACATAATATAAAAAGATAGGCATGAAGGAATCCCTCTATTAATATGAAACAAAGACAATATAAGCTATGAACTGCATCAATGATAAATTATTTATCTAAAGGGGAAGCCTAGCTCCAAAATGGATAAGGTTCTTCATAGAAGTGATTTAAAGTAGGGAGTTCATGTCACCAATATCTTCCAAAGCATAGCAGTTGGGAAAATTAATGTCATGGACTTCTAACCATAGATGTGCTTATTTATCCTATCCATCATGGATACAAATAGAATTGACTAAGCCTCTTTGATTAATGATAAGCTACATGAGTAGCTAATATATTTCCAAGAAACTTGGAAGTTCTACATGAATTCCTACCTAGTCTACTTTCTTTCTTACAATTCTAACTTTCCAAGCTTGGCTTAGGTAGGGAAGATGCAACTTGGTGGAACTCTTCTATAGAATAATTACCCATAATTAGAGTTTAAATAAAATTGGATGCATTGAAACTAGGTAAATGATGCATTCATCTTCTCCATCATCAATTGCTTAGAGAATTACTACACCAAAAGGCTGCCCCTAGAGGCATAATAGGAATCAACCAACTAAGGGAGTTGGTTCGTACAATTCAATACTTTCTCCTATATTAGAATAGGAGAGTTTCATAAGACACCTTATAATATAACAAGTTACCCTAACAATAATATCAATCTATTAGAAATTTGTAGACAACTAGTGAAAGTGCAAAAAATGATAGCAATAAATCATAAGGAAAGTTTCACTTCCCCATCCAAGTGAAAGCCTATTCCTTTTTTAGTATGTACCATACAAAAATTAAATAACAATATATGTTCATTTACACAATGGATCCCTATGAAGTTAGGTGTAGTTTTGATCCAACTATTTAATTTGGACCCTTCAACTCATTTTCAAAAAAAAATCCTAAAATTGAAGATAATTTGAGTGATTGCCTCAATAACCATGAGGTGAGGAGAAGGAATTACTATTGGATGACCCTCTCGTAAGTAGATGAATTAAAAAATATATAATTCTCAAGGTACTACATAGATATGGAAAGGTTCTAGACCCTTCCTATAATAAGAACAAGGTCTTCAACTATACAATGGACACAAACCATTGGTCCACTAGAGAAGAATCCTCTATATAATATAGAAATTATATGGTGATGAAAAGGAAAAATAAATAGATTAACAATCAATTCCCCATGGAAAACATCCATCCACTAAAAGAAACCACTAAACCTACAAGCCTATTTGCACATATTGAATTCCTCACATTGCCCAATGGAATCAAATGCAGTAGCCCCAACCCTCCTACAAACATTGGATAGAGGATTTAAATAAATAAATGTAGGAAGATTTGTGAGTGTAAATATAGCTTGGAAGGAAACCATAGAGTCCTAAAGAGGAAGGTTGATTTATGATTTATTCAGTGCTACCACAAGTTCAAGGATGGAGTCAATGTCATGGTAGAGTTTGAAGAGACAATTGACAAAGAGCTCATCATGCTTGAGGATCATTCTCCTACACTATAAAGAATGCCTTGTGTATGATTTTTTTAATAGAAATGATATCCTTCTAGATAGTGACCCTGATTTTTACACTTGAACTGTCTCAAAGAAAATAAATGAAGAATGCAAAATTTGAAATAATTTAAGAAGAAATTCACCACTAGGGAGGAGACATCAAATGTAGAAATGGTGGAAATTGAAAATTTTATCAAAGAAATATCATGTACCTTGTAGGAGAGGACCAATAAATTCCTTATGGTAGTGATTATCAAATATTTCATTAATCTACTAAAGCATCACTTAATAGAAGATGCAATTGATGAGACAATGAGGATCAATAATAACTTTAATGTATTTTGAGATTGTTTTGTTGTAAATGAAGTTGTTAAGTTGATCAAGAAGATATGGTTCTCCAAGAGGGGTCTACTTTACATACTTAGGTACTCCTAATATTAACATAGTCTCATAATTAGTTAAAAAATTTAAGGAACATTACTTGGAGCAACAGTAGTAGCATGGTAGTTTGGTAGAGATAGCAAGATATTAAGGTGTTGAGAACCTAGTTGAGTTCCCTCATTTTGTTGCTCCTTCACTATCTCATTCTCCACAATATGTTCATACTCCTCCTTCCACTTGGGCTAAGGGATGGTGAGAAATAATTTGTGCCACATCAAGAAGTGCCTATATAGGAAAATATCTGACCAATTTTTACAACACAAGGTGTAGCATATAATGTGTCTTCTTCTTAGTAATGGTCTCAATCACATACCCATACCTATATTAATACCCCTCCACCTACTTTGTCTCCTCGATCAACATACACAAGAGTTCCTAATCAAAATCCAAGTTTTCCTCACTCTTCTCCCCATTTACCTCCAAGGCCTCCTAGAATACCTACATAAGAAGCATCAACAAGGAGAATTTAAACATTATTAATATGATTAGGATCCAATATTGAGAAGAGGTGCAGAAAATAAAAGTTGATCACTGAGGGCTTCTCAAAGATAGTAAAAATGATCAAGACTCAACCTAAGCAAAAATCGGCAACAAAATAATCTAATATCTCAATGGATGAACAAGGGATGGGGACATGAAGATAGATACTCCAATGGTAAACAAAGAAGAAGCAAAAAAATATAGCCAAGAGACTATCAAGTGTAGAGGATGAACTTGGGTCATCAAACATTAGAGGGAGAGAAACAACCATTGCAAACAATAATTATGTCATTAAAATGAAAATAAAGAAATATGAGAAGAAAAAATAAGAAATCAAGGATTAATTTGGTGAGTTATCTAAATATATTGAATACATCATGGGCCTAGTGGACTTAAATGCACCATCCCCAACCCTCTTAAAAACATTTGAAGGATCTCAATGCAAAGATGTAGGAGTTATTAGAGCAACTATAGCTTGGAACATCACCTTCAAGTTCCAAGGAGGAAGGTTGATCCAAGAATCTATTTAGTGTTACCATAAGCTCAACGATGAAGCTAGTGCCATGAAAAAGTTCAAAGAGACAATTGACAAATATTTCATCATGCTTAGGGATCATTTTTCCTATAATATAAAAAATGGATTAGGTACCATTTGTAATACTCTTAAGAAATGATATCCTTCCATGTGGCTAACCGAATTTTTACTTGGACTAGATCAAAGCTACTAAATGGAGAGCTAAAATTTTAAAAGAAAGCAATAATTCCACCACTAAGAAGAAGATAGTGGATGCATCAATGATGGAAATTGAAGGATTTATTAAATAAATACCCTTCACCTTCTGGGAGAAACCTAGTAAAGTCCTTCCTACTATAGTGATAATCAAAGAACTTGTTGATTTGTTGAAACAAAACTCTTGATAGAAGATGCAATTGATAATCTAATGAGGATCAAAGATAGATTTAGTGTCTCCCAATATTATACATTGGAAATGAAGGAAGTCACCAAGATAATTAAGAATATTGTCTTCTCCAAGAAGCTCTACTTCCAAGACTCAGACGCTCCTAGTCTTGAAATAGTCTTTGAAGTAGTTGAGAATTTCAAGGCACATTATCCAAAGTAGTAAAAATAGCATAGTAGCTTGGTAGCAAAAATAGTTCAATTAAGTGTTGAGTGCCTAGTTAGATTCCCTCTTCTTATTCTTTACTCTTTAACTATTTGTAATAAAACCACTCTATAATTTTAGAGTGTTTAATTGTAATTAATTCTTCTAGGCTCTTAAATGAATAAAGACATGTATTTTAATTTTGGTGCTATGAATTAAATAAAGTATAAAATTGTAACTTATTTTGGGCCTATGGATTATTCTACATCCAAGTTGACTAGTACTTGGGGTTTTATTTTGAGTGCTTATATTTGGGTATAATTATAAAAGTCAAAAGCATTTTAAAAGGTTAGAACTTTTGGAAAGTAAAATCTAGGCAAGGTTAGAATAGAAGTAGTAAACTTTGTAATCTCAAGTTCTTGAAGTGAGTTGCGTTTTAGAACTCCAATTTTGAAAATTTAATGAGAAAGATGGAATTCTAGGCCATGTTAGAAGTCCTAATTTTAGTCAACGCTTCATTATGGAAGGTGATATGTAAAATTTGCATGTGGAATAGAGTAATTTTACATTTTTTCTTTCATTTTAAAGGAAACCGTTAGATGATTGTATTGATTTGTGTTAATGATTACATGTAATATTGATTAAACATATTTAAATTTTCTTCTTATTGAATTGATTAATTGGTGGTGTTAAAAAATAGATCTAGTCTTTTGTTTTATTTTCTCCAACCTTAAATCTTATATCTTTTTTGAAATATGTGTCTGTAGTATATAATACAAAACTTTAAATGAATGCTAGGAACTCATATTGAGTGACAAAATCTTAGCAGCTAACAAGAAAAATAATAAATTTGTTTTAGATGTAGGCTTAAATTTTTTAATTTTCATGGTTCTTGGATTTTGGTGTGATGAATATGTTTATGCATAAATAAAATTTCTATTTCTATATTTTTAACCATAGGGTTATGGGGTAGCTACATAATTACTAACTTATCTTGCATTCTTATGACCTAGTAACATAGACCTTGGAGTAGTTTAATTTATTTTGAGTCAACTTATTTTCATAGTAAGGTAGAGTGATATTGGTTTCTTCACCTTACTTTGTTTATGGGGAAGCCTTATTGGTTTTCTGGATCAACAAGAGAAAATCAAGAAAGTTTAAAAAATATAAAAAAAATTACCACTGTAAGATATTTGGTAAATATGTCATCACATCACTCTTGAGTGGAATAATACTTGAGCTAGATATTTTTTTGTTTGACATGTTTGCAAATGTAGTGACACTAAATATTAATGTGCCTCATGCACAACCATGATAAACATTATTTTAAAAATCTTCAACACACTATTATTATCACAAAAAGTTGTGAATGTGTGTTAGGAACATTCATGCTTGTTAAAATGTAACAACCTCAAAGATAGCTCCACCTATGGCACAATATTCTACTTTTGTGAAAGAGAAAATATTGGTTTTAGTTTTTATCCCCCATGATATTGGATCAAATTCAAAAAATAAAATTAAGCTTGAAGTAGACTTCCATTCATCCATTGGACTTGCATAGTTTGCATCCATGTATCCTTGTAATGAAAAAGCTAGTCTTTTTATATTTCAAGCTATATTTTATTGTACCATGAATGCATCTCAAAACACACTTTTCTAATTTAAAATGGGAAATATTAGGCTCCTAAAAATATCTAAATAAGTAGTTGATAACATAGATAATATCAAGCATATAGGTTAGGTAAGTGTGACTCCCAATCGATTGGTGATAAAGAGTAGAATTCACCTAAGGTGATGGATGATTGTGAGGAATTTATAGTGTTATCTACATTGGGCTCAACATAGGGTTGCAATATCCAATCATAAGTTTCTCAAGAAATTTCTTAGCATATTCCATCTAAGAGACAAATATCTAATCCTTTTATTGCCACAATTCTAAAAAAATAATGTAGACTTTTAATATTTGTCATGTCAAATAATTGTTTGAGTTTAATATTTATTACTACAAACATTTGTGAAGAAATACCTATGCTCATTAGATCATTGACATATACAATCACAATCTCCCCATTCTCTTTAAGGTGGAGATTTTTAGTGAAGAAAATCAAATATTAAAGGTAAATGATATAGAAGATAATGCAATACACACACAATACCTTCACTTAAAACCCTTCTTTCTCCTCAAATAGTGCTTAAAGTAAAGTGAGGAAAGGGGGGATGGACTTATATAGGATGATGGATAAGAGGATGAGGGATAATGGAAGATGTGGATAAGATATTTTAGGTAGAATATCATGGATGAAACTTTCCCCCAAGTTTAGAGTGCAAGAGGAAGGTGGATTATAGATGACACCTGTTTGCTCTAGGTTTTTATCATGGTACTTTCCCAAGGTGCCACAAAATGCAGTTTCACCATTGGATAAAATATTTATTTTTACCTTTTCATTTTTTTCATCTATCATTTTTTTTCATTTTTCATTTTTTCTTTTTGGGAATTTTTTGGAATAGAAAGGATGAGGATAAGGATGTGGATAAGTGGATTTAGAAGATAATGGATGCATGATAGGGAGATGGAGGAAGGAATCAAAAATATAGTTTCATAAATGGTATCCCTTGAAGATGTTCTACAATGGACCATGGCAAGTGGAATTATGCTTGTGGACGCTGGTAGAATGATGGCAAGGGAGATGAAATGGATGGGAATATGGAGAGGGATATGGATCTATGCAAAGGATTGGATGATATGGATATAAGGATGGAAAATGAGTGTTTGATAATGCATGAGTTGATGGATGGCTTGTGGATGAGTGGATGGGAATGTTGGAAAGATTAACATTGACACACATCTTGAAGGGTGGTGGAGTTGTAGAAGTGAAGTGGATTTTGGATTTTTTGATTTAGATGAATGAATCGATGTAGATTTTGGGAAATAAGCACAAAAATTAATTTGGAAGATGATGGATTTTTAGATGGATTGGTGGAAGATTTTGGAGCAGTAGATTGGATGCTAATTTTGATTGAGCTTTAAGATGCATTGCTTCTATTAGGTGCTTTGGGATCCACATGGTTTTAATCTTTTATTTTTGATTAATAGGCCTTTGTAGATTTTTGGATGTAGCTTTTGTATTTTGGAGTGAATTATTATTATTTTAGTATGTCTCTTGAATGGTACATGTTTCAATCATTGGATACATGTAGATTTTAGGATTTATGCATTTTATTTTAGCATCAAAATTGCTTCTCATATCAATGGGGTTGGTGGATGAAGATGAATAATGTGGAGGCATTATGGATGGATTAATGTAGTTAGTATGTTGGAAGGGATTCAAGGATGTGTGCCTTGGTTGATCTTTATTTGGGACTTGAGGTGATGGATAAATATGATGAAGGGATTTTGAACTAGGAGTGATAGGTGGTGGAATGTAAGGACCCAAGATGGAGGGAAGGGATGAAGGGCTTAGTTTTAGAACATAGGGCCCAAAATGAATGGAAGGGATGAAGGGATTGGTTTCGGGACATTATAGGGGCCCAAAATATATGGAAGGGATGAAGGATTGGGCTTTGAAATATAAGGGCCCAAGATATATTTCAAGGATGGGGAATGTGGATATTTGGATGGATGGAAAGAGTACTGACGTCTTGAGCTTGGTAGCCAAGGTCATGATAGTTTGGATTTTCTTTGATATGTATGGGTTCTAATATGAATTGTGCATGAAGGCCTAACCCTTGCCTTGATACTGCATAATTTGACAAATCCTTTTTCCAATGAGATACTTTTATTTTGGAAGAAAGAAACAAGTACAATTTGAGGAGGATATGATATGGAAGGAATGATAGGCTCATGGAGTAAACCAGATTGAATGAAAGTGGAGGAACCCATTTTATGGGTATGGGGTTTATGGATAGCTTGGATAAGGGTGATGGGATCTTATGGAGGAATAGGATCATGACATGGAGATGAAGAGATAGTTTGATCTTGACTTGGGGAGGGATCATAGAGGTATTAGGAGAGGTAATTGGAACTTGAGATGGTTTAGGATCATGACATGGGGAGGAAATGACACTTTGATATTCACATGGAAAGTTATCATTTGATGAAGTGTATGATATATTTTTCTCTTCATTATATTATGGAAGAGGATCATGACATGGAGTGGAAGGGGTGTCTTGATATTTATTTGGAAGAGGATCATTAGATGGATATACAGGGAAACTTTGATTTTATATGGAGGGGGATTTGGAGATGGGGTAGAAGAGATTCTTTTTATTTTATTTGGATAAGGATCATAAGATGGTATGGAAGGGATACTTTGATCTTGATTATGAGATGGAAGGGGATCATGAGGTGGAATGGAATGGGTTCCTTGATCTGGAGATGGAGAATAATCTATGATAGCATGATTTGGACTAAGGGTTTGAAATAGTTCATTTGATATCAATGGTTGGGTGGGGGAGGAGTGTTGGGTAGACTATTCAACTTGGGTAGATGGGGAGATGCAAGATTCATGAGGTTTATATAATTGGGGTTTGTCTTGATTTGGATGAGATGTACGCAGATGCATGACATGGCAATATTGTACAAATTTTTTTGGAGGCGGGGATTTAGCCTTCTTTATAAATAGTCCTTGGAATTTTTTTGGAGTAAATGGTTTAGGCTTAGATGGAGGATTATGAATAGATGGGGATTATGATTCGGTGAATGGTTAGTATAAAATGGAGGACTAAGATAATGTCTTGGAGGATTAGGATTATGGATTGGAGAGTTATAAGATAATGAATTTATATTGTGGGTGGAGGTGATGGGGGTGTTCTACAAAGATGTAGATTGGGGTATGGATAGGGGAGAAGATGGAGGTATGGATGTTGGATGAGAAGTGTGCATAAATAAGAGGGAGATATGGATGGGAGATATGATACGTTTCCCTTGTCAAAGGTAGAGTAAGGATAAGAAATAGGATATGGATTGGGATTCGATGGGGATAGTGAGGATGGAAGTTTAGAACCAATACTAAGGAGGTATCCAACCATGGCCTCTTTATCAATATTGAAATGATATGTGAGAATAAAATTGGTGAAAGATTGGTAATTGTCAAAGGGATTGGTAAAGTATTGGGTACAAGAAGAAGTGGTGGATGAGGAGAGATCAACATGGTCCACAACTCTCATTAGCATCATAGGGATCATACTAAGGTTGGTCAACAAGATTATCCTCATCATCATCAATGTAATTTGGGTTCTCCTTGAGTGTGATCTTTGGTCTTGTTGGGTTAGGATATAGGTTGGGATAGATGAGAGAGGATTAGAAGAAATTATATTGGATGAAGGGTAGATTAGATTGTTGGACATGGTAGAAGATTGACTAGATGAGAAAATTTTGGGATTAATTTTGGATGAGGATAGAAATTAGGATGATGGATTAAAAGTGGATTGGGGTTTAGAATAATATGACCTAAGGATAAGGATAGAGAATGAAATTATAATTGTATGGAAGGGTTGGATTGGAGAGGTTTGGCATGAATATATGGATGAAGGATTAGGTTGGAGGAGATTGGACTAGAAATATCTTAATAGATGAGGAATAAGGTTGAATGGGTTTAAAATATTTGGATTGTGTAGTGCCCCTCATATTTGCATCTTGTAGATGTGAGATTAGTGTCTTAGCTTCATCGTTCCCTTATATTTTTGTGGTAATTACTATTCTTGCTTTGAATGGTGTGTATGAACCACCATATGTTTGAGATGAGATTCCTCAACATGTCAATTATTGGTATTTCGTATGTTTACATGCCTATATGATCATTAAATGTTTGGTTTATCATTATGCTTCATTTTAGTGATACATGCATTATTTATGTTGTGATTAAATGTGAATATGGTTATTGATGTTCAAGTAATTATTTATATGATAGATGTATGGATGTTATTTTATGCCTTATGCTATTGACCTCACTAGGTGATTATATTGTGCTTTGGCTACATATACATTGAGCAAGTGCCCTTGATGTGTATTGAGTGGTTACATGTACAGGGCTATTTCTCCACTTGGTTACAAAAGTTTGGGTTATTCCCCAACAATTGTTAATTTGAAGATGTCACATTGGGCCTCCCTAGCTATTCCCAGATCGTACTTGAATCTAGTATGGTATGTGTCATATTTGATCATTTTTTACCCAAATACCATCTTTGGTATGATTTTGGACACCATACCATTTTTGTGGATGTCTAGTGAAATTGTGTTTGATATCTAGTTAATTTTTTTGTTTTCATAAATTTAATTCAGTTGTATGCTTATATAGATTTAAATTATAAATTTTACTTTGAAATGATATTAACGAATGAATCTAAATGGTTAATTAGATTTTGGGGAAAATGAAGGGAATTGTAAATTAAGAAATAGAAAAATGAATTTTATATTATTTTATGTGGAAAGTTGAAAAAAGGGTAAATAGGAAAAAATTAGTTTTGTCTTCATTATGTAATTTTATTTTGGGAAGAAATTGAGAGAAAAGAAAACCCTCTAATGGTGAAAATTTGAATTGTTGATTGGGAGTGCATTTAGAAGGGGAATTTGATGGGATCAAATTCATTGGGATATGAATTAGAAGGGGAGTGTGTGTGGGAGTTTTCATACGCATTCATTTGGTGTACTTAAAGTATTCTTCATTTAAAATTTAGTTATAATTTGAATTAAATTGTTAAATTATTCTCCCTTTCTTAGTTTCTTTCAATTAGAAAGGTTGGATTAGAATTAGGGGAGTGTAAAAACCTCCAAATACATTGCATTTGAGAAAAAATCATGCTATATGTTTTGTTTTATGATTTTTTTATGAATTTTCATTTAAATGGAGTTACAATGCCCAATTTTTTGGGAAATGTGTAAAATGTGTATTTTATAGCTTAAAAGGGGTGTTGGGCACTTTTGGCACCAAAGTGTATTTTGAAATTTTTAAAATTAGAAAATTTACTTTTTGAAGAAATTTTAATGGAGTCTTGAGAAATTTTCTAGTTTTTGGTATGTTAAAATATCGAGAAAATTTGAAGGTTTCCAATGAAATATGATGTTTTTGAATGTTTGAACGAAAGTGTACTTCATGAGTTATTAAAATAGATCTTGTGGAAACATATGAAATTTGGATGAAAATGGAATTTGTTCTTTTTTTGTGCCACATTCATTGGAGGATGTGATGAGCTTAGGGTGTAGGTATTAGAGAGGGTTATGGGAGTGACTCCCAACGTGAACCCGACTGAAAGTGGCACATAGGTAATGGGGAATTTTTTTAACAAGAAAAAACTAATGAAATATGGGTAATTAATTAGCCAAGATAATGGATGCCCCTCTCATGCCTTGAGTGCTCATACATGCTAAGGACGATTTAGGAAGACAAGTCACTCAAGGAGTGTAAGTATTTTAACTTCAAGTATCCTCAAATATATGCGAGGGTAATTGGTTCCATGTTGATCTCTGCATGGGTGTCCACAATGACACTCCATCTCTTACTCTCTAATATCTAACCCTAGTGTAGTTGAGTAGCACCTGAAATATAATGTATTCCCTTCCATGTGTATGTTGTCGATTGTGTCATTGGCGAGTTTTCTCAATGAGGTTTTCTTGTATTATACCATTGGTGAGTTTTTCCAATGAGGATATTTTTGTTTGACATTGGTGAGTTTTTCCAATGTGGATTTGTGATGTGACATTGGTGAGTTTTCCCAATGATGGTTATTTGATATGTCATTTATGTTTGTGTCCAATGTGGACTTATATTTGATCCTACCTATGATTGATCCCTCTTGTGATATTGGATGAATTTATATATATGTTTTGTATGTTGAGTGTATACTTTGTGTATGGTGTGTGTGTAATCCATCTCCCTATGTGAGGCGTGAGTGTTATGCTTGTGGCCCATGTGACTATAGTCTAGCACAATGGGAGTGGATATTTTGATTCCACAAGGTTGGGTGGCATGTAAACCATTGTTGGGGATTAGAGGATCATGGTGGAGTTAGTGACAACTTCAATATGGAAAAGGTACCCATGCTTATTTCTTGCTTTCTTCCTTTTGTGGATTATAATGAGAATTATATATGTAAAGAATATTTGAGTCATGTTTGTTATAATTTTAATATTGTGTTATTTTGGACCTCTTTTCTTGGGATGAATTGTATCCAAGTGAAAATGAGTGAACTAACTTTAGTTATGTGTCTCAGTGTTGTTGTCATGCATGATCATAAGTGAATTTATTCATGTTTATGCAATGTGAAGTTAAAATAAACTTAGGAATATTTCTTTTGGGTTTAAAATTAATTTAAGAGTCTTCCTATGAGATTGGGTAGCATGGTGCTACATTTGGGTGGCCTCGTCTGCCCAAAATTGATCAAACTCAACCTAGAATGTGTCTAAGTGTGTTTGGGCAACCTAGTCTATCTTTAATTGATTAAAATCAACCCAAAATTTGTCTGACATGTGTTTAGGTGGTCTTGTTAGAAGTGGGGGGGGGTAGTTCTATATTGGGGTGTCCTGGTTAGTAGTGGGGTGGCCTAGTTCTGAGTGTAGGCAGGCTCAGAATTAGCTAGCTATGTTTGGGTGGCTTGGTTTTGTACCGAGGTGACCTCATTTCCCATACAAAAACTGGAATGTTAATGCCTCCTATTTTAGTTATCTAGTGGTTTCCTTAGCCTAAAACCACTGTTGAATAATATTATGCCTCATCTCTTACCCATAATGACCATTTTTGTTGTCTAAACCTTCAAAACCTAGTCAAAGAGTTATTCTCCTTAAATCTAAGCATTCATCCATATTTGGAGGATGTTTTACTGTTCCAAGTATTTCTCTTGTGTGACATGTTGTGAAATGATTTAGTGTGTTTTCCTTATACACATAGTTGCATTAAGGTACTTATGAGTGGATCTTAGGTTAATGTATCCTCCCCTTACTCCTTGTCTCCAATTCAACAATGTCATTATCTAGTTGAGCAGTATTGGATCCTTGTCATTCCATCATAGGTGTTAGTCCTTGAGTGTGTTGTAAAACATGTTTAGGTTGTATTAGAGGTAGATGATTCCCTTATCCCATCCTTGTGTGGTGTTGCAAGTGGACATGGTCATGGGTTGGCACTCGATCATTATTAGATGTTGTCATTGCTCTTGCATTCATTGTGGTGGATTTTCCCATGATTGTTTAGTATTCTGCTAGTGCCACCTTGTTGTGTAGTGGAAAGGTCATCCTTGTTATTGTGACCTTCATGTTGTTATATTTCATATGACACTTTTTTGCACCTTGTAGTGCAAGTGCAACATGTTGATGTCGTATCTTGGTGTTATGGTTTTTGTTTCAAAAAAATGTTTTGTCTAGTCTTTCCTTGTGCTTCGAGTGGGGCATTACATCTAGTATTAGAGGCCATGTTGTAGAATCAGGATCTCTAGTTCATGTTCTTTCCCATGTGGTTGTTGGTGCTTGATGCACGATCACTCAAGTGTCTGGCTTCTTGCATGGGTGCCTTGCATCACATTTTTTAGGGTTCAATTGAACCAACCTGTGCAATGATTTTAAGGAGGAAGAGTGCATCTTAGGCCCTAATGCATTTGACAGGGATGGGAAGATACCCTTTATTGAGATTCTCCTAAGTGGGGAATGATCACTCTCTGGTACATTGCTCGTTGTGTGAGAAATTTGGCTGGGTCTTTGCATGCATAGTGTGTTGTTGGCAGTAGGTGTTGTTTCCATTTTCCCTAGGGTAATATATTTGAGAAATGCATGTTTGTAATGGTTAGATAGACCCTTGAGTTGCAGAGAAGTGATTTCATGTGTGATTTCCATCTCTAAGTCTCGATTCATATTTAAGTGTGAACTCATAGTGACCCTTGAGTGGTATTGTTTATGCTTCTACGTTCTCTTTGGATGTGTGACTATGGGTGTATTTGATTTGGAATTGGCTTCTAATGTTTGGCTCATGATTGAGCATTATGAACTGAATTATGTGATTAATGCATTGAAAGTGAACGTGGTGTATGTCATATGCCTAAATTATAAAAAAGGTGTTCATATGGGAATGTTGCTTGAAATAGATTGTGCATTCGTATTCCTATTGGAGTATCATCATATGCATGGAATAGTTATGTTAGTGCATGAATTCAATGATTGCATTGTTGTAATAGAATATTTGGGTCAATGACTTATGTCCCCAAATCATGTTGTCCCTAAGATTCTTGTCAGAACCTATATGGATAATCGACATTGTTTTGCCTCTTGAATTGGGTACATGTTTAATTGTTAAATGAATTGGGATTATTAAGAGAAATATTAGTTTAGCCTAGAGCCTTGGTTGTGATGTGCGTTGTGAATTATGTGGATGTCATTTTTTATAGCATGTGGCAATGATGCATGATGTGAGTAAATGTGAGTGTCATTGCATTATACTTGTAAATTCCCTATGAAAGTGGTGTTTGGGTGAAACCCTACCCTTGTGTGGAAAATAAATTTGTGGATTTTATAGGAAACCCTAGATATTCCTTCTTGCATAATGATATGATTATGTCTTGATGAAGTGTGTTTTCTCAAAGTGTGGTTTTCATTGGTATGGTTAAGTGAATTTGGTGAATTGTGTATGTATGGTGTTTGAGCATGCTCTCTCTAACACAACTTGGATGTTGTACTCCTAAGGTGTTGTGTATCTCTTTACTCCCTCAAACTTGGCTTACATTAGTCACTCAATTCATGTTGTAGACATCCAAATTTGACCACTTCCATATGGTCAAAGTCGTTTTATTAATCATCCCTTTGCTCTTTTAAAATTGTCCTCTTTGCCGGTATTAATTAAATCATTCATTTAATTAATATTATGTTTCATGCGTAAGGTTTCCCAAGGTATCTAATTTAATAAATACTTTTCCCCTATTTCCTCTCTAAATTAAATAAATGCATCACTTTATTTAATTTAGTCATATTATCTTTTGGAATTTTAAATTTACTTTTAAATTCCCTATTTTCTCTCTCATTGTCACATCCTCCAACTTTTGCAAGTTGGCCTCTAATCCCTCTTAGCAATCTAACCCTCTTTCTTAGTCATAATTAATTTATGATTAAGATGTGCACATCCTTAATCATCATTAGGGTCCCATCCTCCATAATTTCCCACTTGTCTCTAATGAGTCCTTAATTAGTCTAATCAAGTACTTGCACAATCTTAATTACCTAATTAGGTCATCTCTAATCCCCATAACATTTATGGAATGTGTCCTTAGTCAACTTCATTAAAAGCTTTCTCTTTTTGAACAAGGCATCTCCTTCCCCATGTGAATTTTTAATTCACATTTAATCCCCCAATGCATTTGAAGGAATTTTAAATTCCTTCTCTCTTCCCCATGAGAATATTTGAGAATTTTTTAATTCCCCACTTGTCCTCTCACCCACATGGGGGACAAGTACATCCTTTATGAGGATATTTTGTCCCAATTCCAAGGTACTATGTACCCTCTCCATGTCATGTACTATCCTTACACCTCATGTACACATCACCCCTTTTAAGCCATATCACATGCCAGATGTCAAGATGTGAGGGCTTGTGAGTTCTCAACTCACCTTGGCCCTACATCTTGATCTTGGTGGCTCAATCTTGACCGTCCATTTCCCTAGAGATTTTCAAAATCTCTATAAATACCCCCTCTTTTCTCTCATTTTGGGGAGATCATGCATTGTAGCCAAATTCTTGCAAATTTTTCCTAGAATCCATACTTAGCCATTTTCATGCTTGCACTCACTTGCATCCACCTTCATATCATCATCTAGCTTGCATCTCTTGCCATCCAAGGAGCACACAACACCGAAGATCGAAGGGCCAACCAAATGATTGATTCGACACAAGGTAAAATGTTTCACTTGTTGTTTTTATATTGTGTTGAATCCAAATAGGCTAATCTTGAGGTGTAGGTTGTTTTTAGTGTTATTTGCATTACTTTGTTTGCTGCTCATTTTCTAGCACTTAGAATCGACCTATCACACATGTAATAGTGTTTTCTCAAGATTGATTCTTAATTTTGGTTATTGGTGAATTTTTTATTTGTTGTAAATGAAATGAAGTCAAATACGTGTGAATGATCCCTACTCCAATCTGTTAGAGGAGAGAATGTGTAAATTTATAAAACTTCAAAACCCTTATTTAGTTACAATAAAGAAGAAGCACATAATAGGTAAACATAAACAACAACACATGTATAAGAAAAACACATAACAATAGATGTACATGGGAAAATACTTATGAGAAAAATCCACACTTTGAACATATGGCTCAATCTATATTATTTAACAACAAAAGGTTGCAATATAGTATCAGAGCAATGCTCTTCAAAAGTCCTCACACTACAAGAATATGGAGCAATTTTGGCAACATAACGACATATCAATAATTCTTCAACCTATCATACAAAAAATTCACAGAGGTATCAAGTATTTATAAAAATCTAACATGATGAGAGGTTGCCAAAAGTTTCCATAACCAAAACTCGTGCCTAGGATGTGTACACGAGTCTATTATGGCATGTTCTTGTAGTCAAGACCCATAAATTATGGATTTTTCTAAATCTAACACCTGTCTTCTCAACATTAGCTTTCACTCAACATACAAGGCACCTATACACATGTAGCCACCAAATGCACACTTGGGTAGCCCCATAAATGTATCCTGACTATCATAATGTGACATAAAAACTATCATACATAACTCTTACAGTTGTCATAACCTGTCATAGCAAATTGTCATAGTCTATCATAGTTATGACATAGAAACTTATGACAAAAGCCACCAAGTTAGGCACAAAAATAGGACCTCTAAAGTGGGACACATATCTCCACAATTTAAGCTTGAAAATTGTACATGTCACCTTTCATGTAGGATGCCACCTCAATGATAGGTCCCACAAAGTGACAACAAATTTGGTAGGCAATAAACTTAGGAAATGATTCTATAATCACCATATAATAAATTAAATACTATGAATTAAAGGTTGAGACACCTTAATCCTAAAGTTAAGGACTATTATTGAATTTTAAATTTTCTTATGGTTGGTCTAGTCACCAAACTTTTCCATCTATCTAGTTTGTGGCCCTTGGTCACACTTGACTTATTGTTTTATTGTGCTCATTTTATGATTTAATGTTGGAATTGATAGTTATCCCTCTTGGGCTCTATTTTATCTCTATTGTGGCTATTATAAATGTTTGAAATTGTTGGTCCTATTCTATGTTAAGTTTTTTTCTCTATTATGTTCATTACAAACCCTTGATAGAATGCACAAGGGAGTAGATGGCAAAGAATGTGCTAATTCTTGGTGTTTATATAATTAGAATCATATTCGATCCAATTTCTTGTTCATGGTGAAATGAAAGTGGATGTTGTGTGGTGTTTAGAAATTTTATGAAATGCTTGTATGCATATGGTTTTCTAGCTTTGAGTGGCTTTAGTTAATGTGAGTGTCTTTGAGCTTAGAATTGAGTGAAGTGTATTCAAATATTTGTATGAGATTTTTTGTGGAATTCTATGTTCTCTAAGTGAGATTGGATATGTGGATATTTATGTTTTCTTCATGCTTGAATCTATTTTCTAATATACAGTTGGGTTTGATTTAGTCCACCAATTGTGTGTGTTATTTCTTGTCTTAGCCTTGCTTTTTGTGGTATTATGACCATGTTTCCTAGTGTCTTAGAATTAGTTGTGTTTGTTGAGGTGTATTAAGTATCTAAATCCATGTTATTTGATACCATGAAGACACACATCATGTCATTCAATATTTTATTTTCATAGTTGCACTCATGGTTGACATAGTGTAGTGTATGAAGGTGTGTTAGTAAGTGCTTCAACACCTATTACTTGGCATTGTTTTATTATATTATATATCTACCCTTGTTGAGTTTCTATTTGAGGTTTTCCTGATAGTTTTTAGGAGTTTCTTCATGGAAGTTTAGTGGTGTTCCCAACTTAAGACTAGAAGAAGATGTAGTTATGGTTTGAGAAATTGGTTATCTTGTGTATTCTCTTAGGAGATTACTTAGTGTTTGAGCCCTTTAGTAGTTATTGGGTGCCTTTCCAGTCATGGTTTCATGATCTTGTTGGTTTGTTTAACCCTTAGGTGGGTCATAGTTGAGCATCATGGTAGTGAAAATATGAGTTTTTCTCATATGCTTATTATGTAGTTGCTCCCTTGGCGGTTGATGTGTGAGTGTTTGGATTGCTAAGCCTCATTATTTGGGAATGTGTTAGGAATAAGGTGTCATCCACCTTGTAAATCCTATACCATGTTTCTCACATCCTCAAAAAGTATCTCTAGGCTCTTATGGTGTACTGGGAAAATATTTTATAATATTAATTCTCACCATTGTTTGTAAATATAATCATAAGGGGTGATGTGTCCAATAGTAGTGGTAAAGGTGACTTGTGGAAATAAATATTTAATATTGTTTTCCCCACATGAACACCTAGAATGGGATAATATAAGATAAGGAAAGTACAAATGAGTGATTATTGGGATTCTCTAGGTGGGTTCTTGGAAAGAGGCAATAGGTGTCACTTGGTTTTCAATCATTTGTTGCATTTAATGTAATGTTTATCTTCTAAGTTTGGGCACCCAAGTTGGAGGGAAAGTATTGGAGCCAAAACTATTGTCCTTTAACATTCTAAGGAGGAAAACCAACGGTTGGGGATATTTGGAATGATGAATCATATTTGGGTGCCATTTTTGGTGCATTAGATACCTTCACAAGTCTATAAATTCAGCCTCTTGGATGCAAAAAATATGAGCAACAATTGAATGTAGAATTTTATTATAGGTACAAAGACAGGTTGATAGGTTGAGGAATAAGGAGGTTGTTCATAGGTGCATAGGTTCTTCCATGGTGGATGCAAAGAGGAGAGTGGAAGTGAATGTAATGTAATATCATTTATTTGAAGATAATTCATACTTGGCCTCTCTTCTTGGTGGATTATTTTCCTACAAGGGTTTCTCCATGTAAATCCTATGTTATGTGATACTCTTGTGTTTCTAATTTGTGCCTCATTGCTACTATCTTATGGTGATGTTCTTTATATATTGATGTCATAAGTTTACATAAGATGGTGTTAATAAGCATGTTGTGTTGGCTATTTTTTGGCATCATAAATAAGATGGATCTAATCATGGTAATTCCATATTAAGACAACTTAATTTTTTAATTTTCAAAAAGTTTCATATTTTCATATTGTTATAGTTCAAGACTTGTATCTCATCCATTGATGTCATATTTGGATAGAGATTTAATTCCCAAACAATTGTTATTAGAATATGTTTATTTCTCATCATAATTCTTATTCTTTCAAAGGTAGTTTCCTAGATGCTTGCCTCTAAGAACCCCTATGTTGTCCCTAGTTTTGTGTTGAGAAGCTAGTGTGCTTAGGAAATCCTCACTTTTCCCAAGTGGTACCCAAGGTAGAACCTCTTGGAGTGCACCATAGTTGGAAGTGAGGCATGTTCTTGGTGAGCATGAAGGCAAGGTAGAGTTGCCTCTAGCCTTATGGGATAGTTTTCCTTGGCTTTTGGGTCGTAGCCTCGAAGGTTGAGATTGTGGTCTTGGGAGAGACCATTGGAAGTGAAGCCTTGTAGTTGTTATCCTTGTGATGAGTAAGGATTTTAAGGCTTGTGTGCCTTTGTCTTTGGCTGATTTAGTAGTTGGATGGAGTTCCTAGATATTGTGATAGTCCTTGAGTAAGACTTTATTGGCTTGTGGTTTGTTGGACCTAGTAGTTGATCCTTGCCATCGGTTGCAATGGTGGTTGGTGAAGGCAGTGTGGTGATCTCTAAGGTGATTTAACACTTAGTGGAAGGTGTTCACTTAGCTTGTGCACCTCTAAAGATGCATGTTGTGTGTTTGAGGTCTAGACGTGGAGAGAGCCTAGAGGGTTGATCTTGTCAATATGTTGTGTTTGAAGGATCATATACTAGGTGTACCTATCCTTGCTTTGTACAAGATTCTAGGAGCAGGCCTAATTTTAGTGGGGGAGAATGTAGTTCCCCTCCCATTTGCATCTTGTAGATGTGAGATTAGTGTCCCATCTTTATCATTCCCTCATGATTTTTGTGGTAATTACTATTCTTTCTCTAAATGGTGTGTATGAGCCACCACATGTTTGAGATGTGATTCCTTAACATGTTAGTTGTTGGTATTTTGTATGTTTATATACCTATGTGATCATTAAATTTTTGGTTTATCATTATGCTTCAGTATAGTGATATGTGCATTATGTATGTTGTGATTAAATGTGAACGTGGTTATTGATGTTCAAAGAATGATTTATATGATAGAAGTATGGATGTTATTTTATGCCTTATGCTATTGAAACCCATTGGGTGATTATATTGTGCTTCGGCTATATATGCATTGAGTATGTACCCTTGATGTGCATTGAGTGGTTACATGTACAAGGTTATTTCTCCACCTGGCTACACAAGTTTGAGTTATTCCCCAATGATTGTTAATCTGAAGATGTCACATTTGGCTTCCTTATCTATTTCTAAATCATACTTGAATCCAGTATGGTAGGTGTTATATTTGACTAGTTTTGACCCAGATACCATATTTGGTATGATTCTAGATGTACCATACCCTTTTTGTGGACATCTAGTGAAATTTTGTTTGATATTTGGTTTATTTTTTATTTTTTTTGTAAATTTAATTCAATTTATGCTTATATGGATTCAAATTATAGATTTAAATATGAAATGATATTAACAAATGAATCTAAATGGTTAATTGGATTTTGAGGAAAATGAAGGGAATTATAAATTGAGAAATAGAAAAATGAATTTTATATTGTTTTATTTGGAAAAAGGGTAAATAGGAAAAAGAGGGGTTTTATTTTTATTATGTAATTTTACTTTGGGAATAAATTGAGAGAGGAGAAAACCTTCTCGTGGTGAAAATTTTAATTGTTTATTAGGAGTGCATTTGGAAGGGGAATTCAATGGGATAGGAATTGGAAGAGGAGTGTGCATGGTAGTTTCCATATGCATTCGTTTGGTGTGCTTGAGGTATTCTCCATTTTAAACTTGGTCATAATTTGAATTAAATTGTTAAATTCTTCTCCCTTGCTCAGTTTCTTTCAATTCAAAAAGTTAGATTAGAATTAAGGGAGTGTAAAAACTTCCCAATGCATTTTATTTGAGAAAAAATCATGCTACATTTTATTTTATGAAATTTTTGAGAATGTTCATTTAAATAGGGTTACAATGCCCATTTTTTGAGAAATGTGTAAAATTTGTATTTTATAGCTTAAAAGGGTCTTGGGCACTTTTGACACCAAAGGGTATTTTCAAAATTTTGAAATTGGAAAATTTAATTTTTGAAGAAATTTTAATGAAATCTTGAGAATTTTTTTGGTTTTTGGTATGTTAAAATATTGAGAAAATTTGAAGGTCTCCAATGAAATATGATGTTTTTGAATGTTTGAACAAAAGTGTACTTCATGAATTATTAAAATAGATCTTGTGGAAACATATGAAATTTGGATGAAAATGGAAATTGTGCTTTGTTTTTTGTGCCACATTCATTGGAGGATGTGATGAGCTTAGAGTGTAGGTATTAGAGAGGGTTATGAGAGTGGCTGCCAATGTGAATTTGACCCAAATTGGCATGTAGGCAATCGTATTGTGGGGAGTTTTCTTAACAAGTGAAAACTAATGAAATATAGGTAATTAATTAGCCAAGATAATGGATGTCCCCTCTCATACCTTGAGTGCTCATATAGGCTAGGGATGATCAAGGAAGATGATCCGCTCAATGAGTGTAAGACTTGTAAGGTCAAGTATCCTCACCTATATGAGAGGGTACTCGATTTTGCACTGAGCCTCACATGAGTGTCCACGATGACACTCCCTCTCTTTCTCTCTAATATCTAGCCCTAGTGTAGTTGAGTAGCACCTAAAAGATGTATTACCTTCCATGTGCATTTTGTTGATTGTGTCATTGGTGAGTATTCCCAATGAGGACTTCTTATGTTATGCCATTGGCGATTTCTCCCAATGATGATCTTTTTGTATGAAATTAGTGAGTTTTCCGAATGTGAATTTGTGATGTGATATTAGTGAGTTTTCTCAATGATGGTTTTGTGATATGCCATTTATGTTTGTGTCTAATGTGGAATTGTATTTTATCCTACCTATGATTGATCACTCTTGTGATATTGTATGAGTGTTTTACATATGATGTGTATGTTAAGTGTATACGTTGTAAATGATGTGTGTGTAAGTCATCTCCCAATGTGCTTAGCATGAGTGTTGTCCTTGTGGCTCATGTGACTATCTCCTAGAATGGTGGGGGTGGATCTTTTGATTCCATGAGGTTGGGTGGCATGGAAACCACCTTTAGGGATCAAAGGATCATGGCAGAGTAGATGATGGCTTCAATGTGGCAAAGGTTCTCATGCTCATTTCTTGCTTTCTTCCTTTTGTAGATTATGATGCAAATTATATTTGTAAAGGACATTTGAGTCCTATTTGTTGTAATTGTAATATTGTGTTATTTTGGACCTCTCTTCTTGGGATGGAAAATTATATCCAAGTAAAAATGATAGTGAACTAATCTTATTTACTTGTCTCGATATTGGTTTTCAGCATGATCATAATTGAATTGATTCATGTTTATGCAATGTAAAGTTAAAATGAACTTCTGAATATTTTTTGGGTTTAAAATGAATTTAAGAGTCTTGGTGTGAGTTTAGGTGGCGTGGTGCTACATCTAGGCAGCCTGGTTTGTCCATAATTGATCAAACTCAACCCAAAATGTGTCTAAGTCTGTGTGGCCTTATTTGCAGTGGTGCAGCTTGGTTATGTATTGGTGAAGCCTATTTAGTAGTGAGGCGGCCTTGTTCTGAGTGTACACAAGATCAAAATTAGCTAACTCTATTTGGGTGGCTTGGTTTTATATTGGGAACCCATACAAAATCCAAAATGTTAATGCTTCCTACCAGTTAGCTAGTGGTTTTCCTATCCTAAATCCATAATTAGATAATTTTTATGCCTCATCCTTCTCATGATGATTATTTTTATTTTCTAAACCTCACAAACCTAGTCAAAGTGTTGTTCTCCTTGAACAAGAGCATTCCTCCATTTTCAACGATGTTTTGTTGTTCCAAGTCTTTCAATTGTGTGAAATTGTGTTGTGACATAATGTCATGTGTTGTCCTTGTACACATAGTTGCATTGAGGTAGTTGTGAGTGGATTTTAGGTGAATGTTTCCTCGTCTTACTCCTTATCTCCAATTCAATAGTGTTGTCGTCTAGTCAATTGGTGTTGGTTCTTATACATTATGCTATTAGTGTTAGTACTTGAGCATGTTGTTATAAAGAATGCTTGGTTTGGATTGGAGTTGTATGATTCCCTCATCCCATCCTTGTGTAGTGTTGTGATTAGAAATGGTTGTGGATTGGCACTTGATCATCATTAGGTTCTATCACCGTTCTCACATTCATCGTGGTGGATTTCCCACTATTGTATAGTCTTTCACTAGTGCCACCATATTGTGTAATGGCAAGGTCATCCTTTTCATTATGACAGGTTCATGTCATTATATTCCATAAACCACTTTTTTGCACCTTGTATTGCAAGTGTGACATGTTGATGTCACATCTTTGATGTTGTGGCTATTTCAAAAAAAAAAATTCTTTCAAGTTTTACTTTGTGCTTCGGGTGAGGAATTATAGATGGATGGGGGATAATATTGGAAGGAGGATAGAGTGGTTTGGTTGATTTGTATAGATGAGGGATTGGGTAAGTGGATTTGGATAAAGAGAAGATTGGAATATTGGTTGGATTTGGAGAAAAAAATTCTTTCTTGACTAGGAGATATATTTGAAAGCACACAAACAAAAAAAGTGGATTGAGGAATTAAGAAGATAGGTTACACTAGTTTGGCACAAGAATACACACTAAGAACTTGCACAATCCTAGAATTATTCAAGTGGGAATGTTAACTTAATGTGAGCCCACCAATAGAATTTAATTTATTAATACCTCAAGATTAGTGCAAGGCACTTATATTTAAAGATTTGAGAGGTAGGGATTCAATGGAACATGGTCTCACATTTTCCTTTTCTTTGGATGGTTTTAACACCTTTCTCAAATATTTTCTATCTCTACTCAGGGAGATACATGGTGAGTAACTTCAGGCATGATATTGGACCTTACACCATAATAAGAAACAATCGAAGGGTCTTAAGCTATAATGAACAAGGATACTAGAGAGTCCTCTAAAGAACTCAAGGGTACATGAGGCCCAATCCATAAATGAAAGGGAATAATTTGAAATAATTGTTAGGAGAGGGTAACCCATTCTCCACCTTCACTTCTCCAAGGTTGAAGTTCTTGGAGGTTTAACCTATATGGACAAGATTTTACTTCCAAGAGAGGTTTCTTTTGATTCACCTCCTACTCTTTATACTTTTCCAGAACATGAGAGTTGAGGTCATCCTCTAGGGTGATGAAATACCTAGGAAGGCCTCCTGGAAGGAATTATCCAAGTGCTTTTGGTCACCCAATAATGTACAAAGTGCAAGGGGAGAGAATAAACATGTTGGGTTCTTTAAGATGACAATTAAAAACAAAAAAATAGGTGATTTTTTTTATCCTCAAGATCACATTGAGGTGCACAAGGAGAGTATACACACCACTCACCCAAAGACACAAAAAAATGTTCACTAACCTTTACAAAAGAAGTGTACAACTAAGACTAGTCAAATGATAATACCTTGGACAAATGTAGTTGCAACACAAATGTGTTAGTAGTTTCACAAAGAAAGGTATTGGACTAACAAATATGGCTACAATAAAATAGATTAAAATTAATAATAAAAATTCCACAAAGATCAAAGAGATAACTATATGATATATCAAATAGATGTAAATAATGTTAGGAAAAATGGTTTCTCAACCTTGCAATTATAACAGGTTAATATATTGAGTGCGGGGGTTGCAAGGGGGGATACCCCCTTGTGGAGTCTGGGGAGATTACCCCCCTAGTTGTTTGTCTGAAGGTCACATGCTATGTTGGGAGTTCGAGGGAAACACCCCAAAAGCCACATTTTATGTATATTTTATTATTGTAAGTCCGGATCATCTATCATTAGGTCTCAAATCTAATGGTAGATATTTTGTTGGCTTATCTTTCCCTAGAAAGAAACCCTATTTTGTGCGAGCATTGTACTACGACTGTGTATTATGATGTATTATGAGATTATGATAGTTGTTGTTTCACCTTTGGATATTTGGTTGATGATACACCTGTGAGAAGCTTGATTTGCAAGTATATTGTAATCTTTTGATTTATGAATAATATATTAGGTGTCTTTTGGAGTATGCATTCTTTTTGAAAGGGTTTTTCTCATGTAAATCATTGTGTTGTGGTATGTATGATATCTATGTTCATTTATGTTTAAGTTTCTATAATTGTTGTAAATGTCTTTTAAGTTTTACATTACCCTCCTCTCAAGATTAGTGTAGGAAGTTTTTCAACTACCTTAGCTTCCTTACAAAGAAAGTATGCTCACCACAAGATTCCATTTTCATATTTTTTGTGTTATGCTCACCACAAGATTCCATTTTCAGATTTTTTGTGTTTTCACATAGTCAAACTAGATCCAATTATTTTGTAATATTTTTGGTCCCAAAAATAAAAATGCAAAGAACAAACCCTTGCTAAATTTATGATATTTTTCTAAAAATATAATTTTTTTTTGAGAAATTCATTAATTTGTACCCTAAAAAGTAGATTTATGAAAAAAACCTAGTCTACATAGATATGATCATTTAGTCAAATTTTTGACCTCAAAAATAAAAATATAAAGAATAGACCCCTATTAAATTTCTAGGAGATTTCTAGAATTGTCATTTTTTTCTAAAACATTTAGTGATTTGTGACCTAAGAACTAGATTTATGGAAAATCATAAAATAACAATAACTCACTACCTACTGAAGATATAAACTTGAGTTTTTTTATATTGTATCCCATGTTGGAAATCGTGTCTCAACTTACTGGCTTGACATTGGTAGAATTGTGTTCTTTTCTCTTTGTTGACAAGACATCACACCGTTGAAGGGACTTTGTTCATAGTCTCTTCGATGATCTAATAAGCTTTCATGTCTCACCTAGCTCTTTATCGACAAGATACAATAGTTAGCGAGACATCACCCATTGTCTCCTCGATAGACCGTTATCCCTTGATGTGGCATCGTGTTTACATTGTCAGCAAGAGTAGCTCACTTCGACAAGAGTTTCTGAGATGTCTCTTTGGCATTCTAAAACTATGATGGAGTATCTTGTCGGCAAGAGGTTGCACCGTCAACGAGACATTGGACAATGTCTCCTCGACATTTCGATGAGGCTTTGCGTCAAAGAGACCTAAATGCTTCGTCGAGACATTGTGAAATGTCTCTTCAACATGCTAATAGAAGTCCTGAACATTCTTGTTGATGTGACTTCAGCTATTTGTTGTGACTTTGGGCAATGTCTCTTTGATGATTTGGAGAACCTCTTGAGTGGTAAAGTGGACATCGATGAGACATGTGTGTATCGGTGGGAGAAGCTAAAATCTCTCATTGACATGGCAATGGATTTGGTTGACAGTGTATCATGCAATGCATGTATCAGTGTGACTCGAATAGATCAACAAGAGATTGGAGTGTGTCTCTTCGACATGGCCTGATATGGTAACTGTTGTGTGACGATTGGTCTGTTGTTACGAATGGGAACCAAATTGGTATGTTTCCCGTATGGGTCTGGTGATGCAGATTGATTGTGATTTCTCTCAGGAAGGAAAATGATATAATGGCGTAATGCATTGTAATAGTGCTTGAGAGTCATGTGAGTCTGATGAGAGAGAACGAGATTGATCAAAATTGTTATGCTACCTGAATTGTATGTGATGAATTAACATCTGAGAGCAACAAACTGTAACTCTGTATGTGGAATTTGTTCACTATAATACAAAGTGTTTTTGCTTGGTGTGGTGGGCTTTTCTCCCAAAAGGGTTTTCCCGCGTTAAATCTGGTGTCCATTTTGTGGTTGTGTTAAATTTGTTCTACTTTGTTATTCCTTTAATGTGCATCTTTAATGAAATGTAATTTGAATTTGAACCATATGTTTGCATTCTCTTCTTAGAATTAGCATTAGGAAAGTGTTTCTACACCTCTACTTTCCTTACATCCCCTTGATATAATCTAAAATATTCAATAGAAAAATTGTAGAGAAATTCACAACCATTTATAATATACGAGGAACTCTTTGAAAAACTAAGGTTTTATCTTCAACCTACAAAAGTTAGCTCATTTTTTTATGCATAAAATAACTTAAAACCAACAATATAGGGTTAGAAAAACCTTTAAAAATAAGGAATAAATAGGGATGGGAGTCCCACTAGGAATTACTGAAATGAAGACAAAAAAATATTTAAGGTAAATGACATAGAAGATAATGCAATACACACACAATAACTTCACCTAAAATCTTTCTTTCTCCTCAAGTAGAGCTTGAAGTAGAGTGCACCCTAGCCCCACTTAATTTTATCTTTTGATGTGTTGATGGAGGAACATGGTTTCTTATATAAGTAGCATAATGATAATATTTATATGATGATAGATCAAATGGATATCATGAGGTTATGGTAATGGAAGATTAGATAGAAAATGCAGCAAGATGAGGATATGGTAATGGATTCAATAGAAATTTAGGCAACATAAGGATATGAAGATGAAATATTCTCAAATGGGATGAGCGTCCTCTTATTATAAAATCTCCATAATGGAAATCAAGGGCCTAGATAGATTGGTTGATGGATGGTTAGGATTGATTGAGGATTAGGGTTTGGATTAAAGTTGTAGTCATGTGACAAGTGTCACATGAGGGATACGAGCTAGGTTTTAGGATTTGATTAGGGAAACATCCTTATGTGAATGGTTAATATTTGGAGATGTATGAAATGGATAGATGAGATGTTGAAACAAAGAAAAAGAGGTTCACCCAAAAGGGGATTCACCAAATGGATGAACCTAATTTAGACTTTGTGATGTTTCATTCAATTATGAAGGGTAAAATGCATAAATAACAATCAAAAATCAATCCTAACTGTTATAATAGAAATAAGGAAGGTTTTAAGATGTTGAAATAATGTGTACCTTGCTGATAAGTGTTGTTTTGAGGGTCACTTAAGAATCATTCTCCCAGTGGAAAATGGGTCCTTGTTAGGGTTCTGGAAAAGTGATTTTTGGGTTCTATTCTTTAATGTGTGCACTCCCAGATCCCAGGTGATTAGCTCCCGAAAGTCAGAAATAAATTTTGTAGGTTCATTTTCATGCTCTTGCAAGAAAGGTGACAACTTTCACAACTTTGCAAGTTTTGTTTTAATCTTGTTCTCCACTTGATCTTCAACCTAAAACCTAAAATCACACATCAAAGAGGAGAAAAATTGTTGATTGTTAGGGAATAGGGGTTTGCCTAAGTCAAAGCCCGTTTAGGTAATTAAACCTTGTGATGAAACAATGAAACATGAACATGAAACATGAAACATGAAACATGAAACAATGATACCTTGGATGAAGTCTTGGAATGTAAATCAACAATTTAGCATGAAGTGGCCATGAAGAATGTAGATCTTGATCTTGAATTTTAATGTGAAACAATACTTGAATTGGATCTTCAATACTACATCAACACATTAACTCAACAACATGCATGATGCACTATGCCTTTGACATAATGATATGACCTTTGATTGTTGCAATGAAACCTTGATAATTTTCTCTTGAATGCCTTTGAAATTCTCTCGAATCCTCTATAATGCTCTTTTGAAAGTACTCTTGATTTCTTATGAATATCTAGGATGAAACTATGTAAAATAACCTTATATTTATACTTATCTTAAGATTTAATCCCGAAATTCAAATAATACAAGCCAACATAAGATCTAAGAGTTAACATCATTAAAATCCCATCAAGAATAAGCTCAAAAATAGGTGTCCCAAGTTAAGGAGGACCCATTCACCATAGAGCGAATGGGTCCTAGCACAATCAACTAGGACATGCTTTGGGGAGGTGAGATAATATGTAAAAAGGGAGTCCTAGGACCTAGGAAGGACCTAGGTGGTGAATGGGTCCCAGGTCACTAGCCTAGGACTCAAACCTTGTCAAATTAAGTGTTGCGAAACATTATTAATGAGTGTTGAGATTTATCCTTCGAAAAATGCAATAATTAAGGCTTGGATTTGAATTTAAGGGGATAATTAAGCTCAAATTAACCTCAATTAATTAATAAAGCCCTAGATTAGTTTGAAAGTGTAAAGAAACACTATACAACACCCTAAATAAAGCACAATTAAGTCTATTTTATTAAAAAGGGTCCTAGACTTAATGTGAATGTGTAAAACACATTACAACACTAAATCGAGGCAACATTAGGCTCATTTATTGTTAATTACTCCCGAATCAAGGAAAAAGGGATACTTTTTATGCTACTACATTTTTCCACCACTTTAGCGAGAGTTATCCCCCATGACAAACTCACAATAATGTAGAAATTCTAGACACTTATGTATGTAACAATGACAAAGATACACAATCATACCCTATCAAAGACCAAGAAAAATAAATGAAAAACAAAGGAACGAGCTTTGATTGTTCCAACATGATGTGGAACGCGGTTGTTTATCTGTGAAAATGCTCAAGCTTCGATAGTTTTTCCAACACGATGTGGACCAGATCTAGGTTGTTTGTCCAAAAATGTTTACAAGTGGAACACCTTGTCCACTATGCAAACAACACACACACTCACTTTGGGGTAGTGGAACCTCAGGCCATCCACTAGGTGAGTTATCTTGAAAAGGTGGTAAATGAGAGAATCATATTAGCCTCCCATATGATATTAAAGTTATCCTCCTAACAACCTCGATAAGGCACCACAATGCTAAATGCTTTTGAATGTTATATCTATAGGTTTATGTTAAAAGGGGATTTTGCTTCATTCGTGTAAGGTCTTCTTCTTAGGGAACATTGTGCCTAATGTCTCCAAGAGAGGACAAGTCAAGAATATCAGATTGCCACTTATGGGATGCTTCATTCGCATTATGCCACTAATGGAAATCGTACGCTTAGAAATATCACACTCTTGGAGGACATCAGACCCAATGATACCACCAAGAAAAGGACATGTCACATGGAAAAAAAAATCACGCCATGAAATATGCAAAATGTTGAAAGATTTCATTGATGTATGCCCCCACATTAAAGCGGTTGCTAACACCATTTTTGTGAGAAACTAATTTAAAGTAGCCAATGTTTTCTCCTAAGACATGAGAGCTTTCCTCCGAAAACCCTATGCCAAGTCATATGTTTCCAAAATAGAGCTACGTCATGAAAAATGAAGGCAGGGTTTCCCCCAAGAATACATAAGGGATCTATGGATTCAAGGTCAGTATTTCTTTGCTACAATGTTGTTTAAGAGCTCAAAAATATCATCATTCTCCAAATACTCATAGAACTAGAAGAATGACATATAAAGAGCAAAAACAAAGGAAAAGCCTTCCGGGTCAACATGGAAGAAACCTAAATGTCTCGACACCTTGCATCATCCCCAAAAGGAAAACACAAGACAAATGAAAAAGATAAAGGAAAGCTTTTGGGTCAACATGGAAGAGACCTAAATGTCTCAATGCTTTGCATCATCCCCAAAAGGAAAACACAAGACAAATGAAAAAGATAAACTGTTTACAACATAGAGAAGAATGTAAGTACATATAGAAGAATGCACATAAAGAGAGAGAGATATATCAAATGAAACATCATGGGGGATCATTGTATGCACATGCAATCACATAAATAAACCTGAAAAATAATACAAAGCAAAAGACTAGTAAGGCACATGTGAGTCAACCTAGAGAAGGTCGTTTACATCCCAATCTCGGTCGATATAAGCGAAAGGCAGGCAACTAGCCAAAGGGACAACAAAAAGTTCCGAACTAGGGGAAGCACCAAGTTCAACACTCTTCTTAGGAGATTTGTCATTTAAGCTCATAGAAGAGGAAACTAATGTATTCAATTTGTTATGCACTTATTCATCAATCTTTGCAATATCAATGTCATCATCTAGATTAAACACAATGGGAGGTCGAATGACAATTTCTCTTGAAGGTTCTTGTTTATGTTGTGGCGAGGGTATAGAGTCATCATGTATTGCTTCAGGTAAGTTTAGATTGTGATTTTCTATGTTGCTCTTTTCTTCTTTAGCTTGTAACATACAATCAATAACACGACGTCTACGCCTACACTCTCTAGCATTTTGTTTGTGTAGGAGTGGGTTTGTCAACTATAGGTTTCTTCTCTTCCTTGGGAGGAATAGAAGAAACAATAGGAGGTTGTTCAACCAATTTCTCTTTAGCTTTGTAAACTTGTTTAATTTTAGGAGACACAACGAGATTATTTTGGTTATCTCGTGATCTCTTGTAGGAAGTGGTAGGAGGTTTTGTCATAGGTTTCCCATGGATGGTCAGAAGGACTTTTGGTTCAATCATTTTTCTTCAAGGATAGGCGGCTCAATCATGGGTTGAGACATGTTTCGAAGGGATAATTCTACTATACGCTTTGCCTTAAACTTTTGATATGATTTAAAAAAGAATTCCTCATGAGGTCTAATAGGTTCAATAGGCTTGGGCCAAAACAAATATAATGAAAAATTCCCTTGGGAAGACACAAGATTAACTATGATGCACAGTAAAGATATCATTGCCAAAGGGAAACTTTAAATATTTATGTACAACTGAGGGGATGACATTCATGGAGCGAAGCCATGGGTAGCCTAACTTCACATGAAATTGGTCCAATTGTGGTATGATGGTGAATGAGACATTTAATGTTTTCAACCCAACTTTTAAAGGGAGATCTATCGAGCCAATTGTATGACAAGTAAAACCATTATGCGTCTTGATCCATGCTTTTGGTTTGTTGTATGTATCTTGATATAGTTTATGCACAAATAGGAATTCTTTAGTGATCACATTATCTCCACATACATGATCAATTAATATCCCATTAGTAGGCTTGCCATTGATTCTTCGGCTATGTAAAGAGGACCATCAGGTGCATGTTTGTCTTTTTATAAAAAAGTAATATCAAGGGGCATTTGGTTGAGCCCTTATGAGGTTTAACTTCGATAAATGCTACCATTTTAATTGGTTATTCTTTGTTAGCATCTTTTATGTTTTCATCATCCGTGTCAACATTCATCACATCACTCTTTGTTTAACTAGCTTTGACAAATGAAATATTGTGCTTCGACATGGGATTTGTAAAGATTTGTAAATTTTGGTTAGGGGGAGCTACAAAATTATTTCCTTGATCATTCACACCTCCAATTCAAAGTTGATTACTATCAATAAGGTCTTTGCAAAAGATGTTTAAGACGCTTACAATATTCTGTACCATGTCCATTTTGTTAGTGATAATGGCAATAAGAGTCTCGTTGAAATCCTGTTGGTAATGGTAGATTAGGATCACACTCTTTAACAAGAGGTAAAGTAAGCATATTCTTTTCAATAAGTTGTAGGGTAAATGCAAGAAGACAAGTCCACGAAGTGTGGAAGTTTTTGCCTTAGAAAAAAACCCGAAAATAGGATCCCGTTTTTAATAAGTGGGATTCCGTTTAGGTTTGGGGTCTTGAGTCGAAAACGAGATCCTATTTTTTATTAAAAAATGGGATTTGTTTCTTAAAAAATAGAATCCCATTATAAAACAGGCCATTAAAAAATGAGATCTTGTTTCTTAAAAATGACTCGTTTTAAAACGAGTCGTTAAGAAATGGGATCCCATTTTTAAGAAACGAGATCTCATTTTTAAGAAACAGGATCTTGTGTTTAAGAAATGGGATCCTGTTTTAAAACAGGCCATTAAATACAAGATCCCATTTTTTAATGGCTCGCTTCATAAAAAAATTTATTTTTTTATACTTTTAAGAAACAGGATCCCATTTTGCAAAATGGGATCTAGTTTTATAGAACGGGATCATGTTTCATTTAAGTATAAAAAAATTATATTTTTATGAAACAGGATCCTATTTTAGAACGAGATCCTATTTTTTAAAATTTTAATTTTTGGTCGGGTTTTTGCTTTGTTTTTTGGTTCGGAAAAAGGCTTGGGAACCCAAACCTAGGCCCTAGACCTGGTTTGACCTACAAGTTGAAGGTCTTGGCAATGTCATAAGAAAATAGTTACTTTGGGCATATGTTTGAAGACATTTTTTGTAGATTTTTTTGACGAAATTAAAACCCATTATAGATGAGACAGTGTAGATTCCAAATATGTAATTCTTTTTACAATTGGATTAATTTTTTTATTTTTTAATTAATTTTTGATGAAACGGGTCCACAAACTTGAATTATCAGGGTTTTTTAGTATTTTAATAACTTTTTATTAACATATTTTTTGAAAAACAAATTGTACGAAAGCAAACTTCAGACAATTCTTTTCAATTTAAAAAAAATTCAAAAAACGATAAGTTTAGGCCATCTTATGCGTGACGTACATGATGATTTTTCAAAACACCAAATATGGCCAATAAAAGATTAACAAAAAAAAATTCAATTAAAAATTATAAAAAAATATGGAAAGCATGCTTCAACGAGTTACAAATCTTTTCCCAAAAGGATTCAGAAAAATATGATTATTTAGGTCAAAATATGGATGGTGTACATGTGCATGGTATAGTAAAAAAAAGTGACTTTTAAACAGTGGTTTTTAGAAACGTCCACTGAAAATCAATTTGTATCATTTGGGTATTGAAATAAATTACATATTTGAAAATTAGACTCTGAGTACTACATTTTATGATTAGTGACATTTTTCAAGATTTCATCTCTAAGTGCTTCAAATTTTAAGGTCAAATGTGTCAAATTATGAAAATTAGGGAAAACACTTCCACTAAATGGCTAAAAAGTGGACTCAACTTCTTGCACACACCCTGCAACATGATATTATGAAGGGTATTGGGTAGATGAGTGAACTCTCTATTCCTATCCGCAAAAGAATTTGTTGTCTTTATAGCAGCTACTTGGTTATTAGCTTGTTGACTTGGTTGAGGGGAGTTAAGTTGTAAAAAGCCCCTATTTTGCTTCTTAAAAGGTTGGTAACTATTTTGAGTTGTGGATTTGGATTTTTCCAGGACAGCTAGGAGAATTTTCACATCACGACTACAAGTTGTATTTTGATAATCATGAAGGGTTGAACATAGTTGTGTAAAGGATGGGAATCTAAACATCTCAAGTTTGTTTTGTAAGTTCGCAATAAACATTCATTGAAGGTCGGTATCAAGAATCTTAATGTCTACTTGTGAATAAAGTGTTTGGTATCTTGCAATGAAATCAGTCATTTTTTCATCATCCTTTTGTTTGCATGTCATTAAATCAATGAGGGTCATCTTGGAACCCATGCGAATGTGGAAGTGGTTGTAAAAGGCATCAATGAGTTCATTGAATGAACTAATTGAATTATTCGGTAAGGAAGAGAGCCACTCTCAAGCAGTATCCTTCAATGATCTAGGGAACAACTTAGCCAAGAGTTCATCTTCAAAGATGAAATCACTACGTAGAGATGTAAAAGCGGAAACATGGCTAATAGGATCCCCTTTCCCACCATATTTCTCAAATTGGGGGACTTTTATACCTTGTGGCATTTGTGCTCTTAATATCTCCAAGGATAACGGGTTGGTTTTGATGTATTGCGAAGGTTGACCATTGTTGTTGAAGGGATGCCATGGTTTGCATGAGTGTGTTAAAGAGAGCATCATTGTGATTGTAAGATGGAGGAGAGTAAGGTGGAGTAGTGTATGTATGCGGAAGTAAAGTGAATTATAAGTTGGCGAGGATGGATGGTTGAGGAGATATTGTATTTGAATGCACAAAGGTAGAAGGATTCCTTGTGGAAATACCTAAGGAAGTGTTCACATTGCTAGTAGGTTGAATTGTTGTGGTAGCTTGAGTATTAGTGTATGTAGGAATGCATATGGGTGTTGTATAAGAAGGGATTGAAGTTCCACCTTCGATTTGAGTACACCTCAAAGATTAAGTAGAACTAGTCATGGTAGGGATGGTGTTGTTAACATTAAGCACATTGGTTGTAGGCACGACAGTCATGGGAAATGAAGTATGCATACTATGAGCCATAGAGGGTTGATTATCAACATTATTAGGAAGAGAGCTAGAACACCCAAGATCCACCTCAAATGGTATATCGCGAGATGACATGAGCCTCAAATTACGTCTAACAATAGTATTGCTAATAAGACACCAAATTGTAAAGCTCATACAAGTTTTACAAACTTAGAGTGCAAACCCAAAATGGAAGGAGGCAATGCAATGACCTAGAATGAAATGCAATTTTTTAGATTCTAAACAAGTTAATTTGTTGATTACACCATGCAACAATCTAAAAATTAAATGTTGTAAATGCAAATTTGAATTTAGAAAATACACTAAATGAAGCAAATTAAGCTAGATCTAATGAAATGAATGAAATAGAAATTCAGTAAATTGAAACAAAGATGTAACAGCAACAAACAAAAACATAAAATAAATTTTTTTAGATTCCAGAAACTCAGATCAACATCTGATCAGGGACTCATTCACCCTAGGGAGAATGGATCCTAGATTAGGGTTTTGCAATTGATTTTAACTGATTTTTAAGCTTTTTCTAATGAGTTTCAGATTCAGGTCTGTAATAGTAAGTTTCAAGTTTAGATTTTTGTAAATGTATTATGAAATGAAAGTTGGAAATGTTATAAAATGATGAATTAAAAGACCTAGTTTTGTATGTAATTTTGTTTTTATTTTCAAATGCAAGTCTATATGATCTAAATTATATGCAAGATGACTATTTTTTTTGTATTTTTCAGATTTAAAGAATGCAAACAATGCAATTCTAAAACCCTAGATGAGATGCAAACTAGGACACCCTAAATGAGATCTAATTCAATGCAAGATCTAACCTAGAATGAAAAGAAAGACTCCAAAAATCAGAAAACTACAATGTTCAATAAGTCAGGTTCACCAAAATGAAACAAAGAAAAAGAGGTTCACCCAAAAGGGGATTCACCAAATGGATGAACCTAATTTAGGCTTTGTGATGTTTCATTCAATTATGAAGGGTAAGATGCATAAATAACAATCATAAATCAATCCTAACTGTTATAACAGCAATAAGGAAGGTTTTAAGATGCTGAAATAATGTGTACCTTGCTATAAAAGTGTTGTTTTAGGGGTCATTGAGGACTCATCCACCCAGTGGTGAATGGGTCCCTACTAGGGTTCTGGAAAAGTGTTTTCTGGGTTCTGTTCTTCAATGTCTGCACTCCCAACTCCTAGGTGATTAGCTCCTGAAAGTTGGAAATAAATTATGTAGGTTCATTTTCGTGCTCTTGCGAGAAAGGTGACAACTTTTACAACTTTGCAATCTTGAGAACTTTGTAACTTTTGTTTCAATCTTGTTCTCCACTTGATCTTCAACCTAAAAACTTGCAATCACACATCAAAGAGGAGAATTTTTTTTTTATTGTTAGGGAATAGGGATTTACCTAAGTCAAATCTTGTTTAGGTAATTAAACCTTGTGATGAAACAATGAAGCATGAACATGAAACAATGATACCTTGGATGAAGTCTTGGAATGCAAATCAATAATCTAGCATGAGGTGGCCTTGAAGAATGTAGATCAAGTGATCTTGAATTTGGATGTGAAATAGTACTTGAATTGGATCTTCAATACTATGTCAACACATTAACTCAACAACATGCATGATGCACTATGCCTTTGACATGATGATATGACCTTTGATTGTTGTAATGAAACCTTGCTAATATGCTCTTGAATGCCTTTGAAATTCTCTTGAATGCTCTATAATGCTCTTGTGAAAGTACTCTTGATTGCTTATGAAGATCTAGGATGAAACTATGTAAAATAACCTTATATTTATACTTATCTTAATATTTAATCTCAAAATTCAAATAACACAAGCCGACATTAGATCTAGGATTTAAAATCATTAAAATCCCACCAATAATAAGTTCAAAAAGGGGTTTCCCAAGTTAAGGACGACCCATTCGCCATAGGGCGAATGGGTCCTAACACAGTCAACTAGGACATGCTTCGGGGAGGTGAGATAATATGTAAAAAAGGGGTCCTAGGACCTAGGAAGGACCCATTCGCCAGGTGGCGAATGGGTCCTAGGTCACTAGCCTAGGACTCAAACCTTGCCAAATTAAGTGTTGTGAAACATTATTAATGAGTGTCAAGATTTATCCTTCGAAAAAGCAATAATTAAGGCTTGGATTTAAATTTAAGGGGCTAATTAAGATCAAATTAACCTCAATTAATTAATAAAGCCCTAGATTAGTGTGAAAGTGTAAAGAAACATTGTACAACACCCTAAATAAGGCACAATTAAGTCTATTTTATTAAAAAAGGTCCTAGACTTATGTAAAACACATTACAACACTAAATCAAGGCAACATTAGGCTCATTTATTGTTAATTATTCCCGAATCAAGGAAAAATGGATACTTTTTCCATTACTACAGATGTAAAGTTAGTTTGACTTTTGTAGCAAGTGTCTAGGTTTAGTGAATCTAGACAAGGTCTTAGTTAGTCATGTGAATCTCGATAAGTAATTAAATAATTTTATTATTTAATTAATTATTGGAGAAGAGTGATGTGGAATGATAAATTAATTAAATAAATAAATAAACATTTATTCAATTAAAGTGGGGGATAAAGGTGAAAGATAAATTAATCAAATAAATAATAAGGTGAAGGTTAAATTAATTAAATAAATAATAAATATTTATTTAATTGAAGTGGTGGATAAAGGTGAAGGATAAGTTAATTAAATAAATAATGAGTATTTATTTAATTAATGGCTAGGATAGGGTAAATTCAAGTGTGGTTAGGTATAGTCAAATTTTAGGTGTTTACAGGGAGCACATAGATTCTTAGTGCATCCATGTTGAAGGAGATGCTCATCAAGATTGATATACCAAGTTCAAGGAGCATGCTTTAGATTGTATATGGATTTCACAAGTTCTTACACTTTTTATTGTTAGCTTGGTGAAGTATACCCCTTAATTTGATCCATGTAGATATCTTTTTTGATATATACATTAATAAATTCACTCTTGACATCCATTTGATGACCTTTCCAACCAAATTGTATCATCATTGCCAAAACCATTTGATGATCTTTGTTTTGGGGGCACAAGTTTCATCATAGTCAATAGATTTGTACTTTACAATACTACCATTTTCTATTTATTTGATTCTTAAGACCTATTTTCATTCAATAGCTTTCTTCCTCAATGGAAGATCCAAAACTTTCCATGTCATGTTCCTTGGAAATGCCTAATATTCTACATATATAGCATATTTTAAGGTGGTGACTCGAGCATATTTTAATGTTTTCATTTGAAAACTTTGAATAGATGTGTACATTAGAGAAGAATTAACTTCCTCACAAGAATTTTTGTGTGTCTTTAACCTAGTGGTAAACTTGTTTGTGACTACATCTACTTTGACATCCTTAATTGTGGTATACTACCACTTCGAAATATTTGTGTGCATAGGTATGACAATTAAGGTAGTGAAAGAAGTAGAAACATATCCATTTCAAACAAAGCCTCTTCTTTTGTTTCTTCATCAATTTCCTCATCTTCAAGTTCAATAATTCCTAGTGTTTGAGAACTAAACTATGATGATGAGTAAGGGGTGATACATCCTTTTTCTCATAAGAATACATACCTATAAATGTACACCTTATTTATAAATAAATTCATAAGCTAATATACCTTCAACTCCAAAATCTACCCAAGAAAATACATTTACAAGACTTTTCCTCCAACATTATCCTTTGCACCTTAGGAATATGCTTGAATCTATGATCCATGCTTCTTTAGGATTGATTTTCTTAATAAATTTGGTGGGTTCTTGATTGAAAAAGAACATAAATATATGAACTACTTAAACCCAAAATATAGGAGCTAGATCTACATCCTTTAACATAGATTACACTATTTACACAATAGTATTATTATACCTCTTTGCAAGACCATTTTATTGAGGTGTGTAGGTATTGGTCAACTATTTTTCAATCCCATGTATCTACAAGTAGTGTGAAAAATATTTATTAGTGAATTCCTCTCCTCGATTTGAGTGGAGTTATTTGAGAGAGTAACTATAATATCTTTCTATAATGGCTTGAAATTCTTTGAATTTTCCAAAAGCTTGATCTTTATGAGTCAATAAATAGAGGCATATTTTTATAGAATACACATCCGTGACAATTAAAAAAAACACATTATTATTACTAGGTGTCATAGGTTCACATATATTGGTGTGCACCAACTCCAAGGGACTAAATCTCATATTTTTGTAATAGGAAAATGATCTTGATGTTGCTTCCTAGCAAGATAGTTGGAGAAAATAAATATTTTTTGCATGGGGGGAGGTATTTGCACCATATTACTTTTACTTGATGCAATGAGGTAGCCAAATTTGATATGGTCAAATCTTATATGCCAAAGAGTAGTGGATGAACTAGTTTCAACTGCAAGAGCTATGTCTTCATGAGTGACATCAGTAAATTGAAACATTTTTTGACCCCTAAATTATGAGAAACAACTTTTCTCACAATTATATAAATAAAGTTTAACCTTTAAGCTATAATCTAATAATTGATTTACTAATAAAAGGTCCATTGAGAGCCTTGGAACATATGGGACATTTGTAAGTTGACACTTGTGAGTTTTGAGTGGTAAAAAAATCTTCAATACTTTGCACTTCATAGGAGGTATCATTTCGAAGTCACATTTTCCCATATAAAGTCGATGAAGTTATAGAACCACTCATATTCACTTGTCATGTGTCTAGATGCACCATAATCAATATACCATACAAGACTACTAGAAGTGGTAACCTAAGTTTCTACAAAATATAAGAAATCTTCTTCATCAAAATGATACATGGAAGCAATGGAAGCAATGTTTGCATGTTGCCTGCTATTCTTTTCTACTGATGGGGATTCTTCTTCTTGTCCCCATAAAAATTATTTTTTGACCTTCACTAGATATATTTATAAGTTACAAAGGGATCATACTAACATTACTAGAGATTATATCCCTTCTTCCCATAAACGACACACTTCTTTTTATATGTAGAGAGTTTGAATCTTGTTTGGATATGGATGAGCTTGATAGACCACTCTAATTCTTTAAAAATAATTTATTTTTTTAATTTTTTATCTTTAAAAAATAAAAAAATATATTAATATAGTGAACGATAAAATATATTAAATTATTTTACAATTATCAAGTGTTCTATTTGAACGATGATTAAATGATAATTATTGTTTATGAGAGATGGCGAATGGTCTGAGCTGCGCGGGTAAGGCGGCACGTACGGCCGTGGTTGCATGGCCTTTGCTTTCATTGCATGCCTGCCGGAATTAGCGGATCGGGGGTGTTTGGACGTGCTTTGCCCAGTGGGGGGTCTTTGCTGATTACGGGGAGGGTTTATTCTTTTTGCTTGCAGATTTTTGCTCAAAGAAAAAATATGATGCTTTCCAAACTTTAGAAATAACGAGGCGAAATATTGTTTTCACCTTTTAATTTTTTAGATTCCATGGAAATGCTTTAGCTAAAGTGATGTAATTTGTTTTCAAGAATTTTTTCTTCAATGGGATCAAAGCATGGAATAACGTGGATATGGTGAGGATTCCTTAATAGTCATTCACAACTTTTATATGTCTATTTTTTAAAATAAAATTCTTCCATACCAAAGTTTGTTATGTATGGGTTGAGAAAGCGAATATTTCACTAAGCCTATGATTTGCTATGTCTTACATGGGACATAGTTTCTTCCATGATTTCTTTTGTGATGTACTAGTTCTCTCTCATGTGGGGTTCAAAATTAAATTTATTTGGCTTTTTTTCTTTTTATTTTACTTCACACAAACTTCATCATGCATGGTTCTAGGAAAGTGAGTATTTCACTTTAAACCCATTATTCACTATGTCTCACATGGGACATAGTTTCTTCTATGATTTTTTTTGTGGTGTACTAGTTCTCCCTCATGTGGGGGTTCAAAATTAAATTTATTTGGCTTTTTTTCCTTTTATTTTACTTCACACAAACTTTGTCTTGTGTCTTGAGAACAAGAATATTAGCTGACAATAGATTATCACATGGAGGCTTTGAATAAAGCATTTAACCTCACTTTACTTCATACCAATAATTTTTTTTCTCACTAGTAGCTGCACTGGGCATTAGTAGTTTTTTCTTTTCTTTTCAAGGGTTTCTCTCTTTAACATGAACTTTGTCCTACCAACAATATATAGAAACTACCTTTGCAAACTTTTCTCCACTTCACTCCACAAGAATTTTGAACCTCTTTAAAATCATAACATTCACTCACATATACACAAATGTAATACTAAATTTAATTTGGAAAAGAAATGAGTAATTTTCATTATTGAAAAGCAATTATAGTAGTTAGAAATTAATAAATCAAATTAGGTATATTTGATCAATTATTTTATAAAAATAATTATATCTATCTATTATGACTATCATTTATGAAATAATATTTGTGAATTATTATCAATATATTAAAATAATTTGATGTGTAATATAATATGATTATAATATTTCAACAACTCTCTTTCCTTAGGCTTTTGTTGATTAGTCATATGACTCACACTATGATATATCATACATGTATTATAAACCTTCTCTGAATATCCACATTCATAACCCTACACATGTTGCTATCTCTTTAATCTCACCTCCTTACATAGATTATTCTTCATCTCATACTACTCATAGCCCCCCTTCTTAGCCTATTCCTTTCATTTATTTGGTTGGACCATTTGGCTCATCACAACCCTTAATTTCCCAACCATTCACCAATCCCATTGCTACTACCATCAATTCTGCTACTACAACCATTCCTCTGCACTACTAACCCGATTATAAAACAATTAATGCATAACAAATAGAACCTACAAAAGTAGCTTGCCTCTCTTTCTCCTACATCCCAAACTATGACTAACAATATTTCTATTGTAGTCTACTTTCAATTGAAATGATTGCAACAAATTTCCTACCTTAGTTTGAGGTCCCTAATTTCAATAAATAAAATGGTAAAGGGGACCCTAAAACCCATGCCTTTCTATTTAATTCCTCTTTTAGTTGCTTCATATTTGATGGTAAGTTATTGGAAAAACTGTTCTTACGCTCTCTTAAAGAAGCTGCTCTAGATTGATTTTTCTCTCTTCCAAATCACTCTATTCATTCTTTCATTCAACTTGTTCTTCTTTTCCTCCAACATTTACAATTAAATGTTAGTCCACATGTCACTTTCACCAACCTTTTTCAATACAAACAAGTTCCTCGAGAAAATTATAGATTTCCTTTTGTTTTCAATCTTTATTTTCTCATTTCTTATGCCCTTCTCAATTTCATTGTTGAATGCATTTTCATTGGCTTAATCTCAAACACTCAATCTTAGCATACAATTATTCTTACGCGCTACTCTTCCTTTATGCATTTATGCACCACATTGTGATTGCCAAAAAATAATGAGTTAGTTTGAGGTTCTCCATTTGACTACCCCACTTGCTCATGTTTCTTCAATACCATCCTCATGTTTTACTTACTATAAATAGAACAATAATTTCTTCTCTCAAAAATCTTAAAATTCATTAGCTATCAGCCATATTGAAACCATCTCATTTATCAATATCGGTAATATCCTTGCATTCACAATACATTTTTACTTCATAAAGCTTGTTGATCCTCTTCAAACCATTACTCAATAGCTTCTTTTTACCAACCTCACCTAGTTACCACTTATTTGAACCATTGACATAAAATTCCCCCTTCCCAAAAATATACAATATAAAAGCCATTTATCAATAGCATTGTGTCCCTGTGAATTAACACTAAGAGGTACATACACCTATGACACCTTATCTAGGCTCTCATTGACTCTAATGTCATAAAGGTTGTAGAAATTAATAATAAAGGAAATAATTCATTTTACCCCCCTAAAAATCCTTCAAATCCATACTAATCCATTCCTCAACATTCCATTACAAATTGTGTATATCTTACCACCCCTATTTCTTTCCTTCCTAATTTTAATCCTACATCTATATCACCCAAGACTCTTGAGGATCCTTATTCTGAGCCTTCTACATTCTCTAAGATGATAGGTACATTGGATGTGTGACCTGATTATATTTTGGAACACACTATAAAAGTCTTTTATCAATAGCATTGTGTCCCTGTGAATTAACACTAAGAGGTACATACACCTATGACACCTTATCTAGGCTCTCATTGACTCTAATGTCATAAAGGTTGTAGAAATTAATGATAAGGGAAATAATTCAATTTATCCCCCTAAAAAATCCTTCAAATCCATACTAATCCATTTCTCAAAATTCCATTACAAATTAAAAAATAAAAAATGACACTGGGCGGGAGTGACGTGCAACGGGAAAATGCTCTAAATGGAAGCGACATGCAACTGACAAAGGAGGATGTGGCTAGGAGGGTGGTTGGTTCTACTACTCCTAATGCTATTGACCGCATTTTGAACACGGTTGTTGCACGGGCTTTGCAGGGGGTCGATGGTTCTGCCTCCCGATCTGCTGTGAACGAGAGATCTTCGGACTGTGCGCAACATGCAAGTGTGGTCGTTGCAAGGCAAGATTGTTCGGGAGGGGGATTTGTTCCCTCTCCTCCTAAGTCTGGAGCTACTGTGAATGGGAATCCTCAGTTTGGAGCTGTTGTGCGAGAGGGCGTGGGCTCTGTTGCTCTTAAGTTTGGAGATGTTGCACGGGCGGGTGTGGTGTTGGGGATGGACGGTCCTCCCCCTTCTTCTATTGTTCTGCCTCCTATTGCTAGTGGCTTTCCTTCCTCAGGTCGAGTGAAGTCCTTCTCTGAGGTTGCTAAAGGTGCTCGGTCCCTTGCTCAGGCTAGAGTTCGGCCTTTGGCCTATGCTCATGATTCCCCTATAGTGGTTTGTGGTCCTGAGGTTGCTGAGAACAAGGATTACTATTTGAAGTAGGGTGTGGTCTGCAGGTTTAACATCTTGTGGTCCTCCCTTCCCGATATCCATGACTGGGTTTCTGTCTCCTGGAAGCTTGTTGTCTCTGGACAGATTGAGCTTTATCCTAGTGCAAGGGGTTCTTTTTAGCAACCTTCGCCTCCTCAGTGGAGCGAGACTATGTGTTGGATAGGGGGTGGATGTGGGGTATTCATTCATTGTCCATCAGGCCTTGGTCTCATTATTTCAATCCTCTTATGAAGCCGCTGAATACCAAACCAGTATGGGTTCGGCTGTCGAATCTCCCTCTCTAGTTTTGGGAGGATTCATGTTATGAAGCTATTGGCAACACCATTGGTCGCTTTTTGATGGTGGAATCTACGACTCGGGAGCTTGGGCATACTATGGTAGCTCATATTTTAGTTGATTTGGACATCTCCAAACCTCTCCATGGTGATGTTGTCTTATTGGTGGAGGATAGACCTTGGAAGAAGCTCTTGGATTATGAAGGCCTCCCTTTTCGGTGTAGGAGATATTTCTCTGTGGGTCATTTGGCCTCTGGTTTCCCTCATGCCCACCGCAAAGGCACTGCTACCTGGTGGAAGGATGCTCTTAGATCATCTCACGGTGGGTTCTCCTCCTTCAGAAGTTTCTTCTATGGAGGATGACCCTATTGAGCCTTCTCGAGAGTCTGTGTCTTGCCTAGATCCTCTTCCGGCTATCCCTTTTGTGGATCCACTGCTACCTCGAACTACTGTCGTTGTTCAGGCTAAGCCTACTCGACCCTCGTTGATTGCTTCTGTTGGTCCTTCGTTCGCTCCTATCTCCTCTTCTACGTTTCCAACTCCCTTGTTGTGTGATGGCTCATTGCCCATGGTGGCTATTATGGATCCACTTCTCTCACCTCGCTCAGCGGACTTTGATTCTGAGTCTTCCTAGTTTGTTGTGTTGAGAAAGAAGAAGGGTCTCCGTCAATCTGTCGCAACTTCACAAGATAGGGTTAAGGGAGTCAGATTAGTCCCCTCAAATTCTAGGGTTGTCTAGTCCCTGTCTATGGTTCGACAGTTGTCTGTTAGCTATTTTTGTGTATGGCCTGTCCTCCTTTTCTAGTTCATTCCTGGTTTGAACTAGTTTCTTTTTGGCCCAGTGGGATTTCCGTTTAAAGTGTACAACGCCCTGTAAATGTTGCTTATCTAATAAAAACATTCCATTACAAACTGTGTACATCTTACCACCCCTATTTATTTCCTTCCTAATTTTAATCCTACATCTATATCATCCAAGACTCATGAGGATCCTTATTTTGAGCCTTCTACATTCTTTAAGATGGTAGGTACATTGGATGTGTGACCTTCTAATTATATTTTGGAACACACTCTAAAACCTATCATCGCTTTCTTGCTTGAGGACACACCTAATCATGACTATAAGTGTCCCCTCTACTTCAAGTCACAAGTACACCATAAAATAGTTTGTGGCTTATGGTGGATCCTATGAGCCTTAATAATATAGTTATAGAGGAGCACTTATATGTCACTAGGTTGTAGTGAGAATATTATTATCCATCATATATACTTGTGTATGTATACTATATCTATATCCTCACTATTGGATTCATTACCCTTCCCATCTAGGTAGGACCCAAATCCCTAAATTTATATTGCCATGTCAATCTCCACCTCAAATCACTATTGTATTCTCTTAGGTCATCCTTGGCTCAATTTGATGTGGTTTGTCCTTTCTGTTTATCCATCAATGCATCAAATTTCCTCATAATGGACAACTCCTCATCATTCCATGTAGTACATATCAACCACTTTCTACTATGCATCACTTTTCCTTAGACTATTTTTGGCCAAACCCTTCTGACCCACCCTAACCTCACGTTGATATTCTATTTTGCACACACTAGTATTATGTCCTTAAAAATTTAATTCCCCCCACAATAATATTTCATTGATTTTCCTACTTCATTGGATACACCTTGGTCTTCTTCACCATCTATTTTATTGACTTCTCCTTCACGTACCTCACTCACTTCTACTTCTATTTATGCCCTACACCCTACAATATAAAGGAAAGAAAAAAAGTGTAAAATCCATGTCCCTCCACTTCCCAAACCATTTCTAGGAAACATCAATGGCCTAGACCTTGTAAGTGTCACACCTTCCCTACTACTCATCATGTAGACATCCAAACTGCTTCCAACCCACCTCCACAACCCTCAAGAAAAATCAAACGATAAAAAATTTAAAATAATTGAGGTGCTTCTTATCAATTCTATCCTTCCCACTCTTATTCTTTGGCTTCCCAATATTCATCTTACCCTTGAAATCCTCAACTTATCTAATTTATGTGTCATTCCTAGTGCTCTCCTTGCATCCCTCACCTTTCCTTTTCATTTGAATCACAAATATATTCCCAACATCCTAAAACTTTTGACCCTAAACATTATCCTACCTCCTTCTCTTCAAAATAAATAAAAAATTTAACACCACCCTACCCCACCCCATTGATATCTCAAACCCAAGTTAATTCCTTCACCTTCTTATTTTCAAACTTTGACACCTCTTATTTCTCCAATTGATGTGGCTCCTCTTTCCCAGCCTCTTGACCCTAGTCCCCTAACATCTATCGAGAGGATCAAATCTTAGTAGAATATTATATGCTCAAGTCATTATCCCATTATAATATGCACCTCTAATTTTTTTTAAAAATATTACCAAGTGAAAATGAGTCACAATGCAATGTCCTTTCCACTTTTTGATCACCTAGTTCCTGATATGGGCAAGGTGAGAGCATGCGGTGTTTAGGACCACACAACTAACTAGAATACAAAAAATTGTAGGTAAATGCACTAGGCGGAAATCTAACTAATCTCAATTCTTTAGTGGAGTTCTATGCAACTAAAAGAAAATAACTGTACACACTTATTCAACATAGTGTACAATACAATGAAAACAAGTGCAATTAGAAAGCTTCCACTTATTTAGTTAGAATTAAATTCAACATTCTCCACTTATTCAGTGGGATAAGTAAATACAATATTTTTGCTTATTTAGTGGGGTGAGAAAATCCAATATTCTCCACTTATTCAATGGGGGGGAGTACAAACATCAATGAGCAGAGACTAAGCCCATTGACAATACTATCATCCAATGTTTTAATATGAAATATCAAGAGAAATACAACTCATATAACTACTGCAAAAATCTATAATAAGTTGAATAATATGGATAATCAATGAAATCAAGAACCCAACAAGTAGAATACCTAAAATAGATGATAACAAGGTAGATTGTAATTTGATATCAATTGTAACATGTTGCAAATAGGTTTTAATAGAAAATAAATCACTCAAAAACACCACCAACTTGTGCCCAACACACTAAAAATAATTCATAAGATGAAACACCACCTCAAAGCACACCCAAAATTCACCAATACACACTAGATGAAGAATATACTAGTCTAGTAACTGAAATTGAATAGGTGTAGGTCTATTATAACATTGATACAATAGGTACAACCATTTGTTTTTCCTAAAAAATCACCATAAATTTTTTGTTCCTCATGAAATATCTTGAATGCTACAAACAAGGTTTAAGCAACCTAAAATAGGAAATTTTGAGCACTGTAAACTAAGCACTTCACTCTAGCATTCTCACACCTATCTATTAGAGGTACAAATTGTACCTAGGATGTATGACCGACTTCTCACAAAGTATTTCAACACTCTTCAATGTGTGCAACTAATAGAAACAACAAATATCAATGATGAATATTAGATGACATAAAATTGAAATCACCCTTATACCTACAACAGCGATGGTATGACCAAGCATGAAGATGGAAAACCAACCAAGGAGGGATGACAAGCAATGAATCCTCCAATATTTCCCAAAAAACACTTCAAAAACTTTAGAAACTTGTTAGCAAACACACTGACTTCTTGCAACTCAAAACACATCAAAATTGTCCATGATTGCAACAAAAACTAGAACTTCACTTTGCCGCTCATTGGTGATTCCTATATGAAATCACTCTATCCAACTAGGACGTTTTCATCCCCAAAACCATCAATATAAAGAGGGTTTTCATCCTCAAGAAATTTTGAGAAGAAGGCAAGTTCTCTCCATATGCAAAAGCAAATACAATTTCATGGCTAACCTTTCAAATGAACTCTTAGCCTCCTTTTATAATTTTTCTAGAGGTAAATAACAATAATTAAAACTAATAATTTATTTTTCCTCCACAAAGACCTTTTTGAAAAATAAATAATAACTCAATGTGCAAAAATACCCCCATGCCTAGGCATCCAAATTGATGCATAACACCTTAAAAAATATTACACTAAGTTATTTTTTTAATATTTTCAACATTAGAAAACTTAAGTGAATAATTATTTAGTAGCTCAATAATTTACCCAAGTTGCAAAAAATATCAAAATTAAAAAAATATGCAATTCTAACCATATCTACGTGTCCCCAAAGTCTTAGAATGAAGAACTGGAGCAACCAAGTGACTTTCTAAAAAATAAAAAAACTTCTCCAAAAAGTGTGAAGAGCTCCCCAAAGGTCGAAAATCAATTCTAAAAGAACCACGAGGCTCACTAAGACCGACTAAACTCACTAAAAACAAATAAAACCTCTACTAGACTGATCATGTGCTCTCCAGGAACTTTGGATTTCTCCCTTACTCATAAATTCACCTATAGGAAACACATAAAATAGGCTAGTTGTGCACAAACTGGTCATGTTCAAGAAGGGGAAATTATATTCCTCCCTCCCTATAATTTCTTGTCCCCAATAAATTTCAAGTTTGGATGTTTCAAAATCTACTCACACTCCTAAGTAGCATCCTCCCTCAAATGATTCTTCCACTTAACCAAATATTCTTTGATGCTCCTCTTTCTCAATGTGCACTCCCTGAATTCAATCACTACTTTAAGAACTAAGATGAATTTCCCTTTTTCATCCAAAGGGAAAACTTTGAAGAGGCAACCACATTGTGTCCAAGAGCCTTCTTAAGGCATGATACATGGAAGACATTATGAACTTTACTATTTTAAAGTAACTATAACTCGTATGCCACTTCTCCAATCCTCTTAGAGATCCTAAATGGGCCATAAAATTGTGGCTTGAGATTTTTTGATCCACTCTTCTTCAGAGTAGATTTCCTATAGACCTACAACCTTAGATACACCATATCTCTAACCTCAAACCTATGATTTATACAATGTTGATCTGCATATAAATTTGCTAGTTTTGTACATGTTGAAGTTTGTACTTCAAGGATTTCATGATATCTTGACTCTACTGCAACAAATCCTTAGCTTGGGGAACTCTACTATCACTAAAAAAGAGGTCAATGAAGCTAGGAGCTTCATATCCATTAAGTTCCATAAATGGAGACATATTTATTGATAGATAAGTAGAGTTGTAACAATACTCTCCAAAATGAATCCATCTTATCCAATATTTTGACTACCCTAAAATGTAGTTTCTTAAATACCCTTCCACCCACTTGTTTACAATCTTTGTTTTCCCATTAGTTTTTGGGTGATAATTGGTGTTAGGAGTGAGTTCAGTCCCACTCAATCTAAAATTTTCTTTCCAAAAAATACTTAGTAACTTGTTGTACCTATCATTGATAATGTTTTTTAGCATTTCATGTAGTCTAAACACTTCTCTAAATAATAAATCAACCACTTGAGTTGCTCTAAATTTTGTAGAAATAGAAAAGAAATGTAAATATTTGGTCAATCTGTGAACAATAACATAAATACATTCCTTCCCTTGCAATTTTGGTAACCCAATGATGAAGTCCATTGAAATAGTTTCCTTTTGATTTGAAATTGATACGGGATGCAACAAACCAACAAGAAAATTATGCTCATTCTTGTTTTGTTGTCACATTGCAATTTTTTTATACCTAAGGACATCATCCTTAAGACATTTCCATGAAAATATCTTGTGGATTTTCTTGTAAGTCTTGAAAAATATTTGGTGACCAGCCAAGGGATTGTCATGGAAATTCCTCAAAATCTTCTCTTTGAGCTCTGATTCAGGAACTAGAAAGATTCTTAATTTGTAGAGGATAAAAGCATTCACACCTTGTACTTTTCATCTTACAATGTACCCTCCAAGATGATAGTGGAAAATAGATTCTTTGCATATTACTCCACAAGAATTTCCTCCCAATTAGTAGTTATCTCCATCATAGAGCCCAAATGTGACTTTCTTGACAATGCATCAGCCATGACATTCTTCTTCCCTTTGACATATTCAATGCCAAACTCGTAAGCTTATAGCTTACTCACCAATTTATGTCGTCTTTCATTGAGATCTTTTTGATTGAGGAAATATTTGAGACTATTATGGTTTTTTTTAAATGAACTTCCCTCCAACCAAATATTTTCTAAACTTAATCAAAGAATGCATAATAGAAAGCATTTCCTTGGCATAGATGGAATGATTATGTTCTCCTCTCAACTTTCTACTTTCAAATGCAATAGGATAATTATTCTACATTAGGAAAACACCTATTCCTTCTCTAAATACATCACACTCAAGCTTGAAGGGCTTGGAAGAATTAGGTATGAACACCACAAGATAAGTGCTCATGATTTTCTTGAATTGGTAAAAATATTTCTACATTGTTGTAGACTATACAAATGCCCCTTTTTGGTGAGATTGGTAAGTGGGGAAATCAATTGTTGTTGGTGTAGGTTTTTATTTTCCTAGTGGGTTAATTTATTTTCTCTTAGTCCTAGGTTTTTCCTACACTTTTATTAAGCTTGCTTAGGATAATAAAGTGAGTTTATTATTTAATAACTAGGAGATAAGTGATGTGGTGTCCCCTTCCTTAAAGGATGGAACACTTTCCACTCTTGGTGGTCATTTCCAATTTTGGTGGTCCATATCCACTTTTGGTGGTTAATTCCTATTGGTTGGATTTGCCACCTCCATCATCTCCTTAGTTCTATATAAACTCACTACTTAGCTTGTATATTCATTCATTCTCTTGCATTTTTGCATACTTTGGCATACATGCACCTTGATGCATGTAGTCATTATTTTGTAGATTTTCTTTGAGCTCCTAATGCAATCTTTTCATTTTGGCATTTGCACATCTCTTGGAATCTCGGGTCTATAATTGTGTTATTTCATTTATAGTTTTATAGCTTATCTCTCTCTCATAGAAGATCTTGGTTAATCTATTTCAAATTTCTAACATGGTATCAAAGCTTAGATTTTGAGAGCTTTGTGCACTTGGATTCCTGATTAAGAGATTGGAGTTTTTTGTATGATCTTGTAAATTCACATATGCTCTTCTCTTGCATTTTATACAATCTGGAGAATCATAAAGGAATTATGAAGATATATTAATCCTATATTTACATGTGTGTTTTTTGTGAGATCTGGTGATTGCAACTATTTAGGCTATAGTGGCAGCCTTTTTTATTGTCTCATTACATCTGGGGGGCTCAAGAAAGTTAGATTTGACTTGTGTTTCACTCAATTTGGTCACCATATGACACATTAGCAAACAAGGGTTTGAAGCTCAAATCTAGTGAACAACTTTTTGCAAGAGCATTTTCGGTCGAAACAGGCCTTTCCATTACATTTAGAAGGCCCAAAAACCACTATTCTCATATAAAATTTGTCTATTTTAGGCAAATTTGATTTTTTGGCAAATTTTTATTTTGTGAGGTCGTCACTATAGGCTAAATTCAACCATTTTAAAAAAAATCATAAACTTTTCACTGCGGTGTCCGTTTTTGGCAAATGAGATATCGTTGGCAAGCTGGAGACGAGATTTTTCTATCTATAAAGTTTTTGAAAAGATTTTTTTTCATTTTTTATGAGATATTGCAGGTTGAAGCTATTGTTGCATTTTTTTTCAACGAGCCATAACTTTCGCCTCAAAGCTCCATTTTTTGGAAATGAATAGGCGATGGAAAGGTATTGAAGAGGACTACATAGGTACAAAGCTATTTTTTTCAGATTTTATCTCAAATCCATTGTGTATCAGAATTTATAATTTTGGTCATTGTGGGCCTATTGAACATTGTATTTTGGAAAAAGGCTTTGTAAATGCACTAATCATAAAGTGCCAACATTGCAATATCTTGGGGGGGTAATTTCTGAGACTAGTGGAAAGGGGGGTGTCTCTTGGTGTCTCTTTTGCAACTTTCTTTCTCTTTTTGTGCACTCATAAACAATCTTCTTTTCTGCCTAAAATGGATCAATCAACAATTCCTATATTAACACCCTACAACTATTTTGATTGGAAAAGTAAAATGTCCTTCTACTTGAAAAAGTGTGGATTGTATAGGGTAACAATGAGACTAGAAACTAAACCAACAATTGATGCAAATAATTCAAAATGGTTTAATAAGTGTGATGAAGCATTTGGAACCTTATGTACATGTTTGTATATCCAAATTTTCTCTTTCATGTTGAATCTTTGTCTATACCAAATGAAGTTTGGACAACATTGGAAAAACTCTTTGGTGCACAAGATGAATTAAGAGTTCATCAATTGGAGAATGAGCTAATAGGTTTAAGTCCTTCAAGTTTTGATACAAGACTGACTTCTTCACCAAACTAAAGGCCATCAGATTGCAATTAAAATAGTGTGGAATTGAGAAAGATGATAAACCATTGATCTTAAGTATTCTTTCTAAACTTGGTCCAGATTATTAAGTCTTTGTTTCTATATTCTATGCCACTAAAAGTTCCTTAGGATCATCCTAAAAAATTCCTTCTCTTGATGTGTTTGCTAATGAACTCACAAAAGAATGGGACAAGTTGGTTCAAATGGGCACTATCAAATCTTCTAAGTCTCATGCTTTGGTTGCAAGTCAAGATACTAAAGATCAAAAAGATAATGGCAAACAAAGTAAGAAAGAAAAGAATCAAGGAGAGAATGCTTCAGATATATCTTCATCTACTTCTAATGTAGACACTAAACCTTCTTCAAATCAAGGCAAATCTAAGAAGGAGAAGGTAAAGTGTGCTTATTGTAAGAAAATTGGTCGTGATGAACACAAATGCATGAAGAAACAAATTGATCACCACACACATCTTCTTGAGAAGAGTAATAAAGGGGTAACTAAATCTCCATATTCATCAAACCAAGAATCTACAAAGAAAAAGGAAAAATGTCATGCTAGTTATGCTTCTACATCAGAAAAACATAAAGGAAAAGCTCTTTGTGCTTCTACGAGTATTTGATTAGGGAGATGGCTTCTAAATTCAGGAGCTTCTCATCATATGACTTCTTCACAGTCCATGTTTTCTTCTTTTGAGCCTTGTTTTATGCCACCTATTTTGATGGGTAACAATACATATATGAATGTAATTGGGAGGGGATCTATTGATATAGGGGATGAAACTTTCAATGATGTATTGCACATATCTCATTTGTCTAATAATATTCTTTCCATCTACCAAGTTACTCATAGTGGAGCAGGGAAGACTATGGAATTCACTCCTGATTTAGTTCTTATCAAAGATTTGGAGAGCAGAGAGATAATTGCTACTAGGGTGATTGATCATGCATCTTGATTGTACTCCTTTTTAATTTTTTTTCCTGATGATGGCTTTGATCCTTTGGATGATGTTCACACTTTTAGTGTTGATTTTGATTTTGAGGAGAATTTTGGTTACTTGAAATTGGGTATTCTCACAAGTGATCTAGTTCTTGAACCTTACATTCAATCTCCTCAACCTACTGTTGCTACTTCAAATTCCATTATTGCTTCTTTGAAAGTTTCCAGTGATTCTTTGCACTAGGAAATTCATTTTCTTTCAAATTTAGCTTGAGATGATCTCTTGATATTTATTTCAGACTTGTTTATGGAGACACATATTGCAAATTTGGGGGTGTTGCAAGTATGAGTAAGTTTGGTGGTGTTTTCATTAATGTTTTCATTGATGTCAACACAGTACAAGATGTTGCAGATTGTGCATGTATAGTTGAGATGTTGTGAGTACATGGAGCTATCTTTATGATGTTGCAGATATGCTGACATGATGGGTTACCAAGTGCTTTTGAGAAAATTGATAAATAGAGAAATCAAAGTTGTGTGTGATTAGAAGTGCTCTGATTTGTGCTCCACATTTATTCTGTATTGATCATATGCTTGTGTAGATCCGAAATGTTGTTTATGGGCATCTATTGGTGATATCTCTTAGTGTGTAGCTGCTAGTTTGTCGAAGAGTGAAAGTTGTGTTCACCGGTGTGTGAACCAGTTGGAAAAATTGTTTGTCTGTGGACTGGGAGAAATGTTTCTACTATGCAGCCCTCTGCTAGTTTGGTTCAGGTCTTGGAAAAAGTGTTCTTGCTTTGGTGCTCTAGAAGGCGAGTTCCAGAGTTCATGTGCGTGTCTGTGCAGTCTGGATAGATTGGTGAAGAGTGTTCTGAGTATGAAGTTTGTTGCAACTAATGCAAATGAATTTGAAGGTTTCCAAGATGTGTTTTTGTGTTTGGTGAAGTGTGTTGCATCGTCCACATGTTATTCTTCTTGTTGGGAAGCGTGTACTTCAAAGTTTTTTTGTGTTTTCATTAGGTTTGGCTGACTTGGTGTTTACACTTCATATGAAGGATTAAGAATTAATTGAATAAGCATGTGATTGATCTGAGACATTGTTTTGGGTCATGGTTAAGTGTTGGTTTGGTCCACTCCCATTCCTTACCACCACGGGAATGTTGAGTTGCTGACCTAATTTGAATTTATGAAATGAAGCATGTGTAGCCGACCTTGGAGAAAGTTTCTAAGGTTGAAGAGGGTATAAATACAAGTTGAGATGTTGTGAATGAATGAATCAAGTATGCCATGAGTTTGAAGAGCAGAGTGTGCGAAAGTGAATTGAGGCAACAATACTTTAATGTGTTAGATTCCTAAAAGCAGTGAGCTGACAGTGTTTACAATTCTTTTGATCAAGGCTATGGATGTGTGTAATCTGTTGTGGTGGATCTTTTTGTTATCTTTTTTTTTTTCTATAGGCAATGAGCCTCCCTGTTGGACAGTGAGTCCTTTCTATAGGCAGTGAGCCCTTGGCAATGAACCTCTTGTATTTGATTTTTGTTATTACTTTATATTGTGAGTTAATCCTCACTGTGGTTTTCCCTCATTGGGTTTTCCACGTAAATCTGGTGTTTCCTGTGTTGATATTCCTTTTTGTTATTTGCATTTCATTTTCATACTTAATAACAAAATTAAGTGGATAAGAAATTGATAATTGTTTGAAGATTTGAGTTTGTGTTTGGTGACAACTAATTCACCCCCCCTCTTAGTTGTCTTGCGCCTTTCAACAATTGGTATCAAAGCTTTTGGTTCCTCAGAAGTGAGCTTAACCACTTGAGGTGGATTCAATGGCGCATTAATTGGCAATCCCTATGTTTGATGGATCTGACTATAGTGACTGGAAAGTGCAGATGAGAGGTTACATAATCTCTCTTGGTTACAAGACTTGGAAGGCTGTTGAGACGAAGTATGTTGCACCGACAAGTGATCCTATTACTGCAGATGAGGTTTCTGCTTATGAGGAGAATGAAAAAGTGAGGTATGTGATCTATAGTGCTTTATCCAAGATTGAGTGAAGAAAAGTTATTTCTTTGGGAACTACTTATGAAGTTTGGAAAAAGTTGGAAGATCTTTATGAAGGAAATGATAGAGTGAAATTGGCAAAGAAGCTGACAGCAAAGCGCAAATATGAGAATCTGAAAATGGATGAAGGTGAAGATATTGCAAGCTATTTCCAGAGGGTTGATCTTGCAACAAATGAAGTTAGGAATCAAGGGGGTACTTTGGCAGATGAAGATATAATAGAGAAGATTCTAATGACCTTACTGGAGAGTTATAGTGATAAGGTCTCAGTCATTGAAGAAGTATATGATCCTAAGAAGTTTACTAAATAACAATTGTTTGGCACCTTGACTGCATTTGAGATGAGGAAGTTTGGAAAGAAAGAGGAGAAGACAGAATCAACCTTTAAAGCTACAAAGATGAAAGATGATCTGGATAGTGATGACTCAGATGAGTTAAAAAAAAACTTTACCAGGAAGTTGAAGAAAGGTACTGGTAAGTACAAAGGTATGTTACCTTTTAAATGTTTTAGTTGTTGAAATATTGGTCATTATGCTTCAAGATTTCCAAATAGAGCCGCACACAAAAAGAACTGGGATCATAAAGACAGGAAGGATAAGAAGTACAAGAAGTTGTATTATGTTAAAGAAGATGCTGGAATCTCTGATGATGAATCTGATTTTGAAGGTGATGGTAGTGAATGCTTGTTTTTAGCCTTAGAGAATAAATCTGTGTCTGCTAACTCTAGAAGATGTGGAAGGGAAAGTGGTCAGGAGAGCAACAAGGATGAGAAGGAAGTTACTCTAGTTACTGCATTTCATGCTAGACAAGATGCAGACTATTGGGTGATTAATAGTGGCTGCTCTAATCACATGACCAGAGATAAAAGTAAGTTCACTAAACTTGAAAAGTATGATGGTGGATTAGTAATGTTTGGAGGAGCTAAGATTGTTGGGAAATGAACGCTTAGTTTTGATGGAATACACAACACTGATGATGTCTATTATGTTAAGGGCTTAAGGCATAATCTTTTGAGTGTTGGAAAAATGTGTGGCAAAGGTTTCAAGCTTGTGTTTCAAGATAATACCTGTGAGATCAGAAAAGGGTCCGGAACTATGGTTGTTGTAGGAAGGAGAACACATGGAAACATCTATCAACTTAAGGGTGTTGATGGTCAGTGCCTTGTATGTCAAGTTACTGAAAGTTGGTTATGGCATTGAAGGATGGGACATGTAAACTTTGATAATATGGTCATGATTAGTTCAAGAGAGGTTGTCTGAGATCTGCCTAAAATCACAAAGCTTGCTAATACTATTTACAAAACTTGTCAGTTGGGGAAACAAACAAGATGCAAATTTACAGGAAAAGAGAAATTGGCTACCAGAATGCTAGAATTAATTCATACAGACCTTTGTGGACCTACAAGAATAGGAATTTTGAATGGTGACAGGTATTTCATGCTCCTTATTGATGATTATTATAGAATGACATGGGTTGCTTTTCTTAGGGAGAAGACTCAGGCTCTGGATAGGTTTAAAGTGTTCAAGGAAAGGGTAGAGAATGAAGTAAACCTGAGAATCAAGTGTTTAAGATCTGATAGAGGTGGAGAATTCACTTCTAGTGAGTTTAATGCATTTTGTGAAGAGCATGGCATAAAGAGATTTTTTTGCTCCTAGAACTCTGCAGCAAAATAGAATTGTTGAGAGAAAGAACCAAACTGTTCAAGAAGCCGCAAGAACCATGATGAAAGAAGAAAATGTACCTGATGTATATTGGAGAGAGGAAATACACACTATTGTTTATGTTCTTAACAAAGTTCAGATCATAGGTAACAACACAAAGACTCCTTATGAGCTATGGACTGGTAATATTCCTACTGTGAAGTACTTTAAGGTGTTTGGAAGCAAATGTTACAATAAAAGAGATGATGAGAATCCTGGGAAGTTTGATGCAAGATGTGATGAAGGTATTTTCCTCGAATAATCAACTAGCAGCAAAGCACATAGATGCTTTAATAAAATATTGAGGAAGATTGTTGAGAGTGCTAATGTGAAGGTTGATGAGGATATGCATAGACCTGTTGAGATAAGTGAAGTTGAACTAGATGATCCTATCTACGAACCAATACCTGAAGAGAATAAGGAGGAAGAAGAAGAAGAAGAATAGATTGAAGAAGAAGAGAAAACTCCAGAACCTAATGCTAAGACTCCTAAGTATATACAGATAAATCATCCTGAAGAACATATAACTGGAGATAAGAGTGAAGGTGTGAAGACAAGAAGTAAGGTAGCAGCTGAGGTAAATCTGTGTTTACTTTCAAAGATAGAACCTAAGTCTGTAAATGAAGCATGCAAAGATGAGAATTGGGTAAGAGTGATGAAAGAGGAATTGCAGCAAATAGAGAAGAATCAGACATGGGAACTAGTTCCTAGACTTGTAAATAAAAATGTAATTGGTTCAAAGTGGGTGTTCAGGAATATGTTGAATGAGAATGGAGAAGTTGTGAGAAACAAAGCAAGACTTGTATGCAAGGGTTATTCACAAGTTGAAGGAATTGACTTTGAGGAGACATTTTCCCCAGTGGAAAGAATGGAGGCCATTCAAATGTTTTTTGCATTTTTTGACACAAGGATTTCAAGGTATATCAGATGGATGTCAAGTCTGCATTCTTGAATGGTGAAATGGAAGAAGTGTACATGGAAAAACCAGAAGGATTTCAGTTATCAAACAAACCAGATATGGTTTGCAAGTTGAAAAAGGCATTGTATGGACCGAAACAAGTTCCTAGAGCATGGTATGCGAGATTGGACAAATATCTGACACAACAAAAGTTTAATAAGGGCTCCGTAGATAACAATCTTTACTTCAAGGTGGAAGGAAACAAAATGTTGATAGTGGTAGTGTATGTTGATGATATCATCTTTGGAGGAAATGAAGGTATGTGTAAGAGGTTTGCAGAGAAGTTGCAAAATGAATTTTAAATGTCCATGATTGGTGAGTTGAATTTCTTTCTTGTTCTTCAAGTGAATCAAACTGATAAGGGGATATTCATGTCACAATCGAAATATGTCAAAGAGTTGTTGAAGAAGTTTGGAATGAATGACTCCAAACTGGTTAGTACTCCTATGGTGACTGCATGTAAGCTGAGTAAAAATGACGAATCTGCTAAAGCTTATTAGAAGAAGTACAAATCTATTATTGGTGGATTGTTGTATCTTACTGCTACTAGACCGGATATCATGCATGAAACATGTTTAGTTTCCAGATTTCAAGAAGAACCGAAAGAAGCACATGCTACAGCCGTGAAGAGGATATTCAAATATCTTAAAGGAACTCTAGATAATGGTTTGTGGTATCCTAAGGATACTGATTTCACCTTGAGTGCTTTCACTGATGCAGATTGGGCTGGTTGTGTGGATGACCAAAAGAGTACTAGTGGAGGTGCATTCTTTCTTAGTGGAAGATTGGTTTCTTGGATTTGCAAGAAACAAGATTCAATCTCTTTATCCACTGCTAAAGCTGAGTATACTGCAACAACATCTTGTTGCACACAAGTGTTATGGATGAAGCAAACTTTGAAGGATATAGGGGTGATATGTGATGAGACTATACCTCTCTTCTATGACAATACAAGTGTTATAAACATTTCAAAGAATCCAGTAATGCATTCAAGAACAAAACACATATCTATCAAATATCATTTCTTGAGAGAAAAGGTGTTGGAGAATGAAGTCAGGTTGGAGTATGTGCCTACAAAAGATCAAATTGCAGATATCTTTACTAAGGCCCTTCCGAAGGATACTTTTGAGTATCTTAGGGAGAAATTGGGGGTCATTGGCCCTCCTTCAAACTAGGTGCACATGGAGGTGCATCAGTCTAGTGATTCTACAGCTTCTTCATTTGTCTGGACTGATGAATGGGTCTACTCTGCAGGGGGAGTAGAAAGTTTTCATTGTTGCAGTATGAGTTATATGGGTGCACTCCTAAGGGGGAGTGATCAAATCTTTTTGGTCTTTTCCATTGATGTCAAAGGGCGAGAGAGATTCATTCAAAAATATAGTAAAAGAGGAAGAGAAGGTCTTTTCCAGAAGTATTGAGAGTGCAGGAATGAAATAGATGTTGTCTTTGATGGTTTTTCACATCATGTGTTGCCATCAATGACAAAGGGGAGATTGTTGCAAGTATGAGTAAGTTTGGTGGTGTTGTCATTGATGTCAACACAGTACAGGATGTTGCAGATTGTGCATGTATAGTTGAGATGTTGTTGAGATGTTGTGAGTACATGGAGCTATCTTTATGATGTTGCAAATATGTTGACATGATGGGTTACCAAGTGCTTTTGAGAAAATTAATAAATAGAGAAGTCAAAGTTTTGTGTGATCAAAATGTGCTCCAGTTTGTGCTCTGCATTTCTTCTGTATTGATCTTATGCTTGTGTGGATCTGAAATGTTGTTTATGGGCATTTGTTAGTGATATATCCTAGTTTGTAGTTGTTGGTTTGTTGAAGAGTGAAAGTTGTGTGAACCAGTGTGTGAACCGGTTAGCAGAATTGTTTGTTTGTGGACTAAGAGAAATGTTTCTGCTCTACAGTGCTTTGCTAGTTTGGTTCAGGTCCTAACAAAAGTGTTTGTGCTTTGGTGCTCCAGAAGGCGAGTTCTACAGTTCCTATGTGTGTTAGTGCAGTCTGGATAGATTGGTGAAGAGTGTTCTGAGTATGAAGTTTGTTGCAGCTACTGCAGATGAATTTGAAGGTTTCCAAGATGTGTTCTGATGTCTGGTGAAGCGTGTTGCGTCATCCACATGTTATTCTTCTTGTTGGGAAGCATGTACTTTAAAGTTTATTTGTCCAACCTGGTGTTTACACTTCATACAAAGGATTAAGAATTAATTGAGGAAGCGTGTGATTGATCTAAGACATTGTTTTGGGTCTTGGTTAAGTGTTGGTTTGGTCCACTCCCATTCCCTTCCACCGTGGGAATGTTGAGTTCCCGACCTAATTTGAATTTATGAAATGAAGCGTGTGTAGCCAACCTTGGAGAAAGTTTCTAAGGTTGAAGAGGGTATAAATACAATTCGAGATGTTGCAAATGAATGAATCAAGTATGCCACAAGTTTGAAGAGCAAATTGTGCAAAAGTGAATTGAGGTAGCAGTACTTTAATGTGTTAGATTCTTGAAAGCAGTGAGCTGACGGTGTCTACAATTCTTCTGATCAAGGCTGTGAATGTGTGTAATTTGTTGTGGTGGATCTTTTTGTTATCTTTTCTTTCTGTAGGTAGTGAGCCTCCCTATTGGACATTGAGTCCTTTTTGTAGGCAGTGAGCCTCTTGTATTTGCTTTTTGCTATTACTTTATATTGTGAGTTAATCCTCACTGTGGTTTTTCCCTCATTGGGTTTTCCATGTAAATCTGGTGTAACCTGTGTTGATATTGCTTTATGTTATTTGAATTTCATGTTCATACTTAATAATAGAATTAAGTGGATAAGAAATTGATAAGTGTTTGAAGATTTGAGTTTGTGTTTGGTGACAACTAATTCACCCCCCCTCTCAGTTGTCTTGCACCTTTCAACAAGGAGACACTATTGATGATATTCATATTCTCTTTGATGAAGTTGATTCTTCTTCAATTTTTGTGAGGGAACACTTTGACCCTCTTGTTCAATCTCTACATGATCATTCATCACAATTTGACATGAGTGTGGATATTTTGGATCAACATTCAAAGGATACATCTTCAAAGGAGATACTTGAGTCTTTGGATGGTGTTCTACATCAGTCTTTAGGATATTTTGAGTTTTCATTTTTAGTAGTGTGGCCTAGAATGTCTAACTTGATTGTGGGATCCTTTAGCATCAACATGGGGACACTTGAGCCGAGTTCAGAGACTCCATACATCTTGAATTTTCTTCCTACATATTTCTTTCAAGAGTGCGGGGATAGCTCACATTCACGTTTGGTTTTGTTTCTTCCTAAGGGGAGGAACATTGTTCAACGATCGTGGACCATCTTCTACATCTAGTTTCGAGCATCTACCATTGGATCTCTTTGGGGATGCTTCTTTGTCCTTCCACTTCATTTCTCTCTATTATGGGGGGGAGGCGTACTTCCTTTTTATGGGATGTGGCTTCTTCTTCTTTGGGGGCGAATTTTATATGTACATGGGTACCTAACATGGCTTCATTTTTTGGGACCCATAATCTTTTGTATCCTCCTAAGATGCACTTAAGGGGGGGGTGTTGGTGTAGGTTTTTATTTTCCTAGTGGGTTAATTTATTTTTCCTTAGTCCTAGGTTTTTTCTACACTTTTATTAAGCTTTCTTAGGATAATAAAGTGAGTTTATTATTTAATAACTAGGATATAAGTGATGTGGTGCCCCCTTCCTTAAAGGGTGGAACACTTTCCACTTTTGGTGGCCTTCTCCACTTTTGGTGGTCCATATCCACTTTTGGTGGTTAATTCCTATTGGTTGGATTTGCCACCTCCATCATCTCCTTAGTTCTATATAAACTCACTACCTAGCTTGTATATTCATTCATTCTCTTACATTGTTGCATACTTTGGCATACATGCACCTTGATGCATGCAGTCATTATTCTGCAAATTTTCTTTGAGCTCTTAATGCAATCTTGTCATCTTGGCATTTGCACATCTCTTGGAATCTTGGTTCTGTAATTGTGTTATTTCATTTACAGTTTTATAGCTTATCTCTTTCATAGAAGATATTGGTTATTCAATCTATTTCATATTTCTAACAATTGTGAGAAAACCTTCATAAATATCTAATAGAAGCCACAAATCCCAAATGAACCCTTCAATTGAGTGAGATTTTTGGGCGGAGGCCAATCCAAAATAGCCTTAATATTTTCTTGATCAACACTAACTCCTTTAGTAATAATCACATGACCAAGACACATGAATTTTGTGTCAAAATCACCCTTGGATTCTCTTACAAAAGGATATTCATCCTCAAGAATGCTCAAAACCTCATCCAAATACCACATATATTCTTCCCAAGTCTTATTGGATATCAAGATATCATCAAAAAACACCAAGACAAAATTTTTGAGCTGCTTGTTAAAGACTTGATTCATACGAGATTGAAAACTTGTTAGAGTATTTATTAAGCCAAAATGCATAACCAAGAACTAATAATGCACAAAGTTGTTATAGTCAATAGGAGTATAAGGAAACTTAAGGAAGAAGAAACAAGAAAAAGTATAGAGAATAGATTGAATTTGGGTAAAGAATTATGCTCATAAACAAATAAGAAAGTGAGAAGATATCTTGAAGATTCACAACCCCCTGACCAAGACCCATCCCCTCAGTCATATAAGAGTCAAAGAATTTTGAAAGAAGAGATATTGCAAATTTAAGAAATGAAAGAGAAGGAAAAGAAGTAGACTGGGAAGAGATACTTGGAAAATAATACTTTGATACAAAGTTAGTGAGAGATAAGGGTAGAGAACAAAAACCCTATACTATTAGGAAGGTAAACAAAGAAAAGGAAAAAAGGCCTAGTCTGCAAATCCAAAAATTTGGAATTAAGAATAGCAAAAGCAACATGGAATCCTCGATCAAGATCCCAATGTTTGGAAGATACAACAAAAATGGTCGAACAAATATTCTTATTAGAATCCTTGTGGGAAAGATAGGATATTGATGAAGACAAACCAAAATTACTAGACTTTGTATCTGTAGACATCCAAATTTGGACAATTAATTTATCCAAATTTATCACTTTTCATTTAAACATCCTCTTATCTGAGTTAATTAAGTAATATTACTATTATTTGATTAATATCCTTAATTCTGCCAAATCCCTAAGGTATTTAATTAATAATTAAATATTAAATACCTTACCCTCCTTAATCCTCTTTTCATCAAATAAATTAAATAAATATTACATTTATTTAATTCCTCACATGTCATTTTCATCTAATCCTAATCCATTTCTTAATCTCTTCATTAAGGATGTGCACATGCCTAATCCATGATTAGGATGTGTCACATCCTCCAACTTTTGCAAGTTGGCTTCTAATCCGCATTAACCCCTAATTATCCTCTAATTACTGATTAGTCAAACCTAATTAGTACCTTGGTCAACTCTCCCCATCCCCCAAGGAATTTTTAATTCCTTTTTATTCACCCTAGGCTCCTCTCTTCCCCATGTGAATTTTTAATTCACTTTTATTATTCCTAGAATCCCCTTTTCCCATGCATCTTCTAGAATATTTGACATGTCACCTCATGCACATGTGACCAATTCCCACCTTTTTGGGGTTCACCTTTTACCCTTTAAACTCTCCTAAGAATGTGAATTAATTCACATTTATATTTTCAACCACCTCTCCTTTTCCCATGGAGATTTTTGAGGAATTCCAAAATTCCTCAAATGTCCCTTTCATTCTCACTTAGGGACAAGAAGTCCCTTTTTGAGGAAATCTTCTCACTCCCCAAGGTGCTTGGAAGGTACTTGTCCTTCCTCCACCTCATGTACCTTTTGGCCACCTCATTTACACCTCACCTCCTCTTAGCCACTTCACCATCCACATGTCAAGATGTGAGGGCTTGTGAGTTCTCAACCCACCATAGCCCTTCATCTTGACCTTGTTGGATCAATCTCAACCGTTGAATTCTCTAGAGAATTCAAATTCTCCTATAAATACCCCCTCCTCAAGGGCATTTTCAACACTTAGTCATTTTACAACTAAATGCTGCCATTTTGTGCACTCATTTAGCGATCAATTTCATCCATTTTCATTTGCATCCAAGCACATAGTCAATTTCTCCACTTAGCCACATCCAGAGCCATCAAGGAGCATACAAATGAATCCAAATCAAGGGCCAACCAAGGAGTTTCAGCTGCAAGAAGGAAGGTATAATCATTTATCTTCATTTAACACTTTCCTCTTTGTATTTTCAAATTCCTTAGGCTAATCTTGAGGTGTTTCATTATGTTTTCCATTGCATTTTAATTGCTTAGAATAGGTTAGACATTTTGGTATCACAGTATCTTCACTAAGAAAGGAAGTATTAGATTGGTATAAAAAGACCTACCCAAAACATGGGAAAAGTTGGAATGGTGTGACAGAAGATTTTGTAGCAAAATTTGACACTCTAGATATTCCAACAGATAGTGTTAGCAAAATGAGAGACCTAATACAAGGAGAAGAACGACTAGTGAAAGCATATGACAAGATTTAAATAAGTCTACCACAAATTAGAAGAACCCCTCACATAGCAACAAAAGATTGAATGGTTCATTTTAGAACTACAAAAGGATATAAGAGCAGCTTTGGATGAAAGAATATTCAATACTTACAAAGAATTGATCACAACGACATACTATATAGAAGCCCAAACATGGCATAGACCTCAAAAAGATGACATTAAGGAGAATCTTGAGAAATTACAATTAGCAGTAGAGAAACTAACTATACATAATGGAATTTTTCCAAGAGGAGAAACAAAGAAAGGAAAATAAATTTGGTGCACATACTACTCAAGGAAAGGTCATATCCGGAATGATTGCTCTAAAACCCAAGGAGAAATAACTGTAGCCACATTACATGTAGAATTGAAGATAGTATCGACTAATACAAATACACTATATTATACTTTAGTCTAGGATTTTGAGAGATATCAACAAGGGTGGGTGCAACCATTTTAGGAGTTGAAACTCTGCAGTGGACTAGGAAATATTTTAGGGTTTGGTGTGGAGTAGCTTGAATGCTTTAGCAAGGATAGAATGCATAGTAAGTAAGAACGGGAAAAATGGTCTAGCTGTTTTCTCATCTTTTGACATTTTTTTGCCCATTATTTTCCTATGGCTCTATTTTCTCAGCAAGTTATTTCTCTTCTTTAGTGTATTAAAAGACTTTAATACATTATGTGCTAACTTTATTTGAGCTACCTTAGGGTGGTTATTTAGTACTCTTCTCTGATCCCTCATTTTATCCATTTATGGTTAGGTCAAGGAAATTGAAGTCAGACTTCAGCCTACCCAGTAGATATTGTTGTGTCTGGTTGTAGGAGAGTGTGTCTCAGAACTTCAAACTTGGTATGGTCGATTTTTGTGAGGGGTGCATGAATGTATTTCCATATATCTTCTATGTAGATGACATTTGTGGGTACCTTTGAGAATGCCCATGTTGGGTTGGTTTCCATTGCTTTGTAGGGGAATCTCTTATACTTTGGTCTAGGCTTTTGAGTGATATCAACAAGGGTGGGTGCAACCATTTTAGGAGTTGAAACTTTGTAGTGGACTAGGAAATAGTTTAGGGTTTGACAAGGATAGAATGCACAGTAAGTGAGAATGGGAAATTTAATGATACATTTAGAATTTTCTTATGACGTGAGTGTAATAAATGGTTTATTCATTTTCTCATCTTCCTGTATTTTCTTATGGCTCTATTTTCTTGGTGTTGATGATTATGACAGCATCGGGCTTCTACTTCCAACGCATGTCATTCAATGAAGAAAAAATTAAATGTATAGCCTAACAGCTATTTAATTTTTCAAGGTAACTTTTGATGAAGAGGCACTTCATCATTACACATCATATAATATTTAATTATTATCAATGAGGCCGACTTGTTTATTTCACCACCCTTGAAGAGTGACAATGTTTGGAGGCCGACATCATGTTTTTGAGGAGACGTGATTCTTGGGAGAAGGCCGACATGAAGACCTGAAGAGTTGCAACCTCTCTCCCTCTTGTATTTATATGAGATGCTCATTCATTGTGTCACATCGATTATTGCATTCTATCATTCATAGTTCGAGTTCAAGCAAGTGCGAATTTATACAAGTACAGATCAAAGCCATTGAAGGAGGTCAATATATTTATCAAGAGTGTTACATTATCTTCAAGTGATATCACATCACCTTGGTGTTGTGTTTGGCCTCATTGTAAATGAGTTCATTATTTGATATTCAATATATAAGTGATATATTGTTGCTAGGTTTTTTCTCCCTCAAGTGGAGGGTTTTCCTAGGATATATACTGTGTTTGTGTGTCTGATTTTGAATTAAATTTTGTTTATCTAATCTGATCATAAAAAACTAACATGGTATCAGAGTGGGTTCAAGAGTTCAAATCAGATTTGCTTAAGTCAAATTGAAGATATTCGAAATAAGTAAGGAAGTCGAAGGTATTTAGTCAGTATGATGTGTTTATATATTGACTGACTTCAAGGTGCTGTCGCCACTGCAAGGGCAGATGCCAAGTCTGGAAATCGTCTTCTCGACAGAGACCTGGAGTGATTCTCTTGATCAAAGATCTGAGAGAATGTCGCTATTTCTTAAGAGGGAGTGTGGAAATTGCAGTCCACTATTCCATCAGAATAATATAGACAGGAGGCTCTTAATTAGGCGCATATGCTCACCTATGGAATCTAGATCCTTTGTTAACCTAGTAGCTCTAAGTCACGGAAGCCAAGTTGATCAAACTCAGCCTTTGACGAGAGAATAGGAAATCATATTATGCTCAGTCGGAATCTCCATCATCGAAACACAACAACAAATAAGTATTGTGCGAAGGTGTCTAGTTGAGGACCCATCATTAGATTTGAGGGTCATCGATTTGCTACAATAGGCCCGTGTTTCCATCATTGCCTACATTCACATTCTGGGAATGAAGGGTGTCAATGATGTTGATCTCTAATCTTTGTGTTCCACATGCCTAGTGTCATTCTTTCCTCCTTTATGCTAGAGACTATCAAAGCTTGATTTTTGACTCGTAAGGTGATATTGATTGTGGGACGAGTCATCCTCTTAGCTTTAATATGTCTTGTGAGCTGTATAGAAGAAAGTTTGGAAGTTACTTTGATTCTGTGAGAGGAGAAACAATTTTCCGTGCCATGAGAAGTTTGTGGTGTACCAACATAGAGCGATAAGTATCTTTTGTTTGTACCCTTGAAATCATTTTCTTTTGGGCTGAAATTCAATCTGCTAAGTTGTGCAGATCTGACATTGTTTATTTGGATCGTGTGTGTAGAAAAGATCGTGTTCTCTCTTGAATAGTGATCAATGGGATGAGATCCTTTGGAGTCACCATTCATTCATTGTGAATTGTTTCATACTAGTTGTGAAGATTTCTTAGTGTGACTCATAAATGAAAAGAGAATTGCAAGTTTGATTGTGATTGGATGGTCATATCGACACCATTCTCTATGTGCATGGACTGCGATGGTGCCTTGAGAGGCCTGGTCCTATATTGAATATGTTGGCTACATAATGTGTAAGAAATCTGTGTTGTGCAGATTATCTTTTGTTGTGCTAAGTTTAGCTCTTCTGAGAGCAGAAAAGATGAAAGCAAAATGTATCAGAATCAACTAAGATAAGTCCTATTATTTCTTTATTTTGATCCTTTTGATATTTGCTACATGTTTCACTTATAGGTTGATTCTTATATATAAACTATTAAGAGATAAGCATTTCATTTTTTTTTAATATTGTTCATGAATTTTTTATGTATTCATGCTATAACTTGGGATAGTAAACCTTGTATGATTCTAGCCTTGATATTTCTTTGGATAGTTATAAACTGTTAGTAATATCTCTAAAATGTTTCCAAGATGGATCGAGGAACACGAGGGTAATGAGAGATTGCACAAAGAGGAAGAGCTTCAGGCATCTTGTGAGGAAGTCATGCCAACCAAAGAAATGGTTAAGCATGGAGTCACAACTTGCAGCCATGGGACTGAGATGGTGGTTGGAGACATCCTTTAAAGAGGAAGAACCTATTCAGGTTGTCATTACTTCGAAGAAGGAGTTAAAATACGAGGATTCAAGGCTTGAGTTGAGAGCATGTCTGAGAAAAGGATTGAGATTCTCTCAATAGAGGGATTTCAATTCTAGAGGATTTCTTTGCAATCTCTAAGGCAAGGATCAAGAGGGAGTTTTGTGACTCACTGAGATAAAGTGTAGGTTGCAGTATTGCAAGGCCGATACTAAAGTCCTTGGAAGACCTCTTCAATTGTTGAGATTAGAATTGTACAAGACAATCAATCTGGATTTTTAATTGGTAGCTCTGCAAACCTATTCAGAATAGAGTGATCTGGGATGAGGTCGAGGAGGAAAATCCTAAAATCTCTACAGTATTAGAGGTGTGCGCTGGAAAACATTCTCTAAGGCAAGTGTTGCAAGCAATCTTGGACAAAGAGGTCAGAAGGTTGATGCAAGTACTTGAAGATTCAGAGTGTGCCTAGTGAACCTGAAGAAGATGGTGATCTAGTTGAGACTCTGGAACCAACTGATGGTGAAGCGTTGATCTTGGTTCTTTATGTTGATGATTTATTGCTTACTGAAGAAGATCACCTCATTATCAAATACAAGGAGTTAGCTTTTGAATTTGAAATGAAAGATCTTGAGTACATGCATTACTTCCTTGGTTTAGAAGTATGGCAGAGGCCAGATGAGATCATTCTGAGTCAAGGGAAGTATACTATTGACATCCTGAAGAGGTTTGGTATGATGGATTGTAAATCCATGTCTACACCTATGGAGACCAATTTGCAGAAACTAAAAGAGGCTGCAGCTAGTTCAAATCTGGTGGATCCTACTATGTACATGCAATTGATTGGATCATTGACGTATCTAGTCAATATTAGACCAGATATTTGCTATGTAGTGAGTGCACTTAGTCAGTTCATGTGTGAACCAAGGCAATACATCTAGTTGCAACAAAGCATATCCTGAGATACTTGCGTGGCACAATTGGGTATGGCTTGAGATATTTTTTTGGTGTGGACTTGAAGTTGCATGGATATTTTGATTCTGATTGGGCAAGGTGTGTTGTTGATTGGAAGAGCACCTTTGGATGTTGCTTCAGTTTGGGGTTTGCGATGATATCCCGGTGTAGCAGGAAGCAATCTTCAATGGCACTAAGCACATCAGAGGCCAAGTATATTGCAACTTGTGTGGCAGCTCGAGAAGCAGTGTGGCTTTAGAAGCTCCTTGTAGGATTGTTTGGACAATCGTTGGAGCCAACTGTCATTCATTGTGATAATCAAAGTTGTGTGAAGGTTTCTATCAACCCAGTGTTTCATGACATAACTAAACATGTTGAGATCAAATACCACTATATCAGATATATGGTATTGAGGAAAGCAATTCAGTTGAAGTACATCAACAATGATGAGTAGACGACATATATTCTCACCAAGCCTCTCTCCAAAATAAAGTTTGTGTACTTTTGAGACAAGCTTGGTATGGTGGAGAATGAAGCCCTAGTTGAGAGGGAGTCTCAACATCAATGATCTTCTTTAATGCATTTCTCTCTGTGAGAGAGATTTGAGGTGCAAGCCCTTGTTAATACATTTCTCTCTGTGAGAGATATTTGAGGTGTAAGCCCTTGTTTAATGCATCTTTCTCTATGAGAGAAATTTGAGGTGAAAGCCCTTGTTTCCACCCTCTGGGAGTAGCCATGGTGGATGTCATATTGAGTGACTCCATGACAACATCATGTGAGAGAGTATGTGATGATTTTCTTGTACTTGTTTTTTTCAGCCTCTGGGAGTAGCTATGGTGAACATCATGATGAGATGGCAATATCACGTTGAGTGATTCCGTGATGGGAACTTGTGCACATTTACCATACATGGGAGTAGCCATGGTGGTTGATATCACGATGAGGTGATATGTTCTTTTTCACATATGGGTGCAGCCAGTGTGGGTGTTATGTCTTGTATAGCTGGAAGTATTCCTCCCTAGCTGAGAGGGAGTGTTGATGATTATGACAGCGTCAGGCTTCTACTTCCAACCCAGATCATTCAATGAAGAACAAATTAAATATATAGCCTAATGGCTATTTAATTTTTCAAGGTAACTTTTGATGAAGAGGCACTTCATCATTACACATTATATAATATTTAATTATTATCAATGAAGCCAACTTGTTTATTTCACGACCCTTGAAGACTTACAATGTTTGGAGGCCAACATCATGTTTTTGAGGAGACATGATTCTTGGGAGAAGGCTGACATGAAGACCTAAAGAGTTGCGACCTCTCTCCCTCTTGTATTTATATGAGATGCTCATTCATTGTGTCACATTGATTATTGCATTCTATCATTCATAGTTTGAGTTCAAGCAAGTGCAAATTTATACAAGTACAGATTGAAGCCATTGAAGGAGGCCAATATATTTATCAAGAGTGTTATATTTTCTTCAAGTGATATCACATCATGTTGGTGTTGTGTTTGGCCTCATTATTGGCTTCATTGTAAAGGAGTTCATTATTTGATATTCAATCTATAAGCAATATATTGTTGTTGGGTTTTTTCTCCCTCAAGTGGAGGGTTTTCCCAGGATATATACTATGTGTGTCTGATTTTGAATTAAATTTTGCTTATCTAATCTAATCATAAAAAACTAACACTTGGTGAGTTGTTTCTCCTTTTTAGTGTATAAAAAGACTATAATACATTATGTGCTAGCTTTATTTGAGCTACCTTAGGGTGGTTATATAACACTCTTCTCTGATCCCTCATTTTATTTGTTTAGGGTTAGGTCGAGGAAATTGATGTCAAACTTTGGCCTACCCATTATTTGTGGATAATGAGATCTAGATGTTAAGGTTGTAATTGTCTTGTTATGATTGATCCCCCTATGTTTAATTGCTCCATTGGTCCCATATTTATACCTTAGATAGCCTTACTTTCTTTTGGAGGTTACTAGTTTATGTTGTATTGAGCCCTTTGATTTTGTATTCTTGAATAAGTCTAAAAGATGTTAGATTAGTGTTTGTGTGATGATTTTTTCCATTTGCGGTGTCTTTCTTATGTTTTGGTAGTTTGTAAAGGTTTGATGGGTTGCTTATGTACCATAAATGCTCTTTGAAAGCCATATACCTTTCAAGATGTTAATTCTTGTTCCCCTTGTACCCATGTGTCTAGAACTTCTTCACTATCAGTACTGTCAATGTCACGTTCTAGTTCAATTTCTCTGAAGCTAGTGGGATCTTCCTCTTCTTCTTTGGTAGGTAGTCTTAAGATAGAGTAGAGATATATGGGATCTTCTCCTTCTCTATCTTGTTCAATTTCTTCTACGTATGTTCTATCTTCTCTTTCTCCTAGTGGAATGTGGGCTATCCTATTATCATCCGCCAAAGAGATCCCTTCCTTTCTAAAGTCTACTATCCCATTAGAATTAACAAACCATCTCAATCCTAGCAATGCTCTAAAAGCGTTAAATGGTTCTTTCATTTCAACAACTTCAAAATCAACAATTTGTGTGATTCCTTTTATGTTCACTTCACATTTTTCCATGTCCCTAAGGTATCCATGTCAAAACCATCTACCAAACTAATGTTCATTGGTGTTCTTATTAGCTTGGGTCTACCTAGCCTTTCCCAAGTGGTTGTCAGAATAATATTTAGGTCCACACCTAGGTCTACCATTACATGTTTGACTTTATTGGTATTAAGGTTTGCAGTGATTAAAAGAGAACCATTCTTCCAATTCCGGTCTTCTACAATTTGATGAACTTTTTTTTGTTTGTTCCAATATTTTCCCAACTGCTTTAATTTTACTAGGTCTTTCTATTGGGCCAAAGAAGCTAAATTATTCAACATCCTCAATTCTTCTTCTGAAAAATACACTTTGTCATCTTTTTGTTGATGTATGATTTGTTGCTTTTCTTTCTCTACTATCTTATCATGTTGTTGCTTACTTGGTCGGAAGTAGTCATGTTCCTCTTCTTTTGGATCTAATTCTTCACTGACTTCCTTAGTCTCCTTATGTGCATTTCTTCCGATATCAATTCCTTGTCAACACTGTAACTTTATTTTTCTTTGTTTCATATTTCTTCTTTTTCTTTATTTGTAGTTGTTCTTCTCTAGAATAGTCTTCATTTGATGTATTTGATGACTAGTTGTCTATTCTTTGACAAATTTTAACTCCTTGTGGTACTCTTCTGATTACTCTAGCTCCTTTATGATCTTGCAAATCATCACTTTTGGAATGTGTTGTATTATGATAGTATTGTTTTGCTTTCACATCTAAATATATCATGAGAATCATCTCCACAAAAGGGACATTGTCTTTTCTTTTTTGCCCAATATTTTGTAGAAAAATGACCTATCTTTCCATAGTTATAGCATGTGGCATCACTTCTCTGGTGGTTGTTTCTATCGTGTCCTCTTCCTACTTTGTAGTTTGATTGCCTATCGTCTCCCATGTAATCTTCTGGTGGGTTGTTTTGTAATGTATATGCACTTCTATTATCTGTCTATGGTGGTCGTTTATAACCTGCATTATATAGAGGTCCTTCCGCAAGTCCTTTAAACATATGCCATTTTCTTGTCTATATTTGTGTCACAATTATAGTTCATAGGGAATCTTGGATTAGGATGATTCATTGTGTTCTAGATTTGAAATTGGTTTGCATGATAGTCCTGAGTGAGGTGACTATCCCATTCTTCGCAAGTTAAGAGATTCCCCTACAAAGCAATGAAAATCGACCCAACAAGGGAATTCTCAAAGGTACCCACAGATGTCATCTACATAGAAGATATTTGGAAATACATTCGTGCACCCTCACAAAGATTGACCATACCAAGTTTGAAGTTCAGAGGCACACTCTCCTACAACCAAGCACACAACAATACCTACTACAATATAAGAATATCTTAGAGAAACAATTGGATGCCTGGAAGGAGTTTCAAGATTTCACAACGCAGAAAGATTGGGTTTGGATCATACTAAGTCAATTCCATGGTGAATACCTCTACCTGGACCAACCCTACAAGATCACCAAAGACACCATCAAAGTAGTCATAGGCCTATGGGAATAGGGGGTGTTCTGCCAAAGAATGTTGCAAATATGTGTCTAACTAGTGTTGTCATTGATGTAAACATAGTATAGGTTGTCGCAGTGAAAGGACACAAGTGATTGCAGGTTCATAATATGCTCAGGTATGTGTTCAGAATGTACTCTGGTGTGTGCTCCACATTTCTACTATGTTGATCCTATGCATATGCGGATCTGATGCGGTTGCTCAAAGTCATCCATGGGTGATATATCCTGGATTACAGTTGCTAGTTTGATGAAGAGTGAAAGTTGAGTTCACTAGTTTGTGGACTGATCCGATAGAGTTAGTTATCTGTGGACTAGGAGAACTATATCTGCTTCATAGTCCTCCGCTGATTTGCTTTAGGTCTTGCAGATCTGGAATAAGGTCTATAATGGAGTTATCTGTGTTTTGTCAAGTGTTCTCGTGGTTTGGCGCTCCAGTATGAAGATTTGAGTGAGCCTCCGATAAGAATGGTCTAGTAGCTTGCTCTGCGTTTCTTGCATATTGAATATCTTTGTATGCGGATTGGGAGTTATTTAGAGGCATTTCTAAAGATGGTATGTTCCAAGTTGGAGCATCATGTATGATGAGTTGAGTGAGTTATGTTCACCTGAGTGAAAACTACTTTATTTTTACATTTGGTGATGACAGAGAGAATGTATTTTTCTTTGCATTCCTCCACATTTACATCTTTTGATCTGCAGTTCTGGAATTAGGTTTGTAATAGTGTTATGTGCCCTCAACTCGAATGTTTCTTGGTTTGGTGATCTGGAAGTGATCTCTTCTTTTTGACAGTATTGTTTAAAGTGCCTCGGTTTGATAAATTATATAGACAATGTTGTCAAAGCTTGTGTTGAGATTCTTGGTGACTAGAATGAGCTTGTAGATGTCTCCCGATCGTGTTTCTACCATTTGATCAGTTCACAAGATGATCGATGGCCAGTGTTCACACTTGATGGTTTGGTCCATGTAAACATGGGTTTCAAGTCGGTGATCGACATGTGAACAGAATCAGATCGCCTAACTAACTGACATGTGAGCATTTAATGAAGACAACACCATAAAGATGACATGGTCAATCAAAATCAAATCTGATCGAATGAACATAAGAGGAAATTAAATGCGTATTGGTCTTTGGGGTCAAAAAGAGAGCTAAATTTGGTAAACTCTTGATAACGAGGGTTGATTGGTGTGCAGCCCAATGAGAGATTTGGAAAATCTGATCGGATACCATCATTAATGGACAAAATAGTATGTTGGCAACTTGTTGGTCTGACATTCGCTGATGTTGGTTGCAAGTGAGAAACCCTAACAAGGGATTTGACTTGTATGAAGTATATGAAGACAAGAGTTAGTGAGTGTGATTGCTTGAATGAACAAGTGAGAGAGAACTGTAACTGAGAAGAAGTATCATAAAAACACAAAAAATATGATTACAGTAGTGTGAGTGAACAAAGGGAAGAGTATAATATGTTGAATCGATGCATCATAGGTTGAGCAGAACCAAGTTATGCAAGTTGATTGAAAATCATTGTAAGAGGTTGTAGCCTCCATTTATACTGAGTTGCAGCTCAGTTTAGGGTATTGCAGCATCCTTGAAGTTGATGTTTCTAAAACAGGGAGTCGAAGCTTCCTTAGGGTTGTAGCCCTTAAAACCTATAACAAAACTTTGATGCTTGTGAGGCTGGATTAGAACGGTAGATCCTAGCAACATTTCTCACCGTGGTTTTTCCCATATTGGGTTTTCCACGTACATATGGTGTTATGTGTTTGTCTCTCTCTTGATTGTAACTGCTTCAGTTGTTTTTGCTTTGAATTCCTCTTTTGGGTTGTTAAGTTTAATTATGCTAAAGGTCACTCTAAGATTAAAAATTTACAATCTACTGATTCACCCCCCTCTCAGTAGATCATTGTGATCTAACAAAGAAGGCCATCAAAAATGCAGAAGTTGCACAGCTAACCAAAGCAACATATGATGGTTGGAGCCTAGACGTCACTAAAGTCACAAATCCTACAGTCAAGTATGCCACTATGGGCATTGCTTACAAGGTATACTACACAAACCAAGAAGATACAGTTATCGCTAGACAACATCCAACACATGAAGCAATCCCACTATTAGTTCAGGAATGGGACTCTATTAATATGCCTCACCTTCTATTTTATGCAACAATTGCCGAGCTTTGCGAGGAAATTTAGGACTCCACTCGACTCGTTGCAGTCCAAATTCCAGACCATGTGAAACATTTTCAACATGCCACTTCATACACCACAACCTACTAGGGGTTCTTCAAATCCCTACAACAAAATCTACAGGCTAGGGAATGCATCTCCTATGAGGTGGTTCGCCAATACATCAAAGACATAGTCTTCCTAGTCGATAAAGACTACACATTCATGAAAACAATTGAGCCTAGAACATTATGGATACCTCAGCTCCCATATGAGGTGACAAATACATAGATTCACTCATATGCCTCCACACTCCTTAGCCTCCCCAAAGATCCACAAGCTAAGAAGTTCACCACCTATCAAGAGTACATGGACAATATAGCGAAAAAGGTTGAAGAGCACCTAGATAAGAACCAAGAAAAGCTACATGAGAAATGGGGATTACCAAAGCAAGAGACAAAGGAGCAAAGTACATCCACTCCACATTGGCACTCCACTCACAAAAACTTCCCAAGGTGAAAGTAGTAGGCCAAGGAAGAGAAGACTCACCGACACTCCTAGGAAAGAACTATCCAAAGAAGAAGCCACAAAGGCTCTCTTATAGATGAGTGCAGAGAGAAATCCCAAGTGGAGGAAGGAGAAGGCACACAGAGAGGCTTCTTCACAAATAGTGGATATGGAAGAAGAGGAGTAGGCAATACCGGAAGATACCTCTCCCGAAAACTACAACTATCCCTGAGGTTTCATCACTTGCAGATGAGGATCAACTATACAATGGTTTGTTCTGCAAAGAAGTGCTAGACATGACACTCCAAAAATATCCAAACATGGCAGTGCCAAATTAGTTGATCATAGAAAGAGCCATAATCAGAAACATGATAACATCCAACACAACATTAGAGGATTTGATTGATTGCTTTCTAGATCCCTTGACCACCGCACTTAAGAAGAGAAGGGAAAAAACAACAAAAGAAGAGGAGATTAAAGGACTTAGCCATTGGAGAATTGGATGTTACAATCACACCTTCGTAGAAGCAAAAGATGGTCAACATTTAGACGAAAGAGCTCCAATCAAAACAAAGGCTAGATAAATTGATAGAAAAACTAGAGATTACTCAAACAATCCAAGCAAAGATCAAGAAAGCTACAACAAAAGAATATCAACTACTATGCGAGGAAGAAGCAAAATATAAAGTAGCTTCGTCAGAGCAAGAACAGTCTTCTCAACCTCCACAATCATAAACACTTTCCTCCTCTGCAACTTCCTCAATGCAGTCCATTAAGAACTTTTTGGCAAAACAAAAGCAACTTCAACTAGTGGCATCCCTGCAATTGCTTCAACTTCCGCTAGTGGGATCACAAGTGGAAACTGGGAGCATTTCACCCCTACATAAATTCCAACTATGGGACATCCTACAACAAGCGACAAGAGAGGAGATTTTGAAACATCATGTGGAGAACTCTGATCAGTTAGAGGAGTTAGTAAAGGATATGAAAGGCAAGTTCCCTCAAATCCAAGGGGACTCATCCCAACTACTGGCTACACAACTAAGAATTTTGATAGATGGGGTGATCAAGGATACTCAATTACATAAGAAAACAAAAAGACAACTTCAGGCAAAGTATTAGAAGACAAAAATAGATGAGGAACAAAAGAAATGTACTGCCGCACACTCTACCCTAAAATCACATATCACCACTCTAAAGAACACTGAAGGGGATCTCAATGCCCTATACCAGTGTTGTTTGCAATGGCCAACAATGACAACTACAATCAAAGCTCAAATGGATCAGTTGGAAGTGTAGATACTTCAAAGAGCCACAACCTATGATTCCCTACAAGATATAGATGGTCAATCTAGAGTACAGATAGAAGCACTACACACATAATTCCAATAGCTAGAGGATCAACAAGACAAGATCCTGAACGAATTCCACCACTTCCCTCCATAACTAGAATTTATCGAACCTTTGATATGTTGTACATAATTTTCAATGCAATTATGTATTCTCGTCTTCTCAAAGATCTTCGGAATAATCCCTTTCTTCAAACCAAATGGAACAATGGTTTTGAGTAAAACCAAGTCTAAAACCAAGTGGATTTATTTTGTTTCCCATACATATTTTTTTTAGTACTTTTTTGCAAGTAGTAGTATACTTGTGACATCAATGGATTATGCTTCCATCTATTTGGATATTTTGTTTCTATTTTTTTACCATAATTGAGTTAGAGTCATCTAAATCCTCCAATGTAATACTTTATGACAAGTGGATTTCTATATTGGATAACCACGTCCTCAAGCTCTAGGTCGAAATCTTTTAAAAATAGAACCTTCATTCGCTTCAACCATAAGGACAAATAAAGAGCCCTTATCTATATTCATATTATGATATGCATTTGCGACTGCGGAACAATTACTTTTAATATGGGATAACATGCTCTATGAGGCATCCAATTCAATATTGAAAGTGCCTCCATATAGGTATAACCACGAAGTTAATGAGCTACTCTACGTGCTTTATTAGAAGACATATGTACATGTTTACCTACAACTCGTATTTTTCTAGTTGAAGCCCTATTTATAAATTTCTTCATCCTCCACAATGAATTAATGAATACTATTTACATACAACGATACTTTTTTATTGTTTCTCTTCTTTTTTGTTGCTTTTATTTTTTTTAATTTTTTATCCTTTTTTGCATGTCCCTGAAAAATGGAAGTGAAGTGGTCAGTTTAAGGCTAGCCCATATTATAGGAGTCCTCTAGGAAGCAGAACAATTAGCCCAAAAGATACAAATTCCTCAAACACTCTTGAAAGTAGAGAAGCTATTACTGTAGATCCAAGTGCAAACACAACAACTCCATTTGGCCAAGACACAATGGGATAACACATTCGCAAGACTCGGCTTGTGGACCTTAAGATTGAAAAGATACCATCTAGACTATGAGTAGAATAAATGGGTCATGTTTGATCCCATAGATATATGTATAGAGAAAGATATGAATAACAGAATGAGGAGATGATAGAGGAATGTATGTAGGAAGTACGTATGAAATTGTATGTAATATGTATAAAGATTATATGTAAGAAAGGAAAGAGACATGTAAAGTATAAGGGAAGATATATATGAATGTACCCTTTTGATATGATTAATATAATGGTTACAAGAATTATATCTATATGATGCTATTTGTCATTATGTGGATGTATAATTAATTATTTAATCCTTTGCCTAAATCAATTGGTCTTTCCTTTATATGACAGAGTCTAAGGTATAAACTACAACACTCATAAAGTACTTGGGGCTCAGGACTTCGATTTGTGTTTCCCCGGTTTTCTTGCTAATAGAAACAACATAGTTTCACTTTCTTTTCTTTTAACTAAGGAAATAGAGAATAGTTTGATCAATCCTCGGTCTAGGCTCTTGCCTTGGTTATGCTATTAGACTCACACAGTGTTGAAAACCCCACAATGTGAACTTCATTTCCATAGATCATAATGTGCCAAAACTCTAACAAGTTAAGCACTCATGTAGCACCTCTCTCAACACTAAGCTCATTAGGAATCCAGGTGTCATCACATAACACAAAAAAATCACCTATTAGCACAATCATGGGAAGAACTATACCACACTTAAAAGATAAAATAACTCATTAGCGAGAAGGTAAATTGTAAACTATTGTACAATTTAAATTGTCTTGTAGTCATTCTTGTTTTTAATTACTATTTATAATTATACACATACATATATACAAATTCTTAAGCACAAACAAAGTAGAAGAGTTCCATTCCAACTAAAACAATCAACTTCAACACTTTCCCAACTCTTGGTCATAAGAATTCTCATTCTTAATCTTTTGAGTCTTTGTAACCAAATGCATTTTTTTTGTCCACAATGAATGGAAGAGCATTATTTTGCTACCTCGTTGCCTTCATGATGCTTGCATTTAATTTATCTTTTATGTTTGTTATAATACAATAATTTACAACCTCGGTTATAATAGTGTCATCTATACCACCATCGTCAACCATGTAACGTAGATTAAGGCACACAACTCTTTAGGTCAAGGTGTGTATCCTTATTTTAAATAGTTTCACCCATACAATTTCCTTTACATTATTTACGTATTATTATCAAGACACCATCCCTTCACTTTGTGAACAAGTGATGAAACTTGTAGAACATGCATACACTCGAAACTAGTTTACCAAAAATATTTGTTCAGGGACTTGTTACACTACATATGCCATCACATGTTTACCAAAAAAATGTTAAGGGACTTGTTACACTACATATCCCATCACATGTATATAGTTGCATTGTCTGAGATCCCATTCTTTGCCACCTAAAGACAACACTTCATGTTTACCCTCGAGAGATCCTTCTTTCATTATTTGTTGAACCCCCCATTGCAATTTTTCATCCTTGTTCCTAATATTGTTTTCCTAAATCAAGCATGATTAATTTGGCTCAGCGTAAAGCTAACTGATTGAATATTGAGCTTAGATATGATATGCACAGATCTAATGAATATTAAATCCCATTATCAAACAGAACAAGATATTACCCTCTTTCTTTATGTTATTTGGTTGCTTTATGATAGATAATTAGGTCTTCTAACATCTGACATCAGACTAATTATTTCCCTCCAAAGACAGAACTAAGAGGGGACACATATTTGTGCAGTGTGCAAATTAATGGCATGTTAGAATATTTAGTTTTGATTGTATAATTAATATAGTATTGAATTTACTAATAGAGGTGCTACTAGATGGAAATGTCTATCCAATCTCGAGAATGCACCTTTGACCATATTTATTAATTAAATGAAAATAAAAAATCATTTGTATTATGATTTTCAATTAATTAACAAATACAGTCTACTAGATTTGGTTATTTCCAGATATTAATATAAGTAAAAGTGCTTCTATAAAAGCGAACTAAATATGAAATCTTTAAAGTTGACATTGGCTGGAAAGGACTTTTCAATAAAATTCTTGAAAAAATGAAAACTGGTTAAAGATCTTAGATTTTCACAGGTAAACATAATATTATTTGTCCGAATACAACTTTGATGACTTTTTATTCCAATGTTTCCGTCCTTTGAAATCCTTCTTAGATCAACATGGCGTTATGAAAATACTTTTGCTTGGTAATTTTTCATCATTTCCAACCATATTTGGACTTTTCTTATCTCTTAGCATGTCAAACATTTTCTCTAATCATAGTGTTTTTAGTGTACGATGTCTGTTCAATCTTCTGTGAAATCATATTTTTGAATGCTGGTTTTAGTTCATCTTTTCCTCCAAACAAAGAAAATAATAACCAAATATTCATTAAATACATGTCTATTTAACAATAATCCTAACTTACATTTGTGCCAATAGGCATTACCCACTATGATTTGATGGGTCGAAGAAAAAAGTTGAACTAAAAGTTTCGTTGGAAAATAACATACAACTAAGGTCAAAACGTAATCTGGTTTCAATGTCTTATAAACATAAAAAGAATATCAATAAAACATGCAGATCTGGAGATATGCATCGCATGTTAGTTATATGTTTTATTTAAACATATTCCAAGACAAATTTCTATCCAATTGTTAATAAGAACCTCTTTTCTGGGTTAATCAGTTTCCCTGAAACAACTGTATGTTGGCTCTATTCTCTTCTAAGTAATTAGAAATGCCAATCAAGGCTTTGAAGTGTTAATAATCATCATTACCCTTGGCCCTGGCCTAAAACTGTAAGCCTAAAAGTTTGTAGTAGTAACCATCTGTGAGAAAAATAAATTACAGGAGACTAAAGCATGCTATATAATACTAATACTTATTGCTGTCTTCCTTGGTGTATTGTTAGATTTCCGTCTGAACAACTTGATATTATTGTCTTGAAGAATTTTCTATTTTGCAATAGGATGGGCTTTAGATATAACAATATCTTTAGATTACCCATTTAAGGGAGATTAGAGAAAAGTAAGTGTTAAGCAAGTTAAGATGGCAGGTGTTGAGAAGGGAGGTAAAACTAAATTTTGATGAGGCCTCAAGAGGCAATCTAGCCCTCAAAGGAGCAGGTTATGATTTGCAATATAAAAGGGGGAGACTTTGTGCTAGGAATTTCAATATTCATGCGAGAGCAAAAAACTGTGTGTAATGGGAAGCTTTACTAGCTGGCTTGAAAGCTACTTATGGGGCAAGGTATCGAGAGGTGGATGTAGCAGGGGACTCTCAGATTGTTTTAAATGTAGTTAATAAAGGACATTGCCCAAATTGGAAATTAAAAGCTATCTTAGAAGAAGTTCTAGCGTTGAAATTAAAATTTCATTGTCTTCAAATCTCCCATTGTTATAGGGCGCAAAATGAAGTTGCTAACTTTATGGGTAACCAAGGGGTTTCACAAAAGGATTTTACTATAATTGAAAACAGTAATATGCGAGATTGAGATAATATGGCACATATTATTGAAATGAATCGGCCACCTTAAGGATTTTATTTTGAAATGGTAAGTCAGTAAGAATGATAGGGGAATGTAAAGTTGACCTGAGGGTTTGTTGATGATAGTTGCTTGTGTGCTCTGGTACTTGGTACAAATTTTGTGTGGTGCATCAAAATTAATAGCTTGAGGTACCATGCAAGGAATCAGCATTGTATGCATCAGTGGCTATTTTGGGTTGGCAGTGGAGGTAGGTGCAAGTCTTCTGGTGTTGGCCTGTGTGGGGTTCTTTCTTTTGATGGCACAAGGCAATCCATTTTTATTGACCCGTTGCATCAAGGCCCTGTATTCAATTATCATTTAAAGAGGATTTTCAACTGTGAAGAAGAGGCCAAGTGAAGGCAATTTAAGGAGACATAGACTTTGCAAATAATGGTTGTTTACATTTGCAGGCAATGATTTTAGAGGACTTTAAGCAGAAGCTGAAATTGGTTGTAGAGAATGTGGCGATTCAGATGGTATTATAGCACTTTGTCTCAAGTGATGCATTTGATATAGAGGGAGGACAAGCAATGTTTAAAGGCAAATTGTCTTATGATTCTGGCAAATGAAGATTCGAAGACCCAAGTGTAGTTTTGGAAGTGTTTATAATACAATTGCAGGAGCTTCATGGGCTTTGAGTGGATAACAAAATACTATAAGACTTTTGTCATGGCTTGTGTATAGCCATGCAACATATGGATAACAACACATTGGAACTCACAAGTGGTTTCACTATGCCGCTTCTTGAGAATGGTTTGCTGATAAAGGAAGCAAGGAGGGCAGATATGATTAAGGGGATCAAGATTCTTGGTGTTATGACAGAGGTTCATTCGTTTGTGCTATTAATGGAGGTTACCAAGATCTCAGGAAATGAGGTTTACATCCAGGTGTCTGAAAGGAGGAAAAGTATGTTTCCTTGGAGTAGTGTTTGTGGGCATATGTAGTCTATTATTGGTCATGTTGATGGTTTGCGCAGTGTGTAGGATATGTGGTAGCTTCTCCTTTTCTTTATTTTAGAGTTTCTGGTCTACAACTTGATATGACTTGGTCTCCAGCAAGGTTTTGTTTGGTCTACTGGGGTTTCAGAGTGCAGTGTATGGTGTTGTTTTTGTTTAATAGTTGTTGTTTTAGTATGGTAATCATTCCTTGGGTAATAGTATAGGGTCAAGTGATTATCTTTCTTCTATGTAATTTGTTGCTGTATATGCTGGTGTTAGTGATGTTCTTCTAATTGTTGTTGGGTTGGTGCCCCATACATAAGACCCTGATATAATAATTATATAAAACAATATCTTTAGATTAAGGTCGCCTAACTGCCTGGCACCCTTAAATGAAACATAGCAATAATGGACAAAGTGGGGCAGAGTTATTCCAAAGAAAATATAAAAGATCTATGCAAAACATAATTTCATTGATAAAAAATTCTCTGACAATTTACTAAAATACTTCCCAATCATGTCTACAGCATTAGAAAACATGAGAGCAAATGTAGTATGATGAATTTCTAATGAAAATGGAATGGCGGCATTTCTAAATTCAAAATTTCTATTATTCTCCAGTGACTTCAATGGACCCAGAAAATACAACTTATCTCACAACCAAAATTTGAAAAAATAAAAATTTGCTCATACTCGAACTTCATGAAACAAGTTTGGTGCATAATCAACCAGGGACACCCCTTTCCAGAGGTAATAACCTACAGCATCAATTCAGGCAGAATAAGGACATTTAGGCACTCAACTAACTGCAGGGCATTTATTCTCCTCTCCAATTCCTGGCACTTATAAGACCCATATGGCAGTCTCAAAAACCTCAGCAAACGATGTCAGGCACATCATTAGAATTCATGAAATCCTCTACTTTTTGATTGAATTAAACAACTCATCATGCAAGACTTCTAGAGTTAGCTTCCTGAATGTAAACTGGGATAGGCATGTTTCCTTTAGATGTTATAGGAGAATTTGGTATTTAATATCTTATCAAAATTAACATCAATTGCATGCTTTTAAAAATAAATGATAAAGCATGGCAACCTCATTAATTTATGTATTAAATGAGAAAAAGTTGAATATGCAAAACCATGAAGAGATCTAGGAATGATGCTATACAGCCCTATGATAGCAAAAAGTGTATTCAACCTCAATAAACATTGGAGTCAATCTGTTGAATACTTGGAAAGTTAAGTCGCAATGTGCTTACATAAGATGGATCCTTTGCCTGCAAAAAGCCATTTCCACCTATGTTACAAGAAGATAAAATAACTCCTCAAATTTTAGATACAAACAAATTAACAAAACCATATAACCAAAAGAATCAGACAAATATGTTAAACGAGCATTATAGGTCTCACTGCATATGTACAAGTAAATACTAAATTCCTTTAGATTAGGAATACTAATTTCTCAGACAAATTAGCTAATAACATGAAGAGAACTTCAATTTGAGCAACCTATAATTATATTGCTTTGATTGGACAGAAAGACATACACATGGATTGTGCTCAAGATAAATTGTTGTAAGCTTCTCCCTTGAACCAGCAAGTGCAGAATCAATGCCATCTAATGATGCTATTTGATTATCATTTAGCCACAAATCCTCCAACCTGTGGGATGTAAACCTCGTAGGTTTTCATGACACAAAATGGTGACAATAAATATGAAAGATCTCATAGTTATATAAAAAATAAACACATACCTTGCTAAATTTTCAATACCCATTATAGCAGTCAATTTATTTGATGATACATCTAACACTCTGAGATTGACAAGAGTTGAAAGCCCTTCCATCTTTGAGATGCCATTATGACTCAAATAAAGCTCCTCTAGACTGATGCAATCCTGTGAAGCGTACCATCAGCTTTATTAGTTCCAATTCTGGAAGCCGATTTACAGATTATATCTGATTAATTGTTATATAGCTAAGAAGACATGGGAATCCCTATCAAATTATTTTAAGTTGGCATTTCTTTAGTATTAGGTAATGGATTCTCATCACCATTTTACAAGACAACAAAATGGAAGCATACATGGAAACCAAGCATAGATGTGAGGCGATTGCTTTGCAAGCTTATTTTAATAAGAGATTTCAAACCACAGAGGTCTACAGTACGAATACGGTTGCGACCCAGCCAGAGTTCTTGCAGTACAGCCATTTTTTGCAAACCCTCCATCACCTAACATTCCAACCCGTCAATTTGTCAGTTATTCTATAGCGAAGTGAAAAAGAAGATAAACTATGGTGCCATGTTTCTGAGCTCCCTCGAGTTAAACCAAAACAAATACAAAGCTTCCCATCAACAACCTAATCTCATTAAATAACAAGCTAAAATAAATTTTACAAGAAAAAGGAATAAGATGGATTACAACAGAATGTTTGAGGCAGTCATTGCTAAAATAGTTTAATACTGCAACTAAATGGATTGTATTTAATTCATTAAATTCATCTTTCCAAAGCTCACATGTTTAAATCTTTAACTGGAGAATCTCACAATATAACCACAATTTTGAATGAAGATATTTCAGCATGCATATATTATAAAGCAAAACTAGTTAACATGCTTCCTATGTAAACCACCTAGTATATTACATGGTTTGAAACTTACACGTAATCTGTTTGAGCCAAGTTCAAGTATTCGCAGTTGCTGCAGGTGATCAAGTTCTTCGATCTTGGTTAACTCATTCTTAGAAAGATACAGTTCCTTAAGCTCTGGGGAAGCCTCCGACATTCCCTTGAGTGAAGAAATCTCGTTGTATGATACATCAAAGATGGCAAGATCCTTAAATTTACTAATATCAGGTATCTTTGTGAGTTTGTTGTCCCTAAGCACCAATTCCTAAAAATGTCAAACAAAGTGCCACGTCAGACAAATAAAAGCATACAACTTCCATTAAGAACAAATGTTAAGAGAAATGATATACTTTACAAGAGGCAAATTTTGAATGCATAAGAAACTTTCAAAGCTACTCAAAAGTGTTAAAATATTGTTTGTATTTTGGTACAACCTTAGGCCACCCTGTGATCATGGATGTTAATTCAGAAGAAGAGCCTGTCTCTAAAGATTATTCTCATCTCTAAAACCTTATAGTTTATTAGGGATAACTGGATAAGCACACATTTATGAGTCAAATCATAGAAGAATTGGCTCAAAGAAAGACTCAAACATTCATTCATAAGGCACTAAACAGAGCCAAGTAGTCAATTTAGGAGGCATTAAAGCCTCAAATTATGAGAGCATTCAATATTAAGGTTCAAATTAATTTCGGATAAAGTTCACAACACAAGTTTATTCATCCACATTATAAAGACGTGAAAAGTTAGGATAAAGGAACTTCCAAAAGGCATAAGCCTTAGAGTAGTAATGTATATATAAAAGTTTGCGTATGCAGTCCATGATAAACTTAAAAATGTTTATGCAGGTAGCCTGTGAAAAACTTAGAAATGTGCAGTGGACATAAACACTTGAAAAACATTGGGTTGGATTTGTGTTTACATCTTTTCTTCATATGTACTGCATATACATCTATTTGATTATTTGATAAAAGAAGGTTTCAATTTGAAAACATTCCAGATATTTTTTTCTCTGGAGAAATGCTCTTAAATTACTTCAGGTTAATTATCTTCCCTACAATAAATTGTTAAGATAGGTCCTCTATCTGGGGCGAGATGAAGCCGTTTGAGCCGTGTGCAAGGGCTGCAACGGTCACTGAGAGCCACAGGAATGCTGCTGGGGGCCCAGCCCAGTCTGAAAGACGATGCCCAGGGGTAAGAGATGGAGGAGGGGGATGCGGAGTGGAGGCGTTTTCCAGGGAGGAGGCAGGTAAACGATGGGGTGAGGTTGGGAAAGCGTCCGGGATGCCTAAGCACCAAGTAACAGGGAATACCAATGTAGAGGCAAAGGCGCACGGGATGACTCAACATCAAGCAATAGGGGAGGTTTTTGCAGAGGTAAAGTCACAGAAACCCACGATTTCTCTGCAGGAAGAGATAGAAAAGGAAGTTTTTCATAATGTTCAAGTTTTTTCGAATTTAGGAGTGATTGGAAGGTTTAGGGGTTTTTGGCCCAGCTTATGTGATTTACATTATTGGATATCTGAACACTGGGAACCCATAGTAGATGGCTGTATCCAAATCTATCCTGCTGCCAGAGGTTTTTTCACAGTGGTGTTTGAATCTGTGGTTGATAGAAACAAAATTTTGTGTGATTTCTTCTGGAGCTGGGAGGAGAAATTTGCTCTTTCCTTGAAGTCCTGGCATCAGGCTTTTAACCCTACAACAGAGACCTTTGATAAAGTCCCTCTGTGGGTAAGACTCCCAAACTTGCCTCTCCATTTTTGGTTTGAGTCTTGTTTGGAGGCCATTGGAAACTCTTTAGGAGAATTTTTGATGATCGATGAGGGCTCTTCAAATCTTTTGCATTCCACGTATGCCCAGATTTTGGTGGAGATGGAAGTATCAAAGTCACTTCCTGAAGAGATTTCAATTGAAACTTCCAAAGGATGTTGGGTACAGCCTTTGGACTATGAAGGGGTACCATTCCGTTGTAGGAGGTGTTTCCAAACTGGCCATATAGCTGCGAATTGTGCAAAGCCCAGATGGTCCAAACCAGCTACTTGGTGGAAGGATGCCTCAAGGAAGCATTATGCTGTTGAAAAGCAGGACAGTAGTGTGAAACAACAAGATAAGGTGACTCCGGAGGCTGTGGGAAAAACTATTCTGCCACAGTCAAATAGAGGAACAGGTTTGGGGGGGGGATCAGGTTTGGTTGAGATGCCTAGCTTGAAAGATGTTGTTGAAGGAAAAACTTGTGAAGGAAAAGCAACAGTAACTCATCATGGAGCTAAAACCCCGGAATGTAGGGAGAAATCAGGCTCTTTGAAGAAGAAAGAAAAAGGGGTAAGTAGTGGAGAGGAGGAAGGGCAGAATGTGCAACCAGTGGAAGACGATGCATGGATGCGACATGAAGCATTGGAAGATAGGCAGATCGAGGAGGCTGAAATGATGAAAGATGAGTTTGCAACGAAGGGAAGGGACTGGCAGAAGGTGGCTGCAAGGGTGGAGGATGGTTGGCAAACCGTCAAGGGGAGAAAAGTCAGCAAAAGGAAAAGCTTTGCTATGGTCCTTCGGTCTCAGACCAAAGGAAGGCCAAGTGGTGGAGCAAAGTTATAGTTTTGTTAAAAGTTTATGTTTCAGAAGCTCTGGCTTTAAATGTAACTCTATGGTGTCTGTTGTTTTGGTGTGGAGCTCTTCTTTTGTTTCTTATTCTGGTGAGAACCAGGAGTATCTGTTGTAATCTTCTTTTAAATTCAATAAAATAAACCTTTATCACCGATCAAAAAAAAAATTATCTTCCCTACAGTACAGAAATTTCATTGCTGTCTTTGTTTCCCCAAAAAATAGGGATTTTTATAAAAAATCAGTTCAGACTTCAGATTAGATTCATTTTTGGTCGACTGAATTTTGGAAACTTTCCATTTTTATTTTATTTGGGAGAAATGCACCTACAATGCGTTATGGAAAGTCTCTTACTATACAATATTATGGATTTTTCAAATATTCAGTTCAGATTAGCTAGTTTTTTTTTTCAATTGTATTTCACAATGTAATTTCTTTTATTATTACAATAACAGATTTCTTGTCAGGACCATTTAAGTGGTACCAAAACAATTATTGACATCAATAGGCAGCAAGAATGGCTTCGTTCTCAGTATTACATGCGGAAGATAACTTGAAATTACTAAACAATTATCACCAAAGAAAAACTTAAAAAACCTCTTGGAGTATGTTCCTTGATTTTGGCAATTGAAAGAAGGAAATTAATTTCCCAAGGCGAGTTGTGTCAAAATTTTATCACTATTCTTTACTATTTTTCTAGAATTTTGATGATCAAAATTAGTGATTTTGATGATCAAAATTAGTGTTTTTGATGATCAAGATTAGTGATTTTGAAACTTAGGAAAGATTATTTATTTCATGGATAATTAAAAACAATAAAGAAAGCATCATTAAACCTAAGTTAATGGTTCAAGTTTGGGTTGGGGTACACTGGTACGGCAAAGGAACTTGGGTTAAGTTTGTTTTGGATACGTTCATACAAAAAACATATAAAGATCATCAATATTTACTTATTTTCAGCCTAGAAACAGGAATTATCAATTATGTTCAGAATACTAGATAGCATGCATATAATAAACAAAACCATCATAAAAATTAAAAAAACTATTTTGATGTCAATTCATCAAACTTGTATTTCGTGATAGATATTTATTGATCAATATTGAAATAATTAAATTAGCATCTACTGTCCTATGGATTAAAGATCGTCATCATCAACAACAACATTAGATTATGTAGGAAGATTAGAACTGCCATTGGCACTTGCATTAAAAGCATGCTAGCTATTTGACTTCTCAAAAAGTGAAGATTGCTGGGCAGCAGAAGCATCCAAGTCAATTAGCTTTGGCTCCATATCCCACAACCTTTTCGCCCCTTGTAGTTATTTTCATTGTGTGAAAGTGGGTGTAAGTTGGAATGCACATAATTAACTCCTCTTTTTTTATATCAATCAATTGCACTCTACTGAGTAGATGGAGTATGTACTCCAATTCCATAAAATGAAGATGAGCTAGCAGCCTATTGAGGCAGAGTTAAAGAGATAAAGTTCTAAAATTATAAATGAAACTTCAAACTTGAAAAAAGTAGAAAAGTGAAAAGAAATATTTTGGTTGTTGGAATGTGTGAAATCAACTAATTCATTCATAACTACATCTTTCAAATCAAGATTTGGGAACAGTCTAGCAAACAATAGCTTGAACCCTTTGCTAACTTCCACATCTTTGTGTAGTGCAACCCTTACAGGCAAAGAAAGGATCTTGGTTCTCTAGTATTTTGGAGCTAATGCAAAGGCAAGAAGATGCAATGGGGTGGTCATTTTGTTCCAGCACTCTAAGAAGAATTATGTCAACTTATTTCAAGAAAGTTTTTTCAAAATCTTACTCGTTTCCACTTATGATGGTCTTCATCTTTTCAATCATTGATTTGATAGCCTCATATATCTCTCCCAAGCATGGGTTATCCATGTTGATAGAGCGGATCATACTCATGATGGGCTTGGTGAAACTGAGGATATACTCCACATGATCCCACCAAGCATCATCTAGGATTATCTGCTCAATATTTGTTGCCCTCTTAGTGTTGGATTGCAACCATACTAACTACAGTTGGTTGATAACCATGCTAGAGAGTGCCTCTCACACCTTCGCAAGTCATCTAAAGATAATTGTGTTGGAGGAAAATTGACTCTCAAACTCCCAACAACCTATTTGAAAAATAATAATAATAATTTAAAAAAAAATGAATTACTAGAGTGAAACAAAAGAAAATGCATTCTTTCACTTACCTTCAACAGCTCCAAATTTGAAACTGATTTGAATATGAATTACAACATGTGGTGATTGGTGATGAATATTTGGATCTCTTTAGCCTCTCATTATATACCTGTTTGATCCAACCAATTATGTTGCCAATCTTTTGTAGTGTAAAATTAGCAAGTGGACAACAAAAGGTGTCCAAAAGATGAGTGAATAGTATGCCTCAACCAACAAACCAACCACTTTGCAATTATTTGTATTGTTCGTTATGACCTAAACAATGAGGTACCACTTTCTCAATGGCCCACATGAGGATGCTAGTAATAAATTGTGCATCCTTCACCTATCCCTCACAATCCATGGCTTCCAAAACGTTGCCCCTTAGAGAACAATACAATCACATTTATCAAGGACCAATTTTTGGCATCCTTCCATCCATCAGAAATGATGGACACCCCTATCTCTTTCCACAATTCATTGATGGTCTGCAATCATTCATCTATATTTTCACCTCTTTTTCTAATAAAGTGTTGTGCACCTTCTCAAAACCCAAGGCCTTGTACCCTTTTGGAGCTCATTAATTTTCTTCACCATTCTTGCCAATATGGTGACAAAACAACATTGAAAGTCAAACAATTTGCAAACACATCTTGCAATGTGTAAACAATCTCTCGAGATTCAATTTGGAATGCCTTTTTCAATGGCCCCTTTGTTGTCTTAGTTGTTGTAGGATCTTCATGTGTTGCCAAAAATGGGTGGCTCCCTACCACAACTTCAGCAACACAAAGATATTGGGAAATAGGGAACCTCCTTGATCTTCTCTTTGCCAAAAGATAACTTGTTCTAAGGGAAATTGATTTTCCTACTTGCTCCTACTCTCTAATATATTCCAACACTCTAAATATTGGCACAACTGCATCCTTTTTACATGGGCAAGCTTTGGTGCTTGTGCCAAGAAGACCACACAAATGGGCTTTCACCCAACTATATGAACTTGTATATTTGACACCACACCCCTACAAACCCAAATAAGATCCCACCACTTGGAACCTACTATATCATGTCTAAATACTTCCACAATAGTGAAACTAGTTTGTCTTGAAGAAAGGTTGGCCCAGAACTAAAACTGCAAGCCATTGTAAGCCCTATGGCAACAAGTTTCGAGAATAACACATTTAAAACAAATGAAAACAATACACCTCATTCATATTTAAAAGAATGAGAAACAAAGAAATACAGTTTGTTCGTAGAAGAAAAAATGAAAAGGGAAAACAAAAACTAAACTTATCCTAATGATTGAAAATGAAGTTTGATCCAAAATGTCGATGATAAAGTGCACGCAATGAAATCCAGAAATCTGTTATAAATTATAAATTATATAAAAACTGAACTTACCTCCAATCCAAAAATCTTTCTCCACGATCTCCTTGGAAGCAAACTACTCGTGCACATGCATAGGAATAGCAATCCAATTGCTTTGGAACCTTCAATGATGACTCCTCAATTCTATTTGTGAAATGGAAAGCAAGAATGGAAGTTCAGCAAGTGTATTTGATTTGTCTTTTCTTTTCAAAATGAGGTAAACTGAATTTTTTTTTTGTGTTTCAATGTGTTTTAAGGTCAATTTTTCGTTAGGGTTGAATTGTTTTGGTTGAATAGTCAACCTATGAAGTCAAAATAGATAAAAAAATCATTTTTGGCACCATGTTCTGCCTGGGTTCTGCAGATCACACATGTTCACCTGGGTAAGCTTTACAATGTACCCTGATGAAAACGAGTCCAACATGCAAGCCCCTGTTGGTATACACAAGGGATCTGAACCAAGTATGTACTAAACCTAGATCAGGATCATTTTCTAAGCAAACTAGTAACAAGGCACTTAACAATTAAAAATTCATGGCAACAATTTTTTTTTTTTAATTGAACAAAATCTAGAGGAAGGTAACACATTCCCTGATGTTGCCATTTCTTAAGACGCAAATGACCATTTCTCAGCCATCTGTCAAATTTCTTGTGCAGAGAAATGTGTTTCTTGATGGCTGGAGAAGGCAGTTGTTCTCTTCCATTGTGGATTGTTTCCAACCTGTTTCAGAATTTCATTTATTGACACTGATCTTCAATGGAGGAGGGTAAGGACCTGTTGCAAATACTTTGTCATTTTTTAGTCTTTTAGAACATTTTATCAGTAGGCATCACGCACAGTGCGCACGTTACATGTAATATCATTATGTACCTAGCTATATGACACCATAATATTTCACTTTTAGCAATCCTCAAGTCAACATTTGCATTGGTGTGTGAGTGATGCTGATTTTAGATAACACCTCTTGCACATCTTTGATATAAATTTAATCTTAACCTCTTTGTACAGACCTTAACATTTCACTCCTTGGATTGATTTTCATATTTGTGATATGACCCTTCTTGTGCCAACCAAATCAATGAACACCTAGTGCCAAAGTCAACCCTGCAACAACATCAGTTACAATCTACAATATTGACGTTTTGGCCAATCCCCATGGTAGCCTAGTGCTAATAATCAACCTACAGATTAGCATCAATCATCAACATAGTACAAAGGCCATCCTTCACCATTACTGCCTTCGTGCCTATAATGCAAGTTAAATCACTTCAACTGTTCAATGGTTCATAATGTTGATTTACCACTTTTGTACAATAAATTGATGTACTCGTAACCAGTGTACCTTGAGGATAGATCCCTGTGGTTTTCAAAACGTTTCAGGTATGAAGAAATTTTGGGAAGAGGGAACATGGACAGAACCTTGCCTACCTGTCCCAATTGTTTTTTTAGGAACGTCCCTGGGTGTTTGCTGGAGTGGGTAATGTTCCAGGGACATCCCACCTTTTTGTGGACACGATGAGAATGGTTGACTTCCCCAACAACCCTGTTATTATTTGTATGAGATGCCTTTCCATGTTTTGTATTATCTTGATATTCTGTATTGAGTTGTATTGTAATGCAATATGCATGCTGCTACTCCAGGCAAGCCCGATTAATCATTAAAGTGAAGGAACAGGTCCATGTATATGGTACATGGGATTGTTGTCCAGCATTGCAAATCTGATTGTGTTTGAAGATTCTTTCTGTGTCAAAGTTTGGCAGCAACATTTATATTTTATGAAATAAAATTGTTACCATAGTTAAGCCTGGATTTATTTTACTACCAAGGAGTTCTATATTTTGTCATTTGACATCTGTGCTTTAACACATTCTTCAGTCAGAACCTAAGACTATTTGCCATATGAGAAAATCCTTGTTTTCTTTGAAAAAAAAAATCTGATAGTCTACATATATAGTAGTTCAAATGAGCATCTAAGCCAACCGATACTAATACTTAGCTCCTTATGAGCAATCCAATACTTAGCTTCTTAAGAGAATTACATTTATATAACAACTTAGAAATTTGTACAAGACCAAAAGTCACCACTTAGAATTTCATCTTAGATGTCATTTTGGGGATTTGAATTTGGGTCTCCACAATAAGAACCCAACACTCTAACTAGTTGATCTCAACCTTTTGGACATGGTGATCTATTTGAGATAATAAAGCTATTTTTAGGCATCTGTCATGTCCCCTCTAGGTCGGCCAATTAGGGCATTTTAAATTCATAAACAAACGTGTTTATTAACACTATAATAAATTAAAAAATAAAATAATAATATTAATAGGGTAATAAAATTATAAATATTCATTTAAATTTATTCATTTTGGGCCGACCTGGGCTTCCTACATCCTTGGCTACTATATATTCAAGTCTTTTTGCCGACTGATGGTATGAATTTTTGGCACAAATTCTGGACGAATTCCCAGTAATTGAATTCAGTGCAGCAAGGACGAAACCCCTCACTGCACAAGTGAGTCAGGACGGAAACCCTGACTCTCTTTTCTGAGCAGATCCAAGTTAGGGTTTGCGACTGAGCTTATGATTCCCATCATTGGATAATTTGCAGGTATTTTGGCTTTGGAATGAAGGGCACATGAGGGAAGGAGAAATTTGTAGCTGCTAGGGCTTGAAGTCACCTTATATTATCAGGTGAGTGAAATGTTAAGATTAATCCCTGCAAACATATAGGGTGCTGTTGGCACAAGTGCCCAACACATTTCTTAGTGTTAGGAGAGGATCCCTGTTCAGTTCCAGGCTTAACATCAGTAGAACAGCGACTGTAACAATCTATTTGGAGGCATATCTGTGTGACAAGGAGCCAGCCAGAGTCAGATAGGTGCGATCTTGGCATCCGTGGACAGAAAGAATTCAGTGAGTTGTCAGGCCACACTCATATCTGTAGAAGACAGGCCTATGTGACTGTTAGTAACTGATTTCCTTAATGAGAAAAGACAGATCTGTTTACTCATGTATGACTGCAATCTGAATTGAGTATTTGGGGTGGATTAAGTGTCTCAATCTGAGGTTGAATGTTATGTTTTCTTCTTTAAATTCTACTGTGCTGAGTGTAACAAATAAGGGCATAATTCTGTGAATTATCTACGAGCAGCCCATCATTACATTGGTATCAGAGTAGCAATCCTGCCAGCCTATGGACCTAATTTTGTGAATGCAGATCTACAACGGGCACATGAGTGAAAGACTGAAAGGGAACCTTGGAGAAAGAAAATAGATTGGCGGCCTAAATTTTTACCCAAGGAAGAAGGTATAGATCCTATTCAAAAGCTACTGTTAAAAATACAGAAGGATCAAGAAAGGTACCCATTTGAAGCCACCAAAATCTTTGACCAGTATCAAGGAATGTCTAAAGAAATCAAATCTCTACTTTCTTTTGATGGTTATCTGAGACGTCTTGAATGTAGAAACCCAAATAAAGAGGACTTTATGACTACATAAGACGAGAGGAAGATTCAAACACTGCTAAGGAGGAGATTAAAGGGTAGGAACCAGAAGAATCATTCTTGAAAGAAGAAGAGCCCAAGAGGATTGAAACAGTGAGGGGTTCGTTAGAGCTAGACTCACAAGAGGAGGAAGTCATAGAGAAAAAAAAAAATTGAAGCTACAAGACATCACAGAGCAAGAACAAGAGGAACCCTATAAGCAAGTTGAAGGTGAAAATTCCTTGTTGATTCCTAACGATTGCGTGTACCAACAAAAAACCGATGAAGTGAAGGTGGGAAAGACTCCATTTGTTGGGGGTGAAGAGCTCAAGATGAAGGAAGCAGTGTCAATAGTTTCAAGTGATGTCCAAGAAGCATCCACCCAAGTTCCAGGTATGGAAGTAACTGAATCATGTAATGATGATTTGCTATATAGGGAAATGATTGAACCATGTGATGATGTTATTAATTATATTATTGTGAAGAATGATGCGACTAAGATTGACCCTCATGAGGAGAAATCACAAGTTTATCATGAAATTCCTAATGAAATTGGAGAGGTGGAGGTTATACCCTATAGATTGGGACATAAGAATCCCTTTATCCAAGTTCAAGGATATTCATATGCAATGGTGTGGGATCCAAGAGACTATCTCTTTGGTGGAGCTACTCCCACCATTGGCTGTAGTTTCTCCATCCCTTATACATGGATAGAACAACGGTTAAGCTTGACCATGAGCAAGCACAAGGTATGTGGTGACTTATATGTTGGGACCTAACATGCTGATATATCCTCTTGATGAAATCTCACAGATTTATAGGATGCTTGATGATGATTTGCAACATGATAGAGAGTTGTCCAAAATGGGCCACACAATTTCTAGCTCTTTTGCCATTTTGGAGATTGCTAACATGAGGGAAGAAAACTCCATGGTGATACACACTGACTACATAGAGGTTAACCAGGAAGCATTTGAGCTCCTTTGCTCCAAGATCGATGAGTTTGTTGATGGGTTAGTTCGTAGTCATGAGAAGGAGACTTATGGTTTGCACATGATGGGTCTAGGAGAGGCCAACATAGACACTGAAGGACAATGGACGCATTCACCAAGTTGTCACTAAATCACACTTGAAGACTTAATATTCAGTTTCCTTGATGGAACCACTGACAGTGGAAAAAAAAAAAGACAGACTTAAATTGGAGACCCCAAGGGGCATTGCCAGAACCTTGTTGGCTGTAACAGAAAAGCAAATATCTACAGAAAGTGCAAATGTGAATGCTGATTTAATATCTATAAAGGAGACTATTGTCAAATGGAAGCATTACCAATAGTTAATGGAAAATGACAATTTCTAATGGAGGAAGCCGGTTCTATCTTTGATGGAAGCTGCGAAAAGGCGCACAGAAAAAATATTGATTCAATTCTTAGAGTATCCAGTGTTGAAGTTGTTGCAAAGTGCATCTTAAGAGGAGATTGTTCAAAATCAATGTCTATTATCAATAATTCTGAGTGTGAAGTCATTGTTTCTGTTGTTTTAGATATTCAGACTTTGCTTGGAGAATATCAGACTTGGTTAGGATCAAATAATGCTCAACAAAAAGGGGGGTTTAGAGGGTTCTTTCAAGATCAGTGGCCCAGTTTAGCAAGTGTTGATGAGTTCAATACAGACGGGCAAATGCAAGCACAAAGCACATTAGTGTTGGAAGAATGTAATGTTAAAGTTGCAGCTATACCTTTTGAGCCAGAAATACGTGGAGTGGTAACTGAAACATTTAGTGGATTGGGAATTGCTGGGTTACTTGCTTCTGTATTAGGCTATTAGCTTCAGATTTGCCCACTATGCTGGAGGATCTCATGGCTTAACTCTCTGCTTTGCTGGGGGTTTATATGGTATATGGAAATTGCCTCACCGTTGAATTAAAGTAAAGGAAAAAGTTCAACAAGTAGCAGATTCATTTGCAAAGCAGCTAGAAGAAACAATGCAAGAAGATCTTGTAGAAAAGGAAGATCAAATGGAGATAGTTACCATGCAGAGTTTGATGCTAGAAGAGGGTAAGCAAAATAAGTGCCATTTTGATATACAAGATTTTGTAACTAAGTTTGATATGGCATTGTGGGTATCAAGCTGTTGATGTTTAGAGCAGCTTCGTAGTCTTCTTCCTGCGATCTCCTCTACTTGTGATAAATTAAATTATAGCCTATGGCTATTTAATTTTTTGAGTCATCGATTCAAGAGGCAAGATTATTGATGAGTTGCATCTATTTGTTAAAGCCGACATGATGCCTAATGAAGAGGCACAATTAATAAAGATTGTTATCAAGGCCGACCTTGAAATTGCGCGATCTCTTAAGAAGGCGTGAATTCTTATGTGGCCGACCTCTTGCTTATTGGACGTGTCTTTATGAAGGGGTGTCTTTCTCTATGATGGCCGACTTGTCTTGAAGGGTGACGACCTTTCATATTGTATATATATTTGATGGTTCTCTCATTGTTATCATTCATTCATACATTCATATTTGCAAGTGCGAGTTCTTCAAGGCAGATCGACTTGTGTTAGAGGCTGAGTTTTCATCTGTAGATTGCAGCATATTGTTTTTGTGTTTGCATCAGATTGTGGTGCATGTTATAGGCCTTCATATCAGCCTCTATTGTAAAGGAGACTCTATTGGTGATTCAATATATAAGTGATATATTGTTGCTGGGTTTTTCTCCCTCAAATGGAGGGTTTTCCCAGGGTATCTGCTGTGTCTTTGTGTTGTTTTTGAATTAATTTTCTGTGCATTACATCTGATCATAAAACTAACATGGTATCAAAGCGGGTTTGAAGAAGATCGTGATCAGATTTATTATTACAGCGATACTCTTTTCTCTTTCTCATTATTGTCTATCTCTATCTCTTCGTCAAGATGGTGAATGGTCTTAAGATTGAGGATAGACTCGAAGGAGCATCAAACTTCACTTCATGGAGATTCAGAATTATGCTCACTTTGGAGGAAAACGAATTGGTTGAGTTCGTTGAGAGCAAAGTTCCCGAACCTACGGATGAGGAAGAGAAAGTTCAATGGAGGAAGAAAGATATCAAGGCAAAGAAGATGTTAGTTGATTCCGTGAAGGATCATATCATTCCTATTGTCTCCAAGTTGAAGACGGCAAGAGACATGTTCAAAACCTTGGAGGAAATGTACGAAATCAACAACACCAGCCAAGCTCTTGCATTGAAGCAACAACTACATCATGTGAAGATGGTGAAAGAAGAAACAGTTATTGCTTACTTCATGAAGATTTCGGAGTTGAGAGATCAGCTCTCTACAATTGGGCATGTGATAGATGACAAGGACTTGACCATGCTTGCTCTCAATGGTCTTCCTTCATCATGGGAGTCCTACATTCAAGGAATTAGTGCAAGATCGAACCTTCCCAAGTTTGATCGATTGAGGGCAGACTGCATTCAAGAGGAGTCTAGATTGGTTGCTAGAGGAATTGGTCAAAACTCTACCAATGAAGACATTCATGTTCTCCCCTCTCAATCATCAAAGAAGAACGGCAAGAATGGGAAGAAAGGTTACTTTAAAAGGAATAGAGATAATGGAGCTGATGGTACTCCCGCATTCAAGAAGAAGAGGGATCTCTCCAAAGTTCAATGCTTTAGATGTGACAAGTATGGTCACTTTGCTAAGCATTGTCCATCCAGGCCTAAGCAACAAGCCACCATTGCAGATGTTGATGATGCCTCCCCGCAGAAGGATTCATGTGAGTACTTATCCTATTCGGCATTGTCAAGCAATGTTTCTACCGACACCAACACTTGGTTGATTGATAGTGGTGCATCCTGCCACATTATCGGATTCAGGGAGCATCTAACAAATTTGGTGGAGAGAGATTCTAGTGAACAAGTTATGATTGGAGATGATGCTAGTTACTCGATGAAAGGAATTGGGACCTCCACTCTCCACTTGGATTCCGGCATTACCCTTTAGTTGTGCGATGTTCTATATGTTCCAAGCATCAAGCGAAACCTCTTTTCCATTTCAGCCTTGGAAGACAAGGGTTACCAAGTTGCATTCACTAAGGGCAAAGTTCTTGTGTGTGGATGAAGAACTCCAACTTCAAGACTGCTCGGGTGATTGGAGTTGGACATGAGAGTCTCTACAGGCTATGCACTCGTCCACTTTAGGCTTTAGTACATGATTCTTCAAGCTTGTGTGATCTTTGGCATCGAAGATTAGCTCACCTTCACTTCCGAGCTCTACCTATCATGGAGAAGATGGTCACGGGCCCTCCAAAGTTCAACCAGGAGTGTGAAGGTATTTGTAGAGGCTGCGCTATGGGTAAGAATACTAAAGGTCCATTTCATAGTAGAGAAAATAGATCTAAATGTATTCTAGATCTCATTCATTCTGATTTATCTGGTCCAATGTCTGTTGCTTCTTCGAGTGGTTTCTTGTATTACATTTTGTTTATTGATGACTACTCTAGAAAGACTTGGATTTATTTCTTGAAATCTAAAGAATCTAAGGAAGTATTAGAAAGGTTCAAGGAATTCAAAGCTCAGGTGGAGAATTTGTCCGGGAAGAAGATCAAAGTTCTGAGATCCGATAATGGAGGAGAGTATACCTCCGGCAGCTTTCGGAACTATTGCATTGAAGCTAGGATTAAGAGGGAGTTCAGTGTTCCTTATAATCCTCAACAGAACGGTGTTGCAGAGAGAAAGAACAGATCGATCGTGGAAGCAGCAAAAGCCATGATTCATGATCAAGAACTGCATACCTTCCTATGGGCAAGAGCATCTAGGACAGCAGTCTATGTTCAGAATAGAAGTCCTCACCGGATTCTGGAGAACATGACTCCTGAAGAGGCTTTTACTAGGAAGAAGCCAGAGTTGAGTCATTTGAGGATCTTTGGATGTCCAGTTTATGTTCATATACCGAAGGAAAAGAGGACAAAGTTGGAGCCTTCTGGAAAGAAGGGGATATTTGTAGGTTTCAGTGAAACATCAAAAGCCTACAGGATCTACATCCCAGGTCAGAAGTTGATCGAGATCAGTAGAGATGTCACATTTGAGGAAGATGTTGCATTCAGAAGATCCAAGGGCACTCACATGGAGATTGATAATGAAGAGTCTCCTCAGGATATGGAAGTTGACCATGCTCTTGAGATTTAGAGGGAGACTTCAGAACCAAAAGAAGATGATGATCCAGTTGAGCCCTTGGAACGTACTGATGGGCCCACCGATATTGTGATTGGGAAAAAGAGACCTCTATGGGCTAGGCAAACAATGCAGGAGGCAAAAAGGTTTGCAGCTCCAAGAGGAACCTTCAGAGAAAGCAAGAGACCTAACAAGTTCTCTAGTTATGTTGCTTTGATGAGTCAGATTATTGAGTCTGAGCCTTCTAGTGTTGAGGAAGCTTCTAGTCAACAAGTTTGGAAAGATGCTATGACAGAGGAGTATCAGTCAATTCTAAAGAATGAAGTTTGGGACATCATTCCTAGACCCGAAGGCAAATTTGTGGTATCTTCAAAATGGCTCTTCAAGATCAAGCATGCGGTTGATGGGAGCATTGAGAAGTACAAGGCAAGATTCGTGGCTAGAGGGTTCTCACAAAAAGAGGGAGTTGACTATGAAGAAACATTTGCTCCAGTTGCTCGCTATACTTCTGTCGGGACCATCATTGCCATTGATGCATCTAGAGGATGGAAGATTCATCAGATGGATGTGAAGACAGCTTTTCTGAATGGTGTGATCGAGGAAGAAGTTTATATTGAGCAACCTGATGGATTCGAGGTACATGGGAAGGAGTCTCATGTTTGCAGGATGAAGAAGGCCTTGTATGGTCTTAAGCAGGCTCCTTGTGCTTGGTACGAAAGGATTGATCGTTACCTGTCAAGCTTGGGCTTCTCCAAGAACGATGTTGATTCTAACCTGTACTTCAAGGTAATTGATGGTGAAGCATTGATTTTGGTTTTGTATGTTGATGATTTGAATCTTATTGGAGAAGAACACCTCATTTTCAAATGTAAGAAGGAGTTGGCTTCTGAGTTTGAAATGAAGGACCTTGGTCTCATGCATTATTTCCTTGGCTTAGAAGTTTGGCAAAACCCAGCGAGATGATTCTAAGTCAAGGGAAGTATACTATTGCTATACTTAAGAGATTTGGTATGATGGATTGCAAATCCATGTCTACGCCCATGGAGACCAACTTGCATAAGTTGAAGGAGGCTGCAGCTAGTTTAGACCTAGTGGATCCCACGATGTATAGGCAGTTGATTGGATCCTTGATGTATCTAGTTAACACTAGACCCGATATCTGCTATGTAGTGAGTGCACTTAGTTAGTTCATGTGTGAATCGAGGCAGGTACATCTTGTTGCAGCGAAACATATCCTGAGATACTTGCGTGGCACAGTTGGATATGGGTTGAGATATTCTTCAGATGTGGACTTAGAGCTGTATGGTTATACTGATTCTGATTGGGCAGGGAGTGTCACTGATTGGAAGAGCACCTCTGGATGTTGCTTTAGTTTGGGATTTGCTATGATATCCTAGTGCAGCAAGAAGCAGTCATCTGTAACATCGAGTACAGCAGAGGCAAAGTACATTGCAGCTTGTGTGGCAGCTCGGGAAGCAGTGTGGCTTCGTAAGCTCCTTGCAGGATTGTTTGGACAATCAATGGAGCCTACTATCATTCATTGTGATAACCAGAGCTGTGTGAAGCTTTCTGTCAATCCTGTGTTTCATGACAGAACCAAGCATGTTGAGATCAAATACCATTATATTAGAGATATGGTATTGAGGAAAGCTATACAGTTGAGGTATATCAGCACTGATGAGTAGACAACTGACATTCTCACCAAGCCTCTCTCCAAGATAAAGTTTGTGTACTTTCGAGATAAGCTTGGTATGCTGGAGAATTCAGCCCTAACTGAAAAGGAGTCTCAATATCAGTGATCCTCTTTAATGAGTTCTTCTCTGTGAGAGAAGTTCGAGGTTAAATCCCTTGTTAATGCATTCTTCTCTACAAGAGAAGTTTGAGGTGAAAGCCATTGTTTCCACCCTCTGGGAGAGCCATGGTGGATGTCATGCATGTGACTCCATGACAGCATCACGAGAGAGAGTCCGTGATGATTTTCTTGTACTTGTGTTTCAACCTCTGGGAGAGCCATGGCGAACGTCATGTTGAGGTGACAACATCACGTAAGTGATGAACACTTGTACATACCATACATGGTTGTAGCCATTATGGTTGATATCACGATGAGGTGATATCTTTCTTTTCACATATGGTTGTAGCCATTGTGGTAGACATCACGATGAGGTGATATGTCTTGAGCAGCTGGAATAATCCTCCCTAGCTGAGAGGGAGTGTTGATGTTTAGAGCAGCTTCGTGGTCTTCTTCCTGCAATCTCCTTTACTTGTGAAAATTAAAATATAGCCTATGGCTATTTAATTTATTGAGTCATCGATTCAAGAGGCACGATTATTGATGAGTTGCATCTATTTGTTAAAGCCGACATGATGCCTAATGAAGAGGCACGATTAATGAAGATTGTTATCAAAGCCGACCTTGAAATGGCGTGATCTCTTAAGAAGGTGTGAATTCTTATGTGGCCGACCTCTTGCTTATTGGACGTGTCTTTATGAAGGGGTGTCTTTCTCTATGATGGTCGACTTGTCTTGAAGGGTGACAACCTTTCATATTGTATATATATTTGATGGTTCTCTCATTGTTATCATTCATTCATACATTCATATTTGCAAGTGCGAGTTCTTCAAGGCAGATTGACTTGTGTTAGAGGCTGAGTTTTCATTTGTAGATTGCAGCATATTGTTTCTGTGTTTGCATCAGATTGTGGTGCATGTTATAGGCCTTTATATCGGCCTCTATTGTAAAGGAGACTCTATTGGTGATTCAATATATAAGTGATATATTGTTGCTGGGTTTTTCTCCCTCAAGTGGAGGGTTTTCCCAGGGTATCTGCTGTGTCTTTGTGTTGTTTTTGAATTAATTTTCTGTGCATTACATCTGATCATAAAACTAACACAAGCTACAAGCAAGTTCGGAGGTTTATGAAAGATAAGGCATTATGCATTCCTAGCACCATGAAGGCAAGACAATTGATCATTCTTTGGGATGAAAAAAAGATGTACAAAGAATTTTATATCATAGGTCTTGGAGAGATCAACAAAACATGAAGATTGCATGGAGAGCATTTTTGGGAAATTCCATCATAAAATTGAAAATCAAAAGCAAAGTGGTAGTGCTACTAGGCATCAAAGAGGAAACTACAATATTTGTCATGGCAAGAGGAATGGAACATCGATGGGCAGCAGTCACCACCACATCCAAAGGTGAGTCATCTTTTGGTAATTATACTTGGCTTAGATGGGACCAGCATTGCATGATGCTTAAATTCTTGGGGTCACCATTGAGTATAGAGTATATCTGCACAATACATTAGCACACTAGCAGTTCTCATGAATGCAAGGGTAGTACCACAAAAGCGCGATGAGATGAGTCCAAACTGGGGAATCTATGCAGATCACCGTCAAAGCATGAGGAGGTTGAGCAATGTGCTATCCTCCTATGACAACGAAAGCATTCCCAGGACAGCAATGAACCTAATTTCTAATCCTAACACTGCTGTCATTATTGTTAGCAGCCACCACCCTACTCCATTGGCATTCACACAAGTGGTTTTGCATGGATTTCCAGCCATGAGAAAAAGATATTTTCAGTTGGCAACCTCTATTGGAGAGCTTTCGCTCTATGTTTGGTTGTCCACTGCCTCTGCACTGACCACATGTCTGAAGTTTGGCAGGGTTAGTCATACCTGCAGCTGTTGCATTATTTTAATGTTATCAATTTTGATGTTTCCAGACATAAACAGCAGTAGATTGATGCACTGTGAGAAGATTTCCTTGCATGAAAATGCTGGTGGAAGGTTTCCATTATGGATGACACTCAGTCCTGCCATCCTAGCGCTGAGTTGGATGAAACCCCAAGTAAGTTGTGGTGATTTATTTCCAGCTCAAGGGTATAGTCATGAAGCTCAGCTAGGTACCTGAGATCCTTCACCACATAAGAAGAACAAGTGGGCACAACAGCTAGCCAACATAGTAAATGGATTCACGGAATGCAACAACTTATATCAATATGTCATGAGGGAGTTCAGCATAATATTAGGCAGGTCAAAGGTATGTCCTATGGGAGGGCCCATCATGTAGACAGAATTCAAGAAATAAGAGATAGTACTTAAAAACATTGAAGGAGGATACTGTAGAGTTGTCATGGCTCTATGGAAGAAAGATCGTTTAATGATAGTCACAATTCTTCTTGGGGGTAAGATGCTTGATTATAATGGTGTTTGGATTTTTGTGGTTATGCTCAATATTACACTTCTAAGGTGGCTACCAAAGAGAATAGTTGTTGAATGGAACTCGTGGATTGAGGAGCGCAAACTTGACATAGCTGGAATGAAAATGGGTTGCATTAAACACAAGCCGAGGGTCACTCTAAATATGGTTCCCAATTTTAGAATGGTGTTTGGATTTTTGTGGTTATGCTCAATATTACACTTCTAAGGTGGCTACCAAAGAGAATAGTTGTTGAATGGAACTCGTGGATTGAGGAGCGCAAACTTGACATAGCTGGAATGAACATGGGTTGCATTAAACACAAGCCGAGGGTCACTCTAAATATGGTTCCCAATTTTAGATCTGTTGTCCTCAAAATGTCCAGCACACTCCACACTTTCCTCGCAGCCAAAAAAGAGTTTTCAGTCACATGGGGGAGAAGTGTACAATCCATAATCAGCGATAAAATGTTCACAGCTGACATAGGATGGTTTCCAGCCTTTATAACTCTAATTCAAGACAGAAAGGTGCAAGGTTACAGCCATGGTATGATGATTCCACTCACATTTTCCTGGCGCAGCTATGAATCAGCAGTTTGGTGTATCACAATCAGGAGCAGTTTGGTGTATCACAATCAGGATTTGTGAATTCCAAGGTAAAATTCATGTCACCAACCTGGAAAGAGTAACTACACATGATGCTTACACATGTCGTGATGAGGTCATTGAGAAGGCAAATATTCTAAGGAAGCCAGGATTGTGGTTTCCAGAGTTGTCATTGCTTGAGGACAAGCAATATTTAGGGCGGGAGGACTGTCATGTCCCCTCTAGCTCAGCCAACTAGGGCATTTTAAAATCATAAACAAAAGTGTTTATTAACACTATAATAAAATAAAATAATAATATTAATAGGGTAATAAAATTATAAATATTAATTTAAATTTATTCATTATGGGCCGACCTGGAAATTGGTTTTTTTTTGGGCCAACCTGTGGTTCCTACTTCCTTGGCTAGTATATATTCAAGTCTTTTTGCTGAAGAGATTTTTGGCGCAAATTCTGGACGAATTCCCAGCAATTGAATTCAGTGCAGCAAGGACGAAACCCCTCACTGCACAAGTGAGTCAGGACGGAAACCATGTCTCTCTTTTCTGAGCAGATCCAAGTTAGGGTTTGCGACTAAGCTTATAATTCCCATCATTGGATAATTTGCAGGTATTTTGGCTTGGAGTGAAGGGCACATGAGGCAAGGAGAAATTCGTGGTTGCTAGGGCTTCAAGCCGCCTTATATTATCAGGCGAGTGAATGTTAAGATTAATCCTTGCAAACATATAAGGTGTTGTTGGTGCAAATGCTCGACACATTTCTTAGCGTTAGGAGAGGATCCCTGTTCAGTTCCAAGCTTAACATCAACAGAACAGCAACTGTAACAATCTATTTGGAGTCATATCTATGTGTCAAGGAGCCAGCCAGAGTCAAATAGGTGCAATCTTGGCATCCATGGACAGCGAGAACTTAGTGAGTTGGCAGGCTGTCATGCCCCCGAAATTGCAACACTAAAAACCCAAACATTAAAATGCAAGTAAATAAATAAAATAAATAAATGACAAATATAAATATTAAAAATATATAAATATAAATCTTTACAATCTAAGTATTATTATAATTATTATAATATAACATTATGAATATATAACAATATAAAAATAAATATATTTACAATAAAATCAAATTATGAAAAAACATGTATTAATATTAAAATATACAAGAGTCCCTAAGGCTGCAATTAGATGGGAGCAACAACAGTTATATGTATTAAGGCAAGGATTAATATGAAAAGGCAGTGATTCATTACAAATATAAAGCAGCGATGAAGGAATAATATACAAAAGAGGCAGTGCTGAGTTTGGTCTAATTGCAGGCCGACCTCTATGGAAATAAAAATCTAATTAAAGTTAAATACTTAAAATGCTGGCAGACTTCTTCCTTAAATGCAGCAGTATAAAAAGAATTAAAATAATAATCAAAGGTAGTCGGCCCTCATAATAAGTCGCCTCATTTAAGGGATCTAAACAAAACAAATTAAGAGGCCGGCCCCTCTCTCAAATAGTCACCTATTTTATGAATGGTCGCCTCTATTTGGAAGAGGTATGAAAGAGATACAAATTGATGATGGTTTGGGAATTTACAAAGGGGGGAGGAATGAGAGAAATTAGGAGCATAAATAGAATAAATATTCTCTGAGCATATAAAAGGGATCAGATTTAAAAGATTGCAGACATACAGATTTGCACAGAATCGAATGGGAAGGGGAGATAGAGCAGAGATATAATATGAAGCATAGATTACATACTCTGCAATTAATCACCGAGTGGCCGAGTACTCTCTGCTTTTACTCTCAATTCAGGATGCAAAAAAAATTGCCATTTTTTTCTTCAGAAAACTCGCAATAAACCCTTTGAATACTTGCAGAAAACCTTGGAACAGATAAAATACGCTTTTCATGTGCTTGTTTTCGCACGCTTTCAACGCGTTTTTGGCACATTTTGGATGTGTGTATGACGCGAGTTGGTGCTTATAAAACCCCCGTTTAGTGGGCCTTACAGACACTGCATCCTTTGACGCGATTTGGACTGGTTTTTGGCGCAATTTGGATTAGTTTTACTATTTACGCTGCAGTGTTATTGGTAACACATTATCAATATACACAAACCTGTCAATTGATATTACACATTATCGTACACAACCGACAGGTTTGTGTATATTGATAATGTGTAAATTTTTAAACATTAAACAGTTTAGTGAACATTATCATCATGAATAGTTTAAGCTTGTATATAGTTATACACAAATTTTAATGGTATTACCATATTACTGATATGCATACTTGATAGTTAAACAGTTAAACTTAATATTGATATGCATACATGATTGATGATAATATGATATCATGATACATTGATAAGTGAAACAAGAAACTGTGTGATTGTATGTGTATAGATATGTTTGTGTGCGTATATTCATGCAAACTTGGCATCTTGTGTTTGTGTATAGATATGTATGTGTGCACAATGTAGTGTGTATAGGTATGTTGTAACTGAATTTTGCAAAAAAAAAAAGTGTTTTTATAAGAAATTTTACTACTTTTTAAGTTGCCTAGTGTTTGTCGAGTATTTGCCGAGTCAAAAATTTTGGGCTTGTTCAGCACTCTCTGAGTCCAAGTATGTAAACTATGATATGAAGATTTAATTTTAAAGATAAAATATGCAGATCTAAGGAGATATGTACAGATCAAAAAGAGGAAGATAAGCAGATTTAAACACAGACATAGGGAAGAGCATTTCCTGTGCATACCAGTGAATACATTCATATAATATATTCAGATTTGGAAGAGAGTAAATATGTGGGAAGAAGTTGGCTCAAGAAGAAGACAAACGGTAGATCAATAAGGGAAGTAAGTTGAGTAGAATTAATTATAAATATATAAGATCATATAAAGTGATTATTGGAAGTTTGAAATCAATTAGGAATATATATATATATATATATATATATATATATATACACGATTATGCAATAATGATGCTTGCAGCAATTGTTGAGCCTTATGAGTAATTATGATGCTTTAATATAAGTATGGATAATAGATTCTTATTTGTTTGATTTACACTAACAATATCTTTTGAGTGTTGAGAACAGATCAATTGGAGGGCAAGTTGACTCAGTCCGAAAATCAATAAAAATCTGAACATTAAGACAGCGATCATCTGATTAGATAAATATAGATATTAAACACTCATATAATAGCATATTCTGTAACATATATTTTCTGATATTATTAACACTGATATGATCCCAGTTTAGCAATAATCAGACATGAAGGGATGAGGCAGGACTGCAAAAAGGGAGAACTGCTACAAGGGCACCCTATTATGCAAAAGGGAGAATTGTTAGAAGGGCACCCTATTATGCAAAAGGGAGAACTGTGAGGACACCCTATTGCACCCTCCCAACTATCCCTGGGCGAATCAATTGTTGAAGTAAATGAAGAAAGGTCTTCAATCATAAGAGGAGAGGTTGGCATGATGGAGGAGAACTATGTAAAGCCCTCACTAGGTACACCACCTCATGATGAAGATTGAGGTCCATTGATTAAGGACCACATGAGGCCATAGAAGATAAGGTCCTGCCGTTGGGCCTAAGGGAGGATGCTTGGGGTACCTCATCATGTCCTCCTCATTATGGTTGAGCCCACTTAGTCCTTGAGACTTGTTATATTGATGTGTATAATCTTTCTTAGACTTAGAGTTAAATGTATTTCATGTCATATTCATCTAACATGGTTGCAGGTTTCCATAACCAGACTTACATCATCTCAATTTTAAGTAGGAGTTATACCTTTAATTATAATCAGCTATTGGTTTCATTTGGAATTGTGATTTCTGGGCAAAGTATAAGATCCCAAAAGGGGACATTACACAGGCCACACTCATATCTGTAGGAGACAGGCCTATGTAACTGTTTGTAACTGATTTCCTTAATGAGAAAAGACAGATTTGTTTATGACAACTGCTGCCCTAGCATTACCACGCTGATTTTGGAAACATCAGTTAATGAGCAGATGGCTTTTGAGTACTTGCAAGTCTTATGGCAGCAGGTTGTGGAAATTTTTTCAGACATGGTGCAATTAATTCTAACTTCCACATTGGCAAGTGATGATGCTGGTTTTTATATCTTCAAATGATGCTTTGATAATTGCAATTGGTTGTGTGAGTTGGTGTGCTCAAGATTGCCTTCTTGACACTTTGAGATTAAGTGTTAATGAGGTGTTATCAATTTTTAACAGCAGAAGCATTCCTAGGATGGCTATTTTCAAATTTGACACTTGTTGCCATATTTTACATCAGCCACTTGTCAGGGGCTGATCTGCATTATTTATGGGATTCCATGATGGAATATGCTAAGGGTTGTGTTTTCTTGTTGAGCAGATTTTTTTTTTGTTTCCCAGGTTCACATCAGATAGTGGGATTACAATAGTTGTTCCACGGGGACGCCTCCCACCCGCCCTCCTAGAAAAAATCAAGTCGTTTCGGAGACCGAGACGTTTCAGAGACTTGGGGACGGCTGAGAATGCCCCCCCGCCATCCCCCCACCACCGTGAGACTTGAGAGACTTTGAGGAAACGGCGGGGATGCCTGGACGTCTCTGAGATGTCTCGGGGACGCCTAGCCGTCCCTCGAGCATCTCAGAGATGCCCAGGAGTCCCCCATGCTGGGATGTGCAAAAAAGCATTCTTTTTTAAATTTCATTGACTTTTTTTGGAATATGAGCCATGGACCGAGCCCTAAGGCTTGTGGGACCCCTCTAAAAGCCCATAAGCTAAACAAAACACTCTAATTCTTCATTTTTTTGCTCACATATGCCATTTGATGTTTTGCAACAGCTAGGTGAAGAAGAGGAAAACTAGTGAGTGGACCAAATTTGCCACTCTTAGGGGTTATTCAGATGCGGCCAAGATGGATATGGCAACTATGGCGCAAGAGGACCCAATTTTGTGGTGCACTTGCCATGGATCGAAATCTTTGACTACCACTCTAGCCATCCGATTGTTATCCAGGTTTCTAGTTGTTTAGCCGTTGAGAGGAATTGGTCTACATATAGCTTCATCCACTCTCTTAAGAGGAACAGACTTACCTCTAGGAGAGCAAAGAAGCTTGTGGCTGTATATAGTGCTTTGTGTCTCATTGACCGCAAAACACTTGTGTACAAAGAGGGTCCAGAAGCACGATGGGATGTAGAGCCAAAGGAGCCAACACAGATTGATGAGGATGTTTCGGCTTCAAAGGCAGGGCTGGTTGGTGTTAGTTTGGCAGAGATTGACCACGAGGATTCCAGTAGTTCGAGTGATGGGGAGTTTGGGGATGATTAGAGGCCTCCCTTAACTACATTTTTGCATTTTGTACTTATTTTGATATCAATGTATCATGCTACTCATTGTAATCATTTTTATGATATGATATTATATTATGATGTGACATGTCATTTTCGATATAATAGAAATCTCAAATTCGACAATTTCATTTGTCAAATTTTAATAGTTTATTTACTTTTAGTGTTTTAGTAATAGTATTCAAGTATTTAAAATGTTAGTATTTGCAATTTTGCTATTTTACTAATTTGCCAAAGTTTAATTTGAAATGTTATTCTTAAACATCTTTTTATAACTAGTTATTCAAGTACCATATGTATATCACCACTGCCCCCCCCGCCATCGTCCCCCCGCCGTCCCCAAACTTAGACCCTTTGTCCCTGTGTCCCTGAAACCCGTCCCCGACAGGGGACACGTCTCCGTCGGGAAACTCCGTGGAACACTAGATTGCAAGTGTAGTCCATACTGAGATGCTTTGGCAAGAGATCTTTAATGGTATAGAATTCAGCCCCTACAATAATCCCAATTCGATTTTTGAGGATGATTACATTATTGGGTTACAGGAGAAAGAGTGTAGATTGGGCACGATGGTTTTTCAGTTTTAATCAGAGTGGCACAGCAACAACATGGTGGGATTTTTCTGAGATCGACTTGGGACCTTGAGATCACATTTAGTTGCAGTCCAAATTAGTCAGGTGTTTTTGATGTTGTGTTGGCATTGCTTGAGGATAAGCAATCTTTGGGGAGCGAGGACTATAATGTCCCCATTTTCAGTCACTTTAGTATTATAGTTGGCTATGACCACCTCGGTGACTGTCAACCTTGTTTGAGAGGATGTTTAATGTTGGCAAAGGGCTCAGTTGGTCTAGAGGACTACTACACCAATTTTCGAAGTGAATTTTGGCTTTTGGTGGGTTTTCCAAGATTCTTGGAGAGGGTGTCTATTTATAGTAAGTCACTCAATCAGGCCTAAGTTTCATTAGTCATCATCGGTATCATTTCAGTGCAATCAGATTTCAATTCCAATGATTTTCGACAATTTCCACAACTCACGTGTATCATTGGCTTTAATTTAATTATTTTACTAAGGTTGCTTAATTTTATTAAAATAAGTTAATGGGCACCTTAAGTATAATAGCTCGTTGGAGAGAGGATGCAAAGTTTTAAATCATGGACGCATAATATTGAGACCTTGCATATCAAATATTATCATTATTTTGATAAAAGGGTCTTTTGGAGCAAAAAGGAGCTTTTAATTAAGAAGTGAATTTTAAATTGTATCTTCTGGAAAGTTTGGCAGTAAAAGTATATAAGGAGGTTTTGTGAGCTCATCTGCATTATGGAGATTATTTTATTTCCTCTTGTAAAACCCTTATGGTTTTGTGGGATTGAACCTAGTGTTGATATTATAGTAGCGGGAGATATCTTTCTCTCGAATTTAAATAATAAATGATGAATAAATAAAAGCAAGTCGGACTTGCTATAAATATTGATTTATTTTTTATGGGCCAACTCAAACCAAAAAACGCCTTGTTTTGTGAAAGAGGCTAACTCTAATGAAAAGACTCCTTTGATTTATATATATACCAAGCAATGATCATTCGATTTTTTCAAGAAACAATTCACACTTCAAGAGGGAGTTCGCACTTTTGCAGCAGATCATAATATTGCTTCAAGCAAATCGATATCAAGGAGAAATCATATGTGTTTGTATATTGGCATCTAGGACAGGTGCTATCATCCATTACATCAAATCGGCCTTGTGTTTGGCCAAGTTGTAAAGCAGATTTCTACTCTTTTCATTCAATATATAAGGGATATATTTTGGCTGGGTTTTTCTCCCTCGAGAAGGAGGGTTTTCCCAAGGAATCTTGTTGTGTTCATTGTTCACTGTGTTGCATTTTTGATTCCTTACATTTCTGATCCTAAAACTAACATGGTATCAGAGCGGGTCTAAGAAAAGATCTAATCAGATTTGTTTAAGCAGTCAAGTCAACTTTTCATCTAGAGCAGATCTTGAAGGCAAAGTATTGCTGATCTAAGGTTGCAATTTATTCAGACCTAAGGGCAGATCTCTGAAGGTGAATTTGTGCGGAAAAAGAAAATGAACGGTGTCAAGGTAGAAGATAGGCTTGATGGAGCCTCAAACTTCAACTCTTGGAAACCCAGGGTACTCATTGCATTAGAGGAGAATAATCTTCTTGATTTCGTGGAAAGTGATATGCTTGAGACTTCCAATGATATTGAGAAAATCCAGTGGAAGAAAAATAGCACGAAGGCTAGAAAGATCATGATAGACTCTGTGATGAATCACCTAGTACCAATCATCTCCAAGTTGAAGACAGCTAAAGAAATGTTTGATACTCTAAAAGGATTGTATGAGATCAACAACACCAGCAGAGCCCTTGCTTTGCGACAACAACTTTACCATGTAAAAATGGCTAAAGATGATTCAGTCATCTCATTCTTTATGAAGGCTGCTGATTTGAGAGATCAGTTGAGCACTATTGGGGATATAATTGCAGACAGAGATCTTGTTATGTTGGCACCAAATGGTCTTCCTCAATCTTGGGAACCCTTTATTCAAAGCATCAGTAGGAGATCTAAGTTGCCCAAGTTTGATCGTCTTCGAGCTGATTGTATTCAAGAAGAGTCCATGTTGGTAGCAAGACGAATTGGGCGAAACTGTCATGATGTAGAAAATCAAGTTCTTGCTACACATACTTCTAGAGAAAGAGGCAAAGGAAGAAAGAGGAATAGAGACAGGGAACCAGATTCTGCCCCAAAACTGAAGAAGAAGAAGGATCTCTCTCACATTCAATGTTACAGGTGTGACAAGTATGGTCACTTTGCTCGAGATTGCAAATTAAGGTCTACTCAACATGTTTCTACTGCAGAAATTGACATAGGGACATCTCAGAAGGAGCCAAGTTCTAAAGTCAATTCAAAAGGTTTCTTATTCTAAAGTCAATCAGTTTCTTCGAAGAGGAGGAAATAACATTCAGAGGGAGTTTGACAAACCAACAAAGGCAACCTTGGACAAGGAGGTCAGGAGGTTGATGCAAGTACTTGGAGCTTTAGAGGGAGTCACTTCATCATGAAGATTTGTGTAATGTATATTTCTCTCAGACGGAGAAATATGAGGTGAAAGCCCTTGTAGTGTATATTTCTCTGAGACGGAGAAATATGAGGTGAAAGCCCTTGTAGTGTATATTTCTCTGAGACGGAGAAATATGAGGTGCGAGCCCTTGTTCATCTCTGTGACTGAGATGAGATGTCATGTTGAGAGACTCCATGACAACATCACGTTGAGAGACTCCGTGATGAACCTTTTGTACTTGTGTTTTTCCACACATGGGAGTAGCCATGGTGGACGTCATGTTGAGAGACTCCATGACAACATCACATTGAGAGACTCTGTGATGGGCACTTGTGCATATGTTTCTTTCCGCACATGGGAGTAGCCATGGTGGATGTCATGTTGAGTGACTCCATGACGATATCATGTTGAGAGACTCCGTGATGAACTCTTTTCCACAAATGGGTGTAGCCATTGTGGGTGTCACGTTGAGAGACTCCATGACATGGATATCTGGAAAGATACCTCCCTAGCTAAGAGGGAGTGTTGATATTATAGCAGTGGGAGATATCTTTCTCTCGAATTTAAATAATAAATGATGAATAAATAAAAGCAAGTCGGACTTGCTATAAATATTGATTTAATTTTTATGGGCCAACTCAAACAAAAAGATGCCTTGTTTTGTGAAAGAGGCTGACTCTAATGAAAAGACACCTTTGATTTGTATATATACCAAGCAATGATCATTCATTTGATCATTCATTTTTTTCAAGAAACAATTCGCACTTCAAGAGGGAGTTTGCACTTTTGCAGTAGATCATAATATTGCTTCAAGCAGATCGATATCAAGGAGAAATCATATGTGTTTGTATATTCGCATCTAGGAGAGGTGCTATCATCCATTACATCAAATTGGCCTTGTGTTTGGCCAAGTTGTAAAGCAGATTTCTGCTCTTTTAATTCAATATATAAGGGATATATTTTGGCTGGGTTTTTCTCCCTCGAGAAGGGGGGTTTTCCCAGGGTATCTTGTTGTGTTCATTGTTCACTGTGTTGCATTTTTGATGGCTTACATTTCTGATCCTAAAACTAACACCTAGTTCATCTCAGCCTTCTTGAGGACGAAATTCCTCTTGGAGAAGATTAGCCTCAGCAATGAAAGATCCTCCCTGGTTAATACCGTGTGATTCATTCAAAGTCACAGTTTGTATAGGAAAAGTTTGCTGGTAGATTTACTTCAGAATCTATGCTTGTGCTGAAAGCTAAAGGTTTGGAGTAATTGCATGCAGAGATTGCCTGTGTGTTGAATGTTGCCGATTAGAGGGTTTGATGGTAAAATTCCCTTGTCAGAGCTGAAACAAATATAATGAGATTTATGCCAAATATTATATTTGTTAGTGCATATTGGAAGAAGATTTATAAGTGTGTTTACAAGAGCAGATTGGGATTGCAATGTTGAGATTGTTGAGGTTTAAAAGGGTGGAACACAGCTATAAGGGTGCCTTTTGGGTCAAATGCAACACTATAGATGCCAAGCACTTAATGTTGGAAAAAGAGTTGAAGTCACAGCAGTAAGATTTGTTGTTAGGGGCAATTTTCAAACAGTTTGGAGTAGACCTCAGGCAGATTTCTGAGTATAATCAGCTACAGGTTAAATTTTGGCATCCTATAGCTGAGTGTTTGGTATGACAGCAGTCACCATTGTAGAAGTTATGTCATTTTGGAGCAATATTTTGATACACAATTGTAATCTCTCTATAATAAATCCAATGAAGACTTTCAGGTTAGATTGATATGCTCTCTATATTGTAACCTCATTCCAATGACAGCTACATGTATTGTTGCTGAATATTTATGCATGCAAAGTGTTTGTTAAAATGTCTACGATATCTCTATGCATTGTGGATTTACTTGTTGAACCAATATTGTCACAAATTGCACTTTGAATGATCCCATACCAAAACACATTTAAAATACATTAAACTTCAATTAAATACAAAGTGTTGGTTTTGGGAAAAAATTGGTTTCAGTTTGGGGGTGGTCATTACATCTATTTATGGATGTATTCATTTTAAAACACGATGGAATCCCAATATAAGAGGATGAGATGTAATGAGTAAGCAAACGGTAGGGGTGTAAATTTTTATTTCTTTTTGGAAATGCTGCTTACATCTATTCTAAGGCTAAGCAACTGCACTATGAGGGGTATATCAAAGCAATCAAATGCCATCAAATTCACCTAGTACTTGCACACGGCTTCATCTGTATCCGGATAGGATTTCTAAATCTGGGTCTCACTGCTAATACTCATTCAATGCACATAACTAGCCGCCACTACAACACACCTCTAGAGTAGAAGTGGTATGACTTGAGAATCAGTTATGGATAAATTATGTCGATGAAATCTTTTGGATATGAATGTTTTAGACCTTGTGTTTATCATCACTGACGATTTGTTTTTATCATGCCTGATGTTGTGTGAGATTCTCAGGATACCTCCCGACCATGGAACTGAAAAAAGTTGTTGTCAATTATTGGAGGACTTTTTGTTCAACATATAGAGCATAAGTGTGCTAAGCCTATTAATGGAGAAGCCACTTATAATATATAGAGATTTTCCGGATTAGCAAGATACCAAAAATTGCCTTGTTTTGTAATGGGATTAGTCAAGATGAATCTGTAGCATAACTTCCATTATGAGTCTTTTCAATCCTGTCAATATTATGAAAGAAAAATAAAGCCTCTGTTCAAGGGGATGAGAACAAGTGGTAAATCATCAGAGCTTTCCAATATAAATTTTGTCAGTCCTTTCAATATGATAAAAGAAAAGTAAAGTATTTACTCAAAGGGTTGAGCTCAAGTGGCAAATCATCAGAGCTCGCATTTTAAACACCCATGTTGGAATCCCCTAAAAACATGTTATCTATGCTAATATGGACATATGTTGAATCTTCAAAATGGGTAAACTATCTGGTGTGGCATAACCTAACTGACTGAGTCAAATGCGAGTCCTCGGTGAATTTGAGGGAAGATATACCTGTATCTATCACAGGGACTCCCCATACATGAAATTTATAAAAGAAAATCAAAATACATAAAAGTAAACATTAATTTTTCCACGGGGAAAAAAGAAAAATAAAAATAAAATGAGAAATCGTGGTGTTGTTTCTCCTTTTTCATTTGGTAAAATTCATACTTATTATGAGTTGCATACTTTGAGTAGATAAACAGAAGAGTTATGAATTGCAGACCTGAAGGGCGGAGATAGCTGGCCATTGAGACAGAGGTTCAAGGGCATCATCGGTAAAAAGGTTCTGCCTCAGACTAAGTTTTTTGAGGCGTGTAAGTTGGGCTATTCTGCCATCCAAAAACTTGAGCCTGTTTGCACTGAAATCTATCTCTGTCAACTGCACAGGAAGTTCAACCTCCTCTAAGTCGTGGAGCTGACAGCTTGTGAGATCAAGTATCGTTTCTTCTTCTTTGTTTTCTTCATCATCTTTCTCTTCATGAGGGCAGAGATCAGTTTGGGAAAGGAACACTTCGCCTTCGGGCTTCGACTCCTCCATCTTTTTCCACTTCAATTCAATTCAGAGTGCTTCACAAAAATTGTTATCAAATTGAGAAGGCCTCATTTCCAAATAAAATATCTGAGTATTGAAAGAATAAGCAGATGCTCAAGGCAGGAAGAATATAGAAAAGTAAACGGATTTTTTAGGTGCATTTTTCTAAGGGCATTCGGTTCCATTCGATCGAGGAGAAAATTTTCTTATTCTTTTCTAAGGTTATTTTAGATTAGGATATGTACGCTTCTAATTGTCGTAAAAGTTTTCTCGTTATACTATTTTAACCCTATGATTACCTAGTGTGCAGTTGATATTTTTTTACATAAAAATTGATTTCTAATAAGTACCATCCGGAAGGGGAAGTCATATTGCACATATTTGTGGAGTTGTTCCTGTTCAAGGGGAGAAATGTTGTTCAACGTTCGTGGATCATCTTCAGCATCTAATATCGAGCATCTACCAACACTATAGGGATCATTTTTAGAGGAGGCTACATGGTTTCTTTTCTAATATCAGTTTTAGGAGGAAATATTTCCTCACATAGATTTCATCACTTCACATTTTTTCGGGGGGTCACATGATCACCTCTCTTTTCTCTCATATGGGAAGAACATTCATTGTACTTTGTCATAGAAGTAGTCCTTAGGGGTTCATCATGAGTCCTTCTATCTTCTTCACTTGTACATTTTATTTCATTGCATAATTTCTCTTTTGGAAAGGGGTTTTTAATTTCCTAGAGGGTTTTACTCCTTTACTCCAATTTATGAGCAATTTGTACATGAGTACCAAACATGGCCTAGTAGTCAAGACTCATCATTAATGTGTAAATTACTCCTTAAGTTGCACTTAAGAGAGGATGTTAGTGTAAATAAAGTCATTATCATAGTTAGTTAGCTAATCGCCTTTTTAGGATTGACTTATTCACACCTAGCTTAAGTTTACTTAGGTTTATTTATTTTGTCTCACTTCATATGGTTGATACATTTGTCATCATGACTTGAGACATCTATTGACACTTGCACACACACTTGTCAAGTGAGCTCACAAGTATTCCATCTTTGGAGGGGTGGTCAAAGTTTCACTCCTACCTTCTCACCTCCTCATCCTTGCCTATATATGCAAGGCTTGATCATTGTATTATACTCTCTTTATTTTATATTTGATAGACATACTATTGTGTATATTTGATTAACTTATGGAAGTTGTTTCATGCTCTTTGATCTTGGCATTCTCCAATAAAAACACATTTCTCTTTTAGCTTCAACCATATTGTAGATATGAGAGAATGTGTATGGGAGTGTCTATAAATGGTTACCCCAATCCATTATAAAAAATCCTACTCATATCTATGCAATATTTGATGTAGAAGGAATATAAAATATATATATGGAAGGAAGATTTTTTTCTATTTCCTTGGATTAAACTAGGGAAATTAAGCATTCTAGAAACTACAACTAGGGTTTCCTCATATTCATCCTACATTTTCCCCTCGAGATCTCATCCAAATGTCTAAGTGTATTTCCTTGTTGAGCATGTTCAGTCTCTAGAAATGTATGACCTTGTAGACCTGCCTAACTAGTGCAAAAAAAGGAAAAATAGAAAAAGAAAAAAAATGTATACATATCTAAATGATTTGAGTAACATATATATTTTATAAATATTGATATTAAAGAGAAAATTTGGTGTTGAAAGATGCCTCATAAATTTTAGTACCAAAATGATCCTCCTTGTAGTCGCTCACTTGCACAACACCACTTTCCCTAGAGTCACCACCCTGGCTCTTCCTTGAGTAGCTAGAAGTTACCAAGATCTCTTTTTTTGGGTGCTACTTTCTTAAGGTTTGTTGTGATACTCTCATAGATCTAGAATTAAGTTTTCCTTTTAGAATCTTTGAGATGGTGAGTTAAGTTTCCCTCACTGCTCCTTGAGGTTCATAATCCTAGAGTTTAGAGAAAATAAAATGTTTTATATTGTTATCCAATTCTTAAGCAAGACTATGCCAATTCAACCTATGCAATATCCTTGTTGGGAGGGTTTAAGAATCTAGGAGTTAATGGTGACTCCTCAACACCCTCGGGAATAGTTGCTAGACCAAAATATCTTCCACAAGGGAGAAAATGGCAAGAATACTTGCTTCAACAATGCCAGATTGAATATGGTTGAATATGCAAATGTACATGAGAGGCCTTGCTTGCAAAGGAAAGGTGAGAGTAAGGATAAGACAAGATCGTGACAAGTGTCTTAATCCTATCACATGAGATAGCTAACTTATAACTACCTAGGACAAGATAAGTTCTAGATATGACAACTAAGACTTATAGAAGCAATCTTATAAGCCTAAGTAAATTTAACATGTGAATATGTCCCCTAAGTCCCTAGTAAGGAAATTAACTCTAGGTACAAGACATTTATTCACACCAACACCCCCCTTAAATGCAACTTAAGGAGAAGATTATTATGAAAACTATGCAAAGATGAGATGAAGATGGGTCATGACTACAAGGCCATGTTAGGTACCCATTCACAATGAAAATCCAATCTCTCACAAATGGAGAAAAGGAGAAAACCCAATGGGATAAAAATCCTCTCCCAAAGAGAGCAAAGAAAGAAACAAGATGATGTATGGAGGACTCAATGATACCCTCACTTGGACTAAATCTGTCATGTGTATACAATCAATGACCCCCCCATAAGAGGGAAAGAGAGATAAGGTATCCCCTCTATAATGTGTAATCACCTACAAATATGGTAAATGTCTAAAGAAAAAACATAATCCAATGTCTACAAATAATGTTTCTCCCCTTAGGAAGAAGATACACCAAGTATAATGCAAGAATTCTTCCCATTCCATATAGGAATTGGTAGGAAGTAGAATCAATATGTATTGTGTCTCTAAAAGTTGCTCATGTGTTGCCAAGTTCTTGGATGACGATGATGATGCCACAATCTAATAAGCTACATACCCAATCACAACAAACTGTGACAAATCAAGAACAAATGGAAACCGATTTTGAACAAGCTCCAAATACAAAGATGAAGTGACAATAGTTGATCCATGACTATCATCAAATAAGACAAATAAACCCTCAAATTGGTCCTCCAAATCTGAAATGTGAGACTCCACAAACAAAGATGCAATGTCTGGTAAATAGGAATCCCAATTAGGAAGACAAATAAATACATGTTGCAATGATTCACTAGAATTTCTCAATGAATCATCAACAAAAGATGAATGTGTGATCTCAACTAGAGAAGTGGGAGTTGCAAAAGAAGTCTCTAGATCATAAAGATGCTCAAGTTTTGCAACATATTCAAACTCCCCTAAGTTTTTCTATTATCATAAGGTATATTTTCAACATCATCAAGTGGAATGAGGCAATCTAATACATGATCATCTAGGAATGGAGGCTTATGCGGATCTCCAAAATATCCCAAACTTTGGTCCAAACTATGTGTGGGCATGAGATTCCTCTAATCTTATTATAGGTATCTCTAAAGATTCTTGCATTGAAACTACAACCAATAAATCCTATGATATGATCATTTCTATTACCCCAAACATGTTTCTTATATGTTATTTTAGGTTCAAGAATGAATCCATAAAGATGAGGCAAAAAATTTAGCCACCTACAATGTGCTATTATGCCTTTTTCCATGAGTTATAATTATCCTTAGTCGGAACTATTATAGAAGGATGAGTTGTATAACCCATGATTACAATGATGATACACTTCTCAAATGATAAAACATGAGATCAATACATTAAAAGAGGTTGAAATGAAGTACAATGATCAAAACAACAACCTCCTAACTATCAAAATATCCAAGTAATCTCTAGTATACCCACAGAGAAAAATGTAAAATCACAATATACCTAGGATAGAAAAATGAAAAGGTGCATGGATGGCTAGATAGAGCTCGTGAATACCTTTCCAATGCCACAAGAATCACAAAAATTAGAAATCATGGCAAAAAGTTATGATCTCAAGAGCCAAAATACAAGATCTGACGTTAATCAGTAATTAATGCCATCAAATAGATTTTTTTTCAAAATAACTGCACCACTGAAAAATTCAAAGAATCTACTTTTTGATGATATTTTGTTTCAAAAAAATTGCCATCTGGATCAAAATTTATATTAATTTGAAAAAAACCCCTTATTTAGGGCTTTGGGAGATAAACCAGACACCTTGTGACTAAACAAGCACAATATTTAAGCAGTGTCAGGGTTGAATCATGGTCACTCATGTGACCAAACTCTACACAAGGGTTTTTGAAAAACACTGTCGCCCCTTTGGTTGGCGGGTGGGAGGCGAAAGGGCAATGGGTGGGCTGTCACCTACCCAAAAGCTCGCTCTGTTCTATAACAATTTTTTTTAATATATTAAAACTTTAAATCAAGTCAACAAACCTTTGTGAAGGTCTGACAAATGACAAGTTGGCATATAGAATCTACGGGGTTGTGTAGAAAAGTAAATGCCTCCCCAAAATATTTCGCCAAGATTTTTTTAAAGCCTTGAAAAATAATTAATAAAAACATAGAAAATTTAGACCTGAAATTTATAAATAAAATTTAGCTCGAAACAATAATAAAAATGCAAAAAAATATTATTATTTTTTCTGCATAATATAAAAATCATACCACTTGGGGGTCATATGACCTATCTGGGAAAAAAAATTGCCCCAAAAACAACTTTATCCAAAAAAGAAATAGTCAAAATTCATTGGATCGACCTCCTAAATGCAATTTTGATGCCAATTTGGGCCCAAAGCGCTCTGAAAAATCAATGACCTCTTGGATCAACTAATCTTCACACTTTTTCAAACCCTTATAGATTTGGAAAAATAACCAAAATTGAAGAAACAAAAGGTAAACCTGACTTTCTTTGACCCCCTGGATTCAACTGTGAGGTCCTTGAAACCCCAAAATGCACTTAGCAAAATATTCAAGCCAACACAAAACCCTTAGATCTGGGAAGGAATCTGCAACGTTAGAGCTCTAATACCATGTAGGAGTTAATGATGACTCCTCACACCCCAAGAATAGTTGTTAGACCAAAATATCTTCCACGAGAGAGAAAATGGCAAGAATATTTGCTTCAACAATGCAAGATTGAATATGGTTGAATATGGAAATGTACATGAGATGCATTTCTTATAAAGGCAAGGTGAGAGGAAGGACAATGCAAGATCATGACAAGTTTCTTAATCCTATCACATAAGACAACTAACTTATAACTACCTATGACAAGATAAGTTCTAGATATGACAACTAAGACTTCTAGAAGGAATCTTATAAGCCTAAGTAAAATTAACATTTGAATATGTCCCCTAAGTCCCTAGTAAGGAAATTAACTAGGTACAAGACATTTATTCACACCAACAAGGAATACATGGCCAAACGGGTCGACTCCTTGCTATCTTCCTTTCTTTAAAAGAAACTCATTTTTAAATCATGAATCAACCATGCCAACCCATAAGAAATGAACATGATTTTAAAATCTTGGGATGAATGCCTTAAGTTGCTAAAGAAAGTATATAATAATAAACAAAATATATTATAGATTGAATTAAGTTAGTATCTCTATTGTCTCAATGAAAGTCCTCCAATTTAGGTAAATTAGTAGAATTTCCTAATATAGACCTTACACATTATTGCTTAAAGGCATCATGCTTCTTGCATTTTATTTCATATTTTTAGGGGTGTCACATCATTGGGAGTCAAAAGTATTTTTTGGGAGTCAAACTTATTTTTTTAAGTTTGCAAATTTAATTATGTTTCTTTGTGTTCTTGTAGAGGATTAAGGACTTTTGTAATTAAGATATAAAAGTTGTCAAGGTCTTGATGTAATATCTAGAGCCTATATTAACTTCTATAAATTTAATTGATTAAGAATATGAATATCAAACCCCTTGATGATTATATTCAAAGATTATATTATGAATTTCTTTCTCTTAGTATAGTGTGTGAACTGTTAGAGTCACTCAAGGACTCAAGCCTCTAGTATCACTTACAAAATAGAAAATAACCTTCTACGAGAGAGAAAAGAAAGAGCATAAATTTGTAATAATGGATGCAAGATAATATAGCCAATATGCAATACTCAATATTGCAAATTTCTTTTGTACACAAGAGGCCTTGCTTAAAAGCAAGGTGAGAGATAAGATTAGACAAGATTATTACATGTGTCTTAATCTTATGTTATGAGATATCTAACTTGAAAAAAAAGTCAAAAAGATAAATAAGATCTTATCTAAACAACTAAGACTTCTAGAAGATTACCTAGAACCTAAACTTAACATATGAATAAGTCCCCTTGTTAGGAATTATCTAAGTACAAGACATTTATTCACACCAACACCCCACCTTAAGTGAAAATTAGGGAGTATATTATTATGAAAAGATGCAAAACATGTAAATGATTATTATGGGTCTCAACTACTAGTCCATGTTAGGTACCCATTTACAATGCAATCTCTCACAAACTAAGAAAAGGAAAAACCCAGTGGGACAAAAATCCTCTCTAAGAGATAGAGAAATACAAACAAGGATGATGTATGGAGGACTCAATGATACCCACCAAAGACTACATCCATCATGAATATACAATCAATTACCCCTCCATTAGAGGGAAAAAGAAAGACAAGATTATGACACGTGTCTTAATCCTATAACTTGAGATAACTTATCATAACTACCTAGGATAATATAAGATCTAGAAATGACAACTAAGACTTCTAGAAGGAATCTTAGGACATAGGTAAACTTAACATGTGAATAAGTACCCTACTAGGAATTAGTTAGGTACAAGACTTCACACCAACACAAATATATAGGAAAGTATGCAAACTAGTGAACTCCTTATGTTGTTATTCCCTGATAAGTAATTATAATTGGTTACATTTGATTCACAAATTAATTAAAGAATGATGAGGGAAGTTTATTTATGTACCTTACATTTAGATGTCTTTAAACGATACAAGAGACACAAATTTTAGCTAATTAAATATCTAGATGATAATTAATGACTAAGTAAACTCTAAATCCAATATTCCAGTAGCTCTCCATACCAAAAATATTGAATTCACCTAAGAACAATTTACTATAGCACACTCAAGAACCTTGAATTTTAATTCACATTAATAACAAGTTGAGTTGCAAAATTTCCTGGTAGCAATAAAGTGAAAACTTAATGCTACTTCTCTAATTCTCATTAAATAAAAACTCAACAAGAAAATAATTAATTCAATATCTTGTCATCAAATTTTGATGAGACAAGGCTTCAAATTAAATTATTTTTATTGCCAACTTAAATTTTAAGGCTAATCCTTCTCCAAAAGTGATAATGATGATCCTTTAATGAACTCTTAGTAAAGGTCCTTTAGGGAAACACTTTTATCCTCAATATTTCTAGTCAAGGAAATGAATGGATTAATCCTATTAAAGTTAAAGTCTTAGATAGTCTTAGGAATTATACAATTAGTTTGGTAGTAAATCGTATGGAGTGTGGGACAAAGTGCTGATTTAAAAAAATTGAGGTTATGAGTTGTGTCCTAGTGGGCACAACATTGATTATTAGAGAATAGGTTTGTAAACTATTTGAGCTCTAGGAATAATGTTATTTAATAGTTAGCTTGTCTTGCGTGATAAATTTCAGTTCTTCTTCCTCTACCTTCTATTGTGGGGACTGACAAGTGTGGAAGGAAAACACTAAACTCATTGCATGATTCTAATTAGGTGATCTATTCTCACTATATGATCATGACCTCTTTGGAAATCCAAAAAATATTTATGGTTATAGAAATGAATTTGAGGATGAGTTAGACCTAATTTGGGTTAATGGATTATTTTATAAATAATATTACAATATGATTTAAGGTGGTTAAGGGTGTTGACATGAAGTCAGAATGATATATTTTCCATTTAGAAAACTATAATATATTCATGAGTATTTCTACAATATACATAAGAAATTTTGAGGAAATAAGATGTAAGTAGTAATAATAGTATTCAAGATGACCTAAATTTCATAAATGAGTATTAAACTAATGTATCTCGACTTATTTCATGACTATATCTTTTTCATAAGACAAGAACAAAAGGGATAGAAGTTAACTAAGACAATACAGTAAGATCAATACCTTAAATATTATACAAGTATCTTTGTATATATTTTGTACATGTTTAAAAATAGGGGTAGTTAGTTATCTATGAATGTTGTTGGTACCTAAGGGTGCCTAATATTGTGTTATTCAATTCCTCTATGAAGATTTGCCTCTTGACTACCATGGATTTATGAAATTGGGATCTTAAATTCTCTTAAATAACAAACAAAAGGTCAAAAGGATTAAGTAGATAGTTTGTGACCTTTATTTCCTCTTGGAATCAATGCTAAATTTGTAAATATAAAATTTGTGTGATAACTATTCTAGATTGAACTAGACCTCAGTAGGGAGAACAAAATTGACCTTGATAAATAAGCCACTCTATATAACATTATTACATTTAACCCTTCTCCATAACACCGATGGTCTTATAGAGAATGTGTGTGTGCACGTGTGAATCTTGGATGTTACCATAACACAATTTTTTTCATACATAACTCTTACTATATGTAGCAACTAGATTATTATTTCTAATGATCATGATATAATCCTTGGTGGTGGTATGAAATAGGTGTTGGAGTTAAAATGACATTGAGAGGGGGGGGGGCGAATCAATGTCCTAACATATTTGACCAATTTTCAAAAAATCAAAAACATAGCTCAGATTTGATCTCAATATTACTCTGATTAAAGCATTCATCAGTTGAATGTAATCAGTCATAAATAGAATTGAGAAAAGTAATAATCAGTGAACAGAAACAACAACAACACTGTAAAGCAGAGAGCACATAGAAGAACAAAGAGACAAAAGCTTTTGCCGAGTGGAAAACCCTCCTGGGGTATAAAAACCACTCCTAAACTACCTTACTAGCTTAATCTTCAAAACCACTGTTAACAATGCCTTATAGGCTAATTTCTGAGCACCAACTCAAGGAGCATCAACCCCTCATTTAGAGACACCAATCTCAAGGAGCACCAACCCCTTACTCAGATTTCAAAATTACACTCATAATATCAGAGGATCTCTCTGTTTTCAATTAAGCACATATTTCTATGTTTTCTCATCTACAGAATACCCTAAGGATTACAACCAGAGAACTTACACTCTTTTCAACACAGGTTTTTATATACATTTCAAGTATGTCTGTCATAATGAAAGTCTTCAAAGAATGCATTTTTCACAAGAATCTGAATAATAACAGTCTGTAGATGATGGTAAAAATCAAGAGTAATGCTTATCTAGAGAGCTGCAAATCATCCATTATTTCAAAAACGCAACTGCTCAAAAAAGAAACTCAATGAATATTCTACCATGTAACGGTTCTGAGATTCGATGCCAAACAATAATGTCGGCCTGCCACTATCTTTAGAAATTCACCATGTCGGCCACAGTGTATGAGTTTGTTAAACGTTCGCTGAGACATCCAAATCGTTTTGCCGAAGGCAATTAAATTGCATGACATTCCCTTTAGATATCGCTTTCGCCATGACCCAACAGAGTTGGGGAGAATTCATCAAAGATCTTTATGTTTCCCCGAGATCACATTTCTGTTATATTTGTTTTAGTTCGCTGAGACACAAGAGTCTTTCTCACCGAGACGTGCCCAATATTCGCCTTCGCTAAGATAATATATAGTCGGGAATACGCTATATAGAATGCCCCACGTTTCACTGAAAGTCCAAATGATACATTTTGGTCGCCGTGACATAAGGTTTTTCTTGCCGATGAGACCATCTGTCCCAAGCGGGTCGCTATAGCATACCGACATCTGGGAGACCTCCCGTAGATTATATTGTCATACCGAAACAACTCGAACACCTTAGATCACCAAGAGAATTCAATTCTCATACCGACAAAGACCCTTTTATTTTCTATTCACTATCGCTATAGCCTTTTGATATCGGAGAGACATCTTGTAGACATGTCTTTGTTTTTCCGAGAGCCATGTACCATTCTTCTGGTCGTTGAGACAAAAAAATTCTCTCACCGAGATGTATCCTTCATTCTCATGTGGGTCGCCATAACAAATTGTTATCGGGAAGACCTTATGTAGATTTCATTAAGTTTCACCGAAAGACCACGTGATCATTTCTGTTCACCAAGACAATTCAAAACCTATGCCGAAGGCAACTTTATCGCCGTCAGTCATCCCTCTGTTTGTTGTTGTGACATTCTGCTGTTAGGGAGACGTTATGTAGATTTCACCACGTTTCATCGATACTCCCATCCATCTCGTGTATCACTGTAACTTCAAACAATCAAGGAGACATCTTGTAGATTGTTTTATGTCATACCGAAACACCCCGAATTCACACCTATTCGCCAAGACGACACAACCTCTCGCCAAAAGCCTACTCATTAGACTTCGTCGGCAAGACCTGACGGGCTCGCTATGACAACACTCTGAAACCTTAAACTCTTGCCGATATGTTCCCATTCAACCTCCGATCGGTGAGACAAAGCAATTTCACTGTGACCACATACCGACAGTATAACTTATGCCGATATAATCCTTTTCTGTCGCCGAAACAAAAGAGAATGTCATGTCGATAGATGCCTGGAGATGGATCCCGATCACTGTGACATCAAATAAGTCTTGCTGATATGATCTTTCAACGGCGGTCGGTGTGACAAACCAATTTCGCTAAGACATCATATCGATGCCGCAACTCTTGCCGATATGAACTTTCTTGTGCCGGTCGCCAAGACACAAAGTGCTCGATGAAACAACATGCTGATAGGGATTACTTACGCTGATGCACCACCTCATGTATTAGTCGGTGAGACCCGACTCATTCGGAAAGAACTCTCAGCGGTGAAAAATACTCATGCCAATAGACTTTTCTTCTGTCGCCAAGACCACGATCAATGTCACGCTAAAAGCTGCCTGTATGTAAAATCAAATCGTTATGACATCATAAACATCTTGCCGATAGGCAACACAGACGTTTATCAGAGAAATGGATCAAGGAGACCCAAGCATTCTCACGCTGATATGTTCTTTCTTGTACAAATAAGATAACCAGAGACTGCACGAAGTTCAAATTGATATAACCATAAGATATTAAAATTTTGAATGTAAGCAGTCCACTGAATGCCAAGACAAGTAAACCATATAGACAAAGTTGTACCAAGATAAAGCATGAGAAACCAATATGAAACTGTCAACAAGTAGAATCAACTGAAAGGGATTTTGACATCAAGGACAAACCATATGATCACAACTGAGAACTAACAATAGGGTGTAAAAATGATAATAATAATAGTATGTCAAACACAACTTGGAAGGTAGGAAATGAAGATTTATTTATTTTATTTTATCTTTCCTATAAATGATAAACTCTATAGCAATTTTAAGGTTTTAAAACACTATTTTTTCCTTATGTCTCCTCAGTTAGAGTAAAGTTAATGTTGATCAAGTAAAGACTAGAGTTAATTATACTATGGCATGCTAAGGTATACTATTAGAAAGTGTACGTGTTAAATCAATCCCATTGTTAAATGAATAATGTTGTCTAGAAGAAGACTATAAAGATAAACCTTGTGGTAAATCCTTCTAGGAATGGTGTTGATCTAGTTGTTGTAATTGGTTATACTATTTCACCATGCGAGTTGTTTAGAAATGAAAGAGAATATTATGAAAGATTGATATTAGTCAATAATTATGTAGTTACTCAAATTAATCACACCTTGTATTTTGTGTAAAATAATAACCTGGTATGTTGGATATTATGGAACAACTTAATAATTCATGGTTATTATTAATATATTTAATTTTGTATTTTCTCCAACTATGCAAAAGAAGGATATTTCATTATAAGTGTTAAATATTTTTGACAATTTCATCTCTTATTTTCTCATACCGAAGAATTAAGAATTAATATAAGAATAAATCATACTGGGTAGATAAAAAAAAATTTAGTATTGAATATTAATTTAGTCAATCAACTTTGTCAATGCAAGAATAAAATTAAGTAGTGATTTAAGAGCATTGGTTAAAGTGAAAACCTAGTAGGTTAACCAATACTTGTATTCATGCCCCTAAATCGATTAGTTTTTGATTAATAGGAAAACAGGTTTTTATAAGGGACCCAAAACCCCAAAATACAAAATGTTGCTACAACAGAATAAAACACAACCAACCAATAATAGAACAACAACTAACCAAGAGCACAAATCGCCAGACCACAACAAACCAAAAAGAAACTAAACAATAGACTATTTCAAATTCTTCAGGGTGTTTTCCACCTCTAATTCTTGTTGATAATGTTGATCAACCAACATCAACAACTCTTCCTTCTCCTTATCAAAGGTCTTCTTCTTTTTGCCATGAGTATGAGCACTAGGACCCAACTCAACTTCCAACACCGCAATATTATATTTTTTCTTGCTTGGATACTCCTTCATCTTGTTAATGGAAGATCTCCCACTAGTCATTTGCTCTTCTCTCAATTCTCCTAATTTTTTAATGAGAATTTTTAAGGTTTTTACACTATTTTTAATGGAGTATCAGCTAATCTTAAGGAGCTTTTCCATGCTCGATTTAACATCTTAAAACATCTTTTCAATACTTTGAATGTGGTTATCATGACCCACACTGAGCTCATGAATGCAACTTCCTCAACATCCATAAGTTTTTTTCTTTAAATCCTCCACCCAGAGGAGGACAACTCATTATCCTCACCTAAAACCTTCTCCTCACCAACAACCTTCTCCTACAAACCTCGTAGTTTAATATTAAGTTTGTTAAGTTCCCTAAAGAACTACTTGGTTAATTTGAATCTTCCCATCACATTATCTCTTGGCACCTATAAAACATCAGTAATTGCTTCCCTATCATTGATTAGGTAGTTGAAGTCCTCTGAGAAAGGATCAATCTTGGTTGCTTCAATCGAATTCTTAGTTGGTCCCATCACAAGGGAGAGTCCAACATCCATTGTGGCCTCCCTTTGCACTTGGGTAGTATCCTCACCCACCTTCTCTTTCCCTTTAACACCAACCCCTTAAGACCCTCCAAATTACCCCTTCGTTGGACACTACCACCATCATCCTCATCACCTGTGACCCATCTAACCAAGAGAGCACCTTTTTGGGACTCTTCTTAGGTTCTAGTACTTTTAGAGGGGGCTTTCCTTTTCTTCTTCCCACCTAAGACTAAGGGAGAAGAAGAGAATGCAACCACTGAGTCTGCCCCACCCTCAGTATCCAGCAAGTCCTCATCATCCTTAGTCATTGTAGTATCAGACCCCTTATCAGACAACATAGGATGCTTCTAGTTCTTATTCTTAATTTTACCTTTCTCTTTCACATGTTTAAATGACATGTTTGCTTTGGAATACTCCATAATCAACAAGATCAAACCCTCATGAAAAACCATAACACTAGGGTTTTTATGATTCACAAAAGACTCCAGAGAAGCAATAAGGAAAAACAAAAAAGGCACCAACATTTTATGACAAAAATGATTGAGAAAATTAAAATGAACACAAAATATTGCAATAAATCTACCCTCAAGGGTGATGTATCTCATAATAACCTCTACAATTTTAGCCCAAATTGGCTTAATAAACATTCTTTCACAGCCCCACAAAGTCAGCTTCACCATCTTCTCTCTCTCATCCCTTTTGAAAAAATGGTTCAACACCTCCTCATTGGCTTTCTTATCCTTAAAAAGTTTCCTTCCCTGCAATTGGAGCTTAGTAACCTCCACAATCAACTCCTTGGAAATAGTAAACTCGACTCCCTAAATAGTCAATGTTCTCTCCTTCCAACCACTCACAAATATTTTGGTAGCTTCATGGTCATACCCTTGTGAAGTTTCTCCATGTAAGGGGTAAGACAACCCTTTTCCAAAACACTCCACACCTTCGATTTTCTCTTAAATATTTTACATTACAAGGTGTGCTCTCTTGGTCTCCTTGTGTTGTGCAACGTAGTGCTTGGGCTAGTGACATGGCTTAACTGCCTCCTATGGATTCCTTAACTTTGGCAATTGTATCAATAATTAATAGGTCGATATTTTGGTGCAATAACTATTTTGTGCAACAATTGGTATCAGAGCAAGGTTCCTTCAATTGGCTTGATCGCTAAGGTAGATCTTGGAATTGAACACATGGCTATTGGAGATATCCTACTCCTCCAAAAGAAATCCCTATGGTAGGATTTACTGAAGAAAATTGTATTGTTGATATGGAAGGAGAACTCAAATCTACCCTAGATGATTTGAATAAAGCAGAATTTGAGAACATAGATCTGAAAAAGGATCTCAGTGATGCAAATGAATGTATTAAGATATTGAGAGAGAAACTCAAGAAAGCCACAAATAGGATCAAAGAACTCAAGAAATCAAATGAGATCACCCCCAACCTAAAATTGTAGATTAAAAAAAGTAAAAGAATTGAAGACTGTCTAAATGCTAAGTTGAAAGACAAAATTGAGGAATGCTCAAAGCTTGAACAAGAAGTTGTAACCTTGAGATTAGATCTAGAGAAAAAAAAAAGATTCATGAAGACAAATTCAAGATGAGCTCTGTAATGCTTGATGAAATGATTGGAAATTAGAATAATTCTAAAGACAAAGGTGGATTAGGGTTTAAAAAAGGAGAAAGTTCAAAGACATATCAAACTTCAAAAAAGATTGAACAAATGAAGATTAAGGAAAAGAAGAGCAATGGAAAGTAGGTCTGGAATCAAAGAAAAAACTTCAAAAGACCACCAATTAGACAACCAAATGCATAAATTTACCCATATTTTAATGGTTTTTATTTTTCATGCAATAAATTTGGGCATAAGGCTATGGAATGTAGAAGCAGAATGAATTAGAATGATCAATCATTTCCTGATCAATGCTTTATATGTAAAATATTTGGTCATAAAGCAAGTGAATGCATAAATCAAATGATGAATGACTATAAAAATGGTATGATGTTTCAATATTTCAATGGCTATTGTTATACATGCAATGGATCTGGGCACAAAGTTAATCAATGCACATCCAGAATGGGTGGAAGTAAGCTTGTTCAAAATGTCAAATGCCACAAATGTAATAAGTTAGGACACATTGCTAAGTTTTGCAGAAGCAAGAATTTAAAGGTTGATCTGGTAAAGAAGAATGATCTAGTGAAAAATGTTAATCCAAAGGAGATGAATAAGATCTGGACAAAGAAGGAAGAGAGTGAAGTCAAGACTGAGTCTATGCTAGCCTTTGGTGCAGACATTTCCTTTGAAAACTAAGTTGGGAGCTTTGGCTTAGGGGGATTCTTTAAAGACAATCATTAAGCCCCTACCAAAGATATGGTGTTGATGCCTTCAACACGTGGATATGTGGTGTAGGTCGACATGCTTGACCTATTGGTGAAAACACTGGTGGAAAATATCAAAGTGTGGAAATTTGTGGAGCAATCGAAGGTGACTGCACATTATAGTTAGGGTTATCATTCTTTTGTGCCTAACTTCAAATTAGTGCATTTAATGTGAATTAGGTTATTTCAAAAAATGGTTTATAAGTGATTTAATTTTTTTTTTTCATTTGCAAATGAGTACTTGAAGAGAGAAGAGTTGTGAGGGAGCGAAGAAAATCATTTCAAAACTCTTGTGCATGAAACCTTAATCGAAAGATAATCAAAAGGTATTTACAACTTCTATCTTGCCCTAAGTTTTTAGAAGCATTTTGAAGTATTAGAAAATGTATACACCACAAGTTGTAGAGGTTGTGGATCATTCTTGTCCTAAATTCAAACGACATCCTGATAAATCCCTAGTAGATGATCCAGACAGAGCATTTTTGCACATTCCATATGGTGTGCTTCATATTGAAGATATTAGGATATATATTCATACCAAATTGGATGAGTACAATCACTCTAAGTTGAGTGAAGTGTGGTTTAATGAACTAACCAAAGACAAATTTGAATTGAAAACCAAATTTGAGAGTTTGGCAGAGAAGAAGCTTGATGTGTGGAACAATTTCCCCATCTTTTGCTATGTGGATGAGTGGGTTAGATACACCCTAATCAGAATTCATGATAGGTTCATATGGTTGGATATTCCACATTTGATCAACAAGGAGGAGATTAGGGTTGTTACTAGTTTATGCTCAACCAGATTGGTTCTAATGCTTAAATTAGTAAAAAATGAAATGGTGATAGAGTTGAAAGGTGCTACGTATGACAAGAGATACCTAACAATCAAAGACATTAGAGAGCCTATGGTGAAATAGGCAACAATGGTAATAGGATACAAGATATATTTCACAAACAAAGAGAACTCTGTTTTTTCCGCCGTCATCAAAACAACATATGAGATGGTGAAGAAGGGTGCAGATTATGATTTGTGGGAACTACTGAGAGTATAATTGATAGAGAACCTGCAAAATACCAAAGACTCCAAGTACCCCTTCAAATTTTGTACTTTGATCATTTGCTTATTATTTTACTTTTTAAATGGGGTTCCCAGAACAAGGAACATAGTTTGGTTGAAGGACAAACCTATGGCACATTAGATAAGAGACCACCTGATGAGGTTAGGTGATTCAAATGCACATGAGACTGCTTTATATGGATTCTTTACGACCTTTAAAAATAACATGCAATCTAGTGAAAGGATTCCCTGGAGCATGGTAGAGAAGTAATAGAATGACATCACATTCTTGGTAATAAAGGATAGTTACATTATACAGGTTGTTGGGCCTAGGACTATTTAGATCCTAGAGATGGGATATGAGATAACAAAATAGGAAATCATCGATTCAGTAGAATTTATGTTGATAAAACCCAAAGACACCTCTGAGGAAAGATATGGGACTTATTAGGAGAAGTCTATGGAGGTACACATGCAACAGAGGGAGAAAAATATAAATAAATCTATTGAGAAAATGACTACACATTTTTCAAAGTAAATGGGCCTCACAAAAGAGTAGGTAGAGAAATACAAGAGAATGTTTGGCCCTCTAGGAGGAACATCTAGTACAAGAAGATTTGGTAGAACATCTACCCCCTCTCCGATTGCCACCAAGTCCTTTGGGAATTTCCCCTTTGCTAATGGAACTAAGGGAAAGGAGCCAACTAGTACTCTGACAAAATAGCAAAGTGCACTTATAAAGGAAAAGACTCCTCCGGTAAAGTAGCAAGGTGCCACATAACAAAGGAGAGTGAAGGCTAAGGCCACAAGGAAAAATAATTTGAGTGTAGATGAGGAAGAGGAAGAGGTAGAAGAACAACCTCTGATCGGGAAAAGGAAATCCATTGCAATACAAGTAGAATCAAGTAAAAAGAAAACCTAGGTTGAAATTGTTAACACAGATAGTGAAGCAGAACTTGAGAACTAAAAAAAGTAATTTAAAATCTATGTGAGGGAGAAGAAAGCTAAAGGAGAAAAAAGTCCTCTAGAAGCAAAGAAGAAGAAGGATAAGTCTACTAGACCCATGAAATGAGACACATTATTTAATGTCATTATAGAACATGAGAAATTAGAGGAAACTACTACCTTGCACACATCTGCAGATGACATGGATAAATCTACTATTGAAGAGGCTACTATTAAATATATAGTTACTTTTGAGGTCAATGTGAAAGATATTGAAGGCCAATTGCCTGAAGATATGAGGAATACATTGTATGCTAGAAGAGAAGAGGTAATGAATGAAGATGAAAACTTGAAATCATTTTCCGTAGAAAATGTTAGTATTACCCTCTCAGATGAAAATAAAGTAGGATTAGCTCAAGTATACAACAAAGAATTTAGGACCAAACAAAGGGTCACTACACTGATGAGTAGGGACAAAAATGACATTGAGAGGTTAAGGAGTGAGACTGTTGAGAAGATTGCCAACTTGGAAAAGGAGTTGGGTATGACACTAGACAATGAAGAGGAAGTGCATGATGATATGCATGTTCTAGAATTAAATGAAGCAAAAGCTGCACAACATGAGCATGGAACAAAAGAAGAGATTGTGCAGAATGATACCCTTCCGGATGTGGAAGAAAACATTGCAGAAGAAAATGTTGTTGATGACACTTCTTTGGTAGGAGAAAATATTGTTGTAGAAGAGAATGTTGAAGGATTGGCAAAGGAGGATAATCAATGGGTAACATTCACCCTCCTCCGAATATAGAAAATAAAGCAGAAGGGGTTGTACAAAGCAACCCAAAGACTAGTGAGGCACAAAACACAAAACATATGCCTCCTCTAGTTAAAAATGAAACATTTGTTGCTGGTGAGAAGAAGAATGAATGCCAATATGATATTGCAGATAAGGAAAAGAAGGATGAAAAGGCATTGGATTGCATTGGTGACAAGGAAAAAGACTTGGAAAAGATATTGATGAGAAGTTGGTTGGAGAGTCCTCTTGAACCTTTGGAGATTCCTTAAAGGACTTGTTAAGCACGCAACTCCAATTCCAGTGTATTTTTTCTGCCCAGATACTATCAATACCAATGCAACAAGGACAAGTAGCCATGGAGAAAATATCTCCCTTGCACAAATTATAGTTGGGCAATGCATTCCACACCTCTGCTAGGAAATAAATTTTGTAGACACATCAAAAGAGCATGGAGTTACTAGATAAAGTAGTGAAAGTGCTACAAGAGAGTGTACCTAATGTAAGTATGCATAACTCATTATCCAGTGTACAAAAAATGAAGCTTTTGATTGGTTCTTTTATAGAATATTCGAGTGGACTTGAGGAAAGGTTGGAGAAGGATGTAAGTAAGAAGATGAATGATAAGAGGTCGATGGATGCAATAGAGAGGTGTGCTACTACACATAATAAATTTCAAAACAACCTTAAGGAAGTGTAGACTTGTGTTGATGAGGCTAAGGTATTATTTCAATTTTGCATGAAGTGGCCTAGTTCAACCAAGAATATTAAGAGTCAGATGGAAACCATTGAGTCTCAGATTGACAAAGCAGCTGGTGCCTATGACCTGATGAATGATGCATATGGGTTCACCAGAGCATTTATTGAAAACTTGTATGAACAATTCTTCCAACTACAAGAGCAAAGAGAAAAGATCATAGTGTAGTTTGGACAACTCAAAGACCTAGTAAATGAAAAGTTCATACATGTTTCTAGTGTTGTGATTGGTGTAGTGAAATCAATGAAGTTAAATCTGGTACCTAACACTTTGGAAGAAGGTGAAAAAACTCTCATGGAGTTTGAGGCTATGAACCGCGTGCTTGGGTTGGAAAAGAATCACTAGGAAGATGGAAAAAAGGTTTGGTAGGCACACCTTGCAAAATTGTAGGTGTTATACACTAATGTTCCATCTCCTTCTAGTTAAGTTGTGTATATTTCCTTTATTTTTATGCTTTTCAAACTTCATTATACATATGCAGAAGTTAGACGATAGTTTTCTAGTGTAAATTTTGATCTGGTTTGATGGATAGCACTATTAGGGGGAGTTGGTAATATTTTTAGAGTTTATTACTCTCATGTATACATGTATGTATCAGTTAGGTGAGAATATATGTGTAATCTGGTGAAGAGTTGGTTGCTAATGCAAAATCATTTGAAAGGGGGAGAAGAGAAGATAACTGTATATGTACTTATTCCCTTTTCCCTTGATGTCAAAGGGGGAGAAGATTTAAGAAGAATTTTCATGTTTCCATCAATGACAAAGGGGGATATTGTTGGAAGTTTTTGTCATTGATATGCTTGTTGGAAACATGAGCATGAGTTGTACAATATGAGGATACAGTGTTGTCATTAATGTCAACATTGTGATGTGATGTGAAGATTGATGTGCAGTTAGTATGGTGCATTTATGTGTTTGAAATGATGGAAATCAAATATAGAGATGCAGTTGTTTTGCTTTAGTGCAAAACAAATTAGTCAGTTATTTGGCTAAGTGTCAGAACATAATTTTCTATGTACAGTGCATCAATTTTGGGTCCACACTGGCTCATCCTGAAGTATCTTGCTCTATAGTTCAAATATATATTTTTTGGATGTTAGGAGAGTCTAAATCCAAAATTTCATATTGTTTTTCCCTCTGGTGCAGAAGTTATGAGTAGCAGAGTATCGGGTCTACTAGTGATAGTGTTTCTAGTGTAGAGCATATATTTTGATTAGTCTGCATCTCACTGTGAAAGAATATCTAGCCTTGCAAATTTGTGGGAGTTTTTACAGGTGTCAAAAGGGTGTGTATTCCAAGTGGCATGATATTTGGATGTCCATGTGTTAGTTTGAGGATGATCTACTGGTGAACTTTGATGTTAGATCACCAACGGTGCCGACCTAATATGTTTGAGGTTGTGCATAATTCAAATAAGTATTGATCCATTATGTGGGAGATATTATAGGTCCATGCTGACCTATCTAATGTGTTACAAGTTTTGAATTAAGGCGTGAAGCGTGTATGCTTGATCTTGAGTTGACAAGCTAGTGTTTTGAATGGTACATCCAATTAGGCCAACCTAAGTGATGTTGTAGGTTCTTGAAAATGTATGGGTATAATTATAAGATCATTTTTGGTGTTGAAGAGTGATTATTAAGTTAAGTGTGTGAATTCCTAAGTAGAGCATGTGAATGTGATGTGAATGTAGAGCATAGCAGTGTATTCGAGTAGGGTAATATGAAGTGTGTTGATTCAATGTTTTGAGCTTTAGTGGAACTGTAATTCTTGCATATTGTAGATGCATTTGTAGCAGTTCAAATCTTGGTAGTGAGCCACCCCACTCTTCTATTTCTCTTATTATTTGGATAGTGAGTCCACTAGACAGTGAGTCCACCTGGCAGTGAGCCTTTTTGTAATATCTTATAAACAGTTATAATATATTATGAGCTAAACCTCATCGTGGGATTTCCCTTCTTGGGTTTTCCATGTAAAAATTTAGTGTTCATGTGTTATATGCTTTTATGGTTGCATTCATGATTTATTTCCTAACTGTAAATTAATTATGATGCTTGGAATGAATGTTTAATTAGTTAAGTGGTTTCAAAGAATACTGATTCACCCCCCTCTTAGTATTTTGGGTGTTCAAAAATTGATATCAAAGCCTGGGTCATGAGTTCAAACCCCTTGCTTACATTGGGGGGATTATTGCAAGGTGTGCTCCCTTAGTCTCCTTGTGTTGTGTAGTGCAACACTTGGGTTTGTGACATGGCTTAACTACCTGGACTGTGGATTCATTAACTCTGGTGGTTGTATCAAGCATTAACACGTCGATCTTTTGGTGCAATGACAACTGTTTATGCATCATCCTTCACAAGACATCGACTCAACACAATTTCATTCTCCTCCCATCTTCACCACGAACTCACTTCTCTTCTCAAATGATAGACTACCACAAACCTAGAAATTAGAATGCAACTTCAAAACACCCACAAAGCATGTGAAGGTAATTAAAATCACCAACCTCCCATCCTTTCTAATCTTGGAATCCATAATTGGCATCATTAGAGAGGATGGAAAAGACCTCCACAAGCACAAAGATATACCCCTCCCACACTTGAGAAACCTAGAGAATCACCCCTTTATTAGTATAAAAATATTCCAACCTGTTTCCCTCCCTGAACACATGAGAAATCCTAACTTCATCAAAATTATTTATCATGATTAGGGAATCATTAATAAGAGACTCTATTGAACAACTAGGGGGTTTAAATTTAACAAACAATTAGTAATATTAAGTGAATCCCCTTCAAGCCACACTTTTTAAAAACCCCTTTAAAATGCCAATTTAATGACATTAAAGACAACTTCAACTTCAACTAAATGGTTAGTTTGAGTGCCCAAATAGAGTGTGACTATAAGCCTATCCTCATCATCTCTTAACACCCCCCACACCCAGCAGGCCCAGGGTTCCCTTTGGCCACCCCATCAAAATTATCTTTGATCCACCCTTTAGGAGATCTTCTCCAAACAACATTCTCTCTAGAATTTTTTAGAAATTTGAAAGAGAAAGATAAATCTGATTTTAGCTTCCACTTAGTAGCCACCCTAGAATCATACTTCAAGACTGAAATTTTTAGACCAACCACCTCCCTATCTTGAAGCCCAACAAGGAATTTTTCTTTAATAGCTTGTTGGATCTTTCAAAAAATAACCTCCTCCTTGATCTTCTCTCCTCTAAATACCTTGTTTTTCCTCTCATTCTAAAGCCCCCAAGCAATATGAGGAGTCGATAAATACCAAATCAACTGAAGAGAAGGATTAGAAGAGGGACAAACCCATTGCTCCAAAAACTCCTTAAAGGAATTCAAAAACAACCAGCCAAGGTTCCAAAGTGATAGGAACTCACCCCACACATCCTTCGATAACTTGCAATTAAGAAAGATATGGAAAGCATCTTCAACATTGTATTCACACAAAGCACATCTGTTGGGGAGGGAAAACCCATGCTTACATAAATTGTCAATAGTTAGGACCTTCTTCTGAACCAAGAGACAAAAAAATATTAATCATGGGAATTAAAAACTTATTACAAAGACTACTCCAAAAGGGGGGAGGATTAGAATTCTTAAAGATTAGATCAAAAGTCAAAGACACCAAAAAACTCCCACTCACAGAAGGATACTGAATCATCTTATCAAACTTTGGTTGGGAGGGGATATGAATCATAGACATGAAAACCTGAAGAGGAGCTAAATAAGGATTAAAATAGTAAATTTTTTCCACTTACTCTTATTTAAGTAGTGAGCAACCCAATAGCCAAAAATCCTTAAGGAAGAATCTTTGAAAGGATGCATTCACTGCAATTCCATAAGTGGCCCATTAGCACACCAAACATCCTCCCAAAAAAGAATCTGACTACCGTCCCCAAAAAGCCATCTAGAGCCCTCATTGATAACCTTCCAAGTAGGAAGAATTTTCTTCCAGATACAAGACCCAACATGGATATTATTAGCCACCATCATATCCCTAACATTTCTAAACTCAACAAGGTATTTATCCTTTAAGATGGAAGACCAACCAATATTCTCAAAGAAAAGCTGCTAGGTATTTTTGGAAAAAAGAGCTAAATTAAAATTTATGATATTCCTAATGCCCAAGCCTCCCCAATTCTTAGGTCTACACACTTTATCCTAGACCAACCAAGGAATTATCTTCCTTTCCTTAGATCTATCCCAAAGGAAGCATTTTTAAATCTACCCCATCTTCTCCTCAAACTTAGCAAAAACTTTAAACAAGCTCAAGGCATAAACAAATAAATTTTGCAATGAATCTTGAATAAGCTGTAGCTTACCCGCTTGACTAAGAAACACACCTTTCCACCCAACCAACTTAGAATTAAATCAGTCAAGCAGATTGAGCCATAAAGAATCAAGAGCCCTATTTACACAGAGCAGAAGGACCATATAGGACACAAGGAGACTCCCTACTTTATAATTAAATATAGCAACCAACTTTGCTTGAAGAGGAAGAGGAGTATTGAGAAAAAAGATCTGAATCTTAGGAAAGCTAACCAATTGCCCAAAATATTTCTCATATCCTCCCAAAATAGCTTTGATAGACTTAACTTCCTTAACCAAGGCTTCACCTATAATGATAACATCATCAATAAATTGTTGATGCAACTGAGGCCTATATAGAGAAGAAGGTTTGACACCTTTCAAAGAACCAAAGGAAACACTAATCTAAATACATCTTCCCAACACTTCTACCATAATAATGAAGATAAAAGAAGAAATCAGGTCCCCTTGACGAAGCCCATGGGAACTCCTAAAGAAGATAGAGGGAGAGCCATTAATTGGCACCAAAAATCAAATGGAAGAAACCATTTGAGAGATGCGCTGAACAAATTTTCCATCAAAACCAAATCTCAATGACACCTTAGCCAAGAAATTCCAATTCACTCTATCATAAGCTTTGAACAAATCAAGCTTTAGGATAAAATCCCTCCTTCTTGTTAACCAACATAGAGTGAATCACTTCATGAACTGTAATGGTAGAATCTAAAATTTGTCTCCCATGAAAAAAACCATTTTGTTGCTTAGAAATAATAGAAGGAAGGACATCTTAAATCCTGATTGCTAGAACTTTAGAAAATATTTTGTATATAGAATTGTAGAGACTTATAGGCCTAAAATCACCGAAAGGCTTTGCATCAGAAACCTTTGGTACCAACACAAGAAAGGTTGAATTGAGTTCTTTCAGTAATTTCCTACAACCAAAGATCTCCTTAGTAGTATTAACAATATCCAGAGCAATAATGTCCAAAAAAGCTTGAAAGAAAAGAAGGGGAAAACCATCGGGCCTCAGGGCTTTATTCCCTTTGAACACAAACAAAACAACCTTGATTTCCTCCTCTAAAGTGATGTAGGTTAACTTCTTATTTTGATCCTTAGAAACAATACCTAGAATGGACTCCAAATACTTATCCTCAAAATCTTGATTATAGACTAATTTATCCTTAAGCATATTAGCAAAGTACTTTGTATCTTTTGAATGGATAACATTTGGGTCCTCAATGACAAAATTATCCATAAGTATGGATTTAATTCTATTATAATATTTATGCTTTAGACAAGTAAGATGGAATAATTTAGTTTTACGGTCTCCACTCTTTAGCCAAATTGCCCTTGATCTTTACTTCCAAAAATCTTCTTCTTTAGTTATGATATCATGAAGGTGAGAGAGAAGACCATTTTCTTCTAGTTGCAAAGCTTGGTCCATACCATTACTTTGGATTTCATGTTGGACCTCATCAAGGTGATCCACAACCACTTTTTTGATCTAAAAAATTTGACCATAAGATTCCCTATTCTATTTTTTAATCACTTTTTTACAAAGGAGATCTTTTTAGAAACTCTATGCATCACACTACCATCATCTTTAATTTTCCACCACTCCTTTATGCACTTCCTTAGGCTAGGATGACATAAGCACATTGCTTCAAATCTAAATGGGAAGCCTTTCTTTTTACCTAGTTTATCCACTAATAGAGAAATGGGAAAATGATCGGAGCCACATCTAGTTAAGGTTGACAAAGTATAAAAATAACTAAGAAATCAATCCACCAAAATAATAGCCCTATCCAACCTCACCTATATCAGGTCCTTTCCCACCCTTCTATTAGACTAGGTATACAAAGTCCCTTGTAGATCCAGGTCAATAAGCATATTATCATCAATAAAGTCCCTTAAATCATATTTGTTGTCCACAGGGGCCTGTGATCCCCCCAACTTCTCTTACTCTTTGAGAGGAGTATTACAATCTCCCATAACAAGCCAGGTAGAGTTTGGGAATGAATGTCTTAGAGAACTTATATTGTTCCATAACCTCTTTCTAACTCTTTTTAAATTCGGAGCATACACATTAGAAATAACCCAAGATGTCTCATCCTTGAGATGCAAAAATTGAGTCTGCACATGATTAGAATTAGCAAAGAGCATAATACCTCTCACAATTTTTGGGTTCTAGAAGGTAAAAATACCACCTGACACTTCGTTTGAGTCAAAACCATGAAACCTGACAATCTTTGAACTAACAATTTTTGAATTTCTCAAAATTTTAACACAACATTTTAGTTTCTTGAATAAGTAAAATATCTAGTTTGTGGTCTCAGATTACATATTTCTCAGGAGTTCATGTTTATGAAAATGGTTAAGCCCCCTAATATTCCATGAAATTATCTTTATTTAAACTTGTAGGTTGTGCTCTTCAAGCACATATCAAAAAGAGTTCTCTAAACTCTCTTAGTAATATAATTTTCTCTCTCTTTTTCTCTATTTTTTTGGGACTAGGGTCTGCCTTTCCCCCTAACATCAGACCCACAGTTTACCTTTTGTCTATTTCTAGTCAACATAACTTTTGGTCCAGAAGGTGAGTTGAGAGACTTCTTCTTACTCTGCCCTTTAACCAAAATGAATGGTTCTTCTCCGGTCCTCTGATTCTCTCTAAGACCATAATCCTCCTGAAGCTTGACCTCCTAAAAACACCCTTTCAATGTAGATTCAACCACCTTCTCTAAATATTCAAATGAAATCTTGAAACCATCCTCTGAGACGATACCACCCTCCTTCAACTAACCATTACACACTAAGGCATCTGAAGATAAATGAGAATGGGTTGATGCCACTTCCTCACTATCCTCTCCCACCTTCGACTCATGTTGAGCAAGAGGGGAAGGACACCCACCTTTCAGAGAGGGGGGTCGTGGACAATACCAACCACACAACACTCCTATAAAAAGTCCACATTCTTGCTTGAATCTGGAACCAAAGGTGGTGCTTCTTTAGAATTTTTCTTTTCTATCCAAATCTTGGGATTAGGTTTTAAAACTTTGGATGGAGAGAACTTAGCCCAATGACTCAACTTCTTACAATTGAAACATGCAAAGGGAAAAAATTTAAACTCTACTACCTATTTCCAAACCCTGAGGCTATACTTTAAAGAGATAAAGTTAGGAAGAGTCACCTTCTGATCGACCATTACATAAAGCCTGGAAAAAAAAATCCTCCTTCTAAAAATCATCATATCAATGTTTAGAAGGCTGCCAAAAGTACTTGTGATACCTTTAAAAATGTCTTCATCCTAGTATTCCAAAGGCAAGTCGGGGAGTACCCAAACCAATGCCAAGTTGAAGAATCACTTTGAAAGATCCAACCTCAACTCCCAAGGTTTCAGGGACAAAGTAGATTTTCCAATGATCTAGAGACCCTTAGAAAATACTCTTCCTATATCCTTCTCACAAGAGAAAGAAAAGGAGAAGAATCCTTTCATCATAGCCCCTATAACCACTTGGCCTTTTAACGACCAATTTTTTTTGGCCCAAGATCTAACAACATCATTATTCAACCTCAAACCCAAAAACTTACCAATGAGAGAAAACATCATAAGAGAAATACTCTTTATGAACTAATGAATCTGAGATAGAGAGCATCACCTCACCTAAAGCTAATTCAAATCCACCAAAACAAGAGGGAAAGAGATCTTACCTTTTGGTTTTGAGCCAAACAAATTTGACCATCAAGATACGAGCTTGTTGCCTGACCCCACCTTACAATTTTGACCATCTGCACACACCCCTGTGCTATTGTCCATAGGTTCCAGATGAGATGACTGACCATCCTTAGCATGAAGAACCTCCTTTTCCAAAATAACTAAAGATTTCCCTTGAAATTTGGTCTCCCCACCCCCTACTGGGAATTCATTGCCAGATTAACAACCATTCACCACTAGAATAACAAGACTACTAGAAACCAACCTAAATTTTGCAACTTCTTTGGCCAAATTAAAATTCAAACCTAGGATTCCTGCTTTGCCACCTGCTTCACCATTAATATCCCCTTGCATCATTTAGTCTCATGTTCCCTAAATCAATTAGTTAGATAAGTATAAGTAATTACATTTGACCTAGCAAAGGAGTATTGAATGATGGTAGTTCTTTGTAATTATGTAAGAGATTAATCAAAATAAGATAAAATCACATGTGCTTGAATTTCAATATAATATTAAGTGATAAGGTATGAGAAATATACTTGTGTGATAGATAAAACTCAGAGCTATAGGTAAGGATATTATATGATAGGTATGGGAAAATTCATAATATAATTAAGGTAATCATGTGTATGGATAACTATGATTATGGGTAATATGTAATAAAACACAATATAAGTGTGGGTGTATTCTTGAGTAGGTTTTGGATCACTCTTTCCTACTCTGATAAGTTGTCATGAGTTTTTTTACTTTGTTCCTTTTGTATTAATATGATAAGGATGCAAGAGTGATTGGAAGTGAAAGTAGTATTCACTGAGAAGATATAATATCTAATGAGTATTATATTTTCATATTATGTTTCCTTTTTTGTTGTATCACGCTTGTTAATATAAAGAGTAAAATTTTATCCTTGTTGAAGTCTTGTATGTTTTAGGATAACCCCTAGTATGATTAATAATCTAGAGTTATTCTTTATGTTCCTCTAATTTAGGATTCCTTCAGTAGCATCTATGCTGCAAAATTACTTCAAGGAAGATTTCTAGGATAGTAGTAAAATCGTGGTGTTAAGATAACAACATGCAAACAATAAGAAGCATCTAGGATACATTATGCTTCAACAATGTTATTCCTAAATAGTTACATGCCAGCACAATTCATAATTTAAAATTAATATTCTCTCCCATAGATATGGCAACCATCATATATCAAGGGTGGAAAGGAGTTACTTGAATTGAGAATATATTTTATAGTACAATTGTAAGGATGAGTATTATAATTCTCTCCTCTTATTTGTTTTGGTTGCTCAATTAAGCCATGATGTGATTTTTATAGTGAAATTTATTTGAGATTGTTTTTTATAAAGGTAAGTTGGGTTTTTTACAGGGCCCAAACCTTGTTACAAAAGAACATCAAACAAGAGAAACCAAAACAAAACAAAAATCTAAAGAACCACAAAAGTAAGATACCCAAGAGGAAACGAAACTCAAGACAAACCAACACTTGAAATTTTTTTTGCACCATCAAAACCTTATTCGAAGAATGTGAACAATAATCTATTTTTGGAAGACCTTTCTTTTTCCTTAGAACAAATTCCAATCATAGATGTCTTCCAAACTGGAAGACCTCTGGAGAAGAGGGAGTGGATACCCTCCTAGAGGTCATTTCTAAAGGAGTAGCATTATATGAAGAACTTTGAGGATCAACAAAACCACCAAATACTGTAACATCATTTAAAAAGGGGGTGTAAGTAAAGGGTGAAACTGGTTGAAGGGAAGATACAACAGTAACAATCAAAGTAGAAGGAAAAATAACTAGACTAGAGAGAGTATTAGTTGGAATGGAGGAGAGAATCTCAGAGTCTACAAAATCAACAATTGAATCATTAGGGAGCATTGTAAGATGGTGGGGAAGATAATTCATCCACCAAGAATAGGACATCTTGCGACCATGAGGACAAGTAGAAGCGAAGTGCCTAGTCGCAAAACATCAACTACAAAAGAGGATATTGTTGTAATCAACCATCCAAGCCAATGGATGGTCATGAACCTGTAAAACAACCTCACCTGAAAAGGCCTTAGATATATCAATATCCACCAAGGCATGAGAAAAGGACTTTGAGATTGTTGAGTTGGTTGATTTCTTGAATCATTTCTTGAATTGATTCAATTTTATTTTTGAGTTTTCATAAATTATACTAGTAATGAAAATTATAATACTTTGGGCTACCTGACCAAATAATTTTTCATATGGTCCCTTTCCTCAAGGACTAACATGATTGAACTTTGATTTTTCTTTTTTGCATTAGTGGCCACATTTTCATTTATTTCATTCATGAGATTATTTATGGAATTTACTTAATGATCCAAGTTATGGTTTGAATATTCTCTCAACCAATTTCAAGAATAAGGGACACCTATGAATAGTTGTCATAGCGGTTTTAACATTTTCTTCACCAATTTCAAGAATAAAGGAGTCCTAAGTATGCTTGTCTCTTATACCTTTCATGGTCGCAAAAGCTTAACAAGATTAGTAAATGCGTCCTAGTTGTTCATATTCCAAGAAAATCCATCTCAATTCTCCATTATTTGCTCAATCCTACATAAATAGTATCATTCATCCTCCACCATTGATCTTTCCATCACATATAAATTGTCCATTTCCTCTCCCAAAATCTATAAATTGAGGTAAGCTCTCATCTATTATAGGATAACATTTGGAACTAACTACATATAATAAAACAATTACCTTTTGTGCAAGAGCATCCATATAACAATCACTGGAGAAAATTAAACCACAATAGAGTTCTTTGGTAATATTATTTTGATTACTTATTATTTTCCTTTGTTTTGAACATTAGTTTTAGTAGTTTGGAACATGAATATTTTTCTTTACATATTTTCCATAGATATATAAAGCATGCGATTTTATCTTGGTTGACATTAGAATCATTTTCTTAGGTATTGAGGTTGATATTTTATAGGAGGATGAAGTTAAATTGTCAAATATTGTGACACTAAAAAAATATTAAAATATATGACCTTAGAAGAGTTATCCAAGAAGGATAATTTTGAGTATAATGCAATGAAAAATATAGAGAAAATATTGATAGCTCTAATTTATTTTCATAAACATATTTTAAATTTTCATAGGCAGGTTGAGAAAATAAGCAAAGAGATTGTAATATGAAAGATGCACCTAATTAGTATAATTATTTCAAAATAAAAGTATCTACCTCTAGTGTTATATAATTTAAAAAATTATAAAGCTAAGATTGTTGTTGTGCAATCTAAGGTTTCAAATGAAAATAAATTTTCTAGCCATAGTGAGAATAAAGATAAATATATATCAGAATGATAATTTTTTTTATACTTTATATTTTATTTATAAAGTAACTTTATTTAGTTTTTTAATATATTAAAAGTGAACTTTTTTTAAAAAAGAAAACAAAGGAACAAATTTTACTTTTAAATTTTCCTTTCAAGAAGAAGATACAGTTAAAAAGATATTACTTTTCTAATGCTATACAAAGTAGTTTGAGTTTAAAGAGAGGATCTATTTTTTTCTTCTAGCTTCTAATATTGTTTGTCTTCTTGGTTATTCTCTTCACATTTTTCTTCAAGTGAGTGGTATTTTTTATAGAAATTGTATAGAAACTCATTACAGAGACTTTGTGAAATTGGTTCTCAAATGGTATACATTTTTTTATGTTTAATTGTAGTTATGTTTGTAGGGTTTTATTTATAATGTTATGGATTTTATTTATCTTTATATGTGTTAGAGTATGAATAGTCAAGTTAAGATATAGCATAATTTGTAGCATCATTAATTGTCACCCTTGATAATTTCACACTACTTGGACACCTTGTTTTGCTTACAACATTAATTATAATAATAATTTATTCATTTGGGGGCCAAATCATAATAATACATTAAATTCTCCATCATCATGACAAATTTAGGGAAAAATCACCCGGTTAGGGGTGCTAGCACCCCTATCCTTAAAGGGGACCTAATTCAATTTAATTCTTTGGTGTTGGTCCTTAGAGGATTAAAAAGATCTGATATTGGCCTATAAACAAAATTTTCAATTGAAATACAAATATAAGCAAGTTTTATTCTCATTGGAACATTAGAAGGAAATTTATGAGCAAGAAGCTATTATGATGCAATTATGGTGAAGATGTATTGAGTTATCCTCTACAAGCTATCTACAACAATATATGGTGTTTTATGAACTAACATCTTGTAGGTCTATCAAGAAATCCAATCATCCATCAAGAAAATTTGGTAGCAACTTGTGGTGTGGCATCACTTCATGAAGGATTTCATACCAAGGTAACATTATCTATTTATCTTTTCAGTTAATTATTATTTGGCTTCTACTTGACTTAGGGCATGCCCTCTTGATCATCATCATTTATTATACGTGGAGGTGGAAAAAATAAAAAGGGGTTTGACTTAGGTAAGCCCATATACAACATAACTATTCCCCATATTTTCATGTGTGCATGATAGATATGGGAGTTTCATTAGTAGACAGTCATAGGAAACATAGAGTAGAAAACAACCTACCTTTTAGAGTTTTTAGGTCCCAAAAAAGTGGCAACTTAGGACTAGGGTGCTCATGCCCTAGTCTGCCCAGTTCAAGATCAAATTTTAGTTACAGGTTCTTCTTTGTATCTCCTTCTCAAATATGTAATTGTTGCGACAATTTTTCATTTTCATCTATGTGATAAATTAAATTTTTAGATCTAGGGTTTATGTCAAATAGGCTTGTTAAAACACACAAAATTTTCATATTTGCAACTCAAAAGTACCAAACACTAGGAGATTTTCTCTTCCTTGTGGTAGTTAACCAGTCATCAAAACCTAGTTGGTTTGTGTTTGAATGTGGAGTTAAAGTGAAAAGAAGTTAATCCTAGTTAGATCTATGATCACTTTCCTACTCTATAACATTTAATCATGTACTAAGATATTATTTTTCTTATGTTAGAATAACATCTAGAAAATATATTTTTAGATCTATTAAGTATATGTAATTTCTTATTGTGGTAATTATTTTTATGAGACTTTGTGCTCATACCCTCTATTGTACTTCTAGGTGTTTCTTTTCTCATTGGTTTAGATTGTGTTACTTTCCTTATTTCTGGTAAAGAGTAGACCCAAAAAATATAAACATATTAAACAAGGGAGATTTCAATGCCAAATATAAAGGAAGATTATTAACTTGCAAATAAAAATCTATCAAACTATTGTGAACATTATCGCTATCCATTAGGTGATTGGGAATTATTTAAGAAAAACAATGTAGTCATAAATATATTTACCAACACAACTATATGGTATAAATGAAAAACTTAATCTATGACATATCTTACTAATGATTGGTGTATTGTGGATAATCACTTGTTAAAAAGAAACTATAGTTAATTTTTACAATGGTTTTATGAATAGTAAACCTTGTATCATTTCTTAGTGGATGATTGAGCCTTGTGCATATAATGTTGCTAGTTTTTTGTACTTTCTCAGGAGTAGTATAACCCTAATGAAGGTAGTATAGGATTTTATTAAATTTTTCTTGAAGGAATACGAGTGATTCCAATTATATGAAAATTTGGGAAAATTATATTTAGGAATAACCTTATTATGGAAATACAATTCATGATCCTAACATTTTTAATTTAGGGGTGCTTCAAATAGAAAAGATAAGTTATAGTTCTTATCATTGTGAATTAATTTTTTTATTAACATTTGATTGGAGGAAAATTATGAAGAATTTATATTCTTAATAAACTATTTGGATTGAAACATGCCATGAAATATTATTGTTATTGTGTTTGAAGTCTAAGGAAAGGGTTTTACTAGTTTTTTAATCCTAAACCTAATAATTATAATAAATTTAAATTTAATAGTGAGCACTTAAAGGAATAATTTAATTCTTAATTTATAACCTAGTGTGAGACTAAAGTGAAATTAGGGTCTACTAGAATATCTTCCCCAAATGACAAAAACTCTTAAATTATAAATAAGTTATCACATAGTTGCTCACACATATAATACTAGAAATAATAAGGAAGAAAAAAAACACCAACATCCATCCCATTACCTCAGCCATACCTTCCACTTGCACCTAACATTCCTCATCATAGTGGTAAGGAGTATGATCTTGTAGAACAACTTCATAATAATCCATCCAAGATTTCTTTGTGGGATTTGATTCAAACATCAATTGTTTATCATGGCATGCTTCAAAATGCTTTGTAGAAAGTTATTGTCCCTCCTAGTGCTCAACCAAATGATGTAGCAGCTTTGCTTGAAGCTATGAATGAAGATAATTTGGATATTGTCTTTCATCAAAATAAATTACCCCCTTTGGAAACACAAAAAAAAAATGATGCTTTGATGATAATGGTTGCCATTAACAAGAATGGGATTAGACGTACACTTATTGACAATGGTTCAAGGCTTAATATTTGTAGTGTTCACCTTTTGGATAAAATTGGAGTGAACAAAACTTTAATCCAACCAACAACTTTGTAAATCAAAGGTTTTGACAATGTGGGAAGAAAACCACTCGGTGTAATAACATTACCAGTTAAATTTGGTCATGTTGTGTTACAAACTCCAATCCATGTTATGCTCGATGATCTTTCATATAATCTTCTCTTGGGTAGACCATGGATTCATGAGATGAAAAAAGCACCTTCAATGCTTCATCATTTACTAAAATACACATACAACAATAAGGTTTACATAGTCAAAGTTGATCCTAAATTTGAGAATTATTTAAAAACTGAAACAAAAATGAAGAATCCTTTTAGCACATTGATACCAACTTCAAAGTGGAAACTTTAAAAATTGAAAAACAAAGATGAGTTCCTTTCATCTATAATAAAGCTATTAGATGATGATTTGGGATCATTAGATTTCATGTGACACCCCTCTGTTTTGTTATGTTTTCTTGACAACTTAGATACTTTGTTAGACTTTATTTTATGTTATTGTTATTCTATCGCTGACAGTGGAGCGATGATAGACTATATTGATGTGATGACACATTATATGCATGGTGATTATGTTTAATATTCTTTATATTTTGATAGATGCTTAGTTGTGATGACATTGCTATATATGCTTATTGTAGTTTAATTGATATATTATCTTGTCAATTGATGTGACATTGTATTGGTGAAGAGAACAGTATTGCATCACTCGCTTGCGAGTGCCATGTGATTTTCGCGATTCTCTCTTCACGGTGTGTATGAATTACTATCTGTATACATGTACGACTCTTGCTTGTGTTGTAGGTTTGTAGGTACATGACAACAACTTCACCTAGTTTCACAGGTCTGAGCATGTCCACTACTCAACAATAATATTGGGAGATAGTAACGGGCTACCTAGTCATACCTTTACCATAGTACAATGTGTCGTCAGTTTGAGTTTTGGTCTTAGCCTTATCATTGTTGTTCTGGGTATTTTATTATTGTGCAAGTTTAATTTGGTAGATTAAATGTGTATTTGATTTAAATATTTAATTAATTGAATTATTGTTGTGAAGGCTTTAGAATAAATAAATTTAATTTAGTTGTGTTATTAAAAACTTTTAATTATTAAATTATATGGGAATTAAATAAATAAGATTATTTAAATTTGTTGAAATATATTAATTGTTTTATTTTATTTTAAATGCATGAGGTTGGAAAATATCTGGGGTTGTTGAGGGAAAAGATATTTTGTTGGGATAACTGTGAGTTAGAAATTTGTTATCTGATTGTTGTAAATTGATTCTCGGAGGAAATATTGGGAAAAAGGGAAGGAAGTTGTTTCACGGGAAGAGTTTTGTTTTTGGTTGAAAATTGGTGAGGAATTTGTGGATCTCTTTGAGGATTTTATTTTAGAATCTTGTTGTAGAATTCTTGGCTGTGGTATTGTTGTGTTTTCTGGAAGTGGCAAATTTACTGGAGGAAGCTTTGGCAACATTGGCATTTTGAAGCTACAGAGAAGCTCGACAACAATTCTTGGGGCAATAGTTCTTCTGGAACAGGTTCCTTTATTGTTTTTGTGAATTTTGAATTGAAAGGTTGTTTATATTATTGTAATGCAATTTGGAAATGTTTAGAAAAAATATTTTCAATACTGTAGAAGCTCTTGTTTCTTTCTTTTAAAAGATTGCCGTGAAAGTTGAACCTCTGTAGAAAACAATTTAAAAAAATCCTCTGTGTAAATTGATCATTTGAAATAGATTGATACAAAAGGAAATTATAGATCTCTGTAGAAAATCATTCATTTTGTTATGATTTCCCAATTCCTTTTAATTATCTGGGAAAATTAAATCTCTGAGCTTTCCTGTAGAAAACTTCTTCTGTGTAATTTATTTGCTCAACTTGAACCAGTGATTGGATTAATTACATATATATATATACATATATATTAAAATATATATGTGCATATACATATATATATTATATATAAATATTTTGTTTTATTTAAAAACATGTAAAATTCCCTATAGGAATTTTTATTGGGAAACAGAATCGAAAATTGCCGTATGGCGAATGCTGGACTGTGAAATGAAAAAATAAATAAAATGAATTTCATTTTTGGTTTGGCCGAGGGTGAAACCCCAGCCGCACCCACACCTGGGGTGCACTGCTGTGAGCAGCACTCCCCACATCTGTGTGGGGTAAGCGCTGCCCACAGGCAGCGAACCCCCTGTGTGGGAATGACACAACCAGGGCTACGCCCCTGTGCGTGCGAATGTTTATGTTTTGTTTTATTTATTGTATATGGGTTCGATAATGTATATATTTATATATGATATATATATTATATATAATATATAAATATTATATATAATATATATATTATATGTATTATAAGTCATATGTATATAATTTTATATATTAAATAATATATTTATTATATATATATAATTGTATATATTTTTATATATATATATATATATAAATATAGTTATTTAAATTATTTTATTAGAAGTTAGTAAATGATTTTTAAAGGAATATTAAATGGTTAAGTGCATGCAAGCACCAGTTGTTATTTTATAATGAAGTGATTTTATCTATATTTGTGGATTTGGAAACTGAACTTTTGTTTTAATCGCTATGGATTTATTGAATGGAATTATGTTTAAAAGGTTTATTTTAAATATGCGATTTTGATTGATTTGGATTTAGGAAATCCGAATGATAGCATTTGTTAATTGCTTGAAGTTGTATTTATAAAAGCAAGTGTTTTGTAACTATGTACTGGGGGGAAAGTATTTGTTAATGTGAAAATTTAAGTCTTCCAGAGTGGTAATTGTGAAAGGGTTGTTGTAACTTTAGTTCACCCTTTGAGTTTTCTTGGGTAGTGCACGTATTGGGATTTAGTATTGGACATCCGTAGGGATGTGTTACCTTTTGAGGTGTGTTGATTATGTGTGGTCAGTTTTAGTGCACTATCTACCCTTGGGTGTGGTATGAGTTTATGTGTTGTCGATAGGGGAGTGGCTTTCAACGAGGGCCGAGACACAAAGTGGTCCCATGACAACTCGTGTGGGAGTCAGTTTAACCAGTGGAAATTAAATAACCTATTTTTAGGGGAATGGGTAGCTTAATACATTAACTTTGTAATTTAGCCTCGCTCATTGGCTCAAGGGCTTGTGTTAGACTTGAGATGAGTCAGGAAGGCTTGGAATGGCATGATCGCTATCTTGTCTTCTCGAAAGATAATTGATTTAGTTCTAGTGTGCATGTGGGGCCGGAGTTCGTAAGAGGTTACCAGGATAACCCTAAAGGGGGGCCGGGACCTAGGAAGATCTCCTTTGGATAACCAATGCAACCATTGTGATGACACTCCTCCTATGACAACAATCAGTTTATTTGTATTATTTTTATAATTGATTCAGTGATTCTGGAAGCAATGTGACCATTGTTCTTGTTTACCTGTACTGTGAGTATTTCGGTTATGGCATGTGTCTAGAGGTAGTAGGATTATCTTGGTTACCTTTTACTATCTCCTAGCATGGGGGCTGGGCCTATGGGTACCATATGGTTGGGTGGCATGTGTCTTATACTGTTGAGTTCTCTTCCTGTTTGTGATGGCAAGATCTTCTTGTTCGAGGAGCTCGTGTGGTTCTCCGGAGTTGTTCTTCTCTTTCTTCATTGTAACTGGGGATCATTATGTATAATTGTAGTACCTCATTTGTATCAAGGTGAACCTTTGTGATGTAATTGTAATAATATTTATGATCTATTATTATTGGATTTAATCGTGTATTGGATGTTATGTGGTGTTGTATCTATGGAAATATGTTCAATACATTTCTATGAGTTAGTTTTATTTTGAAATGGTTTAATGCTTTGATGTATGTTGGATCGTGGTTTAACTTTCATATGCTATGGTTGGTTTAATTTTATAAGTAATGGGTTTACATGTAGACACGTTGCGTGGCCTAGAGGATGTATGTGGTTAGAGTAGAGTACTTTACTCGTCTTGTTTTATTTTTAAGAAAAAAATTTGTTGGGCTTCTGCAGTGTTGCATCGTCCTCTAGGTTGCAGGATGGGGTTTTACATTTCACACCTATATTCATGGGAGAATACAATAGTTCACCATCAAAACCAAAAAGAAAGAAAGAAGTCGCAATGGTATCAACACAGCCTATCATCAAATCATCAAAAATAACAAAATTTACAATTTCTAGAAATAAGGAAGACATAAATTACACATCTAAATATGATGAAAGTGATTATGAAAAACCACCCTCTTCAAAAGAAATGGAAGCCATTTATGGAAGATGTTATCAACTTTTGAAACAATTTTTCTTTAATGGAAAAGGATGTGATGTAAAAGAAAAAGGTATTTATGTCCCCATACATCTCAACATCCAAGAAACAATAAGAGGTCTTGGATATTTTCCTTCAAATATAATAAAAACATAAAATAGGCCTTCACTTAATCATGCAATATTCTCCAAAGACAAATAGCATTACTTGCTGATCCTTGCCATGTGGTAGTTCTAGTATCATACAATACTCACTACCATGCATGCAGGTATAATTAAGTTTTATGCAATCATATTTCATCTTTCAAGGAGAAGCATATCATCATTCATTTTTGGGCTCACCTTTATCCCTGCACTTGGGGGGAAAGAGGTTAGATAGCCTTATGTGAGGTGAATTCCGTCTAGCAAGGGATCCCTTTGTATCTTCTTAAAATATTAGTGTAGTGAGTACACTAATATTTTAAGGGGGGGCATATAGTACCCCACTCATTGTTTGCATAAGAAATGGTCCCTTTTTAGTGAATATAGCATACATCTCCTAGAAGGTGTGGCCTTGTCAATGAAAGTGTGACCTTCTCAATCTATGTTGTGTCTCCTTTGTGGTGAGATTGGGCTTGATATCCCTTGATGGTGTGACTTTTCTTGGCGTTTGATGTTCCCCTTTGTGGTAATGTTATGGCTAGTATTCCCTAAGGTGTGACCATGTATTGATAAATTCCCTTTTCTTATTGATGTAAAATACCTTTTGTGGTTGTGTTTCTTATAACACCCCTTGAGGTTTAGTTTTGTCTTGGACATTTGTGCACCTTCTTAGGTGAGTTTATGCACCTTCTTAAGCAACTTTATGCACCTTATTAGGTGAGTTTATGCACCTTCTTAGGTGAATGTTTTTGTTCCTTCTTAGGCGAGTTTGTGGGCCTTCTTAGGTAAGGATTTGGCAAGTTAGTTCATGGATTTAGCATAACATAGCTTGCTGGGTCATGGACTTGAGCACTCATTTTAATATGGCCACTGAGCATAATGCAACTTGCTTGAGAATAGAGCTATGTGTTTCATGAGTGTCTATCATAACACAATTTACTAGCCTTGTGGAACCCATCATATTACATGGAAATCTAGCATAACACAACTTGCTATCTAGTAGATCCATGTGGCTCGTGAGTGATTTGGCATAATGCAACTTGCTAGTCCTCATGAGAGCATTGCTTTATCTAACATTTGTTCAATGGATGATATTTGGTATTTGAGACTATTCAAGACTGAGGTATCTTTACCTTACCAACTCAAATCCCTTTAGTAATAACCTCATGTTTTATTGTGTGTCTTTTGTGCATCTTCTTCGTGTTTTCATTATGATTACATTGTGTTTATTTTCATTTTATTGTCACCTTTATGCTATGTTATGTCATGTGTCTTCATCGTGTATGCTTCATGGCTTCTTCATCTATGTTTGTGTATGTTGTCTTGCTTCATTTCATGTGTGTGTTCCTTGTGCTTATGTTGTTTTGCCATAGGATCTTGAATCTTGGGGGCTTGCACACTCCCCCTAGATTCATAGTCATCCTATCTCTTTAATATTCAAATAATTAGATTGTTGGCATAATGTTGTCATTGATGTCAAGGAGGAGCTTAGTGGAAGCCTATATGTCATTTTTCTCAGTAGATAAGGTTTTGGAAGAATTGGTGTATGATGGAGAGAAGAGCATGTTTTGCAAATTGTTGCAAGGTTGCTTAAAAGTTGTAATATTGGCATGAAATGTTATCATACTATTGCAGAGGTTACTTCTAGAAGTTAGAGGGGAAAACTAAGGCTAGATTCGATATGGGTTTTTCAAGAGCTTCTCAGAGGTGTAAATTATAGAGCTAGAGGATGTGGAATGTGATTAGAAATAATTTATTTTTTCTTTTTGGTCAAATTAGGGTTTCACTATTAAACCCTAGGTGTTGCAATCATGGCATTGATCAAGTTTTATATTTTGGAGTTGATTGTTTGTTGGTGGTGGAAAGTTGCTTAAGTGACAACTTAAGCCATCAAAGTCATTTGGGAACCAACCCCTTTAACTTGTGCTACTGGTTGGCAGAGTTTGTGTGTGCATCACAACATTGTTTGTATTCATCATGACCATGTCTAAACTGCGATGTGCAATATGCCCTTGAAGAAGATCAATGGTGAAGGTTGAAGGATGGATGATTGAACGGTCATCGCATAGTGTCTTCACATCGTGCTTTGAAGTTTACTTCAACATGTGTAATATGCGATGTGTGAAAGTTTGATCAATGGCTATGATCAAACTAGGTGGATCAAATGGTTCCCTGCTAGCCCGTGGTGTGTATGGTGATGTGGAAACAAAAAAAGTATCCCTTTTTTCTTGATTGATTTAGGATTAATTGATGAAAAATTAGACTTAATGAGGCCTTGATTTGGTGTTGTTAGGTGTTTTTCACATCCACACTAGGTCTTGGACCCTTGCAAATTGAATAAAATGCATCTAACGATGTCTTGTAAAGGTGTTGTAAAGTGTTGTAAAATACTTTCACACTTCTCTAGGCCAAATGGACCTATCTTTCCCTAATTCAATGTTATAAAATATATTTAATCACATTATCACATCAATCTAGAAGGCTTGTAAATTGAATATGACTTTAATCTAGTGATGAAATGTGTCCTACACATTCACATTAGATGTTGTGCCTTTCTAGGCTATGTGGACCTCATTTTAATGTTGAAAAGTGTATCTAATCACACTTTTGCATTGAATTCTATGTCCCAAGCCCTAATTGACCTTTACATCATCATTAATAGGCCCCTATGGCCCCATATTGTGCATCTTGAGGCTTGAATTGATCAAATATTCGATGAAATCAACATAAGGACTAAAATTCCTCTCCCCAACATTCTAGTTGTCAAAAGGGCTCCTCTACGACTAAGTCGCCCATATAGGTGAATTAGTCCCTTCCAGGTGGGACTAAGTCACCCAACATGGCGACTTAGTCCAATTTGGCCTATTTTCAAGGTTTGAGAAAGAAATTTTGGAATTTAAGTTTATTCTTTCTTCATGTCGGCCTTAGGGATCCAATTTATAGGTAAATAAGGTGAATTGCATATAAAATCAAGTCTCCAAACCCTAATTCACATCTCTTATCATTCATTCATCATTCATCATGTTCTCAAATCAACCAAGCTAGGGTTTTATCATTCCAAGTCACTAAGATAGCTTCCTAAGACATTCAAGGGAAAATTCTTCAACTATTGTTGTAGAAATTCAAGATAAAACCTCATGGAAAGTATCTAACTCCATTATTTCATGCTTCATTTCATTGTTTCTCTATTTTGGTTTAATTACCTAAAAAGGGGTTTGACCAAGGCAAACCCCCATGCCCTAACATTCACCATTTCTTTCTCTTTCATTGTGTGTTTGTAGATTTAGGCACTTTGAGGGTTTCAAAATCATTGAAGATTAGGTTGAAGACTCGTTGAAGACATCTCCTTGTTGACCAAGCTAAAATATCAACAAAAAGTCACTTTTAGGCTTGAAAAATTAGAGTTTCAGAAGCGAACACCTGTCAAGAACCAAAGTGCAGACCGAGGGCTTCCGTTTCCACTTTCAATTTTTTAGAAATTCAGAAGTGGACTAAGTTGCTAATAATGACAACTTAGTCCCACTGAACCTATTTTTTGGAGGTTTTTGCTGATTTAGATACTCATTTGGCCGAAATGGGTTTCTAAGCAATTTTTCTAGAGCTAGGACTAAGTCGCCTAGATTGGCACAAGTGTACCAGTCAGATTCTACATCAATTTTATTAGGATTTTAGATCATCATTCCATCCTCTAGGTGCACACATTCAATTTTATAGATTTTTGCTTTGTTTCATGGTCATTTCTAGGTCATTTAGTTCATATTTGCATATCACAATGTATTTTCCAACAATTTGTATTTCAATAGTTTTGTATTAAAAATCAATAGCATTCATTAGTTTACTGCATTTAGATCATCTCATTTAAGCATAATACATCCCTCTTGACATTAATCTTGAGTGTAGACATTGCCCATTTTGGCCCATCTCTCTCCTTTTAGGTGAAAAACCCTAGAAGTGTTAGAGAGCATTAGGGTGCCAAAATATTTGACTACATTTTGGTGAACCCGACTTTTGAATACTTTTCTTTTCTAATTTGGAGTCCATCATCCTAGATATAACTTGCATCAACATTGCATTAGGTTTTGCAGTGTTTTGCATTCTAGGGTTTCAAAAACTTAGATTAGTGAAAAGATCATTTAACTTGCATTATTGCATATAATTTCATTGATAGTTTCTAAAATTTTGCATCTCCATCTTAGGTCTGCATCATACAAACTAAAAAGCATCAAAATCCATTGATTTTTTTTGGAAATTTTGAGAAAAACCCTAACTGGGACAATTCGCCATGCTAGGCGACTTAGTCCCAGTCCAAATTTTTCACTATATGATATAGCTAGAAAAACCTCATTTTTATGCTTCCTAAACATCCTAGTATCACATACTATAAGTCTAGAAAGTTTCAGGATCATTTGTTTTATGCATTTATCTCAAAACCATCAATTTAGGGTAGTCATTTGTCAAATCACTTCCATTACAAACATCATTAGATATGAAAATGCTTACATTTCTGAAATTTTGCATCACATGGTTAAAATTACTTTTCACTTTTGCTTACACAATGTTTCTATTCATAAAACTTTGCATAAGTTTGATAAAAGTGCTTTTCATTCTTGCATGTACATTGTTTTCCTTCTTCAGGCTTTGCATACATTGGATAAAAACATTTTGCATCCTTGCATATACATTGTTTATATTGCTGAAACATTGCATGACATGGTTACAAGTGCTTTTCATTTTTGTTCAAACAATGATATTTAGACATGTTAAGAAAAACTTCCTATCCCCTCCCTATGAGAGTGTTTTTGTGAAAGAGAATACAACTTTGGACATTCCTAATGATCATACTTGTTCTTCTCATAATATCTCTCCTCTTGGTGATGAAGATATTTTAGTAGAAGAATCAATTAATGAGAGTTTTGAGAATCCTAGCATTGTTAATTTCTTTCATTTTACCTCTCTTAGTGGACAAGACATTCATAACCAACCTAACACAACCATAGGTAATCATGATGATAACATTTGTTATTCTCTTAGTATCTCTCCTAGTTGTGAAGAAGATACTTTGATGTTAGGAAATACAATAAATGAAGGTCATGAGAATCTTAGTTGTCCCCCTTCACCTAGAAAAACCCTTCTTGAGCAAGAAAATTCAACCATTGATCATTCTCCTTCTTGCAACAAAGTCATTTTAGAAGAACCAATCCATGAATGTAAAGAACATTTGATTTGTAGTTCTCCTAAAAACTCTCCTCCTAGGGAGAATATCATGGTGCAAGAAAATGATAACAATAGTAATATGTCTTCCTTAGATAACAAGGTGACTCTAAATTTCCCTTCATTAGAGATACATCAAGCCAAGACTGTTGAGGTTATGAATGCACAAGTGTCCATTAGTGGAACTCCTACATACCCCGTGGGACATCCTAAGAATCCTCTAATTCTCTACCCACCTTCACACAAACAACAAAATCAACAACTCAAATTCACCCTCTACCCACCTCCGAATAATGTGTCGCAACAACCGAGTCATAATACCGTTGCTAGAATACATACAATACTCGAGACAATCCATCACCACAACAACCCACCCCAACACCATTACTTTTTCCTAATTTTCCTCCTCCTTGATTAAGGGAGTATGATCTCATTGAACAAGTTAAGAGTACTCCCGCAAATATATCCCTATGGGATTTACTTCAAAATTCACCTACCTATCACACTATGCTTCAAATGACCTTACAACAAGTTCCTATCCCTTCTAATGCGCAACCAAATGACATAGCAGCCATAATTCAAGGATTAAATGCAAACATTGTTTTCCACCAAAGTGAACTCCCCCCTTTGGACATATAAAAAGAAAATTATGCTTTCATGATCATTGCTCAATATAATATGACAGGGATAAAGTGAACCCTTGTTGACAATGGCTCAACCCTTAATGTGTGTAGCGTAAATCTTTTGGATAGGCTTCGTATAGATAAATAAAAAATTCATCCTGATTATTTATCTATTAAGGGATTTGACAATGAAGAAAAGAAATAGCTTGGTGTGATCACTTTGCCTATTACAGTTCGAGTAGCCACATTGCAAACACCAATCCATGTCATGCCTCATAATCTTTCATATAATCTTCTTTTTGGCAGGCCATGGATTCATGAGATGAATGCAATGCCTTCAAATCTTCATCGTAAAATGAAATGTGTTTAAAATAACACAATCCACATAGTTGACACTGATCATGAGCCTTATAGTGTCTTGCAACTTGAACAAAACAAAGATAACCCCTTGAACACCTTAACACCAACCACACAAGGGGAACCTATGCAACAAAATGGCAAAGAAAAATACATTGATGAAGTCACAAAGCTATTAGAAGATGATTGGGGTTCCTTCGATTTTGAACATACATTCATGGGTGAGTACAAGGTCATAAACAAAGATTCCAATAAGGCACATGAAAAAGTAGTCATGTCAACACACAAATCAGAAGACCTTTCAAATGCATCTACCTCAATCACTCTAGAACAAAAGCTAACAAATTACACAACAAACTTTGACGAACTCAACAACGAACAACCACCTAATCCAAAAGCAATGAAAAAGCTTTACGGATGAGGATATGAGCTTATGAAACAACTTGGATATAGTGGAAAAGGATGTGGTGCTAACAAACAAGGTATTTGCAACCCTATAGATCCTATCACATAACAAATAACTCATGGTCTTGGTTATTGTCCTTTGGTAGAAATAATCAAGCCTTCCCTCCACATCAACACCATCACAAAACACTCCTCTAAGCCCACCTTAATTGTAATGCATCCTGAACACCTCGACACTAGTGGTCTTGAAAATCATCCTTTACAAAACATGAAACAAACATCGAACTCTACGCTTAGTGTCAATGTCATCATGCAAAACACTAATGAATTGAATTTGTTAGAATTTACACCCTCCTATAAAGGAGAGAAAAAATCTCACAATCTAAATAGTCTTGCGTAGGTATGACATCTTGTACATCTAATCAAGAAACACCTTTGTCACAAACTACAGGACCACCTTCTCCCATTGATCAAGAGGGTATCTCAAGTGTCAAGACTTCTCCAAGATCACTTGATCACCCTTCCTCCAAGAACTTGAAAGAAATTCCATTACAAGACTTCATTTTGCGCCTATCATAGAGTTCATGGTCATTCCACTAATGAATGTAAGGCTTTGAGTCATAAAATCCAACATTTTTCAAGAGTTTGGTATTCTTCCTCATGAGGGGGCACCTAATTCCTCTAATTGATATTTATTTTCACTCTACCATGCATTTCATTAATCATTTCAGCTCACCTTTATCCTGCACTAAGTGGGGGAAAGGGGTTATGTAGCCTTGTCATCACATGTCACTTATCGTTGCCACTTTTGACTAGTCATTAACCTTTCACAGACATATAAGAGCAAGCTTGGGATGTGGATGACATGCCTTAAGTTGGTTCGCATGTGACATACTACCTTTTTCATGACATAGCTTATTGGAAACATATGACTTGGCATAGGGCTTTCTGTAAGCTCTCATGTCTTCTTCTTCATCTTCTACTTTAAAGCAATTGTCATAGTACTGGTGTTCACAACTACTTTAAAGTGGGGGAATACATCACCACTCACATTTCATTGTGTAATTTTATTTTTCTTGCGATTTCCTCTCTTGGAAACATTAGGCACAATGTTTCCTAGGAAGAGACCTTGCACTTGTCCTCTCTTGGAAACAAGATGAGACCATTTGCACTTTTCCTCTCTTAGAGACATTAAAACATGATGTTCCCTAAGATGAGACCTTGCACGAACTAAGAAAAATCCATTTGAACATTCCTTTCACTATTTTTCCATTTACAACAATTGTCATAACATAGCTTGCATGCATGTGGTCCCATCTTATTTGTCTATGAGTGTCAAGCATACGAAGTTTTGCTTACCTCATAGAGCTCGAAAAACATTTTCATTGTGGTGCCCTATTAAAGTTATCACGAGGTATAACTTTGGTATGGTTGAGAGGGAAGCCCATTCTGAGGCACGACTTTTCCCCATAGCCACCTATGTTTATTTGAGCACATATCGACTGTATGTGTCTCACCTTTTAGGGTTTTCTCACCTTGCGGACAACCAAAAGTTTCGTGGCCCTAGAGTGAGTTTTTTGTGGATTTCTCACCCGACAGAAAACCCTGAGTTCCATCGCCCTAGAGTGAGTACACATTTCTTGTTCCAAACAAACAAGCCTAGATCTAATCCACAACATGTTGGACAAACAGTCGAAGCTTGATCCACCTTTTCATTTTCGCTTGCCATTGCATGATCATATATCTTATTTTGCTGCATATCATTCACCTTGTGTGTGTCCTTTTGCACTCATGTTGGTTTGACTTAGGATCTTGGATACTGGGGGCTTGCGCAACCTCCTTTGATCTTTGTCATCTTTTTCTATCTGCATTGGTATGATTAGACTCTTCTTGAATGTCTACTTTAGTGTGAGTTTGAAGCAAGTTTATCCTCTCACTAAAGTGGGGGCTAACTATAAACACAAAAAAAGTATCCCTTTTTGCTTGCTTGATTTGGGATTAATTGATGAAAAAATTGGACTTAATGAGGCCTTGATTTGGTGTTGTGAGGTGTTTTTCACATCCACACTAGGTCTTGGACCCTTGCAAACTAAATAAAATGCATCTAACAATGTCTTGTAAAGGTGTTGTCAAAGACTTTCACACTTCTCTAGGCTGAATGAACCTATCTTTCCCTAATTCAATGCTATAAAATATATTCAATCACATTATCACTTAAATCTAGAAGGCTTGTAAATTGAATATGACTTTAATCTAGTGATGAAATGTGTCCTACACATTCACATTGGATGTTGTGCCTTTCTAGGCTATGTGGACCTCATTTTAATGTTGAAAAGTGTATCTAATCACACTTTCACATTGAATTCTATGTCACAAGCCCTAATTTACCTTTACATCATCATTAATAGGCCCCTATGGCCCCATATTTTGCATCCCAAGGCTTGAATTGATCAAATACCCGATGAAATCAACATAAGGACTTAAATTCCTCACTCCCCAACATTCCAGCTGTCAAAAGGACTCCTCTAGGACTAAGTCGCCCATCTGGGCGAATTAGTCCCTGCTAGGTGGACTAAGTCACCTAGCATGGCGACTTAGCCCAATTTGGCCTATTTCTGAGGTTTGAGTGAGAAATTTTGGAATTTAAGTTTATTCTTTCTTCATGTCGGCCTTAGGGATCCAATTTACAGGTAAATAAGGTGAATTACCTATAAAATCAAGTCTCTAAACCCTAATTCACATCTCTTATCATTCATTCATCATTCATCATCTTCTCAAGTCAAGCAAGCTAGGGTTTTATCATTCCAAGTCACCAAGATAGCTTCCTAAGACATTCAAGGGCAGATTCTTCAACTATTGTTGCAGAAATTCAAGATCAAACCTCATGGGAAGTATCTAACTCCATTGTTTCATGCTTCATTAATTGTTTCTCCATTTTGGTTTAATTACCTAAAAAGTGGTTTGACCAAGGCAAACCCCCATGCCCTAACATTCACCATTTCTTTCTCTTTCATTGTGTGTTTGTAGATTTAGGCACTTTGAGGGTTTCAAAATCATTGAAGATTAGGTTGAAGACTCATTGAAGACATCTCGTTGTTGACCAAGCCAAAATATCAACAAATAGTCACTTTTTAGGCCCGAAAATCAGAGTTTTAGAAGCGGACACCTATCAGGAACCGAAGTGCAGATCGAGGGCTTCTGTTTCCACTTTCAAATTTTCAAAAATTCAGAAGTGGAATAAGTCATAAATAGTGGAAAATTAGTCCCAATGAACCTATTTTTCAGAGGTTTTTGTAGATTTGGATACCCATTTGGCTGAAACAGGTTTCTGAGTAGTTTTTCTAAAGTTGAGACTAAGTCGCCCAGATTGGCACAAGTGTCCTAGTTAGATTCTGCATCAATTTTATTAGGATTTCAGACCCTCATTCCATCCTCCAGGTGCACACATTCAGTTTTATAACTTTTTGCTTTGTTTCATGGTCATTTCTAGGTCATTTAGTTCATATTTGCATATCTCAATGTATTTTCCAACAAGTTGTATTTCAATAGTTTTGTATTAAAAATCAATAGCATTCATTAGTTTACTGCATTTAGATCATCTCATTTAAGCATATTACATCCCTCTTGACATTAATCTTGAGTGTAGACATTTCCCATTTTGGCCCATCTCTCTCCTTTTAGGTGAAAAACCCTAGAAGTGTTAGAGAGCATTAGGGTGCCAAAATATTTGTCCACAGGTGGGTCCTTGTTTTTCCTTGTGGGATTGTAGGCAATTGACAAGAGTTCAGTGGGATTGAAAAAAAGACAACAAGCTTTGGTAGTGAAAGATGGTGGAGTATGACATCCTCTTGGATAGATGACAACATCCACTATCTCACTAAAGTTTTGGTGGGTCCTTGGTTAGCCCTATAGGAATACGGTCTAAGGACATGTGTTTGAAGGAACAAGTGGTGAAATTGAATTGCATCACCTCATTTATTCACATCACTAATTGTAAATAAAATAGTGTCAAGCAAGTTGTGTAGTGTGTTCAACGAAGATGATCAAGCATTTGTGATCAGACGATGATCGTATTATCTCTTCACATCATAGAAATGAAGATTCATGTCTTAAGTGAAAATACGATAGACTTGAGTGAGGTGATGAAAATGAATATTTAAGATGCACGTTAAAAGGATTTTAATAACATGCCTGACTTTTTAAAGATGGAAGATTAAATGAGGAATGATGGATTATGGCATGAAGGCTACAAATCAACGATCAAAATTTAAAGATGAAGATCTCAAATGACTATGATAGTGTGAACAAGGGTTTCAACTATAAAATGACATAGATCATGAAATTAATTGGTTCAAATACTCTAGTGACCAATTTAATTGGTGATTTGATATGTACAAAAAAAAACATATTACAAATTAGATTGAGATCATAATCATATCGAGTATACAAGGATATGACATTAAATGCATATCAGGTTTAGGGTTTTACAGGTTGTCACGTTTAGCAAATTCAACGAATCATAACAGGTGGTGTGTGGCTTGAGGAATGAATTCCTTACCGACTAAGTCATGAGAAGATAGGTAATCAATTTTTAGCTAAGTGTCAATGTATGCTGCAATTAGAGTGAGCTCTTGAGGCAAACAAAGAAAGCACTAATAGAAAAAAAGGTTTAATAGAGTGCATATGTGTGAGCTCTTGAGGTGGACAAATAATGCAATGATAGAAAAAGGGAAAGGTGTGGAGGTGTGTGTGTGTGAATGAGTAGAATCCAAACAAAAATCAGAGAACTTTATCAGGGTTAACATTCAAGTTGCAAAATAGAGAGAGGTGCAGAGAAAAGAGTTGTAGTGACAACAACAAAGAATTGAGTAGTTGCATATAGGGTTGCAACATTGAATTGTGTTCAATAGAAAAAATTGTAACCTTTTATTGTAAATCTATTTGGTGGGTGCCATTAGATAATTGGGTAGGTGCTTAGTGCAGGGAATTGGTGCTTCCTTGGAGTGGGTGCTCCTAAAACTAGGGATTGGTGTCTCCTTAGGGTTGGTTCCCTTAAACTTTGTAATCAAAATATATTCATTATGAGGCTATATTAGGATAGTAGATCCTAGCAACTATTCTCACCATGGTTTTTCCCATCTTGGGCTTTCCACGTATATCTTGTGTTACCTACAATTGTGTGTGTGTGTGCTTAATTATCTGCTTGGTTAATCTATTTGCATAATGTATTAAGGGCTATTTTTTATGATATATTGATTCACCCCCACTCTCAGTAGATTGTTGTGTTCCAACAATTGGTATCAGAGCACCAATTCCCTAGGAGAAGCTTAATCAGCTCAGGTAGATCTTGGACAAGTGAGCACAATGGCCAGTCAAGAGGGTTCATCTACAAACACGACACCTTAATTCGATGGATTAGATTATGCCTTTTAGACCATTATGATGGAGACATAGTTTTCATCCTTAGGGTTTGATGTGTGGATGACTGTTATGAATGGATATACACCTCCAGCTATTGCTCCTACTAATGCTGCAAGAAAGAAAGACTATGAGAATAATGCAAAGGAAAAGCATGCTATTCTCTGTGGTTTGTCTAGCTTAGTGTTTGTCAAAGTGATGCATTGTAGTACTGTACACGATGTTTGGAATAATTTGAAAGGCATCTATGAAGGAGATGATAAAGTGAAGTTGGAAAAGCTACAAATTCTTAGAGACAAGTTTGAAGGTCTAAATATGAGTGAAGAAGAGAAGATTGCATATTATCTTCTTAGGGTTGATGAAATGATAAACTAAATCAGAGGGTTCGTAGAAGAAATGAAATACATAATCATTGTTCAAAAGGTCTTAAGGTCTATGCCATCCAAGTATGACTCTAAGATATCTACAATAGAGGAAGCAAGGGAACTGGATAAACTTACTCTTGATGAATTGTATGGCATATTCACTGCATATGAAATGTGGATGGGAATTACAATCATCCAAAAGAGAAGTTGCATTCAAGGCTGTGAAAAATAATAATGTTGAAGTATTCAAGAAGGACAAGTAAGAAGCCTCCACATCTAAACATGAAGAGACTAATGAGGAAGAAGCAAACTTAATTAGAAGATTAAGAAAAGGCTCTGGCAAGTATAGAGGTAAGTTTCCCTTCAATTGTTTTAACTGTGGTAAAGTAGGTAATTTTTCTTCTAAATTTCCTTACAATAAGAAGGATAATGATGAACAAGAAGTAGATAGTAAAAAGAAGAAACCCTACTTTCATAAGAAGAAAAGTTTTATGAAGAAGAGTTTGTATGTTCAATAGGAGAGTAATACATCTAATGCTAGTGATAGTTTAGATGATGAACAAGATTGTGCCTTAGTGATGGAAGAAAATGAATTTCTCTTCATGGTGAAAGAATTCAAAGAACAAAAAGATGGAAAAGTTGAGCATCTTGGTGAAGAAGGTGAAGAAGGATAATTTGACATTGAAGGAGAACTAATCTGTGCTTTAGAAGAAATTGATAACCTAAGAGAGGAAGTTGATAGCCTAAAAAAGGAGAATAAGCATATGAAGAAGCTTGCACAAAGAGAGAGTGATAAGCTAACCAAAAATATTGAAGAATCTAATTAGATGGTGGTGAGCTTGAAGATACAAGTGGAGGAATCCAAAATAATTGAAGATGTAGTTAAGTCTAAACTATAGTTCGAGGCTGAAAAATGTATGTAGCTTGTGGTAGAAATAGTTTCCATAAGAAAAGATTTGGAAAAGGATAGAGAATAAATAGAAAAAGGCCTATAGCTGAAAGGATGCTAAGAGATTGTTGATGGATTATTAAGCACACAAAAGCCTTCTAACAAAGAAAAATATTGTTTAGGTCTTGAGAAAAGAAAGAGTACTTTTACCAGTACATCTGCAAAACTGTATGAGAGAATTAGAGCAAAAGAAAAGTCTGGTACAAATGGTGATAATTTCTTCAAGGAGTACACCTCTAAAGAGGAATAGAAGATTATTGAGTTAAATAAAGTTGAATAAGAAAAGAAGCTTGTTGCAGACAAGAAGAACAACCAATCAGTTCCTTATCATCAAAAGAAGAGGCAGAACATAAGAAGAACTGATGTTGATGGATTCACAAGGGTGAGAGATTTGAAGAAGCCAAGAAAAAGAAGACCCCCTCATCCTGCTCAAGGATATGCTATAACCAAGTACTCTTCATGCTTATATGGTTACTATTATACTTGTAAACAATTTGGACATAGGGCTAGAGATTGTAGAGTTGTTCCTAAGAGGAGTACAATTTTTTTAATCAATAATCCATTTGATCCTTTAGTAGATATGAATGTGATGTGCTACAATTGTAACAATTTTGGTCATATTGCTAAGAATTGTAGAACAAAATTTATAAGACCAAATATATAGAATGAGAAAAAGAAAAACACTCCTCCTAAAGTGAACAAAGAATCTAAAATCCCTAAAAGGACGGAAGAAAAGGTAGAGAAGAAATCCAAAAAAGGTGTGGAAAGACAAAGAGTAGATGCCCACTCAATCAATGATTGCACAAATGACACTTCATGCCAAAAAGAAAAATCTGTGGGTAATAGATAGTGGTTGTTCTAAGCATATGACTGGTGACAAGAGAAAATTCATCCAACTTAAGAAGTATAAGGAAGTCTTAGCCAGTCTAGGTGTCAACACTATTGTAAAATTTATGGTAAGGGAATAATCAATATAGATGATAAATTACCTACAAAATATTTTCTGTATGTTGAAGGTTTGAAGCACAACCTACTTAGTGTTAGTCAAATGTGTGAGAAGGGTTATAAGGTCATATTTAATTCTAAAGGTTGTAAGATAAGGAAAAAAGGAAAAATAGTTACACATGGAATAAGAACTGATAGCAACCTTTATAATATCAGTGAGGCAAAAGGTTAAAACTGTCTGATAGGACAACAAGATGAGAGCTAGTTGTGGCATAGAAGAATGGGGCATGCCAATTTTGACAATTTGGTGAAAGTGAGCTCAAAAAGACTAGTAAGACATATGCCTAAGATAACTAAGCTTGAAAACACTACTTGCAGAGAATGTCAGATAGGCAAGAAAACAAGGGTTAAATTTCAAACAAAAGAATATTCAATTACAAAGCCCTTGCAACTGGTTCACACTGATTTGTGTGGTCCTATGAGAACAAGAGGATTGAAAGGTGAAAGATAATTCATGTTGCTGATTGATGATTAGTCAAGGATGACATGGGTAACCTTTCTAAAATACAAGTCACAGGCATTTGAAAGATTCAAGATTTTTAGATCCATAGTTGAAAAGGAGATTGACAAAAGAATCAAGTGCTTAAGATTAGATAGAGGTGGAGAATTCACATCAAATGAATTCATTGAATATTGTGAGAAGCATGGAATAAAAAGATAACATTCTGCTTCAAGAACTCCATGACATAATGGAGTAGTTGAGAGAATGAATAAAATAGTTAAGGAGATTTCCAGAACAATGCTGAATGAGGCTGAGTTACCGGATGTATATTGGAGGGAGGCAGTTCATACTATAATTTATATTTTGAATTGAGTTCAAATAAGAGTAAACAATGATAAGAATCCCTATGAGTACAACAAACCTGCATCTATTAATTATTTCAAGATATTTGGTAGCAAGTGCTACATTAAAAGAGATGAAGACAATTTGGGAAGCTTTGATTCAATATGTGATGAAGGAATATTTCTTGGATATTCCACCCAAAGAAAAGCTTACAAGTGTTATAACAAAATGTTGCACAAATTTTTAGAAAGCATCAATGTCAAGATTGATGAAGATTTGAAACATGTTAAATTTGTTAGAGATAACTTTGAAGATGAGTCAAAATGTGAGGAAGAGATTGTTGAAGAAGAGCCAGAGGAAGAGAATGAAAAAGCACCTACAAAATATGTTCAAAAGAATCATCTTGCAGATCAAATAATTGGAAACAAAAATGAAGGTGTCCAAACAAGGAGAAGAATTGTAAAGAACAAGGAACAAGTAAACTTTTCTCTCTTGTCATAGATTGAACCAAAAAGCTATGCTAAGGCCAACAAGGATGATAGTTGGATAAAATACATGGAAGAAGAGCTGAATCAACTTGATAAAAAAACATGGGAATTAGTTCCTAGACCCCCAAGAAAAAATGTGATAGGTACTAAATGGGTGTTTAGAAACAATCTTAATGAAAATGGAGTTGTAGTAAAGAATAAAGCAAGGTTGATGTGCAAAGGACATGCACAAGTTGAAGGGATAGACTTTGAAGAAACATTTGCACTTGTCGCAAGATTAGAAGCCATAAGAATGTTTCTTGCATTTTTAGTTTATAAAGGATTCAAGGTCCATCAAATGGATGTAAAATCTACTTCTCTCAATGGAAACCTTGAAGAAGAAGTCTATATAGAACAACCAAAAGGTTTTCAGTTATCAGAAGAAGAGGATTATGTTTGTAGACTGAGGAAAGGACTATATGGTTTAAAATAAGCACTTAGGGCATGGTATTCAAGATTTGACTAGTACCTACAACAACAAGGATTCAAAAAGGGATGTACAAATAGTAATTTGTATTTCAAATTTGAATGAGAGTACATGATAATTGTTGTATATGTGGATGACATCATATTTACTGGTAGCAATGACAAAGTATGCAAAGAATTTGCAGTCCAAATGTAAGATGAATTTGAGATGTACATGTTAGGAGAATTGCCATTTTTCCTTGCTTTATAGATAGCACAAACTGATGATGGGATATTTATATCTCAAAATAATTATGCTAAGGAAATGCTTAAATTTTTTGGAATGGAAGATAGCAGATCGATTATTACCCCCATAATAACTAGATGTAAATTGAGTAAATCAAATGAGTCTCCAAATGCAAATCAAACAATGTATAGGTCAATGATAAGTAGCTTGTTGTACTTAACTACATCAAGGCCAGATATTATGCAAGCAGTCTGCATGGTTGCAAGGTTTCAAGCTGCTCCCAAAGAGTCTCATGTTAATGCTGTGAAAAATAATTTTCAAATATATCAAAAGCACTATTGACTATGGACTGTGGTATCCCAAGAGCAAATATTTCACTCTAATTGCATATACAGATGATGATTGGGTTGGAAGTGTAGATGATCAAAGAAGCACTAGTGGTGGAGCATTCTTTTTGGGAAAAAAACTTGTTTCCTAGATGAGAAAAAAAACAAGAATCAATAACCCTTTCTACAATAGAAGTAGATTATGTAGTAGTAGTAGCATGTTGTACTCAAGTTTTATGGATGAAGTAGACACTCAAAGAATGTTTACTCATTGGAGTCCTCATGACGTACTACGAGAGTAAACAAGAATCAACAAAACATAGACAAGTATGAACAATCATGAATGCATATTGCACAAAAAAATAGTACTTCATTTATTATTCATAGTAACCAAGCACAATTATCCGTACTAGAATGTAACATCAAAATATAATAACATGTAACATAATATCATAAGTACCCACACAATATCTCTCGACTATACTGACTCAAGTACAAATAGTCGTTGGTGGTGGTTGAGGAACCGACTGTCATGATGCTTCATGAGAACAAATAATCAATAGTCGGGGAATTAGTCTTCCTGAAACAACATGTACAAAAGTATATGAAATATTATAAACTAACTATAGTCTTATTTAAATATAATTAACTGTGGCTGACTATGACTGACTACGACTATGACCAACGACCGACTATGAACGACTACATCATCTCCCCCACAAAAGTAGTCATCTTCTAGATGATGAAAAATAAAAATGAGGTAGCCCTCAACCAATAATCACTCCCTCTCGGCCAATGTCTCTTTGAGAGTTGTGACTCTCGTGTGCTTAGCGACCAACTACTCTTGTGACTTCTCAATGTAGTCCACCAACTTTTTCTTGGTAGTCTTGGTTGTCTCTACTAGGGATAACTTTAAGAACTCCCCCCTCGACGAAGGTGTAAAATCCTGGTGAATCTTGTATACTTCCCGATAAAAATATTAATTTTATTAGCAATTTTTTTTATTTTTCAGGCAAAAAATCTCAATTGGAAAATCTTTTCTAATTGCTAGAAGTTTGTGGAAAATCCTAGTGAATTGCAATTTTTTTTAATCCAATAAAATATTTTCATTGGTGATTAAAACCTTTTTTCCAACCAATAAAATATTTCCATTGGCGAATAAACCTGTTTTTAGAACAGAAAAACTATTTTTACATTGGAGATTAGAAATTTTCTTTAAACCAAAAAAAAAAATTTCATTGGTGAATTAATCCTATTTTCAAACTAATAAAAAAAATTTAGTGGCAATATTTAGTTGGCGAAAATATCAAATTCAGGGGAAAATTTTCTGCACATTCAAATTCCTTCATAAAGTGTCCGGAATGGGGACAAGTGTCAACATATTTATTATGTCTAAAGTCAGATGTTAGTGCAAAATAATATAACCCACGTCCGTTCAATAAATTTTTGATGGACGACTGTAGTTGTATTCTGGAAGCAAATCTTTGAAGCACTGTAATTGCGAATTGAAACCTCCAGAATAACACTAGAACCGTTAGATTTCTAGAAATCAATGGTTGAGATTTTATTACTTATTAAATCACTTAAAGTCATGACAACTAGAATAATATTTTATCATTGACTGGCTACCGGTAGTTGAAGGTCGCTTAAGTTATAAATTAAGCCCTTTGGAGTCATCATGGTGACCGACCCCTCGAACTAGGGGACTGTTGGGTTTGATGATAAAAATTAACAACACAATCGAATCCAGAAAACATATTCAAATAGTTAAATAGCTACTATATATAGGGAAACACCTTGTATTAATCAAAAAGAGTTTTTACATTCCTTGGATGGGATCAGATGCTTGACCAAGTCACTAGGGACTCATCCAACAGTATTCACAATGAAGCCTTCATTTCCACAAAATATTACGAAACCAAAATATTGAATGAACTGACATTGAACACTTATATAGACTACAAACAAATCATCACAAATGAAAATGACCTTCCATAGAAACCAGATTATGCATTGCTGCAGTTGGCCTCGCTGGTCTTCTTGGCTTTGATTGCATTCAGAATCATCAGACAATCACCACCGCAGGCACTATGGGAAGGATGGTTTGCTCGTTCCTCCAAGCTCCTAGTGTCATTTGCTACCCATTCTTCACCAGTTCCCATCTCCCAATCCTCCTCGTCTGAAGACTACCTTTCGCCATCGAGAGATTTCACCACCGCAAACGCCTTCACCCAACCCTCTGACCGATCTTTGAGAATGTCAACCGCATGCAAAAGAAAGTTGATACACCTATCAATCTCCCCCATTGGTTTTGAGAGCTGCATGGTCTAGTGAGCACACAGGGGAAACTTTGGTACCGACCATTCATTCCCACAAGCCTTGTAGTAGTGCAGCGATAGAGGGGTCATGAAATTTCCATCGATGTTGTCTAGTGTCGTGTCGATATTTTCCAATAGAGAGTGTGGAAAAATAATTTGGCATAGCTTCTTCCCCTGAGATTTCGAGACACCCATGTACACGAGCATTGCTAGAAACATGGCAGGTATTTCTGAATTCCCCCTGAGCTTGTGGGTAGCCAACAAAAATTTTGGGCCCAAAATAACCTTCACCGCTTGGAGCACTAGTGGGTGCTTGGACACCATTATCCCTTTCAGTCATTTCTCATTGATTTCACCATGGAAAGTGTTCTGCTGCTTCATGGAATTCAGAAACAAAGAAGTCTCCATTGCCCCTTAGTGTTTGTTGAGAGCGTTAAGACAATTTGAGAAAAATGAGCACAACAACCCCTATTTGTAGCATAACCTCCCGCAACCTTATGGATACCGTACCAAGAAATGAAAACTAACGTGTGATGTGTCCTACATTCTTTATGCACAAATATTTTTGTGATCTTGCCACACATTCCCCTGATCAAATTAACCTAGAAATTAATGTTGAGTGATGCAACCATCTTGTCATCTGTCGTGGACATACCTTTTAAGCAAATGTTTTAAAGGTAAGCAAGACATCTTAATATGGGTCGTCCATATGGTCCGAGGGTTATGCACAGGTGAAATAATATTGTCACATCAATGATTAAGGATTCAAGTGGTGAATTAAATGTTAATTGTCACATCAATGATCATGGTGAATTAAATGTTAAGTGTGAGTATTTGATGTCATACTCATTATCTTCATTCTAACTTCTACATATACTTCACCAACTTGATGTTCTTCGTATCATTTATAATATATTTGGATTTGATTTCTTTCTTCTCTATTCTCAATTTAACTTTGATATTATGGAGTCTTCATGGCATGTCATGCTACCCAAATGTTTTTGGGAGAAAAGAAGGGACAATGCGTACAAGAGACGAAAGTTGGAAATGGTTTTGACAATTCCTTGTGTGCAGGTTGAGGCTGCTATAAGAATAATTGTGGGTAGGGAATGGCTTTAGAACAACCCCCGTGCTCTATATTATGAGGTAGCTTCAGCTTTCTTTTCTAATTGCATGGAAATTTTGCTCGAAAAAGATTTGGTGAAGACATTGGCAATATGTTATTTTCACCCTTTCATTTACTCTATTTCTTTGTTGGAGTTGGCACTGGAGCATTACAATTTTGAAAGTGGGTTAGTGCCTATTGGTGGAATCTTCCAAAAAGTGGAATTGCATGCTTCTACAGTGCAGGCTCTTGCCCTGGTTAATATGAGATGGGGTTTGCTATGTGATACGAAAAATGAATCATTAAAGAGTCTAGAGTTTTGGAGGAAGGTATTGGGTGATTCACTTTTCTTCTCTGCTATTGCTTTGTTAAATTTGATTCACCTTCTACTCAAATACCCGGTTGATGGCCTCAACTAAAGTTACAAAAAAAATTATTAATGAATTGTGTGACGTGTCATGTGTCTATATTTTATTGTACAATGTAGCAGTTCTTGTAATATATATTTTGTGACTAGTTTTTTGTCATGGTTAGTGGCTTTTTGGCCAGGCTGGCTATGTACTATGTACTTTAGTGATTAGTATTTAGGTACTTAAATTAAAATACTTTTGATGGCTCCATTCTTGGAAATTCTCAATCTTTTCAATGCCATTTGATTCTCTCTTTTCAATGCCTCAAATTACTACATTTCATTTAATTGAAATTCTCAATCTTTTTGAAGAAAGTGTGGTTGTGGTACTACAGGTGGCGGTGTAGATTAACACCATATAGACATTTGAAGCGATTGATTAGATATAATTATATTGAAAATTGCACGATGTATTGTAGAATTGTAGATGATGATGTCATTAATTCAGTGATCTAGTGAAATAGGATTTGTAATGATTTCATATCATTTGAATGGCATTGGTGATTTTAACAGCTTGTCAGCTTGAGGTATAGTTTGCATGTAGCCAGCTTCCATACATCAATCAAATGAAACATTTTAAATTTTTAATTGTAAATGTAAGGCTTAACTTTAAGTTACATGGATCAATTAAGTTGGTTTTTTGGTTTGCGTGGATCACAATTATCATTATACCCAACCTCATAGTTCACATGTGACATGTGTGAGGTGTACAAAGGAATTGGGCTGGTAGTGGCACTGTTGGCCCATAAATAGGGATAGTGAACACAACTAAAATCATTTGTTGAAGGCTAAAAAGGCTTTACTATTGAGTGCAATGTTTTGAATTGTCATATGGGTATTCATTTTGTAGGGTTATTAAGGATTCAGGAAGAAGATGATGTGGTATTATTGGGGATATTCTAAATTCTTCTACCTCCAGTTATGTAGTTATAGAGTAAAATACCAATTTCCTTCAAGTTCAAAATGGGTGGAATTGGAAAGAAGTTGATCTGGTTCACCTGACTTCTAAGGCAGGTTTTGAACCAGGATGAGGAGCTCTAATGGAGATAAGTGCTATTCCAGTGCATGGAAGTTTTGTGCAAAATATGGGAGCAATTTTACTACCCCTCATCTTCTGCATGACTCTGGTTTTCAATAAGAATAGATACATTTTGTATCTTCATGACTCCCTTTTCCCTAGCATGGTTGGCTATGAAAATCCCTTACATTTGTATTTATAGAGCCACATTTGTATTTGAGAGAGCATGCTTGCCCAGACAAGTCTCATGCATTTATTTTTTGTGCCCATGGCCTACCAGGAAAGTCCCATGCATTTATTTTTAGAGCCAATGGTTGACCCAACAAGTCCCATCACCATGCATTTATTTTTAGAGTGAAATTTGTATTACGTTGTCACTAGCGATCTAGGAGAAGCTTGGCACTTACATTTGTATTTTTGTTATGTAAAGTACTAAAGTAATATATGTTATTTATACAAAACAAGCGCTTGGTGCTTGCATGCTCTACTCAATGACTCATCTTTAAAAATATATCTAATAATGCGACATTGTAATTCAGTTATAATAAAATAAATGGTTGTGTTATTCTTCATTATTCATTTACAGTAAAGAATTATTTTCTGAGTTAAGTGTCTATGAATCTATTCAAATCCATTTTTTGTCCTTTAAGAAAGTAAGTATTATCTATTTATGAAATAATTGCATGCAGATTTAAAATTAAAACATAAAGTAATACAAATGAAAAAAGAAAGTTGCCATCAAATTTCAACAAAAAACATTATAAACACTAAAAGTTGTCACTCTTGTTAGGGTTTTCTAAAATGTTATTGATTTATAATTTTTCATTGACCTTCTCCCTTGGTTCCCGGTATCATTATTCATTTTATTAAGTCCTTTGCAATGTTAAGTTACTGACCCCTTGGCCTTGATGTCAATCCTAGCGCACTAAAGTTTAAAACAACTTTAAAACACATGTTTATTGTTTATATCATAAATTACTCAACCGTTCAATGAAAATTTGATGTATGGTTGTAGTTGCATTCCATAATGAAATGCATAGCTCCTAGCGTTAGGCTTGAAAACTTAAACCTTCAGAATCACCTTATAACCGTTAGATTTACAAAGATTAACGGTTTAGAATTTGCTATCAATGCAAGACAACCATGTACTGATTGTGTAGTCTAGAATCTGGAAGCAACATGTTGATGTTTCAATGTTTCATTCACTTTAATTTGTTGTTGATCTCCCCTAATTCTCACCCCCAATATCATTATTCATTTTATTAATTCCTTTGCAATGTTAAGTTACCTGCCCCTTTAAAACACATGTTTATTGTTTATATCATAAATTTAATCAAGTTTCAACCATTCAATGAACATTTTATGTATGGTTGTAGTGTCATTCTAGAATGAAATGCATAGAGTGCTAGGATTACGAACTTAAACCTCTAGAATCACCCTATAACCATTAGATTTACAAAGATCAATAGTTTAGAATTTGCTATCAATGCGGGACTAAAAGACTTGTTTTAAATGTTGTCAACCATGTACTAATTGTGTAGTCTGGAAGCAACACGTAGATGTTTCATTCACTTTAATGTTCGAAAAAATCACTTTCTATTGCTAAGTGATTTTATTTTTAAGTGAGAGGGTCAACACATAGGGAGATTTTTGTCTTCAGTTTGCTCATTGTAGTGCACCACCTTGTTATGGGTTCCACAGTTCCACCTCCAACAAAGCCATTCCAGTAACCTAGTTTCCATGATTGTTAGCATTAATCTTTTCAAGAATCAAAATCTGGGTAAGTGAAAGAATTCCTATGGCTATGTTTCATCGTTTGAAAATTTTCAAAATCTTATTTTGTCAAACTTTGAAGTTTGGGTTTAGGGTTGAGAGACTTAAGAATTAAGAAAAAATAAGGAGGACTAATAGGGAATTCACAATTTCACATTGTATAAGCATGTCTACCACCAGTACCACTAGAGCAATGTTGGATAAAAAAAATACATTATGCAAAATTGCTTAAAACCCCAAGTTTCATTGATGAATACCATAATATTTATGATCCTGAAACCTATGGTAGGCATACCTTAGAACTTATATTTTCATCTCAGAATAAGGCTGCAAAGAAAATGCAAGTTAATAGTATTAGTGTACTGTGGGTAACTAGATTAGGGTGCATGATATTGCATAAGGTTTTCCCTTGCCCAAAATTTATCATGGTCTATGCCCAAAATTATGATGATAACAAAAGAAAAATTGTTAATAAAGATAGCAAAGAAGAATTGTTATCCATTAATGCAGAAGAGCTTGGAAAAGTGTTGGGGTTTACAACCGAAGAATTTGGAAATGTCCACATTGACCTAGAAAAGCTTGCTAGTGATTATGAAGCAATGGATGTAATCAAGAAAAAATATTTCATAAATAAAATAGTTCAAGATAGAAAAAAATTGAAAGGTGATCATAAGCCTCCTTATGATTTGGATATTTTTAGACCATGGGTTCAAGACACTATTTCCATGCTAGCATTTTTCCTTGGACTAGATAGCAATTTGGAAGTGGGTGCAAGCCTCCTTGAAATGGTAAATAATATCCATTATGGACCACATGTCAAATATAACTATATTGAACACATTGTAGAATCCATACATAAACAATTTTTAATGATTAAAGGAGGTCCCACCAAGAAATTTAGGTTCACAACCTACTTGTGCTATTTTTTTCAACTCAAATTTAAAGGAATGTTTTAGACCAACAAGCTTCAAATTCAGCCCTATAGTAATGCTTAGGAAAATAAAATGGCTTCAGTATATGATTGGACCACTGAGATAAGGATGCATGATTCTCAAAGGAACTATAGTCATTTTGTAGACTACTTTTTGGCTCCATTGCATCAAGAAATTACAAATACTCTAATGCCTAGATTGCCTATGTCATGTAGAAATTGCATTCAACTAGGAAAATAAATATAATTGGATGATTGGTACTCAATGGAAGAATATATTGTGGTAAAATTTTATGGATTGAGAGTACAGCCATACAAACTTCCAATACATGTGACAGAAAGGGTTTTTACATTGGAATATGTAAGGAAGATGTAGAGTATTGATGGAATACACTTTGTCGGTTAAAAAAGACCTTATTTACTTCTTTACCTTTTTCATGTGGAGGGTTCACATTCGAGAGAAAATCATTTAGTGTGGCACATAATCTTTTGAAATTTTGAAATTTTGATGCTATCTGTCACTGACAGTATGATCCATGTGACGCCATTAAATAAATGATTGTGGCCAATAAGAATGCTGCAAGTAGAATTCAACATCAAAGTAAACCCTTGCTTGAAAACTTGAGAAACAAAGATTCTTGGGATGAGGTCAAAATAGCAATGGAGAAAAGTGCTGCTGAGAATGCTATTTCTTTTGAATAGTTGTTACTAGAAATTATGGCATTGCATCGAAAGAAAATTGGGAGGTACAATAATTTTTATGAAAAAAGTGATAAACCATCTAGTAGAGTTAAAACACCAAATTCTCTAGATAAGGAAGTTATAGATAAAAATTGGTCACGATAAAAAATTACCGCCTTTTGGTCTATGAGGAAGGAGCTAGGTGATCCAAGAGCTCTTGCAGAGTATGGAGATAACAAAGAAGATCGTGAGTTTAGAAAATTGTGGAATATAGAGCATCCTGATGAACATGGAGACAAAGAAACCGATGACGAATCTAATGATGATAGGGAAGAAAAAATTCATGTCAAAGTTGGTTTAAGTGAGGCCACAAAAGAAGCATATACTTGGTCTGGAGGATTTTTCGTCAATTTTGAAATCCTCCATTTTTCTCCAGCTTTGATATCATCAAAAAGTGCTCAGGATCCTAACTCCAACGCAACTCGAACGGAGTCAATCAGAGTCCCGGAGCTCAATATATATATGGTCAAACCTCTAGTCAACTCTCAAAATAGGCAGAAAAAAGGGGCAAAAATCAAAGTCATCAAAATTGGTCAAAGTCAACACCATTGCAAAGTTCTCATCATCATGATTCTGGCGGAGTTTGTTTCACATAAAACAAAGTCCGTATGGCGAAGTTATGGAAGGTCAAAGATTGAGTCAACCCGATGACATCAACACCTAGTCAGTCCAACAACCAATCAGCCCTTGACATATGGCAATACCTCATCCCTCCATGTGGAAAAAAAATTATTGACAAAAAACATAAAATAAAATAAAATATAAAAAAATATATATATATTTTTTTAAAAAATAAAAATAAAGTATATATTTTAAAAAAAAAAGATGAGCCCCACCCATCCATAAGGGGCGGCCCACATTAAGTGGGGCACCACCCATGGTATGGGGTGCAGCCCAATTTAATAGAACACATCCCTTATTTTAGGGAAAGAGATAAAGAGAAGGGGGGTGTGGTGGGACCGCCACCCCCATCCTCTATAAACATGGTTTTATTTTGCTTATTCCAAGCCTTAAAATAAGGTTATAATTTATTCATGGAAAATATTATATCCCTTTTCAAAAATATTAGGAATATTATTCCTAATCTAAAGGGGCAAAGTTTATCCGTAAAACATTATATAATTGATTATCCCAATTTAATAGGGAATAGACCCCTTAGAGCCATTCAATTGAAAAACATATATCTTGAGGAATATTATCCTTCCGGGAGTTGTGAAAAGGGGGATATTTTTGAAAATTTGCACTATGTAAGGGAGATTGGGTAGTTAATTGGTTTTACACCAATTTTGGTAATTTTGGGCTATAAAAGGAGGTGAGAAAGGTGAGAGAAGTCAAGTGATTTTGGAAGAATTTTGCAAGTGTGAGAGATTGTTTTCCTTGGAGGAATTTTTGTATTTTCGTGCTTTTGGAGAAGCTTGTTTCTACGCACTTTGGAAGTGCATTTGTAAATTTCTTTGTAAACCAAGGGGAGGTTCTGCCAACAAATGTAACCAAATTTCTAGAGGAATAATTGGATCGGTCCACTCAATTGGAGAGGGGCCCAGAGACGTAGTCATTCTAAATGACGAACTCCGTTATCAATCTTCGTTTACACTCTCTTTATCTCTCATTCTGTTCTTTCTTTAATTACTTTGCAATTTCATTATTTATATTCCATTTGTGTGTTTAATTATAATTAAGCACTTTTGGTTTGTAATTGTTAATGTAAGCATTTGAAGCAAATATCATAGATCCTTAAAACATATCAATACTTTAGGAGCAACCATAGCTGAAAAAATGGGTTATGAAGGTGGTGGTTTGGGGTCCCAAGGACAAGGCCCTTGGATGGTAATAAATGTACAACATAGAAAACTAGTTGATAAATCTGGCCTTGGAGCTGATAAAGTAGACCAAGGGCATACAAGTAGAGCCGAAATAATTTAATTTGTTAGAGCTTCAAATCCTCATCCTCATGGTCAAATACAATCACAACTAGGACATGCCCATGGTGGAAAGCTTAGTGCAACTAGCATTGCCACTGGTGGCGATGGTATGGGTAGTAGTACTAGTAGTGGTCAACATGTGCTACAACAACAAATTACACACAAGAGGACAACAATACAAGATACCACAGAAACACCAGTTGATCAAGGCATACAGAAGAGGAAAATGATTTTGAAAGGTCCAAGTCACACTACCAGTGGATCCACCACAAAGGATTTATTTCTAGGCACTCCCCCACTGCCAGTTAGTGTGGTTGTGACATCATTAGCAACTTCAAGTACTCCTATTCCTTCGCCATTCAAGCATTCCATTGTTCCCGCATCCCCATGTTTTTATTACATTGAAGAGTTTAAAAAGAAATCAGACTTGAATAAAAAAGAAAAGAAGCAACTGCTGGAGAGTGCATCTGCTGTAAATTCAAATCCTGCAACAACCATGGTATTACCCACATTTAACACAAATAAAGAAATCTTGGAGTACACGATTCTTATTCCCACAGTTCAAAACAAACCAACAAATCAGATGGCTCGATCTAAATTCCAGGTGAGCAATATTCAATTGGATTTTTCTGGACTCAAAAATATTGACAAAATTAATGTATCAAAGAAGAATAATGAATTGGTGTACACATCATTGCTAAAGCAAGATAGAGAGAAAAACAGGTTGCAAACTCAAATAGAAAAGTTATAGGTAGACCTAGCAAATGAGAAAGCAAAAAGGAAAGTAGCAAATAACAAGAGCAATGAATTAGAAAAAAGAATAAAAAATCTACCTCTACATCAACAAGCAAAGAGGATAAACAAAATGAGAGAGAAGTGAATGAACTAAAGAAAAGGCTAGATGAGAGTAACAAGAAATATGATGAGGAAAAATCCACTTTAGAAAAATTAAGAATAAACATTGCGAATGGAAATGCATAGTGGAAACAAAAATTGGAGAAGGAGAGAAAAAGAAATGAAAGATTGGAGGTAGAGTTGATGGAAGCAAAAAATAAAATTAAGTCTTGTCAAAATAAGTTATCTGCATTTTGTAGAGAAACAATGAGGCATATGAAACAAAAGATCTGTGATGAAATAATGTAGAGGATTGATCATTTGTGTGACATGTTTTAATTGATCGATGCTATCAGACTACATTATAAGAAGCTCAACAAATATTTAGTGGACAACAAAAATGTGCTGGCATTAGAGAAATCTATAAATCAAGTTCAAAAAATAGTCTATAAAGCTAGTGACAATATTTTGAAATCAAAAGGGATTACTAATCGAATTGTTACAATAATGACGTCATCTATCATTGAAAATTCTTTGAGAATGCGTGAAACAAAGGAATATTTGCATTTGGACACAAAAAAGATGAAGAAGGTGGATGCACAGGTAAGGAACTTCACAGAGCTTGGTTTGCCAGAGGCTTTTGACACAAATGAGCGATTCATTGGAAATAATGATTTCAGAAAGGAGGGTGCAAGGAAGATTGATTTGGACCAATTTCCTCAGAACCCAGATGTGGTGAACTATTTGGATTCCATCAAACCATTGCTAACATTGAATGTAAAATTGAGTGAAGAATTCAAGACAAGTTCCAATTTCAATCATGAATTGTTAACAAATCTTCAAGTCAAACAACATCAGTTAGAACAAATGACAATTCTACCACCTGAACAATGGAAGTTGCTAGAAAGGGTGATACAATGATTTGATTTTTGATAATATGAGTTTGCAAGTTCTAACTCAGCTTTGTGCAAAGTTGTCTTTGAGCAAAAATTTTCATTGCCAATGCCTCTATGTATTCCTTCATGTGAAAAACAATAAAAGAGCTCAAATTTAGACTTTAGTAATGTGTTGATGTTCAATTATCTATATTATTTATTTTATCATTTGTAGAAAAAGTCTAGTAGTGGTTTCAACTACTAGATACACATTAAATGATTTTTATTGTTCATTATTGTATATGCTACTAATACTATTGTTAATATGTTATTAAGCATTGAGTTGAGTGATGAATCACTGAGTACGTGTTCAAGTTTTAACACAATTGAAATGTGAAATTATTAATAATATGTTAATTTAGCCATACAAACATATGATTCCATTAAAGCATTTTAATTAATTCTTTATATGAATTCATGCTTTAATCAAGGTATTTTAACTGATTCATTAAACCATAGCCAAAATTAAAACACATTTCATTGTAAAACAATAATGAAAATTAATGAAAAGATCATTGATCAAATTTTCATTAATAACTCATATGGAATGTTACAGATGGAGAGACAATAGACTCAAAAGATTGCATCGTTCATTTAGACATGCTTGAAAACCACACAATTTACAAAATCTACTTGCTTGACTCAAAACCTAAGATACAGACTCAAAATATATTTTCTCTTTGTTCTTAATTTGCATTTTCAGATCTATAATTAAAAAAGAGACCCACACAAATGGCCCTAAATTCCCTTTTATAAGAACAAGGGAGAAAAACAAGCTTCATGCCGAAAAGTACATATGTGAGTATGTTCCCAATCACCATGTCTACAGCTCCAATTCATCAATGAATGTCTTCTTCCATAATTCATATTCTATGTCAGAAGGCTAGTTAAATCCAATAAGTTCATCCATCTTCTTTCTGTAGGGAGCATATTTTTCCACCACTGAATTGGCTTCTTTATCAAAATCTTCCAGGAAGCTGATGGTGAGAGACAAATTCTCAAAAATGTTCTTCAATACATCAATGTCAACACTCTCACATATCACTGATGCTTGGGAAGCAATTGTTGTTTCCACTTGGTCCTTCCATGCATGTAGAGGCTTTACCTCATCATATGTGTGTTGGCTATCAGGCAACAATACGAAATCTACCCCATCAAATTTTTCCTTCAACTCTTTGACTTTCACCTCCAAAGGAGCAACATACCCTTGAAAATTTTGTTCTTGAATCTCAATAAATCTATAAGTTGGTCCAATCTTAGGATACTTATCCTTCTGATGTACTGACCCAACTGCAATGAGCTTCATGTTATCAACCCTAGGAATCCATTTATCCAAGATTGGGGCAACTAATTCCTTGTCTCTTTGAGACAACTTTATTGCTTGCAACATTAAAGAATAGCTGACATGAATATTGTTTAATTTACCCTGAATCTTCTTATTTAAATGCTCCAAAATAGTATGAACAATCTTAGAATTATTCTCATATATTGTATCTTGAACCTGTGCAAGCATTTTCTTATAATTCTCAATTTGCAGAAATAATTGCTCCTTGGTGGGCTCATTTGATGGAGCTGCACTTGATGTGCTTGGCTCCTCTACTACAATTGGTTCTTGGCCTAAATTGTAAGGAACTATTTCCAAAGAATGTTCTGGTGGAGGAGGAGATTGAGAATGTGCCATTGGAGAAGTGGGTGCAACTTGTCTTGAACTTGATGGGCCTTGAGTTCTCAATGATTCCCTCTGTTGTTTAAACAATGCCAATTCTATCTCCAACCCTGCAACCCTTTGCAGAATCTTATTGTATTCATCTATGATTTCATTATATTTACTCCTGTACTTGTCACTATTAGTAGTAACATTTTCCACTATTGCCTTAGTGAATTTGGAAACGTTTATTGTCATATCAACTGCTTCCAATGTTGGAGTATCAAAAACTCTTCTTATAATCAGTTGTCCATTGAAATCAGTTGTTTCATCAACTCTTGGCTTCCTATAGCCTAAAGACAATGACCAAATGGCCAAGGCATCCCAATACTCACTAAATGCTGACCCTTGTAGTGTCAATCTAGCTTCTTCCTCTATTTGGAACAACTGCCTGTTTTTCCTCCTTATTGTGTCTAGCACAACAACATCAACAATATCCCATTCAGGTAGTGCAATAGTACACCACACTTTTGCACAAGTGCTCTACATTCTTCAACTATGATTCCTTGAAATTCCTTCCTCATCTCCTTCCTTACATTTGCTTGAATGATCCCCTATGGAATTTTTGGATGCATGCTCCTCTCTTTTGCCACATTCTCTGCATATTCTGGAGCCTTAGCCCTCCACAAAAAATCTTTGAATGCTTTTGTCTCAATAAAAGAATCATCCTCCATGAATGCCTTGTAAGCTTCCAACCTCAAATCATCTGCATTATTTAAACCACTCATGTCAAACTTTCTCAATCTGAGGCTACTTTCTCTTGTGCTTGATGCAACCCCTCTTGGGGGAGAAGGCATTCCTTGTTGCATCTCCTCTGATGTAACCATGATGTCATCTTCTTTGTAATCAAGAATCCCTATTACCTAAATTTTCTACCTCTTCAGTGGTGGTTGCTCTGATGGAGCTAGATCTCTTGGAGGTGAATCAAGGTCAATAATGGCTAGTGAAGCTTGCTTGGGAGGGGATGGAATTGATCTCACAGGAGAAGAGGACCTTGACCCCTCTAATGTAGCAGGGGTTGGAAGTGTTTGTTGTTTCTTTATTAACTCCTTCCTCCTGGAGAATATTCTAATTTTCTTGGGTGGTTGATAAGAAGGTCTTTCCTCCAATTCTTCTGCTGGATATTCTTCCACTGCAAATGCCTTTCCCTTGTCATTTATTGTGTGTTATTCCCTCAAGACACCCACTACATTCTCAAAATTGTTAAGAACATACATGACTTTATTGAATTCACCCTTAATATTTGGTAGGGGGTCATAATCAGGGTTTTACTTTCTTTCCTTCTCCACCATTTTGTTGAAGGCGAGATACATTGACTTCTTCTCTTCTTGGACATGAATATAAAAAATATTCCTGATCACATCTTCAGGATAATAGAAATCATGAATAAAAGAACCACTCCTATTCTTTTCCTTCAAGGCAGCAATGAATCCCTCTGGGTCACGGTTCCTTGGGCCTACAGTGCTTAGATTGTAAGGTGCCAACACCTTCCACAAATCTTTCCATCCTCCCTTGGCCATCACATAATCAAAAAATACTGTGCATTCAGGAAAAAATGAATCTTTCTTCTGCTGCTCTGGTAAGTGCCACATTTGTGATGCCCCTAATTGCCTCATAATTTCAATGAATATAATTCTTAATGGCACATCTCTAGGTAATACATAAGGGTTCACATCTGTGCCATAGACCTTGAAGATTGTTGTACTGGGGTATATAATTATATCCCCCCAATTGTGATTCATTTTCAAATTAGGTCTCCTCTCCAAAGGCCTAAAAAAATCATGGATCTCACTAGGGATCCTTGGTGGATCACAAATCAGGAACCTCCTTAGTTTTGAAGCAAAAACATTGTGAAACACCACATAATCAAACTTCTGATCATCCTTGTCCAAAATTTGAGTCCAAAATTGGACAAGTAGCTCAATATCACCCTCCTTTTTCTTTAATGTCATGTCAGTACCAAAATTATTTTCTCCCTTATATAAAAACATGTGCATCAAGAGGGAATACCACCAAAATCTAACCCAATACTTCCCAGCCTTTAATGCAATCAACCCCTGATGCATGTTTTCTACCAAGTATGTGGTATAGTCATAAACTACATTGAAAGCTCCATGTTGCAAATATGTGGCCATATACATGTAACATATTGGCAAGACAGATGATGGTTCAAAACCAATAATTTGGCACAATGAGTAAACTGTCTTCTTGAAGTAGTTGGCAAAGTATTTCATAGGGAATGGCTCCTTTTCATCTTGGCCAATTTTAATCTGTTTCCTAGATTTCCCAAACCTAGTACGTGCAATGTGTATGGGTAACATTATTGTCCTGAACATAACCTTAGTATTCTCATATTCCTTTTTGAAAAGGTCAAGATCAATGGGGATCATGTCTTGATTCCACTCATGCAACTTGAACCTTTGCAATCTCTTCCTTGGTTATCTTAACCATTTTAGCACCATCGTATGCCCTAACCACTCTAGAAACAAGGTCATACATTGTAGCTATGTCTTTCAACAGGTCCACATCCATGTACACATTCAATACTACTAATTTTCCCATATCCAGTCTCCATGGGTTGTAGATGAGAGCCCCAAGATCTCTATTCCCAAACCAATTTTGAAACATTTTCCATCCTGTATATGGCACATTGGCATCCTTGACATTGTATTGTCTGTCCACTAACCCTTCTTTAACCTTAGGACCTTGAAATAGAGCAGATCCCTCAAATCTCTTGCTGGTTGAGGGTTTTAATTGATCAATAATGTCTTGGGAAAGAGGTCTTGATGTCGTTTCAAAACTAAGAACTTGTGCTTTGGGCACCATTGGTAATAAGGTAGGTTTAGGATAATCTAGGGTTTCAACATAGAGAGATTCAAAACCTAGGGCACAACACGACAATAAAATTTCAATAGGTTCGATAGAAATTCACAACTTTTACGCAATTTCAAACCACTATATAGCACTAAAAAGTACACAGACCAATTCAACTAAAAGACATAGTGAATATTTACCCTAATTCAAGATAGTTTGGATAAAGCATAGAGAATGGAGTTTTTTTTATAGTTTTACTTACGAATTTTTCACTTGAAGGAAATCCTAATTTTGACTGCGTTGAACTCTAGAATGCTCTTCTCGATCTCCTGGATGCTTCAAACTTGTTTGCAATCTTCAATTATGCAAAAAACCAATCTTTTATGTGCATTTAGGTCGAGATTGGGCAGCTCTGAATGTATTTTTCTCCATTACTACTCACACGTGCGAAGTAGAATGACTCTTATGTTCACATCTTTGATTTTGAATATCAATCGTTGATCACCTTGTGAGATGGCACTTAGTCAACAAGGTTTGAATTCCCTTCACCATCATTCACCTATCCTTCAGCCAATGAAAATTTTCCAGCTGGAGCTTGGAATGCTGACTCATTCGTTCTGTGGGCTACACCTTCTTTTCCAAGTGGTGGAAGAAATCCATGTGTCGTTCACCCGCTAACCTTGCTGCTTCTCATAAAAAAATATTTTATTCCTACAGGGTGAGCGGGGAACAGTTGAGATTAAATCTCAACATTGCATGTGGATTGTCGATTTAAAACCTTAAGGTGGCGGGTATGTGAGTGAAGACTGGGCCCCAGACCTACAGTAGAACACGTGTTTTCAACCTTCTGACCTCGTAACATTTCAGAAAGTATTATTTTATTCCTGCGGCCTTGGCGGGGAATGATTGGGATCAAATCCTTCGATCTAATGGCTAGGATCAAATCCTTCGATCTAACTGTCAGTAAATCTTAACCATTGATTTGAACACCTTTAGTCATCAGTGCCTTTGAGTAGTGGTAGGACCCACCAAAAGGGTGTCCAGGTGTCGCCTGCTCGCTATCCCACCAACTCCTTAATTTGATTAATTTAATCTTGCGGGATGGAGGGGAACCAATAGAAAGTAGTCAATAGGACCCGCCAAGCATAACAAAGGATTTTAATAAGCACAAACACTTATTACATGACTTAAAATGAGTTGCCTGCCTAGGTTTATAACATGAACAATATTAAGCGAATATTAAAACCCAAACTTAGGGAAATAACAAGAATTAAAGAATTTTATGACTTGCATAAGACAAGGATTCTACGGGTAGCAACAAAGAATACTAGGCTCAAGGGGCCAGTGAGTAAACAAACGCAAAGGCATAAGATATGACTTAAGAGACCGGGAACGGGTAAAACCCGATCAACTTTGAATTAGATTATTATAATGTAGGTAAAAGGAAAGACACTATAATATCTTTAATTTTGAATATAATATCCACCTATCTTGCTTTGCAGTATTGTATTCACTATCATCTAACTCAAAATAATCAACGGTTATTTATAAGTTATGGATGTTGAACTGTTAGCTTCTGTTCAAGGAATGGTAATATTCCTTTCAGTTATTTATCAAAGATTGTGTGAATGGCAATGCAATAGGAATTTATAAGTAGTGTGATAAGTGTTCTTTAAAAATGATGCAGAATCACATATCAGATTCAATACCATGGAATACATTATAAAATATAAAATATCACAATTTCATGGAATACAATATAAAATATCATCGACTACAATTTGGAATATGATTCATGAAGTGCAATGATTCACAATTTCATGGAATGAAATATAAAATATCATCGACTACAGTTTGGAACAATGGAAATTGATTCATGAAGTGCAATATAAATACCTAAAAGTTGCTAATTCACTTCCATTTCCCATATGGAGTCAGGGTCCTGAAACTAACACTCATCTTGAGATAAAGTAAAATAGTCATCTTGATTTTGAGTCCGCTCTTCATTTTCTTTGGCCTGTGTCTCAAATTCAACTTTCATTATGTCATTGTCATTTGTCCCACTGCCAGTGCCACTACTAGTGGCACCCGTACCAACATTTGGAATCAGAGTGTTGGACAACCCAGTCCCTCTTCTTTCACATGTGGACCTCTAGATTGTGAGTGCCCTTTCAAAAGGAAATTTTTTTACATCATACATAGTTCCTTTCATCCTCAAGCAATTTTCCAAATTCTTGTCTAGTTTGTTTCTTAACTTTGATTTCAAAAATGCCAATGTACTGAAAACTCTCTCATCCTCCACTGACCCCAATATCATTGTTTGACATAAATCAACAAGTTTGAGATATTGTGATATCGTACCACACAATATTTCACTCTAACCTAAGTTTTTCCAAACCTTTGTTATTGATCCCAGTTCAAAGGCCTTCTCCATGCCCATGGAATCATACTGGTCCCTCATAGCTATTGAAAAATTCTTACATTGTTGTCTAAGATTAGCTTCATTTAAAATTCCTTTTATTGTTTGCTCATTGTATGTTACACTTTTCAAAAATTGTTCAATCAAGATTTTTACTTTATCATGAAAATATTTTGGGTTATCTCGGTTTACCCAAAATTGAGGATACACAATACCCATGGCTTCAAGTATTTCATTTCGAGGAAATTTTTCATGAATCTCCGAGGAAAGAGATTTTGTAATTTCCTTCAAATTATCCTAATAGATTTAACAATGTTGTTAAAATATTCCTCGTTAACAACTACTTCTCTACTAGAGCACTTGACTGTCTTACAATGGTACATTGGTATCTCATATCCACGTACATAGATACATAAGTGCCCGCTTGCATTAAACTATAAATAATTATCAGGATTATTCAAATCAGTAATTTTCTGCCACATGAAATAATTTGGGCCTTCTTGTGTTAGATCTAGATATAGATGATCAAGGGCCAAGCATGTATGTTTACGTAGTTTGACATATTCATTAATATACATAGTTCTATCTTGGGATTTCTTCATAAGATTGTTCATTACATCCAGCATGGGGAGAAGACTAGCTAAAGTTAAGAGCATCTCTATATCGCTTAACCTATGTAAGAGGTCAAGAGCTTTGTCTACTGTGCTGCGATGCTCGTACATTACTCCAATCAAGGATTGATATTTTGAAAGAACTCGTTGTGCTAGTCCATGCAGGGAGATACATCTGGTATCAACATCCTTGAGAAGCTTGTTTCTTGGTGTTATTCCCTCAATTTTTTTTTGAAATTCTGTGAAACGTTTGGGACTTCAACAAAGGTATGCATAGATCTCATGGACTAGATTTTCAACTTTTAATATTGTAGGAAACTTGCTTACAATTTTGAATGCTAAATTCATTTTGTGGGCCATGTAATGAATGCCAAGCATGCATGGTGCACAAGTAGTTTGTAACTTTGTGCAAACACCGCTCCTTTAACCTTGCATCATTGTAGCTCCATCGGCTCCTACACACACCAACTTTTTGGCAATTGTCAACTCATCCATACCTGCAATTTCATTCAATGATTTCTTGACTAGTTCAAATAGATTTTACGATGTTGAACTATCCTTCATTTTATGAACACAAAGAAGATGAGCTTGGTGAACATGTTGTTCTATAGTATACAAATGCATATAGACCCAAGAAGTATTGTCTACTGTAGTAACTTCATCTAAAGATAATGCAATGAAGTTTGAATCTTTTACTTTCTAAATTAAATCTTCCTTTTCCACTGCAGCAAGACAATTTTCCCATTCCCATCCAGCGTTTACTAACCAATGTGAGAAGGGAAAGTGAGGAACACCCAAAAAAGATAATAAATTAGAATATTCTGGGTAGTCTGTCATAGGACGCCCTCTAGAAAAAATATGAAAAACAACACTCATCTAAACAATTTTTGACAGATTTTCTCCTTCCATTGCTTTTCCAAATTGAGTCTCAAGTGTACCTTGACATGTAGCAAGCTTCAACATTATCTTCTTATGCTCTTCATATACCATGGAATACTTAACATGAAGACATTCTTCCTTTGATTTCCATCGTACGACTAGTTATTCCTTTCCGTCTATGATTTTTTTTTCATAAACTTTATCAATATGGTTTTCTATAGTGTCAAGCTTTAGCTGCAACTTCTTCTCTAGCTCTTCTACATTTCCAACTACAAATCGTACACATGCATTCTATTGCACTTTCAACATCATTTGCTTTCCCCACTCGTACAATGAATGGATACTTTGACAACCAAGCAAGTTGAAAATTCCTTGTCATTTCCCACTTGTGCCCCATTTTTGATTTGCCTTTTATTTTCTTGCTACCAACATCATCCTGATCCAAGTCAATTATCTCATTTTGGCTAACCAGGGTATCCCTTGGAACATCTTTTGTGGTATTGCCATCCTCATTTGATACATTTTGATTTAACTCAATTACAATATCACCTTGACCTTTTGGGGGAAGTGAGGTATTGTGAATTCCTTTTTCATTAAAATTTGGTGAAAGAGTTGATGATGTAGCTCTATCTTGATCTGATGGATCAGAAGCATTGCCAATTCCAAAGTAAGACTATATGGTACCTCTATATTTTGGGAATTTTGATGGCCTCCCATTCCCTTCACCACCCTGAGGAGTCTTACCCTTGCTGCTCGACATATTGATCTCTCACTTCAAATAAAAGCTGGAAAAATGTCTTCTTGTTTAAGGAAAAAGAATATAGATCCCATTCCCTACTCAATATCATCTTTAAGATTGAAGCAAGAATGGGAAAGAGATAAAGAAATCTTATAACTTATAGAACTATGAAGAAATGATCACTCACCTTTAAGTCTATGTTTTTGGCTTTTGCTGACTTCCGAATTGAGAACCTCAAAACTGAACAAAATGTGTAAGAATAAATGATAGTTTCGATTGTATTTATATCAATCCATATTTGGCGAATTCGTGGGATTTTTAAATGGTATATTAAAAATTTGGTGAATCCCGCGTGCTTATACAATGATACGTTGTAATTTTCAAGGTGAAATGTGTCCTCAAATGTAATTATTTTTTAATGTTTTTGGAAAAATAGGTCCTCTAAAGAAACTATTTATAAAATTTAATTGGCGAAATGGGTCTTCACAAGCAACTATTTGTAAATTTTAATTGGCGAAATGGGTCTTGATACAATGTTGTTTTAATAGTATTGGCGAATATGTAGGTGTTTTATTACATGCTTTTGGGATTCCGAGAAAAAATATTAATCGGTCCATTTGAAACATGTTGTTTGTTATGGAAAATTTGTTGCTTAAATAAGCCTCATAAGAAAAATCGTTGGCAAATGGACATGCATTGAACTGATAATTCATAAAATCTGGGCAATTTGGACACCCTGTTGGTGCGATTAATTTTCCAATTTTGACTTGGCTGATTTCTAGAATTCGCCAATTGGCGAAGATTCACCACTAAAGTTTTCCCTGGTCTCTACTCTTGGCCACTCACCTTTGCATTTTAACTACATATATGCCAAGATCCTCTGGGCCTTATGTACCAATGAGGGGTCATGTCCCATGTCTAGTTGTTGTCCAATTGCACTGACTTTGTACATAACTCTCACCATATTTTTCTTTTGTAGTTCAATCAGGTCTCGATCATTGACCTCTAGATCACTGATCTTAATGTACACTTTGTTAGACTCTTTTGTATGTGGTTTCGGTTGTGCTAACTATGATACTAGTGGTTTTGGTTGTACTGTGATAGTTGGTTGCCTTGGGACTTGGAAATCAAAATGAGTAGTATCTATTGTGGGGGTTTGGGGGCAGTGTCCCTTACGGGGGTCTGGGGGCAACGCCCCTAATGGGGTCGAGGGGTAGCACCCCTTGTGGGGTTTGGGGGCAGTGCCCCTACAATACAGGGTGGGGTTGAGGAGTAACTCCCCCGCCGCCAGGACCAATTTAATACTTTTGAACCCACACTCAACTGCATCACACACCTCATCTTCATGATTTTTTAAGAGGCAAGAAGCAATGCTGGAAAAACCCAAAAATGGAGATTTTACACTATTTAACTAATAGGTGATGTTCTCTATCGTAATAATCTTAATTTCCTTGTACAAAATCTTTGTGAGGATCTATCGCATGCCAAATCCCAACTCCCAACTCTTCAAATCTTCGTATGATGTGTTCAATTCCCCTTAACCTTTGTACTTTGTTTCAACTTTGGCATACAAACTCAGTATGTTTCTCAACTTGTAGTATGAATTTCCATTTCACTCATTCCTTGCCTTCTTGTCTTTGAATTACGTACGGTTTATTCTTCACACCATCCACTTGTCTCCCTTATACAACACTCTTCGTTAGTTCTTACATGCTTGTACGACACTCTATCATATAGCCTATGTTCGACCTTCGTATGGACCCCCTCCTATCTAGTCGTACAACTCCTTGTTTTCCTTGTACATTTGTTCCTTGTCTGCTTCATGTGACTTGCTATGAAGAATATTTCATATGGTCTATAGTGACTAACCCTTTCTATATAATGCCTTCTTGTCTTGGATGTACAGTTTCTGTTTATTCTTTTAAACTTGATATGATGTACCTTGGCTTCCATACGCAGTAGCTTATATGATGTACCTTGGCTTCCATACGCAGTAGCTTACTCCTGCTTGGTGTATTTTTTCTCATGGGATCTTTGTGTTTGTTCCCCCTTAGAACTGTTGTATGATCCCTTATAGGAGGATCCCCTTACTTCCGTATGATGATTGTACAACCTCAAATCCCTTTGATTTTTCCTATGTGACCTAGTTAGCTTCTGTCGTATAGTGTATGGTTCCCCCTATTTTCTCTTTACGTTGTGCGATTTTTCCTTTTCCTTTGTTTCCTTTGTGTGTTTATTCCTTGTTATGAGTAGATCTTATCTGCTGCTGCCATTCATTGCCAAAATATGTAGGTTGCACCTCTCCTTTCACCCGCCAATTACCTTCCCTTCCTCTATGAACTCTAGCTTTTGTTTCCTTGGTCAATTTTTCTCTCCAATATTTTGTCATACATGTCTCTTCCTTCACATTTTGCTTTTGGTATATGGCTATAACCTTCTCCTGTGGCTGTACGATGGCTTTCCCTTCCCTCTTGATTTCTTGCCTCCATTGGTGTGCCTCTTTCTTGTGCGAAGTTCATGTGTTGGTTCTTCTGCTCTCCGTATGGTGTGTGAGGGAACTTTTTTGTTCACAAATGTTTTCTATCTTTTAATTTTTACATGACCGTTCAATCTCCTTCTGCCTTAGCATTTTAATAATACATCCTTTATTTTAGTATTTTTCACTTTAAATTTTAATATCTCCACCTTTTTTAATCTTTTATTCTTTTCATGCCTTTTAATTTTATATCTAATATTTTTTTTCCCTTTTACTTCCTTTTTTTCTTGTTCTTTTCCCCCATTTTTCATTTTTTCATTTTAATTTCTCCACTATATTTTTTTCATTTTTCTCAATTTCCTTATTTTTTATGTTTTCTAACTTTCCCATTTTAATTTTTTAATTTTCAACACCTCCTTATCTATTTTTTCCTTTTGTACTTTCTCTCTCCTCTCTCTTCCTTTTTTTGACTTTCTCTCACTACCTTGTACCTTTGCACATTCCATCTTGTCAGTTCGTGTATCATCCTATTCTAATACTCTCTCTTTGTACTCTCCGTACTCATCTAGAAATTTTTGGTTGGACATGCCCTTCTCCTCTTCTTCCTCAATTTCTTTGATAGAAGGTGTCTGGCTGGACATGCCCTTCTCCTCTTCTTCCCAGATTTCTCTGATCTGTAGCATGTTACACTCTTGGTGGAACACCTCATAATCCTCCATTTTCCAATGAAACAAACCATTTAGGGAGCTTCTCTCATCCACCAAGAAACTCTCGAGTTCAAGTATGCCATCAACATTTGGTTCCATAACCTTCCTCCCTTTGTCGACATCTGACTCTCCTTCATCAGATTCCGATCCAGAGGAAGCCAATTCTTTGCTCACAACTTGGCTCTTCAAGTCAATAACATACTTCCAACTGTTCCTCTTGATTGAGAGTGTGTTCCTCTTCCAATTATGATCCGCCTTGGCAAAAATCAACCATCTTCATCCCAACATTACATTGTACACATTCTTCTATAGTGGGATGACAACAAAGTTCAACAAGAATAGTTGTGTCCCGATCATCACTTTTTGTTCCATTAATGTTCCCAATGGTTTGATGTTGCGCTGATCAACACCCATGAGTTGGAATGTCAGTGGCTAGAGTGTTGGCTTCTTGAGACTCTTCCATATGTCTTCGGGTAGTACATTGACTCCCGACCCTCCATTGACAATAATGTTTGTCAAGATTTTCCCTCCGATCTGCATTTGAACGATCATTGGCATCTTCTCGATGTTTGCTGTCAGCAGTATTGGGTCAATGGTTTGTTCACCATACGGTTGTGGTTTTGCTACCAATTCTTCCCTTCAGCCTTTTGGTCATTGGTGTTTGTCATCATCGATGACATTCATGATTGCTAGTCCCAATTGTGGTAAAGTCTGGAGGAGGTCAGTCACCTTTATGGGTACAGTGGTCTATAATAATTATTATATAATGTTGTTTTTTACCTCTAACCACCAAGAGGTGTTTGGTTTCTCCAGAGGTGTTTTATGTTCTTTCGTCATCACCAGTTCCACTTCTACTTTTGTTTCCTTCATTCTTTTCTTTTTCATATGTGGATTTGGGTAGGTGGCCTTCTCTTATTCTCTAGTAATAGCCAGTACCTCTTGCTCCTCCACCTCTAACATATGGATGTCTTTCTACTTGGGGAATTCATTTTCTTCATGATCACTTGGTCCACACCACTTGCACAATTTCCACCCCAAACCTTGACCGTTCTAGCATTCCTTGATGAAGTGGCCCCATTTGTTGCACCTCCAACATTGTATCATGGGCCTCCCTTTACCATTGTACTACATCTTACTTTATAGGGTACCCTCTAGGGGACACATTGGATTTGTCCTAGGATTTTGATGGTGTGTTTGATGGTGTTGATGATTCTCCCTAAGTGAAGAGTACTTACACACTCCTTGATTTTAAGTTGTATGAGCATTCCTTAATGGAATGTCCCATCACTTGATAGATATAGTAGAACAACTTCTTTGGGAAGTTTGTCTTTGTGTGACTTTCCCCATTGTAATCCATACACCACAGCTCTTTGGCTTCCTTTGTGCTCTCCTTATCGGCCTTTAATTATTTCATCATTCTTATCATATCCTTCCAAAGTGCTTGCACCATTTTTGACTCCCCATCGCTATTGTCATCTGTACTCTCTTCACCATCCATCTTCCTTTTCCCTTGAGAGGATGTTTTGTTTTTTCTCTTTATATCCATCGCCTGATTGTATGCTTCAACGTACAATGACAAAGGTATGAATTTAATTTTTTTCTTAGTGACGAAAGCAAGCCTTCGATGAACCATCAATTCTTTAGCCTGTCAGTTAGTTGGTCTCGATTTTTCCAAATAGTTCTTTGAGTCTTCAGTTATAGGCTCGTACGTTCTCATGCTTCCCTTGCTTCATGCTGTAGATTTCTACTATGATTTCACTGTCATCTTTGAAGAGTTTGAATTCGTATTGGAATTCCCTCTTTAGTGTTCTCCATGATGTTCAATGAACTACATCTAGTTCACTCTACCAATCGATGGCTATGCCCCTTAGCATCACTGGGAACACTTTCAACTAATATTCCACAACATTAGATTGTCTATTGGTTATCCAAATAGTCTCTCACATCTTGCAGTGCCGTACTAGATCTTCTGACCCATCCCCCGTGAACATTGGTAGCTTCTGCCTCTCGGTTGGCAGAGTCACCATCCTTCCCTGATGTCCTCCTTGTGCATTGGACCTAACTAGACTGGTTCTCTCACAATGTCCCAATGTGCTACTTGAACTCTCAGCCATGTATGAGTCTTCCCAGCATCCTCTGTCAACGTTCTCTACACCTCGAGTCTCTTGGGGTTTGTTCCGGTATTCCCTCTACCCTAGGGTCTTAGGCTTAGATCTTCCAATTCTCGGCCCTTCATCATTTGATATGGACAATTCTTTGATATGACATATGCTATTTTCAAGTTCTTTAGTCACTTCATTTTCATTTCCATTTATTTTATATTTTTCTTTATTTATTACTGATGGTGTTTTGAAGTTCCCTTCGTCAGTTTCTCCACCAGGGTTTTGGCATACTTTTGTGATATTTTGGTTTATTTCATTGAAGTATTCATCTACTCCTTCAATGATTTTTTTTAATATTCTTTATCGGTTCTCTTGTTCCTTGAGTCTTAATGACCTTTGTATTTGTTCCTTGGGAGTTTCTTGCCCTCTCGGTACTTGATTTTTGTCCTTTTTGAGGTGTACGTGCATTAATTATCGATTGTACGGGCCTTAGTTTCCAAACATATGTCTTTGGATTGTATACCATTCCTCCTCCTCCCACTTGGTTCTCTCCTCATACCATTGCAGTATCTGTTGTATTCTTTGTTCTTGATCCCTCTTGGCCCAAAGACCTTGCAGGATAATGTAGTGACATGCCAACAACCTCGATAGTCTGGTGAGGAGATGGTCAACCTTTGGGTTGATGTGTAGTATTTCCCAGATGACTAACTAAGGGATCTCTCACCTGAGAGCCTCCCTTCGTACGTGGTCCCTCAACGAGAGTTCCCTTAGGTTGCAAAGATCTTCCTTCAGAGCTTCTTCACATTCCTCATTTGCTCATACCAGCTGTTCGGTCATCTGCCCCATCACAATGTAATTATCGCATTTGGGTGATCGCTGAATTCACTTAGACAACAAATCCAAATGTTTACTTGAACTGGAGTACTCATGACATACTATGAGAGTAAATAGGAATCAATAGAACATAGACAAGTATGAACAATCATGAATGCATATTGCACAATAAAATAGAACTTCATTTATTATTCACGGTAACGAAGTACAAATAGCCATACTAGAATGTAACAACATGTAACATAATATGATAAGTACCCACACAATGTCTCCCGACTATATTGAATCAAGTACAAATAGCCGTTGGTGATGGTTGAGGAACCAATTATCACGATGCTTCACGACAACAACTAATCACTAGTCAGGGAATTAGTCTTCTTGAAAAAACATGTACAAAAGCATATGAAATATTATAAACTAACTATAGTCTTATTTAAATATAATTAACTGCGACCGACTATGAATGACTATGACTATGATTGACTACAAAGACATCAAGGTTCAGTACAAAGAACTTATCTCTATTCTTTGTGATAATTCAAGTACAATAAATATCTCAAAGAATCTAGTGATGCATTCTAGAACAAAGCACATATCAATCAAGTATCACTTCATAAGACAAAAGGTTGCAGATAAGGAAGTTAGCATGGAATATGTACCCACCAAAGAACAAGTTGCTGACATATTTACAAAGCCTCTTCCTAAGGAAAAAATTGAATATCCGAGGAAAAAATTTGGAGTAATTTCCCCCACATCATATCACTAAATTTTAGTGATAGGGCATGAGTCCAAGGGGAGCTTCATAGATATTTCATTCATCCATAGAAATAAAGAGAGAGATCAAGTCAGGTAAACTTTGTTTTACAAATTTCTAACAAGTTGATGGTTGTAGATTTGTGAACACATTCTTTCTCTTTGAATGGTTGGTCAAAGGGGGAGAATATATGTAGTAACACACATTGATATCAGTTGGTATCTATCAAAGGGAGAGATTGATTAAGTTCTGCAATAAGTTATGAAGTGTCCCTTTGCCATTGATGTCAAAGGGGGAGAAAGCCAAGAAAATTCTCATACAATTGAGAAAGAGGGAGAAAGTCAAGCAAATGCTTATACAATTGATAAAGGGGGAGAAAGTCAAGCAAATTCTTTGATGAAAGGTACGCCTAAGGAGGATTTTTTTTGTATGTGCACTCATGATCAATTTTACTATAATCAGTACATAGTAGTTCAATTGGTATAGAGTGGTTCAATTGGTATCAAACCATTATTAATTGGTACAAAGTAGTTTAGTTGATTGGTGCAGTGCTGGTTCAGTTGGTACAAAGCATGAATTGGAAAATTTAGAATTGGTAAAGAGCATTTTGAGCATTTGGTTTTGCCATCAATGACAGAGGGGGGGATTGTTGGCATACTGCTATCATTGATGTCAAGGGAGAGCTTAGTGGAAGCCTGGATGTCATTGTGCTTAGAAGATAATGTTCTAGAAGAATTGGTGAAGTATGATGGAGAGAAGAGCATGTTTTGCAAATTATTGCAAGGTTGCTCAAAATTTGCAATATTGGCATGAAATGTTGTCATGCTATTGTAGAGGTTACTTCCAAAAGTCAGAGGGGAAAATAAGGCAAGATTTGATATGGGTTTTTCAAGAGCTTCTTATAGGTGTAAATTGTAGAGCCAGAGGATGTCGAACGTGCATAGAAATGATTTATTTATGCTTTCCGGTCAAATTAGGGTTTCACTGTTAAACCCTAGGTGTTGCAGCCATGGCATTGATCAAGTTTTATATTTTAGAGTTGACTGTTTGTTGGTGGTATTAGGCTACTTAAGTGACAACTTAAGCCGTCAAAGTCATCTAGGAACTAGCCCCTTTACCTTGTGCTACTGATTGGTAAAGTTTATGTGTGCATCATAGTGACTCTTCACATCACTGTTTGTATTCACCTTGACCATGTCTAAATTGCAATATATGATATGCCCTTGAAGAAGATCAATGGTGAAGGTTGAAGGATGGATGATTGAATGATCATCACATAGTGTCTTTACATCACACTTTGAAGTTTACTTTGGCATGTGCAATCTATGATATGCAATAAAGTTTGATCAAAGACTATGATCAAACTTGGTGGATCAAACAGTTCCTCGCTAGCCTGCGGTGTGTATGGTGGGTCCCTATCTTTCCTTGCAGGATTGCAAGTGACAAGTGTTCAGTGGGACTGACAAAAAATGAAAAGATTTGGTAGTGAAAGATGGTGGAGTATGAAATCATCTTGGAAAGATGAAAAAATATGCTATCTCGCTGAAGTTTTGGTGGGTCCTTGGTTAGCGCTATGGGAATGCAGGCTAAGGACATGTGTCCCAAGGAATAGGTGGCAACATTCAATTGCATCACCTCATTTATTCACATCACTGATTGTGAATAAAACATCATCAAGCTAGTTGCGATGGGTGTTTAAAAATGAAGATCAAGCATTGGTGATCAGATGTTATTCACATTATCTCTTCACATCATAGAAATGAAGATTAATGTATTAAGTGAAAATGTGATAGACTTAGGTGAAGCGATGGCAATGAAGATCTGTGGCACATGTTAAAAGGAGTTTAATCACATGGTTGCATTTTAAAGATGGAAAATTAAATGAGGAATGATGGATTATGGAATGAATGCTACAGATCAACCATTGAAATTTAAAGATGAAGATCTCAAATGGCTATGATAATGTGAACAAGGGTTTCAAATGTAAGCTGACATAGAGCATGAAATTAATTGGTTCAATTGCTCCAATGACCAATTTGATTGGTGATTTGATATGCACAACAGTGGCACATACTGCAAATTATATTGAGTATACAAGGATATGGCATTAAATTCATATCAGGTTTAGGGTTTTACAGGTTGCCATGTTTAGTAAATTCAATGAATCATAACAGGTGGTGTGTGGCTTGAGGAATGAATTCCTTTCCAAGTAAGTTATGAGAAGATAAACAATCAATTTTTGGCTAAGTGTTAATGTATGCTACATGTAGAATGAGCTCTTAAGGCTAACAAAGAATGCACTAATAGAAAAAGGTGCAATAGAGTGTGTATGTGTGTGATCTTGAGGAAGATAGAGAATGCCCTAATAGAAAAAGGGAAAGGTGTAGAGGTGTGTGTGTGAATGAGTAGAACCCAAATAAAAATCAGAGAAATTTATCAGGGTTAACATTCAAGTTGCAGAATAGAGAGATGTGCAGAGAAAAGAGTTGTGTTCCAATGACAACAAAAAAGAATTGAGCAGTTGCATATAGGGTTGCAACATTGAATTATGTTCAATAGAATAAATTGTAACCTTTTATTGTAAACCTAATTGGTGGGTGCCATCAAATAATTGGGTAGGTGCTCAGTGCAGGGAGTTGGTGCTTCCTTGGAGTGGGTGCTCCTAAAACTAGGGGATTGGTGTCTCCTTAGGGTTGGCGCCCTTAAACTTTGTAATCAAAATATATTCATTGTGAGGCTAGATTAGGACAATAGATTCTAACAACTATTTTCACTGTGGTTTTTCCCATCTTGGGTTTTCCACATATATCTTGTGTTATCTACAATTGTGTATGTGGGCTTAATTATCTGCTTGCTTAATCTATCTGCATAATGTATTATGGGCTAAAATTTTGATCATTTTTTGATTTACCCCCCTCTCAGTAGATTGTTGTGTTCCAACATGGACCCCTCTAGACACATATTTTCTACTTTTGTGTGAGTTTGAGTGTAAGTTCATACTCTCACTAAAGTGGGGGCTAAATGTAGCATTGTAAATTGTCACCCTTGATATTTTCACACTATTTTTTCTACCCCTTAAGTAATTGGACCTAATTGAATGCTTGATTTCCTAAATTATGCATTTAGTGGTCCATTTTATCATTTTTTGACAATTTGCAAGTACAAAACAAATGCATTCATTGAATATTTTTCCCTCGACTCCTTAATTCTTGAAAAATAGGTCTAGGACATTGACACCTAGGGTGCCTATGTCCTCCTATTTTGGCTCCAAATTAAAATATGTTAGAGGCGGCCTTTTATTATTTGAATTGCAAGTGTCCATTTTTGGCTATCGAGGTTTAGTTTTTGAGAAATTAGAATAATTGCATATAAATATGTAGTTACAATTGCATAATTTGAAAAAAAAAGTGAAGAAATCTAACATTATTGAGTGTAGAGGAGGGGATTCACCACTCCCAAGTCTTTAGGACATAGAAGATCCTAAATGGAGTGAATTTCCCTCAACTACCTCAAGACTACCTCAACACTAAAAAGGATGAAAAGGAAGGACAAACTAGACCCTGCTTTTATGTTTTCTGATGGAGGTTTTTGGGAAATGCGTGAGCAGATCACAAAGGTCTCAGACTGTGAGCTAACTGGCTCTCGACTAGAGGACACTAGCATGTGAGATGGATGACAGTGTGGTGCATTGTCATCTTAGAGGTGTGCTGATTTCTCATATGGATAGAGAGTTGGGTTCATAGACCAAAACTCACAGGGTGTGCTAACAACCTGAGAGTTTTAATCTAATAGTTTAATAGATATGAAGAAATGCATGAAATGAAAGGAAACAATAAGAAGAATACTATAACTTAAAAGAGAAACTATCTAATAATGAAATGACAAGGGAAAGGAAGAAGAAACTAAACTCATCGAAGGTCCAACCTCTTAGAAGCTCCTCATGAATGTAATTAACCTGCACATAAGATGACGAAAAAGTGTTGTGGATGCGTTTTGGAGCTTGCCTAAGTTAAGCCCCTGTTTTGGTGTTTCCACCTCCATAGACAACCAATATGCAATGATGGAAAGAAATGATAAAGAAAGAAAATAGACAGTTTATAGAATGCAAAGACAATCTAGATGCTATTCCATAAACAAGACAATAAGTAAAAAAATATGTTAGCCTCCTTTCTACGTGCTTGGTGAAGCTGAGAGAGGAAGGAAGAGGGCAAGATAACCATGCTGATAGTGTAGAGATTGACAACCTACAATAGAAAGTGGTGTAGAAGTAACAAAAATGGTGTAGAGTGTGAAGCAAGAGTTAAGCAAGTTAGGAGAATGCAATGATGGAGTGAAATAAGCTAAAGAGAATGAATGGAAATTGCAAGAGATCCATTCAAAATGTATTTGGATCCAAATATTTTTTTTTTTGGTGGTCAAGATTCAAAGAGAGGTGTTACATTTGTAGGGTGGAAAAAAATGTAACATCTCCTTATTGCACAGACGGTTGTCGTTGCACCGAAAGGTCGACCTGTTAATGCCTGATATAATCACCATAGTTAATGAATCCATGGGAGGCAGTTAAGCCATGACACAAACTTGAGAATTGCACTGAATAGCAAGAGGAAACCAAGGGCACACACCTTGCAATTATCCCCCCAGCACAAGCGAGGGGTTTAAATCCATGACCCAAGATTTGATACCAATTGTTGCACAAACAGTTGTCATTGCACCAAAATATCAACCTATTAATGCCTAATACAACCACCAAAGTTAATGAATCTACGGGAGGAATTTAAGCCATGTCATGAACCTAAGTGTTGCACTTCACAATACAAGGAGACCAAGGGCACACACCTTGCAATACTCCTGATGCAAGAATATCATCAGGATGCTAGCGTGGTGTGCAGACATCTATATGATGCATAGATGTCCATGATAAAAAATCCGTCACCGATGCAAAATGGCAAAAGGAATGCACGAAAAGCAAGGAAAAGGTGGCACATTTTGCATTATCGAGCTTATAAGCCTAAGGTAGGGGTATATAATGGGAAATTGCTCTAGGGTGCAATTTTACACCATTACATTTATACCCCACTTTAGTGAGCATATGTTTCTAAGCATGTACAAGCTAAGGTAGAAAGAGATTGAAGATAATATACTGAAACATAGAGGAAGAGGTCCTTTGATTCAGTACATCTAACATAGAAAAAGCTTCACCAGAATGTGAAGAGGACATAGGTCTTTGATCTTGCAAAGCAAGCTGTAATATCACCAAAACCATGTCAGCTGCAGAAAAACATGTTATGAAAAAAAGAAAAAAATAATAGACACCATTATAAGACACTTTGATATGATTTATGGCTGTTGCAAACTATGTTGCAAGACAGTGACATGGAAGAAAAGTATAGTCAGGTTTCCCCCAAGCTATATGCCAAGATATAAGAAATCTAGACACCAGGATACATGACATCAAATATCAGACATAAGACACAAGCATGAGACACCAAGGAATCCTTTTGAAAAGAAGGCTTTCACAAAGGGGTTCTTTCATCCAGGTTCCTTTTCATAAGACATCAAGGCACCAAGGAACCATTTTGAAAGGATACTCCTTTTGAAAGACATGAGATTTTCCGCAAGTGATTCTATCATCCAGGAATCCTTTGGAAAAAATTCTCCTTTTTGAAAGGAAAGTTTTCAGATTCTGTTTTTAAGGGATTTTTTGAAAGAAATTTTTACCAAGGAATTATTGTTGAAAGAATATGCCATTTTGGAAAATGAGGTTTTCAATAAGGGATCCTTTTGTCAAGGAATTCATTGTAAAGAATTCTGCACCAAGGAATCCTTTTGAAAGAATTCTCCTTGTTGAAAATTAGACAAGTATGATAGATCCCCGTTAGGATGATGTGTGCTATGAAAAGGAGCACATGTGTCCTAAGGAGAAGAGAAAGATGAGAGACATTGTGGCATGAAATACATGGAAAGATGTATTCATGGTATGTTGTGACACACATGAGGGACAACACATAAGAACCACAAAATCAAGAAGCAGATAAGGAGAGACAAAGAAATCAAGAGATAGCTGAGGATATGATAATTCAGGGTCAGAACTATCCATAGATATAAATAGATAAATATAATATAGTATATGTATGAATTGTCATCAATCCAAAAATTTCTCAAAATGTGAGGAAGAGCACATGAAGACAAAGTAAAAATAAAAACTGGGTCAACATGGAAGATGACCTAAATACCCCCATTGCTTTGCATCATCCTTGATATCAAAAAAGCCAAGTTTACAACAAATACAAGAATGATGAGACAAATAGAAGTTTACAAAAAATTCTCACGCTTGTATCTAAGTACCTACAAGGGTTACAAGGGTCCTCTAGGAAGGATCACAAAACATTAAAAGACAAGTACTAGGGAACATTAACAAACAAACAAAGCTAATCTATAGATGTAGAGGGAGGTACCACCCTAGTCCTCATCAACCAGAAGGTCGTCCTAATCCCAATCTAGATCATTATAGGGGAAAGGAGGATGAGCTTGCAAAGGAGGGATAGCAAGGGCATGAGGGATAGCAAGGGCAGTACAATTCGACTCCCCTTAACAATCTAGCCAAGGAAGAAGGCCCCTCAAGGTCTTATTCACTGAGTTCTTGTGAGGTAAAGGTCATCAATTTTGTAAAAAATGAAGATAGAGTTGGGATATCCTCCATCAAGTTACATGAACTTCTCAGGAGTACCATGTGTCAATAGAGCGAGAGGAGGAAAAGAAACCCGAGGGTCACTTCCAACCTCAACAAAAGGGGTAGTGAAAAGCTCTAAGGATATGGGGGTTGCCTCCATGATGAGGATGACACAAGCCAAAACATAACTAGACTCTAGAGAAGACAAACCTTTCTTATGACCATCACTCGAGGTGAGATCATCCTCCAACTTGTGCTTCAACAGAGGATGTTGAATCCCTATATAGGAAGTAGAAGTGGAGGAAGAAACAAAAGGAGCCACATATGACACAACCTTTGTATGAGGCATGTCTAAGGGCTACAAAAATGGAGGAATATTAGGAAGAGATAGGAGAAGGGGAGGCTTCACCAAAGGAGTGATGAACACCTACACCCTTTTGGTGTGAGGTTCATTGAGATTTGTAGATAAAGTCAGAAGAAGAACTAAGGCAATGGGAACTAAAGTGGAAGATAAAGAAGAAACAAAAGAAACCAAAAAAGAAGTAGAAGCAGAAACAAGAACAAACTTCCTAGCACTCTGCTGCAAAGCCATGTGATCCTTAGCTAGAGACTTTTGCCGATGCTTACCTTCACGCACAAGCCAATTACATCAGCTATGGGAACTTGAAGGCATAACCTGAGAAGAGGCTGGGGGATCTTGCGCTACCACAAGATGGACCTCCACAACTATTGCCTATGGAAGGGGAGACTCCTTAAGATTAGCAGCATGAGAAAAAAACACAAAAGTAGAAACAAAAATAAGTGTCTGGCTACTGGGCCTCTTCCCATGCCTTTCCCTAGAAGGGGTAGAAGAACAAGTAGAGGCTGTGGAATTTGATACCTAAGAGGAAACCCACGAAAAGACATCCCCCTCCCATACAAGGTGGGACAGGGAACCATGGGAAGAACATGAAGCTTGAAGACCTGAGGCTTCAACCTCTGCAACATAGGCGCCTTTCCCTTTCCCGTGGTAGGCACAAGAGAAAGAAAAAAGGACACCACCAAAGGTTGAGAAGAAAAAGCAAGAGGTGCAAAAGAATATCTATCTAGAAGGGGAAGGATTAAGGGCAAGAGCAGGCTTGTCCTTTCCCTTTGTAAGAGTGATGGATGGAGTTTGCTATTCGACACACAAGCAAGTGTTTAAAGACACAACATAAGGTGATGGAGGAAAACCACCCTTCGATGCCAAGACCCTAATCTTATACCTACAATAAAAATGATATAAGAGACCCCCTAGGAGGGAGGGGTCCAAGAGCGGTGGGAAAAAAATGATCCAAATAAAAGGCCCCACGTGATACTAGTGGCTTATAGTTAGTGTCCTGAACAAAGTGCATTGCAACTTCATGGGGGAATTTCAAGCATTTGTGGACAAAAAAGGCAACCACATTCATGGAAGATAGCCACATAATGCCTAGCTTTACCTTGAATAGGCCAGACTCTAGAATCACTGTAAATGAGAAATCCAAAGCCTTGGGTCCTACAAAGATTGACAAAGAGATATTACCCATAGGGGCAATATAAAATCCATCATGAGTGAGAAGAGTGACCTACAACTCATCATATTTCTCTGGCTTATGAAGATTATTAATGAACAAGGCCTCCTCCATGATCACATTCACTTAATTCAATAGATTGACCATAACACCAGTCACAATGTTACCATTCATCTGGGCAGGAACGTACAACAGAGAAGGCTCCTCATTTAAGGGAAGATCATGTGAGGTGAAGGATATATCAAGAGCTCAACACTCGCATTCTCCGCAAGAGGCATACGAGTGAGTGAGACCATGTTCACATACTCAGATGGGACAAGATCAAAAGAAGTAGAAGACCGCGTAACCAAGTTAGTAGAATGAGAAGGAAATGGATCTATGTATATTTGTAGTTCACTATTAGGCTTAGCCACTAATTTGTTAGTTTTGTTTCTTTGCATTGAGACAGATGGTCCCACTATCAATGCAATCCTAAATCTCATGATGTAGGTGGATGCATCACTCGGTATCATGTTCGTGCACTCGATGAAATTGATAAAACTTTTGTGTATCATACTGTTGACACTGGAAATGGAATGCACAACTTCCTTGCCCACACCAAAAGGGGAATAAAGGAAGAGGAATCTGATTTCACAATGCTCACACTCAAGAACAAATCCTTGAGATTCCAATGCAAAGGAGATTGTCCTCAACGCTAACGCAAAACTAAGATGTTTGAAAACACAATGTGATATGCAAAAAGACCTAGAAATGCAAGTAAAATGTAACAAAAACTTATGAAATTGAAAGTGTGCACCTAGAGACTGGAGAGAGATGTAAAGGAGCTCTGGAATCCTAAAGAATTCACTGTTGATGCCAACTAGGACTCATATGCCAAGCTGGGCGACTGAGGGTTATCTGAACGGGAGTGTGAGGATGAATCCCCACACTGAGAAAGTGTCTGTTGATACTCATGCAAAGCTACACATAGATGCACGAAATAAGGGATGTACTTCATTAGAGAAAAATTCTCTTGTAGTGATAATTGCAAGTTCCCAATGAAAACCTTTTAGATATCCAAATTAGGAAATGGGTAAGACATCTGAGAAAATAGAGCGTGATATAGAGCAATAAAATCAGTAACCTTTTCATGGTCCCCTTACTTACATCAAATAAGATCAGAAAATTCCATCTTCAGCTCGATGTTGGCTTGGAACTATAGAAGGAACTAATTTACTAGCTGATCAAATGAGAAAACAAAATTATTTGGAAAATTAAAATACTAGTCCAATGTGATGTCCTTAAGAGAACACGAAAATAACTTCACCATCAAAGCATCATGGTGGAAGAAGTCAGTGCACATGGCACTGAAAGTTGACACATGCATCTAAGGATCTCCACAACCACTATACTTCTCAAACTTAGGAATCTCCATCCCTTGAGGGATAGGAGTGTTTAAGATGGCAATAGAAAAAGGACTATGATGAAAGAAAGGTTGGAACATAGGTTGAGATGAAGAAGAGCTAGCTAGATTCGCTAGATGGTTCTGCATTCACCCCATGTTTTGCAACAAAGCATTTAAGATAATATTGAAAAATGAAACATGACCAGCGGAACCACTACTATAGCCACCAACCCCCATATCAATAGAGCCTCCAATGTATAGGACCAGAGCTGGAAACCTTAGGGGTAGAAGAACTAAAGCCTAGAGGTACCTTGTTTACTTTGAAAGTGTGGGTCTATTCAGGTACAAAGATGGTGTTAGTTGAAGGACTTTTCTTAGTCATATACACTAACACTTCAGACATCAAGACTTCTAGTTGTTTTGCATCATTCTTAGAGCTAACATCCTAGGTAGCACCTAAGTTAGGATTGTAGGTTAGGACATGGGTATCCACAATGTCTGTAAGACCTCAAAGAAGTTCTATACCTCTCCGATCCTTATCCAACATGGTTCTCATTCTATTGACAAAGATAGCTGCCTGGGCAAGACTATTATCTTTTGCTAAGTACCGCTCAAACTCTCCAAGCCTTCTATCTAGGGAAAGAAGATGCTCCTCAGGAACCTCAAGAACATCATCTTCCTCTATAGATGAAGCAAAAGGAGAAGCAGGGGGTAGGAATATGAATCTAGTAGCTTCCCCAAAGGGGATGAAAAATCTAGTAGACATCCCTGAAACTATTTCTTCGAAAGAGGGACCAAAACTAACCTTCCTAGATTCTACTCTTGTATGTCAAAGAATTATTCTGACAACAAATTTGGAGGTTGTATATTGGGTCATGAAGCTCACAAAAGCTTCATGGCACACTAATCTATAACACACCTAAGACTTGAGGGAAAATTTTTTGACACAAAGAAATGAAAAGGAGAAAGTTCATGTCAGGTTTACCAAAATTTAGAGGAGAGGATTCACCACTCCCAAGTCTCTAGGACACAAAAGAGCCCAAAGGGAGTAAATTTCCCTCAACTACCTCAAGACTACATGAACACTAAAAAGGATGGAAAGGAAGGACAAACTAGACCCCAATTTTATGTTTTCTAATGGAGGTTTTCGAGAAACGAGTAAGCAGAGCCCATAGGTCTTAGAATGTGAGCTAACTGGTTCTTGGACAGAGGACACTAGTGTGTGAGATGAATGATAGTGCAATGCACTGTTGTCTCAAAGGTTTTCTAGCATCTCATACGAACTGAGAGTTGGGTTCATAAATCGAAACTCATAGAGCATACTAACAACCTGAGAGTTCTAATCTAACTATTTAATATATATGAAGAAATGTATGAAATGAAAGGAAACAACAAGAAGAATACTATAACTTAAAATATAAACTATCTAATAATGAAATGACAAGGGAAAGGAAGAAGAAACCAAACTCATTGAAGGTCCAGCCTCCCGTAAGCTCCTCACAAACACAATGAACCTACACACACAATGACAAAAAAAGTGTTGTGGCTGTGTTTTGGAGCTTGCTTAAGTCAAGCCCCCATTTTGGTGTTTCCACCTCCATGGAAAACCAATATGCAACGATGGAAAGAAATGATAAAGAAAGGAAATAGATACAGTTTATAGAATACAAAGACAATGTAGATTCTATTCTATAAACAAGATAATGCAAGTAAAAAAATATGTTACCCTCCTTTCTATGCGCTTGGTAAATCCGAGAGAGGAAGGGAGAGAGTAAGACAACCGTGTTAATAGTGTAGATATTTACAACCTGCAATAGAAAGTGGTGTAGTAGCAACAATAATGGTGTAGAGTGTGAAGCAAGTTGAGAGATTGCAAGAATGAAGTGAAAGAAGCTAGAGAGAATGAATGGAAATCACAAGAGATCTATTAAAAAGGTATTTTTGAGCTAAATAGAAGTTTTTGGGTGGTCAAGTTTTGAAGAGAGGAATTTCATTTGTAGGGTGGCAAAAAATGTAACATCTCTAATGTCTCCTAATGCAAGAATCTCATTAGGATGTTAGCGCGGTGCATAGACGTCTATGTGACACGTAGGTGTCCATGACAAAAATTCCCTCACCAACACAAAACGATAAAAGGCACACATGAAAAGCAAGGTAAAGGTGACATATTTTGCATTGTCAAGTTTATAAGGCTAGGGTAGGAGTATATAATGGGAAATTGCACTAGGGTGAAATTCAATACCTAATTTCTTGAATTATACATTTTGTGGCCCATTTTATCATTTTCTGACAGTTTGCAAGTACAAAATAAATGCATTCATTTAATATTTTTCCCTTGACTCCTTAATTCCTAAAAAATAGGTTTGGGACACTAACGCCTAGGGTGCCTATGTCCCCTATTTTGGCTCCAAATTCAAATATGTCAGAGGTGACCTTTTATTATTTGAATTTCATGTGTCCATTATCGGCTATCAAGATTTAGTTTTCAAGAAATTATAATAATTGCATATAAATACCTAGTTATAATTACATCATTTGAAAACAAGTGAAGAAATATAACATTATTGAGCAAAAATTATTGTCAAGAGCATAATCAAGCAAGTTAAGAGTAGAATTTCGTAGATTTATTGCAGTAATTCAAGATCCAAGCATCATGTCAAAGTGTGTATGAGTTTATTCATGTCTATATTATTATGTTGTTTGTAAGATCTATCCTTGTAGGTCTTCAAACAAACCAATCCAACAATAACCAATCCTTGAGGAGATGTGCATGACTTCAATCCTTCAAGGAAGCCATTTTTGGGTGGTGAATTGAAAATCCTTGTTGATTCATCATTCCTTTACCATTTATCTATATTTCATTGATATTTCTATTGTGGAAGTGGAAAGACTAATATAGGGTTTGACTAAGGCAAGCCCCTAAATGACCTAAGAATTTCTCTCTTTGAATGTGTAGGTTTTAAGAAGATTGGGAGAAGCTTGAAGGTCAATTATTCATTATTGCATTCAAACCCTACACCTTGGTAACAAACAAAAACTTAGTTATAGAAATATCCAATAGTGATTCGACAATACGAAAAGCAAAAACCAAAGCCTCTGATTTGGCACCAAAGGACTTTGAAAATAGATCTGAAGTTGCTCAACTAGGACATAGTCACCCTAGGTGACTTAGTCCTCAATTTTCAGCCCCAGATTCATATGCCAAGTGCATAGTGTCCTACTCAGTCCATTTCTATAGTTTGAATTTATCTATGACTTTTTGTATTTGTTGTATTTGCATTAGAATAGGTATTTGCTTCATTAGCCTAGTAATTTCATTGCATTTCATCCTTAAGTACTCTTCAAATTTGGTCAAGGGTAGGTTGACTTAACTTTCAAGTTGTAAGTCAGTCCTCTATCTTGTCCAAATTTCTCAAACCCTTACTACCTCAAATTTTAAATGAAATGTTGTGTAAAATTAACCATTGAAATCTTAGGGTGAAACCCTAGTGTTTCACTTTTAGTTCATTTCAAGCATCAAGTGATTCACTAATATAGCATAATTGAACTTATTAAGGAGTCACAAAAGTTATAGATCAGGTGGGCCTCACACTTTTACATAACAATAAAAAATCACAATACATGGGTGCAACATTGAAATACAACCAACATACAAAAAAATCCCGTAAGAGTACTACACAAGATATTTTTTGCAAAATGTTAGTAAGGGGTCTAGAAAAGGACATCTACCTAAGGGGGGTGTTATAAAAAAGAACAAGTAGCTTCCTTTAAAACAATAATTACTATATCATCCTAAATCACACTTCCCAAAAATTTTCAACACACCATTTAATTTTTAGCAATTATTCTTCCAATTAATCAATATGGGTACTTATACCTTTTATTTATTCACCAATTAGATTATATGGGTACTCTTGCCCTATATTCCCCCTTAAGGAAATCTACTTCCTCAACCCCACACAAGGATTACTTCACCTATCAAGTGAAAATACTCCTACCCATAAACAACCAGAATTTGTATCCACCTACAATTGAATATCACTATAATTTACACAAAATACTCTTTCAATAAAATTAACATAATCATGAAATTTAAAAGAAAACATAATTACAATTTAGAACATAGAAATTATAAATGAATAGTACTATTTTCAATCTATACCTTAAAACAAAAGAGAGAGGGACCTACCTCTACATTTTTTTAGTAGTTGTAAAGGATAAGCTTAGTAGTACAAGTGCAATCTTTCTTCCTTTAGCTTTCCTCTTCTACCATGTACTATTTTTCTTAATTTCCCCTTTTTGGTTTCCCTCTTCTCCTAATTTCATAATGAAAAAAATAACATAACCCAAAAAAACATAAATCATAAAAAAATATAATAAATCATTTAAACCATGTCCTCACTCTAGACATGTGGTATTATTTGTTATTCTCGATCAGGCATGGAGGTGGCACTTTTCACTTCCACAACTGATTTCCTACTTTTCTTATAGCACTCTTATCCCATGCAAAACCTTAATTTTCATCACTTTATTACAAGATAATTTAGGGACTTTTTTTAATAAATTATTTTTTTATATTCTTTAAAGAGGCCTAACCAAGTACACCATAACCTAGGGCCTTAGGATAAATAGTAAAAATAATTTTTTCCTCCAAAATAACATTTGAAATTTATAATTCTTAAATTATTTTTTGACAATTAAGAAACCTTTTCCACAACAAGATATCTTTATGACATAGATGAACCTTAATCATACATCACATAATAATACATGCACATCACATACGATGCATCACAACCTTAAAATAACTTCTCATGAAAAATGAAAATACAAAATCACAAAATGAATTATGTGAAATAGAAGACCAAAGTCTATTGAAATAGAACAAGTTGACTTTACTAGTTTTCACAATAATGTCCCTATGCATATTCCTCAATTTGATTGGATCATAATTAACTTGCACATAAGATTGCACAATTAGCTCAACATCATAAATTTTTATAGCCAAATAAATATAATATTCAAACATAATATTCCACATATAACATTCCATGACTAATATATGCATAAAATTTTATTTTCTACTAAAACCACATATAACCATAAATCTATACAATACATGATATACTAAGAATCATCACATTATAAAATTAGATATACCTGTAAATAGGAACCAAGGCCATGAATCACATCATCCATATAAAATGATTCATTAGAATGAATCATCATAATAAAAATAACATAAATCCATGCATACATAAATATGCATGTCATAACTGACAAAAAGAATAAAGGTGCTAGAATCATTAGTCTATAACAGGATAATATCATAGAATATGACAAGCCTCAAAAAATATCACACTAGAAATGAAAATAAGCACATGAGTCCAACTTAGAATCAAAATGGGTCTCACATTATGAGACCATTTATAATTCTCTTGGTTGATTCTTAAGGGTGGACCTTGCTTTTAAGAACTTTACCCACACTTCATTTTCTCACTTCTTGGTGGAAGTTGATTTGTTGAAGGATTTACCTAGAGAGGTTATGTTACAGGTTAATGAGCGATTTTGATATCATATAGTTTATTATGATGGAATTCATTTTCATTATAGGCATTATTTCTACTAAGTGCACTTGGCCTTAGATTGTTCTTGTGGTTCTCATAAGCTGTATTCTTCAACTTGGTGGAAGAATGCTCTTCTTAACCATCTTAAAGTGTATCTTGAAGATTCAATTGTTGAATATAAGGATTTGGAGTCACCCTCTTCCATCCCAGAATCTCCACTCTCTATATTGGGGTGTCTCCACCTATTCAGTTGGCTAATAATCTTGAATATCAAAAATCTATTTTTCCTTCAATTTTTAAATATCAGTTGATTTTACCTGAGAAGGAATTTTTTCAATCAACGAATCCATGTTGTTCCTTAGATTGCGTAGTTCCCTTTGATAAGCCTTCAGAGGGGGTTTCACTCCCCTCTTGTCTTAAGTCTATAGATTCAAATGACAACTCTTCTTGGAAAGTCTTACAAATGAGGAATACAGGTCTTCCTAAGTTGGACACTCTTTTTCTTGCCAAGCCTTTGGTTATAAAGATGCATGTAGATATTGATGAAGTACTAGTTAGGCTTGATAAATATTGTGTTTCTATTGTTCTCCTTTTTAAATAGAGTTTAAGCCCTATCAAAAACCAATCTTAACTTAATAAAAAATATATACATCTAAACCAATGCATTTACTTCAATTCCATATGTGATTAACACTTTGTTACGTATACACTACAAATTCATACCAAATACCTTGCACCATATGTTGATGATGCATTGAGTTAGATTGGCCACATGGTAAATATACTTTATTTGTATGACATTTATCAACTTTATACTAATAGACCTTGCTTATAAACACTATACTAATATATAATTCCATCATAATTTAAAGGAACTTAGTATTTTCTCACTCGGTATGTAAACATGTTATTTTATAGCCCTACATTTGTAGCCTTACATAATTACGCCGAAGGCGTATCATATTTGGAAATAGCTGGAACCCAATTTTCACTATCAACGGTTAACAGGTATTGGCAATACAGTTAAACGAATCTCAGCCGTTCATCATTTTTTCGATTTTTTTGCCGCTTTTTCTGTGATTTCACCGTTGAAAAAAACAAAGCTAAAAATGTCAATCATTTTTCGCCATATTTTCGGTTGTTTTCCATTGCTTTTTCACTGCTTTCCCCCCAACTTAAGGTTTTCACAAGGGTTTTTTCGCTGGTTACCCCGCAACTTAAGGTTTTGCACATATAAAACCGCGATAGCCAAAAAATCTGCCCTTTTGTAATGGTAGCACTTCGTTTCATGAAATCTTTATGTGCGTGACAGGGGATTGAAGTGACAGGAATTTATTTCAATTCATGTGTGAGGAAGCTGAAATGACAGGCATTTATTTTCGAGGAAGCAAGTTGATATCGGTTTGGGACATCATTCACGTAAAGAGATTTTGTTTTATTCGAGAAATAGGTATAGCCCAATAAATTCCCGCCATATCCCAGGGTCTCAGCTCTTGATTTCTAGAGAAAAAATAATATTTGCATGCGCTTGGGAAAATGGAGAATAAACTAGCAATAATAATTTATGCATGTCCATAGGGATTTGTAAGGTAAGTTTATGAATATTCTATTGCTGGGAAGAAATTAACGTATGCAATAATTACCTTCTTTGTGCCATTTTTTTAACTTTTGTCGGGTAGTCGTTGCCGTTTTCCCTCCTTTTACCGTCAATTTAATTTTACTGTCAAGTTAATGTCCCCTCTTTTTTAGTTGAGATATTGCCCCAAAATTCGGTACTCATTGACGGATTAATATAATGGTTGAAGTTTTTAAGATTTAATAATTTGTATTTGGTCATTACATTTCTTTTAGATATAAGATTTAATATTTTATATTTTTTAATAAACTGTTTAACTTCATCAATTATTTTATTATATATTTAGTTTTTTATTCAATTTTTTAATATAATAGAAATATAATATAAATAATATAATTAATAATAATATAAATTATAATATTTTTCAAATTATAATAAAAATTAAATAATTATAAATATAATATGATATAAGATAAATAAAATTAAAATAATATATAATATAATATAATTATAATTATAGATTTATGATTTTTTTGATTCGTTATAGATTTATAATAATTATAATAACATAATTATTATAGTAATAAGTTAATAAAAAATTTAATCATTAAAAAAACTTAATATATATACAAAATAATGTTATATAATTAATGAAGATAGTAGTAATATATATCTTTTTTTTAATAAAGCATATTTACTTTTACCAATCTCTATTTTTAACATTATTCTTATTTTACTTGTTATTTTTATTTTTTATTATTTTAATATTTATTTAAAATAATAGAATTCCTTGTTTTGTGTAGTAGAATAGAAGTTAGATATATTATTTATCTTACTTATGCTTCTAAAAAGTATCATTCTTTTAAGTTATAAGCGCATGTCTTTATAATGATGGGAATGTTTAAATTAAAAATTATTATATGAAATGTGGATTATATTTTAATAATAATAAAAAATTATAAATAATTTAATTATATTTATATGAAATGTGGATTATATTTTAAAATAAAACTATTAATTACATAAAATGATTAAAATAGTTTTATATATTTTATAAATAATATTATATTGAAAAATATTAGCAAATAGATTTAACATGTTAAAATATATTTTTGTTTTTATAGTAATATGTTCTATCTTAATTAGTATTGAAAGGCAAAAAATAAAATCAACAAATAATTTGCATTATGTTATTATGTTTACTTTTACAGTTATCATGGGGTGAATTTTTTTTGTTATTTTTTCATGAAATTTTAAGTAATAATTGCATATTTATGTGTACTTTAAAATATAATATTTTCTAATTTAAGTATCTAAAATTATGATTATGTTTATTATTAGATATTTTCTTTTATACTATATAAATCTAATATGAAATTTAGCTTTAATTAAATAATACATCTTACATTATATATAATACAATTACAATTTTAATTATATATACATTATATTATTTATTTATTTTGTTATTACAAGGGTCCCCACCATGTGGGTAACTGCAAATAATTTGCAATATGTTATTATGTTTAGTTTTATAGTTATCATGAGGGGAATTTTTTTGTTGTTGTTATTTTTTCATGAAATTTTAAGTAATAATTGCATATTTATGTGTACTTTAAAATACAATATTTTCTAATTTAAATATCTAAAATTATGATTATGTTTATTATTACATATTTTCTTTTATATTATATAAATCTAATATAATGTTTAATTAATATAATTATTTTTGTTTTAACAGTAATAGACCATATCTCATAGTTTAATTGATTTTTGGATAGAATAGGAGAAAAAAACTAAATGTATGTTAATATGTTAGAGAGTATGTGATCAATATAATAATTAATACATAAAATAAAATAAAAATATATAATAAAAATATAAAATAAAATTAATACTATAATAATAGTAATAATAATTATAATAATATATAAACAATATCATTTTTAAAACAGCCTACCAATTGACCTATGTGCTACACAAATGTATGAAAAAAAAAGCCAATTTTTTCCTAATTCATCTTACATACCTCTTCGGCGTACCCATTGCACACCAAGGTGCGATTGCTAGTATACATTAACATGGGTTTTACGTCTTTAGAGAAACTTACAAAATTAGATTAATGTTTTCACTAATTGACTATAGGAACCTACTTTCCCGCTATTGCTTTGATAAATATTTGTATGTTACTTTATAATATTAATGAAGGATAGCATATTACTTGCATTAGTAACACTACTTGTCTTCTCATCTCTTATTTCTCCTATAAAAGACTCCACATAGAAAGACCTAAATCAGAAAAAAAATATCTTCAATTGTATTGCTTCATAACCAAAATTGGATGATGTGTCAAAGGATAGAGGGTCAATCTCATAAATCGGTTAACATAAGAAGAAATAATTTTTCCTATTTTACCATTTTTCAGGCGGTTGAGAATAATCTATATATTATTTCCTTTTAAAAACCTGATCCTTTCAATAGTCCAACAATTCCAGCCTGCTAAAAGAATGGCGAGAATACGTCTACGATAGCAGGTGAGGTTGATATTCAGATAACCATATGGCATACGACTACGTAGTCACTCCCACATAACGAAAACAGCACCAACTCTAGAAGTAAATTATAATTAAAGGACTCCGTCAAGATGAATTAGTCCTTAATCCAATAAAAAAATTTAAAAAGGATGAATTCGTCCTTGCGGAGCAGTTAATGTTTCGGCTATATAAATCATGTAATACACAATTCAATTACACATTCATATCCTGAGCTCTTCTTTCTGCTTCTTCTGTGTTTCTCTTCTAATGGCTAACCGCATGATTTACTTCACGTTGGGATTTTTTCTGGTGATATGTTGTTACAGCAACATAGTCATGGCAGAGGATTCCGATCCGTTGCAAGATTTCTGCGTTGCAGACAAGGAAAGCAAAGGTAAGTACATAATTTTATACAGTGGTGTGTTATGTTTTTCTTACCAGGCGAGTTACTAACAAATTGATTAAAACAGTTTTGGTGAACGGGTTCGTTTGCAAAGACCCGATGGCAGTTTCAGCAGACGACTTCTTCTTCCCTGGACTGGGGCAGCCAGGGAACACCGACAATGCAGTCGGCTCCAACGTAACGGCGGCGAACGTTAATCAGATACCAGGACTCAATACGTTGGGAATATCGCTGGCCCGCATCGATTTCGCAGTGGGTGGAATAAATCCTCCTCACACACACCCAAGAGCCACCGAAGTCCTTGTTCTACTGGAAGGCGAGCTTCTTGTGGGTTTCATTGACACCACCAACAAGTTTTTCAGCAAAACGTTGGAGAAGGGAGATGTGTTTGTGTTTCCAAAGGCACTGGTGCATTTCCAGCAGAATGTGGGGCACGAAAATGCAGTGGCCATAGCTGCATTGAGCAGCCAGTTTCCCGGAGTTCAGACAATCGCCAATTCTCTGTTTGCAGCGGATCCCCCTCTCCCCGATTCCGTATTGAGCAAGGCCTTCCGCATTACTCAGGAACTTGTGGATTTCATTCAGGCCAAATTCGCCTAAGTTTCTGAAGCTGAATTTGTTGTGGTCTATTAAATAATACAAAGAAAAGGAGAGACCACCTGCGAAGACCATCTTTATCAAATCTTTTTTCCTACCGTTTAATAAAACTACTTGTTATTAACTATTCATAGCATATGTTTTCAAGATTAGTATATCAGCATATTCCAAAGATTAAAAATTGATGTTATTATCATATAGATTTCCATAAGCATTAAAAAATAATTTTGTTTCAAGTTAACAGTATTTAAAGGTAAGTTGTAAATACATTTTAAATATAATTGAGAAGTATAAATTTGAAGATCTAAAGGTATTCATGAGCATTTCATGTAAGAGCATCCTTATATTAGCAATGCATTCATTTGCATCACTATTCAACATGAACATAACAATATTTTTTTACATATAAATTGTGAACAACAACAAACAAGGTGCTTGACTTGGACAAAAAGACTAACACTTTAATTCTTACATACTAATTTGCTAAGGGTGTTCTTTAACACAACCCTAATCCCAATTTAGCTCCAACATAAAAAATGAATAATTTGAAAGAAGCCAATAGTTAGAGATAGGCTTATACAATGAGGACGAAAATTGTAGAATGGAAGGTATATTAATAGTTAGAGATAGGCTTATAGAATGAGGACCAAAATCGTAGAATGGAAGGTACATTATGCACTTTGTATATTCATTGGAGTTGTATTTCCAAAGGTATATGATATTTTCCACATTTTGTGCATTCATTTTAAATATGATATGGATTCTTGATTACCATTTCTTTTATGCTTATATATACATACATATATATGTATATAAGAGAATTTAGAGTGATATGCATATGTGTCAATACATTTTTTTTTTCTATCAATATTAACTTATGATAGAAGAAAAATGAACATGAGAATACATTGAGTTTCATACTAGTTCTGTGGTCTATTAAATAATATAGAGAAAAGGAGAGACCACCTGAGAAGACCATCTTTATCAAATCTTTTTTCCTACCATTTAATAAAACTAATTTTTATTAAGTATTCATAGCATATGTTTTCAACATTAGTATATCTTGAGCATATTCCCAAGATTAACTATTGATGTTATTTTCATACAGATTTTCATAAGCATTAAAAATTATTTTTGTTGCAAGTTGTCACAAGATATTATGTATTTAAAGGTAAGTTCTAAATACATTTTAAATATAATTGAGAAGTATCAATTTGAAGTATGTAAAGATATTCATGAACATTTCATGTAAGAGCATTCTTATATTAGCAATCAATTCATTTGTATCACATATTCAACATGTTAACAATAGTTCTTACATACAAATTATGAACAACAACAAATCTGCTAAGGGTGTTCTTTAACACAACCCTAACCTCAATTTAGCTCTGACATAAAAAATGAATAATTTGAAAGAAGGCAATAATTAGAGATAGGCTTATAGAATGAGGACCAAAATTGTAGAATGAAAGGTATATTATGCACTTCGTGCATTCATTAGAGCTATATTTTCAAAGGCATATGATATTTTACGTATTTTGTGCCTTCATTTTAAATATGATATGGATTCTTAATTACCATTTATTTTATGCTTATATATACTACATATATGAATATAAGAGAATTTAGAGTGATATATGTATGTGTCAATACATATTAGTTAATTTTTTTTTCTTTTTCTATATATATGAACTTATGATGAAAAATAAACATGAGAATGCATTGAGTTTCATACTAGTTATTTTTCTATAGAAACAAAAGATATAAATGCAAATGAACTTTAAAATTGATATTTTTTATATTTAGATAATAAGTAGATTTTACTTCTTCTCTTTTAAGCACCATAGATTGATGGTGAATAAAATATACAAATTTAATAACCCAACTCAAGGGCATATGCTAGGACTATGGAAAATGATTTACTAAGTTCTATAATTAGTATATTGGTTATGTATTGTGTTTTCTTGGTGGTCATTGTTAGATGAATCAAGCAAGAGATATTAGTTTTGTTGATAAATGAACCATATTTTAATGTGACTTATAGTTAAAAGGCTTTGGGAAAAGTGATGCTATGGTTTTATGCATCATCAATTTGTAACACATTTTAGAGTTGTATTTTATTCAAAAGTTAATATGAGCTTGAGGGTATCTAGGGTTTGTATGACTAATTGGATGTGACAGTGATTATATATTTATACAATTGGTTATCGAATTTGGTTTTAATAAAGATGTCATCATTGACTACCATCATTAAAGGGTCACACCATTTCTTGTAGGAAGTTGAGTAGGGGTACACCTTATTTGTGGTTGGAGGTAAAGTGCTCAAATGATTCTCTCTCTCTCTCTCTAAACAACTTGATATGTTTTATATAGCTTGCACTCAAATGATCTGAATTAATCTTGGTGAATCCAAATGTACTCTTATAAATTTATATGTATTTATAAAATTCTAGGATAGTAGTTGTTAAATGAGTTGTAATGGTTATTTTGATTTTAATTTGTATTATTGAACATGTATGTATTTCATTTAATCTCAAAATTGATGAAATCTTATGTTTATTATTTGATTTGAAACTAAATATTTATTAAAAGATTTAAATTTATTTCCACATAAATAATTTTTAATTTAAATTTTTTAAATATTGAGGTAGTCTCTAACACATAACAAGAAAAATCTACATATAAATAAAAAATTCACACAAACAATGAGTAAATATTTCTAGTTGATACAACCTTGTGAGGTCACTAAGATGCTCTTAGATGAGACCCCTTAAGTGAGATTTTTTTCCTTTTTAGCTTGGTGCTCTAAAATAAAACAATATTGAAGACAACTTCAACCACCAAAGAAAAATACTTCTAATTCATAATCCACAAGTCTAAGTCTTCAAGTCCTTTACCATTCTTAGGAATGAGATATTATTTACAATCACCCTATTGTGTCACCTTTCTAATGTGCACGTCCAAAATCTTTGTAATGTCCTATCAATACCTTTTTGGCATTCATGCTCTCCAATTTGAAACTTCTTGAGTCTACACACTATCTTTAGAAATTTTTGTATAGTAGAAAAAATGATTTAAAAACAAATTGAAATATATCCATCTCTTCATGCAACTTGGTTTCATGCATATTTGTTCATAATTTATCTAAAATTTTGCAAGGACCAATATTATTTATTTTATTTTTTCATATGTAGGTATTTATTTTCTCTTAAATATTTATTTGCATGTTATTTTTACCTAGCACTGCTCTCTTCTAGCTCCTTCTTAACCCTTGAATGAACATATTTTATGTGTTATAAAATTCTTTATCCAATGTAATATGTTCTTGTATTCTTCTATCCTTATTATATTTATGAGATATTTAATAAAATTCTATACACCATATTCAATAGCATCTTCATTGTTGACCAATTAACTATATTTTTGTATGTAAAATAAGCCTATACTAACAAAAATTTCCACTATACGAGTTTATTTCCCACTAACATCCTTGTTAGATTGGATGATTCTAGTTCACAATCTTGGTTTGATAACATATCTATGAATAGTATATAGAACTATAATTAAGTTATGCACCTAAATTCTTTCATAGACTGCCAAAAATGATAAAGAAACTATGTATCCCTCTATAAGGCTATACTCTATAATATCCCATCCAATTTTACTATCTCCTTGGAGAATGAGTTAGTACTATTGAATATAACATTTTCTAGTGAAACAAATTGCATAATAGAATAATATAATAAGGCATATACTACAAATACTTGATAATAATATGCCACTTCAAGGGGGAAACCTCCTACTCCACTTTGATGAGGATACACAAATACTATTCAATAATAATGTAGTACTCAATAGGGTGATGATAAATAACCACTATATCCTATATATACCTAATCATTCCTTGGATACCACCCAAGTCAACATAGATACTTAGCCCTTACGATTACCTACCTATAAATTATTAGAATAATTATTATGAAACTTATTTAAGAGTTAATTTATCCTCAAGATAACTACTAGTAAATTGATAGACACTATAGGATTAGGGGCATACAATTCCCACCTCTTCAAAAAAGAATTATTCTCAAGATTAATTAATATGTATGCTTCTACACAATATCTTCATATTCATACGTGGTAGCTTTGACTAATAAATACTTCCATTTAGTGAGGTACTTCATGATTATTTTAGTCCTTAGCTTCATTATTAATGTTTGGGATGATTCTTCCTTTATCTAGTTAGGTAGAGTATTCTCAAGTATCATAAACTAAGGGATAAAAGAAATAAAATCCACTATGCAATCTGCCTTAAACAAGATAAAAATGAGGTATATACCTTGGAATTACACCCATAAGATATTATATATACAATAAATCAAGCAAGTAAGTAAAATTGTAGAACATCCAGGCGAATATACATTAGTTACAAAAAGATAGACCCATACATTATTGGGAATGTGATACCATTTAATTGCAATCCTAAACATATTTCATGTATCTCCTAAGTCCTTGGAAAGTGTTCCCCAACACTAGAATTAGAAAGAGATTAAATTCAAATGAAATGAACATGTTAATTGACATTTGTAATTAATTCTAAATGATAGGAACATGTGAGAGCATCCAAGATGAGTTCCTAATTAATAGGAGCACATGGGGCACCCACATGGAAGGTGGAACTCTCCGTGAGTTAAGTTAACTGTTTGGAGAAAAAGATAACACTTTAGTAATGCATGTAAAGATCATAGAAGTTAGGGATTGATGTTTACATGCATGGAGTTTAGTTTAGTTTAGTTTAATTCAATATCAGTTCAGTTCAGTATCAGTTTAGTTTAGTTTAGTTTAGTTCAGTTATGGTTCAATTATCTTCAATTGCATGTAGTTAGTTTGAGTTGCATGTTAGTTGACTTCATTTAACTTGAATTGTATGCTAATGACTTGAGTTGCATGAGAGATAACAGGTGACTACTTACAATTAACATGGGATGATCAATCATGTATGATATTTGCATGAATGGTGGAGAGATATGTTTCAGTTAACAAAGATTGACTTGGACCCACCTTGGGCACCCAAGTTGGCATCTTGGAGTTAACACTTTTTCATGATAAGATATTTTATAAGGCTGAGTTAAGTGGGCCCATTCTTGGGTGCCAACTTTGAGGAGAAGTTTACGAGATGTCTTCAGAATCAACGTTGAGTTATGACTTCAGTTTTGGATTCCCAAATTGATGAAGGACTTGGTTTGACATTGTTTTTCACAGGAGAACTCTACTTGCAAAGAATAGAAGTAGGTTTTGTGAGATAAGCTTTGAGCTTTGTAGTTTACAAAGTTCATTATTGTCTATTTATTGCAGCAAGTTGAAGAGAGTTTTATCAAAGTTTATTGTAGGTTGTGAAGAAAATTTGTTGAAGGAAAAAGAAGCATCTCAAGCAAGGATTGATAAAGAATTATTGTAATCTTGTTCTAAGGTTAAATAATATAAGTATTATTGATTTTGGTGGTGGAGTTTTTTCCCGAAAGGGTTTCTCCACAGTATATGCTGTGTCACTTCTATCTTCTGGTCTTATTTTTCTACAATCTTCTGTCTAGTTCTACAAATGGTAAAATGAATCTAAACAGATAATCATCCACAAAAAAATTGTAGCAAAGAACACTTAATTAGATCTACAGTATAATAGTTTTACAAGTTTTAAAGCTACATAATTACCTCCATTTTCAACATACATATCTTGTGTTATTTCAATACAATATCCTACAAAAAAATTACATGAATCTAATTTCCTCTTGGATAATAAAAAATATATTCAATATACACATTAAAACTATTCCTCTATGATTATAATGTGACCTATTACACCCTTTAGGATAGAATCGAGAAAATTACAATACAAAACAATCTTAACACATACTAGAGAGAATCAACCCTAATGGTATGTAACCTTTTATGTATTTTTTTAATATCTATAATAATTTCTTCATCCTTCAACATTTTTCTTAAGGAAAATACTACCAAGGGGGTAGCTCCCATATAAACACTATTAAAACCATGAGAGCTAGAGATATTTTTAGCTCCCAAGAATGTGCATCCGACCCTTAGAGCCTGGGTGCATTACAATTAAGATTGGAACCATTAATACCACCTTTGGAGCATGACCTTAATTTCATCTTGTGAATTCCATATTCTTTTTTGGAATTTTCCTTCTTTTTCCTTTGCATCACTTTCCATTCAGATTGTTAGAGTAAATTATATTTACCCACTTAAGTTTACTTAGACTTTCATTTTGATTAATTTTTGCATTTAGTTACTCCCGGGTAGTTTTTCCCTGCTGGGAAGTTTCTCACCTGTGACCTATGTTTTTCATGGCTTTATAAGCGAGTACATTATGTAAATTATGCATCTCATATTCCATTTTCTCTCTGGTGAAGTAGTATAGTGCTCCTCTCGTGCATTGTGAAGGTTTATTCTATAGATGTTTCCTAGGTGATTTGCTCTCACATGGTATCAGAGCCACCCTTTTGAATTCCTTCCTGTGAGAGTTTTCATTTGGAGATTTGTGAGATCATCTTTTACTTTTTGAAACCTGAAACGATTGTGCAACAAGTTTGTTGTTGGCATTGATTTTCTCTGCAATGAGGACCCAATTACTGTTTGGGGCCATGATTAAATCTTTAAGCTTGTGATTGAAGTTTTCAAGGGCATGTTTTTTTCTTGACTCATTTTTTTGAAGAGGCGTCATTTTGGAGGTTTCTTCTTTATTATTAGTGGGCTGCAACAGGCCTTTGGCAGGCTAATTTTTTCGTGAGAGGTTGTGTTTTTTGTAGAAAGGGTGCATTTTTATTTTACTGCCGTTTCCAAAGGCGTTTTTTCTAAAAAGCTTGATTTTTTGTTTTGAGGTGCCCAGTGCTGCGAATCCCTTTGGCACAATTTGACAGTCCACAAGCCCCTCCTGAAGGATGCGATTTCTGTGAGGCACAATTTTGCTGGAGGTTGCATTCTTTTTTAACCTTGATGAAGGATTGATTTTCCTCTAGAGGGCACGGTTCTACCTGTTGGAGGCCCAAATTCAAATTTGTGGGAGGAGTCGATTCCTTGGTGGTGATTGAAAACCTTGCCTAGCATTTTCTCTATTTAGAGGCATTCAGCCTGAGGTTGCGATCCATTTAGTGGTTGCAAATCTTCCTGAAGAGGCCCGATAGAACCTGACAGGAGGCTTTTTTAGTTTGAAGGCTCTTTTTTCATTGAAAGGCATAATTCCTCCTAGGCGATTGCCATTACCTCTAAGGCACGATTTGTAGCCATATGTTTATTCTAGGACAACATCATTTTGCTGCTCAGGGAAATGCACTGAAGATTCTATTTGGAGGGTCGATTTCATTGAGTAAGAGGGCACAAATAACATCTGTAGGTAAATTTTCTTCTGTTTGGCAGCCATGATTTGAATTAAGGCTACAATTTTTTCTATTTTGGAAGACTGTGTGCTTTATTGAGGGGAGTTTGGCTGCCATACATTTTTAAAACCAAACTTTAGATTTTATAAAGTTTGCAACAAATTTAGGGTTTCTTTGATGCCGAGCGAAGTGAAGGTGGGCCCATTTTGAAGAGGCTTTGAAGATGTTCTGGGATTTTAATCCCACATTGGTTGTGAGAGGAAGTTTGGGGCTCGTTAAATAGTTTTGTAGTGCCTTTTATTATTGTGAGCAATGCTCATAGATTGTGAAGAGGTTGTCTCTTGTGTGTGGTGATTGGTGCTTGGTAATTGTGCTATATTGAACTTGGATTAGGAAGGCTTGATTGGTTGGGCTCTCTTCCTTTCCTACCAAGGAAGAATGCGGTCGTATGGTGTGACCAAGAGCTTGCTTTAGAAGTTGCCAAAAGTGCCTCTATAGGCCTCTTTTTTCATTTGTGCATATCTTTTGCAAACGGATGCCAATTTTTGCAAACCATATATCAATGGAAAGGTATTTTCGTCACTTTTGCAGTGGTTGCAGATTTTCTCTCATATTTTTCTATTTGGTGGTGCTTTTATTCCGTTGAAGTTTGATATTGGTTTTCCTTCATTTGCAGTATTTGAGAGTTTCTATTTGTTGTTGAAGGTTATTGTCTTTGCATTTTTGGAGATTTGTTATAGTTGTTATGAGGTTTTCTTTGCATCCTGCTATGATTATGTTGGAAAGGGGAAATTATGCACAATGGAGAAATGAGATATTGAAGCACTTGAGATGGCTTCATCTTTTTTCATACCAATATAATCTTGTTCCCCTTCCTGGTACTGATAGTAAGAAGTTTGCCTAGAATTGAAAAAGAGATCATGTCCTAGGAGTTATTACAATGCATATTGATGATGCCACTTTAGATGCTGTTGATAAATAAAGGAAATAGACACAGTTTATAAAATGCAAAGACAATCTAGATGCTATTTTATAAACAAGACAATGCAAGTAAACAAATATGTTACCTTCATTTCTATGCGCTTGGTGAATCCGAGAGAGGAAGGGAGAGTAAGACAACCATGCTAATAGTGTAGAGCTCGCCAACCTGCAATACAAAGTGGTGTAGAAGCAACAATAATGGTGTAGAGTGTGAAGAAAGAGTGAAGCAAGTTGAGAGAGTGCATGAATGGAGTGAAAGAAGCTAGAGAGAATGAATGGAAATTGCAAAAGATCTATTAACTAGCACTTGCACCCCAATGAGGTGCAATACTTACGCCAATAGGCTGAGCCCACATTATTTACAACCATGAAAAGCAGTGGACGACATGAAGAAAGCAATGATCTATCTCACCTATCCCTCTCTACCTGTCCCTCCCTGCCTGTCTACCCCCTGCTTCTCTCTCCCTCTTGCTCTCTCCTTCCCTCTCTATTTCTCTCTATATCACATATCGCTCTCTACCTATCCCTCCCTCCATCCCACCTCTCTCTCTCTCTCTCTCTCTCTCCTTCCCTCTCTTCTTCTCTCCCTCTCTCACATATTCCTATCTACCTCTCTCTCCTTCCCCCTCTAATTCTCTATATCTCCCTTATCCCTTTGTACCTCTCCCTCCCTCCCTCTCTCTCTCTCACTCTCTCCGGCTCTCTCTTTCCTTCTCTACTTCTTTCTATCCCACCTTTCTCTCCGTCCCTATATCTATCTCACTTATCCCTCTCTACCTCCCTCTGTCCCTTTACCCTCCTCTCTCTCTCTCTCTTTCTCTATCCTTCCCTCTCTACTTCTTTACCGTCCTCTCCAATTCATTGGACAAAAACAACACTTCCTATACAACTTTAGTTATATACTTCAGTGATTATCATGCCCAGCATATGCTTGCGTGTGAAGGCTCCAAGGCTCGATGAATGTTTCTTGCACTAGCTTTCACATCACAAAGACAAATAGGAGTGTATAGCATGCCACATAATAGATCTCGGTGGGGTCCCCCACGGAATAGCCTATGGGATAATTATTTTTATAGTATATATAAGTTATCTTGTAGTTAAATAGTTATTTTATTTATTATATAAATTTTATTTTTATTAAAAATTTATAACATTATTTTATTTAGTTTATTTAAAGAATCATTTTTATTTTATTTATTATATAAATTATTTTATTTATTTTTATTTATTTATTTATTTTATTTTTATAAGATATATAATGAAAAACTCTAATAATGTAAAAATAATATGAAAGGACATTAAAAAGTAACCAAATTGAATTGAAAAAAAAAATATTAAATATACAATTTTCACCATTACAACTTTCTTATATATATAAAAATAAAATCAACATCTATATTCTAACAAGAGAAGAAAATTAATAAAAAATAAAAAAATAAACTTTAATATTTCTTGCACACACTTTCAGCAATATGATATCTACAATACCACCCTTTTTGAACTAATATATATTATAGCTTTTATAAATAAATATAAAATGCACTATTCAAAAAAGTGATTGAACAAATTTATTCTTAAAAACAAAACAAGCCAGGTTAGATGATACTCTACTCTTTATATATTTAATTCCTTGAAAGCGATGCATTAGACAAATGAGATAAGATTATTTATTTTTAGAATAGATAATACTATACTCTTTATATATTTAATTCCTTGAAAGGGATGCATTACACGAATGAAATAAGATTTTCTATTTTTAAAATAGAAATTAATGCTTAAATGACCCTTGGATGCTCTTTTCCGTTCCCGCCCTGTCATGCCCCCTCCTCGTAAATGACAACCCATTTCACCTATTGAAGTAGAGGGGTTAAATGCCCACATTTACTGCCTGTGTCGCCATCATCCAAACCCCTTACGGTGTCCGGACACGTGGTCTGCTCACAGTATTTTTAGACTTGATCCATTAACTGTTTTATTGCGATTACATTTATTTTTCCACCATAGTTTCACGATTACACAATGCAATTGCCAGGAACTACCGGGGTTTCCGGCGTCAGACTGCTGGAAATCTCGGTGGGGTTCCCCCACTATAATAGCCTATCGGCTAAAAAGGTATTTTAGAGCCAAATAGATATTTTCGGGTGGTCAAGTTTTGAAGAGAGGCATTACATTCGTAGGGTGGAAAAAATGTAACGTCTCCAACATCTCCTGATGTGAGAATCTTGTCAAGATGCTAGCGCGGTGCATAGACGTCTATGCGACATGTAGGCCTCCATGAAAAAAATTCCCTCACCGACACAAAACAATAAAAGTCATGCATGAAAAGCAAGGAAAATGTGGCAGATTTTGCATTGTCGGGTTTATAAGGCTAAGGTAGGGGTATATAATGGGAAATTGCACTAGGGTGCAATTCAACACCTAATTTACTAAATTATACATTTTTGTGCCCATTTTATCATTTTTTGACAATTTGCAAGTACAACATAAATGCATTCATTTAATATTTTTCCCTCGACTCCTTAATTCCTAAAAAATAGGTTTGAGACACTAACGCCTAGGGTGCCTATGTTCCCTATTTTGGCTCTAAATTCAAATATGTCAGAGGTGGCCTTTTATTCTTTGAATTTCAAATGTCCATTGTTGGTTATCAAGATTTAGTTTTCAAGAAATTAGAATAATTACATATAAATACCTAGTTACAATTACATCATTTAAAAAAAAGGTGAAGAAATCTAACATTATTCAACAAAAAATATTTTCAATCTAGCATTATCAAGCAAGTTAAGAGTAGAATTTCATAGATTTATTGCAACAATTCAAGATCCAAGCATCATGTCAAAGTGTGTATGAGTTTATTCATGTTTATGTTATTATGTTGTTTATGAGATCTAATCCTTGTAGGTCTTCAAGAAAATCAAGCCAACAACAACCAATCCTTGAGGAGATGTGCATGAATTCAATCCTTCAAAGAAGCCATTTTTGAGTGGTGAATTGCAAATCCTTTTTGATTCATCATTCCTTTATCATTTATCTATATTTCATTGATATTTCCATTGTGGAAGTGGAAACACTAACACGGGGTTTGACTAAGGAAAGCCCTTAAATGGCACAACAATTTCTCTCTTTGAATGTGCAGGTTTCAAGAAGATTGAGAGAAGCTTTAAGGTCAATTACTTATTGTTGCGTTCAAACCATACACGTTGGAAACAAACATAAAATTAGTTACAAAAATATTCGACAGTGATATGACAGTGCGACAAGCAAAAAACAAAGCCTTTGATCTGGCACTAGAGGACTGTGAAAACATATATGAAGTTGCTCAACTAGGACATAGTCACCCTAGGTGACTTAGTCCTCAATTTTTAGCCCCAGATTCATATGCCGGTTGCATAGTGTCCTACTCAGTCCATTTCTATAGTTTGAATTTATCTACGACTTTTTGTATTTGTTGTACATTTGCATTAGAATAGGTATTTATTTCATTAGCCTAGTCATTTCATTGCATTTCATCCTTAAGTCCATTTCAAATTTGGTCAAGGGAAGGTTGACTCACCTTTTAGGTTGTGAGTTAGTCCTATATATTGTCCAAATTTCTCAAACCCCCACTAGGTACTCAAATCTTAAATGAAATGTTGTGTAACAGTAACCATTGAAATCCTAGGGTGAAGCCCTACTAATTCACTTTTTTCCTTCATTTCAGGCATCAAGTGATTCACTAATCTAGCATAATTGAACTTATTAAGGAGTCACAAAAGTTATAGATTAGGTGGGCCTCTCACTTTTACATAACAATAAAAAATCACAATACATGGGTGCAACATTGAAATACAACCAACATACAAAAAAATCCCATAAGAGTACTACATAAGATATTTTATGCAAAATGTTAGTACGGGGGAGAAAAGGACATCTACCTGAAGGGGATGTTATCAACAAGAACAAGTAAATTCCTTTAAAACAATAATTACTATATCATCCTAAATCCCACCTCCCAAACTTTTTCAACACACCATTTCAATTTATAGCAATTATTCTTCCAATTAGTCAATATGGGTACTCACACCCTTTATTTATTCTCCAATTAGATTATATGGGTGCTCTTACCCTAGATTCCCCCTTTAGGACATCTACTTCCTCAACCCCACACAAGGATTACTTCACATATTAGGTGAACATACTCCTACCCATAAACAACCAAAATCTATATTCACGGTCTACAACTGCATATCACTATAATTTACACAAAATTCTCTTTCAATAGAATTAACATAATCATAAAATTTAAAAGAAAACACAATTATAATTTAGAAAATAGAAATTATAAATGAATAGTAATAACTTTTCAATCTATACCTTAACAAAAGAGAGAGGGACCTACCTCTACAATTTTTTAGCAATTGTAAAGGATAAGCTTAATTGTACTTGCAATATTTCTTCCTTTAGCTTTCCTCTTCTACCATGCACTATTTTTCTCAATTTCCCCTTTTTGGTTTCCCTCTTTTCTTGATTTCAGGATGAAAAGAATAACATAACCCAAAAAAACATAAATCATAAAAAAATAATAATAAATCGTTTAAACCATGTCCTCCTCACTCTAGACATGTGGTATTATTTGTTGTGCATGATCAAGTGCAGAGGTGGCACTTTTCACTTCCACAACTGATTTCCTACTTTTCTTATAGCACTCTTATCCCATGCAAAACCTTAATTCTCATCACTTTATTACAAGATAATTGAGGGAATTTTTTTTAATAAACTATTTTTTATATTATTAAAAGAGGCCTAACCAAGTACATTGTAACCTAGGGCCTTAACTAATTATTAATAAAAATGATCTTTTCCTCCAAAATAACATTTGAAATTTATAATTCTTAAATTAATTTTTGACAATTAAGAAACCTTTTCCACAACAAGATATCTTTATGACATAGATGGACCTCAATCATACATCACATAATAATACACACACATCAAATACAATGCATCACAACCTTAAAATAACTTCTCATGAAAAATGAAAATACAAAATCACAAAATGAATTACGTGAAACAGAAGACCCAAGTCTCTTGAAATAGAACAAGTTGACTTTACTAGTTTTAACAATAGTATCCTTATGCATATTCCTTGATTCCATTGGCCCATAATTAACTTGCACACAACATTGCACAATTATCTCATCATCATAAATTTTTATAGCCAAATAAATATAACATTCAAACATAGTATTCCACATATAGTTCATTCCATGACCAATATATGCATAAGATTTTATTTTCTACTAAAAACACATATAACCAAAAATCTATAGAATATATGATATACTAAGAATAATCACATTATAAAATTAGCTATACCTATAAATAGGAACCAAGGTCATTGAATCACATCATCCATATAAAACCATTCATCATTAGAATGATTCATCATAATAAAAATCACATGAATTATCCATGCATATATAAATATGCATGTCATAACTGACAAAAAGAATAAAGGTGCTAGAATCATTAGTCTATAATACGATAATATCATAGAATATAACAAGTCTAATAAAATATCACACTAGAAATGGAAATAAGCACATGAGTCCAACTTAGAATCAAAATGGGTCTCACATTATGAGACCATTTATAATCCTATTGGTTGATTCTTAAGGGTGGACCTTGCTTTTAAGAACTTTACCCACACTTCATTTTCTCACATCTTGGTGGAAGTTGATTTGTTGAAGGCTTTACCTGGTGAGGTTATGTTACAGGTCAATGAGTGATTTTAGTATCATATAGTTTATTATGACATGGAATTCATTTTCATTATAGGCATTATTTATACTAAGTGCACTTGGCCTCAAACTGTTCTTGTGGTTCTCATAAGTTGTATTGTTCAACTTGGTGGAAGAATGATCTTCTTGACCATCTTAAAGTGTATCTTGAAGATTCAATTGTTGAATATAAGGATTTGGAGCCACCATCTTCCATTCCACAATCTCCACTCTCTATATTAGGGTGTCTCTACCTATTCAGTTGGCTAATAATCTTGAATATCAAAAATATATTTTTCCTTCAATGTAACTTAAATATCACTTGATTGTACTTGAGTAGGAATTTTGTCAATCAACAAATTCATATTGTTCCTTAGATTGTGTAGTGCCTTTTGATAAGCCTTCAGAGGGGGTTTCACTCCCCTCTTGTCTTAAGTCCATAGATTCAAATGACAACTCTTCTTGAAAAGTTTTACAAAGGAGGAATAAAGGTCTTCCTAATTTGGACACTCTTTTTCATGCCAAGCCTTTGGTTATAAATATGCATGTAGATATGGATGAAGCACTAGTTAGTCTTGATACATATTGTGTTTCTATTGTTCTCATTTTTTAATAGAGTTTGAGCCCTATCAAAAACTAACCTTAACTTAATAAAAAATATATATGTATCTGAACCAATGCATTTACTTCAACTCCATAAATGATTAACACTTCATTATGTATACTCTACAAATTCATACCAAATACCTTGCACCATATGTTGATGATGCATTGAGTTAGATTGGCCACATGGTAAACACAACATATTTGTATGACATTTATCAACTTTATACTAATAGACCTAGCTTATAGACATTATACCAATATATAGTTCCATCATAATTTAAAGGAACTTAGTATTTTCCCACTCGGTATGTAAACTATGCTATTTTGTAACCCTACACTTGTAGCCTTACATAATATACATTAACATGGGTTTTACCTCTTTAGAGAAACTTAGAAAATTATATTAATGTTTTCATTAATTGACTATAGGAACCTACTTTCCCACTATTGTGTTGATAAATATTTGTATGTTAATTTATAATATTGATGAAGGATAATATATTATTTGCATTAGTAACACTACTTGTCCTCTCATCTCTTATTTCTCCTATAAAAGACTCCACATAGAAAGCCCTAAATTAGAAAAAGAAATTCTTCATTTGTATTGCTTCATAACCAAATATAGGCTATTCTTCAAAGGATAGAGGCTCAATCTCATATTTTCTATTGGAAGATGGAAAAAGAGATACTCCTTCATTTTTATCTTAAATTATGTAGTTAGATATCAATGTAAGGACCTAAAAAATTACTTATTTCTACTATAGAATCTAACTATAAGAGAAGCCTAATACTTGGTTTTGATACATTCATGCAAACAAAGGAAAATGAGACCCCTTGTATGATCAACTAAGGAACACAAATCGATAAATCAATTAGAAAAATTTCACCTAGAGTGAATGGGAAGCATTAGAATGAGGATTAGAGATAGGTGTAAGGGGTTAAAAACTGAATTGTATAAATATTTTAGCTTAAGAATTTATTACAAGGAAGAGATGCACCCAATTTTGAGAAGTAACATGCGATTGAAGAGAATTCCTTGAGGTCATGGGATCAATTTTTTTTTAGGATTGCATAGAATCAACATTAGATTAGAATTCAAGAATTCAATATAAACACATGTAATGACAATCAATAAAACATGTGTTCATCTAAAATTAAAAATAGGTATCAAATAGTAAAAATACACTATAAATCATGTAAAGGTGAAAATGTAGAGGGATACTCCGAATATCTAGTTAGAAAGACACTCAAACTAGCATTACTATATTATCAAGAGCTTACAAACAAAAGCTCATAAAATTTTTCCATTCATGATTTTCTAGAAAGAATTATTCCATCCAACTAGAAGGGGAATTAAAGAATAAGGATCCATAAAATCAATCATTATTTATAAAACTGGGAAATAGTGATAAAAAATAAAGGATAAAAAATATACATTGAACACATTATTTATGTGAGGAAAAATATTGTTGGTAGCAAAGCCTATGAAAACTATCATTCAACAAATTAGGAAACATATGATAATGTTTATAAAAAAAATATATCAAGACCCTAGTTTTACAATATTTATTTCCTCTTTTTCTTCTCTAATGGACTTACATGCACATAAAATACATTTATTCTATGAGCATATCTCTTATGTTCTAAAATTTCATCCATCTATACAACAATGTCCATGTAATATATTTATAATTTAGAATATCTTGCAGCATAGTTTGCAGTAGCCGCAAGCTTATCTACCTGATCAATCAGTATATGTCTTGTGTCTATCTGATCAGACTATGTCTTATTGTGTTGGCTTGTGTCTTCTCATGTTTTATGAATGTGTGTCTTATGATTGGATTTTTCACCTAACATGTTTTATCTGTAGCCTAACATGTTTGTGGTGAGATAGTATCTAGCTTTATAGGATCAAAGACCCATGTCATCTTTGCATATTGGTGGAGCTCCCTCTTTTGTGTCCAGGAATGCTAGATCAAAGATCTACTTCCTAGACGATATTGGTATATTCTCTTCAACCTCTTTATACTTTAACTCTCATACACATTGACACATATGCTTGCTAAAGTGGGGAAAATCTAATGGCACAAATTTGTACCCTAGGAAAATTTCCCATTTATTTACCCTTACTTTAGAATTATAAGTACGATAATGCATAAATTGACTGTCGTCTTCTCGATCTTCTCACATGTCCCTGCCTTTTTGCATCGGTGGAGGAATATTTTTTGGGGACATGTGAATTTCGTGCTACTGTCCTAAAAGATTCTTGCCTCTCAAATCCACATAAGAATTACGTTTCCTGGTTGGTTGTGAAGGTAGTTTTCTTTGCTAGGTCTTGACCAATGAAAAATGAGTCCTTTCCTCCATTATGCTCATTCAAACTCATTATTTCATGCTTCTACATTCTCTGACTCATTTTCTCTCACACTCTATTCACTTCTAAATAATTCTTGCTCTATCTTGCTTCTACTAGCTTTCTACTTGGTCTCTACAGTGTCTTCTTCATTCAACACCATCGTCATTGCAGGTTTACGAAGTTCTATCTCCTTGGCATGGTGGTGTTGATCTCTTCTTTCCTCTATCAGTCTTGAGTGCTTATAGCAGGGAAGGTAACATTGCATCTTTTCATTTACTTGTATCTATCATCTTGTAGAGTAGCATTCAGGTTGTCATTGCTCTCTACTTTATTGTGTCATTTCCATTCTTTTATTTATCACTTTTTCTCTATATCTTTGCATATTGGGCTATCCATGGACATGGGAACATTGAAATAGGGGTTTGACTGAGGTAGACCTCAAAACACAGCCTAACACTTTTCATATTTTTGTGTGTGGAGGTGTAGGTTCATCCGCTTGAAGCTAGCTGGAGGACTGAACTGGAATATGGATGAAAGGTATCTTTTCCTACTCTTTCATTATCATTTTCATCATTAGAATAATCCTTTCTAGTATTCTTCTTGTTGTACTATTTATTTTCTGCATTTTCATATTAAACTATAAAACTATAAAACTCTGTTATTCGGGTTGTAAGTAGACCTTAAGTGTCTTTGTCTATCATTTAGTTTGTTGTTTGTACAGGATTCCAATGTATCCCTAAGACTCTAATGTGACGTGCTAAATTTTGATTCCCATGTTTCCATCCTCAGATAGAGAGCTATTTGAGTTGTAGTCTACTCACCTAATTTTTGAAAACACTTGTTTCTCCTTTCTTTTTTGTTTGATCAACTTGACATAGTTTAGGATAGTTCATTCCTTGGGGCTCTCCCATGACTTGGAGCCTTGAGGGTGACGAATCCCCTTACTCTACATAAAGATAAACCTTAGAAATTAGAGTCTTATAAATGTTATTTAAAGGTACTTTATTTAATTCAAATCCCCTCATAATGCTCTTACACCTCCTCTCAATGTTTATAGGGATTCATTCTATCAATTTATTTTAGAAAGAAAAGAATAAGATCCTCAATAGTATAATATTTTTTTAGAAAACCTACCACAAAATAAAGTATATGCCAAGATTAAGATCATGCATTATAAGATACTTGATAAACCTCTTTCCATAATTTATATCCTAGTTTCCTTAAGATGATGCATAAAAGTGTCTTATAAAGTTTTTATTAGATCTAAGGCCTCATAAATAAAACCCACTAGATTTATGTTTCAATAAAGATCGAATGTCTTACAATATCCAAGTCAAGTCTTACATATAATAAAATAATTTATTTGAAAGAATGTAAAATAAATTTCATTGGTATGAACACTCCACCTTAACTACCACTCCATGAGGGTAGGCATTGTAATAGAAAGATACTATAGATTTTTTATTTAATATTTGTTGGGATTCAAACCTAGGCCACCATAATTACAATATATTTAGAACATGATAATTAGTCTTTTTATGCATTTCAATTAACATGTAGATGAGATGATCAATATTTCTATAACACAAGTCAATTATAGGCTTGCAACATTATCAAAATATATACATTTATCTATTGGTGACTTTAATAATGATAAGTTGTCAAAAATTAAATATACACAACATTTAATAAATTATGCATTGAATGTTCCTTTGTCCATGCGAGTATGTATCATATCCTACCTTCTATAACTCCTTAGAGGAATATACTTTTGTTCATACAAATATTTCCCTATAGTATAAAATATTATTTATGATTCATTACATAAACTATTTCGAGGGCCAAAACATAGTTGAGTTTGAGAAAGCTAACTATAAAAACCATTTCTAAACTTATATAAATTAATTGAGAAGAGAAAGATTGGGGTCAAAATAAAGGCGGAGACATATTTTTTTTTAAATACTAGAAAATGATTAGGTAGATGATATTTTTCAAGTAGTGAGATGGTTGAACTCTCTAGAAATTTAAAGGTTCCAATGCTAACATTGTGGAGGAGATTTTATGGAACTTCAAAGAATATAATTCCAGAGTGTTTGGCTAGAAAATAAAGGTGAGTATCAAAATTCTCTATGAATTAGATAAAAATCCTATTGAATATGATGATCTCTTTTAGTTTAAATATACTTCATGTAGAGAATTAGGTTGTTCAGATCTTTGAAAACAAGATGAACTAGTTTCTCAACCAATAAGAAGAAATAAATGTGATCATAAAATAATTAACCAAGATACCATTTTAAAAACCTAGTTAATTGTAATGCTTGAGATTGTGAAATTATTCACTTGAAAAGGCTAGTATGGAATTGTTTTGGTTCTAGTACTTTGCACACTAACTAGTACTTTGCACACTAACTAGCACAATGGTATTGAGAATCTAGCAATCAAAATTAATCTTCTTGGATACTTATTTGTCTCCCTAAAAAATTAATATAGAAAAGTACACTAGGGGCATTGGCCCTCTAAACATTATGGTTTAACATGCAAACATCATATTCTCAAAAATTAAACAACAAATATAAAATGAATGAATTTTTTGGGTAAGGTTGTGATAAATAAAAATTACATGAAAAAGAGTTTCAATAAACTATTACTACTACAAAGTAAGCTACTACTACTATTTAAAAACCCACTTCTACTAAAAATTAAGTCAATTTTAGTAATACTTATTTAGTATTTTCAACTTCTCTTCTAGAGTAATTAGCTCCAATTTCTCCAATATCTTCCATTAAAAAAGAAACTCCAAAGTATACACGCTATAAAAATAATAGGCTAACCAATGTAGATATTTGAAACAAAATTACCACAGTAAACCATAAGATCTTTGGTCATTGATGTTCCTCATAAGCAAGTAGAAGATATTATTTTAGATTCTAATAAGGAGGTAGAGCGGCCTCCAAAAAATAAAAAATAAAAAATGTATTACATAGACCCCCTCCATATTTGATGAGTAAAATTCAAATGACTCAATTGTTTCAATGGTTTTCTCATGCTTCTATCCATGCTACATCTCTGAAAGAATACACTATTGTAGAGGTTATCTAAAATTTGTCCTATTCTAATATTTTTATTGCTCCTGAGGAATCCACTCTAGTTGAATTGAATACTAGAGGAAGATTTATCACCATCACTAGATAGAAAAATTCTAATCATGCCTCTTTTGGAGAGTCCTTGTCTAAAGTCTACCTCTTCACCTATAGATTTTAAAATTTAATAGAGAATCCCTAAGACTCCAACTATTTTTCATATTGAGGATGAGAAAACTATATTTACATTAAATATTTAGATGCATTATAAAAAGAGAGGTTCAAACACATCTAAAAAAATAGTAGGAAAGCATCTTAGTTTTGTAGGATGCAATACGAAAAGGCATACCCTTTCCAATGAATAAGGTAGTTGTGAGACCACCTAGCACACTCAATGTAACACATCTAGAGATCTTTTAGTATGTGGTAATAATGTTATCTAGTAAGCATAGAGTTCATACATTTCATGAGAGACATCCTTGTTTAATTATATTTTATTCTACTTGCACCCCTATGGTTTCATGTTCCTTGAGGACCCAAATGATGTGAATTTTCCTATTTACTTTCATATACATTAAAGTCCATATTAATATCTATTACTTGTGACTCTTGGTGTATTGAGATATTTATTAGTTTTTTCTCTTCTCATTAGGAAGCTAATGAATTGTAGTTCTTGATGAATTAAATGTGGTGATACCTCAGTCAATAGATATAAACAATGAATTATTCATTCTTACAATTTCATACATTCTCTCATGATTTGACATGTTTCTTTATAGGCTACTTTTCTATTGATCTTAGATTATGAGTAATGTTGTAAAAGCTATGTTGAATATGGATTAGTTCATGTTGTCTTGCATTTATATTACTATGTTATATTGATGATTGTGATGAGTGTCCAAAATAATTTTTAATGTGTCCTTCTTACCTCTCATAGAATAATATTTAATTATAAAAAAAAATGTTGAGAGATCCTAAGAGGGAGGATTGGAGAATTTTGATATATTAGACACTTTTGTGGGTTTCCTCAAGAATGTAGCTACCGACTACAAGATGCGCAATACAATTATGATATTAAGCTAGTAGTTTTAATTTCAGTTTCATAGAAATTAGCCTTGAAAAATATGATAAATATTCTATAAAATGGCTAGTGATAAGTTATGGTACAATGAAGAACATATTTCACAATGTAATCAAAGATATACATGTGAACGCTTGTATATGTAGACACAAATGGCACACTAATCTGAAAAATAGATAAACTCACTATTTTATCCTCTACCAATATATCTTTATCATAGAACTCATTTAAAAGATCTATATTATGAAGCTTCAATAGAACTTAATTTTCTAACTACCCTAAAAGGCAATCATTTGCATACTCATTACCTTGATTTTGAGATTCAATGTATCGTCTCCAAGAAATCTGCTCTATAAAGAGCATATACAATGCAAAAATAAAATTAGTAATGCACAAGCTTAAAAATATAGTTGTGTAACCAATTAATTATTTTGGAAAACTATACTAAATCTTGATGGTGAAAGAGTAATAGAAAAACGAGTGAGAAATATAATTTAACATTTCGCTAAAGACTATGATAAATCTACAGAAAGTTAGAATATAAAATATCAAACGATCTTTATGTCAATATCCAACTCCAAAATCAGTTAACATAAAAGGAAAGAAATTTTCCTCTTTTGTCATTTCTCAGGCTGTCGAGATTAATCTATATATTATTTACTTTGAAAACCCAGATCCTTCCGCATTACTAATTAAAAGAATGGCGAGAATACGTCTACGATAGCAGGTGAAGTTGATATTCAGATAACCATATGGCGTACGACTTAGTCACTCCCACATAACGAAAAGAGCACTAACTCTGGAAGTATATTATAATTGAAGGACTACGTCAAGATGAATTAGTCCTTAATCCAATAAAAAAAATTACAAAAATGAATTAGTCCTTGCGGAGCAGTTAATGTTTGGGCTATATAAATCATGTAATACACAATTCAATTACACATTCATATCCTGAGCTCTTCTTTCTGCTTCTTCTGTGTTTCTATTTTAATGGCTAACCGCATGATTTTCTTCACGTTGGGACTTTTTCTGTTGATATGTTGTTACAGTAACATAGTCATGGCAGAGGATTCCGATCCGTTGCAAGATTTCTGCGTTGCAGACAAGGAAAGCAAAGGTGAGCACATAATTTTATACAGTGGTGTGTTATGATTTTCTTATCAGGCGAGTTACTAACAAATTGATTAAAACAGTTTTGGTGAACGGGTTCGTTTGCAAAGACCCGATGGCAGTTTCAGCAGACGACTTCTTCTTCCCTGGACTGGGGCAGCCAGGGAACACCGACAATGCAGTCGGCTCCAACGTAACGGCGGCGAACGTTAATCAGATACCAGGCCTCAATACGTTGGGAATATCGCTGGCCCGCATCGATTTCGCAGTGGGTGGAATAAATCCTCCTCACACACACCCAAGAGCCACCGAAGTCCTTGTTCTACTGGAAGGCGAGCTTCTTGTGGGTTTCATTGACACCACCAACAAGTTTTTCAGCAAAACGCTGGAGAAGGGAGATGTGTTTGTGTTTCCAAAGGCACTGGTGCATTTCCAGCAGAATGTGGGGCACGAAAATGCAGTGGCCATAGCTGCATTGAGTAGCCAGTTTCCCGGAGTTCAGACAATCGCCAATTCTCTGTTTGCAGCGGATCCCCCTCTCCCCGATTCCGTATTGAGCAAGGCCTTCCGCATCACTCAGGAACTTGTGGATTTCATTCAAGCCAAATTCGCCTAAGTTTCTGAAGCTGAATTTTCTGTGGTCTATTAAATAATACAAAGAAAAGGAGAGACCACCTGAGAAGACCATCTTTATCAAATCTTTTTTCGTACCGTTTAATAAAACTACTTATTATAACTAGTCATAGCATATGTTTTCAACATTAGTATATCTTGAGCATATTCCCAAGATTAAAAATTGATGTTATTATCATATAGATTTCCATAAGCATTAAAAATTAATTTTGTTGCAAGTTAACACACAATATTATGTATTTAAATGTAGGTTGTAAATATATTTTAAATATAATTGAGAAGTATCAATTTGAAGTATCTAAAGGTATTCATGAGCATTTCATGTAAGAGCATCCTTATATTAGCAATGCATTCATTTGCATCACATATTCAACATTTTAATAATAGCTTTTCACATACAAATTATGAACAACAACAAACAAGGTGCTTGATTTGGACAAAAGGACTAACACTTTAATTCTTACATACTAATGTGTTAAGGGTGATCTTCAACACAACCCTAGCCTCAATTTAGCTCTGACATAAAAAATGAAAAATTTGAAAGAAGACAATAGTTAGAGATAGGCTTATAGAATGAGGACCAAAATGGTAGAATGGAAGGTATATTATGCACTTCATGCATTCATGTTGTATTTTCAAAGGCATATGATATTTTACGTATTTTGTGCCTTCATTTTAAAAATGATATGGATTCTTAATTACCATTTCTTTTATGAGTTTATATATACATACATATATGCATATAAGAGAATTTAGAGTGATATACGTATGTGTCAATATAGATTAGTTAATTTTTTTTCTATCTATATGAACTTATGATAGAAGAAAAATAAACATGAGAATGCATTGAGTTTCATGCTAGTTTTTTTTTTTAATAGAAACGAAAGATATAAATGCAAATGAACATAAAAATTGATATTTTTATATTTAGATAATAAATAGATTTTAATTCTTCTCTTTTGAGCACCATAGATTGATGGTGAATAAAATATACAAATTCAATAACCCAACTCAAGGGCATAATATGCTAGGACTATGACAAATAATTTACTAAGTTCTATAATTAGTATATTGGTTATGTATTGTGTTTTCTTGGTGGTCATTATTAGATGAATCAAGCAAGAGATATTAGTTTTGTTGATAAATGACCCATATTTTAATGTGAATTATAGTGAAAAGGATCTGGGCAAAGTGATGCTATGGTTTTATGCATCATCAATTTGTAACACATTTCAGAGTTGTATTCTATTCAAAAGTTAATATGAGCTTGAGGGTATCTAGGGTTGGTATGACTAGTTGGATGTGACAGTGATTATATATTTATACACTTGGTTATCAAATTTGGTTATAATATAGATGTCATCATTGACCACCATCATTAAAGGGTCACGCCATTTCTTGTATGAAGATGAGTAGGGGCGCACCTTGTTTGTGGTTGGAGGTAAAGTGCTCAAATGATTATCTCTCTCTAAACAACTTGATACATTCTATATAGCTTGCACTCAAATGATATGAATTAATCTTGGCGAATCCAAATGTACTCTTATAAATTTATATGTATTTATAAAATTCTAGGATAGTAATTGTTTTGATTATAAGGGGAAAATAGGGTTTGAAGGGACCCGAAACCCTTTACAACTTTAGGTACAAAATGATGCTCAAGAGACAAAAGAACTAAAACACCATCAACAGCCCAAAACCCATAATACCAAAAGAAACAAAATACTACCCAAAAGATAAAACACTAGACTATCAACAACAACCAACAACGACAAAACAACAAAACAACATGAAATAAACTGAGACCCAGCAGCAGAAAAACACAGAAAAAACAAACAACATGACACTACTTCATGCTGCTTAAGGTGTTAGCCACCTCAAGCTCCTGGCTCCTATGTAGCCCAATCATGTCCAACAATTCTTTCTTCTTAGCTTCAAAAGACTTCTACCATTTAGCCAACCTTCTAGCAGCAGGGCCTTTACCATCGTCCTTCACACCTTTTTTCCCTTTATGTTTGGCCACATGTTCCTTCTCCATTAACTCAACAAAATACAATTGGTCCTCTCTAAGCTCATTGATCTTGTGAAATAGGACCTCCAAAGAGTCCACACTATTCTTAACTGAAATGTGGCATGCATGGAGAAGTTTCTTTATGTATGCATTAGTGTCCAATACCTTGGCTTCAAGACCAACCAAGTGCTGCTCACACATGGATTTGAAATCATAGAATGATCCCTCAAGATCAACAATTTTTTCAATCAGAATATCCAAGGCCAAGCCTTTTGGGATATTATGTAGATTTTCCTTCAAACCCCTTAATTTGATGTTTACCTTATTAAATTCCTGGAGCATCCATTTAGCCAGTTTGAAAGTGCTAGTGGGCCCCGCCCTCACCATGTCAAGAAGCTCAAACATAGAGGTGGAATCATCATTAAGATAAGAGAAGTCCTCCAACAGGGGGTTAACCTTTAGAGGCTCTAACTTCGCATGATTCTGCTCAACATCCTCCTCCTCCTCAACCTTATTCTCACCCTCTGGTTCCACAATAGGAGGGCTATGAACTGGGGATTCATAAATTTCCACCGCCTTCTCCTCCAAAACCTTCTCTTCATAGAGCACCATTGAATCCTTAACCATATCTTTTGAGGCATGGTTTTTCATCTTGGCTATATGCTTAGAAGCCCTTCTAGGCTTCTCCATGGCCTCCGTTAACACCACATTTTCCTGAAACCCCTCCTCCTTACCACCAACCTCCGTATCACCCTGACCAATGTCCATAGATTCATCTCTAGGAGTAGAATCCCCAGAGCCCATCTTTGTATCCTCACCATCAGACTGGGACCTTGACACATTCAGGATAAGACACTTAGCTATTCTTTTTCTTTTAGGGTTACCTTTCTTCCTCTTTTTTGAGGAGGTAGCCACAGGGGACGGGGTCCCTTCCTCATCATCATCATTCCACTCCTCTTCCTTTGCTATGCTGGTGTCCAAGCTAGAAGAGTTAGAAACCTCACTAGGAATCTACTCCTTGCCTTTAATTGAAGAGGCTGGGATAAGGGTTTTAACATGCTCCATAATTAACAAAATGAGACCTTCATGAAGGACTAGAGGATATTAGTTATTAAATGAGTTGTAATGGTTATTTTGATTTGAATTTGTATTATTGAACATGTAATGTACTTCATTTAATCTCAAAATTGATGAAATTTTATGTTTACTATTTGATTTGAAACTAAATATTTATTAAAATATTTAAATTTTTTAAATATTGAGGTAGTCTCTTACACATAACAAGAAAAATCTACATATAAATACAAAAATTTACATAAATAATGAGTAAATGTTTCTAGTTGATACAACCTTGTGAGGTCACTAAGACATGCTCTTAGATGAGACCCCTTAAGTGATATTTTTTCCTTTTTAGCTTGGTGCTCTAAAATAAAACAATATTGAAGACAACTTCAACTACCAAAGAAAAATACTTCTAATTGATAATCCACAAGTCTAAGTCTTCAAGTCCTTTACCATTCTTAGGAATGGGATATTTTACACTCACCCTAAATTGTGTCACCTTTCCAATGTGCACATCCAAAATCTTTGTAATGTCCTATCACTACTTTTTTGGCATTCATGCTCTCCGATTTGAAACTTTATCTTTAGAAATTTTTGTATAGTAGAAAAAATGATTTAATATATATATATATATCCATCTCTTCATGCAACTTGGTTTAATGCACATTTGTTGATAATTTATCTAAAATTTTGCAAGGACCAATATTCTTTATTTTAATTTTTCATATGTAGGTATTTATTTTCTCTTAAATATTTATTTGCATGCTATTTTTACCAAGCATTGCTCTCTTCTAGCTCCTTCTTAACCCTTGAATGAACATGTTTTATGTGTTACACAAAGTCTTTATCCAATGTAATATGTTCTTTTATTCTTCTATCCTTATTATATTTACATGAGATATTTAAAAAAATTCTATACACCATATTCAATAGCATCTTCATTGTTGACCAATTAACTATATTTATATGTAAATTAAGCCTATAATAACAAAAATTTCCACTATATGAGTTTATTTCCCACTAAAAACCTTGTTAGATTGTATGATTCTAGTTCACAGTCTTGGTTTGATAACATATCTTTGAATTGTATGTAGAACTATACTTAACTTGTGCACCTAATTTCTTTCATAGACTGCCAAAATTGATAAAAAAACTATGTATCCCTCTATAAGGCTATACTCTATAATATCCCATCCAATTTTACTATCTCCTTGAAGAATGAGTTAGTACTATTGGATGAAACATTTTTTAATGAAACAAATTGCATAATAAAATAATATAATAAGGCATGTACTACAAATACTTGATAATGATATGCCACTTCAAGGGGGAAACCTCCTACTCCAATTTGATGAGAATACACAAATAATATTAAATAATAATGTAGTACTCAATATGGTGATGATAAATAACCACTATATCCTATATATACCTAATCATTCCTTGGATACCACCGAAGGCAACAAAGATACTTAGCCCTTACAATTAACTACCTATAAATTATTAGAATAATTATTATGCAACTTATTTAAGAGTTAATTTATCCTCAAGATAACAACTAGTAACTTGATAGACACTATAGGATTAGGGGCGTACAATTCCTTCCTCTTCAAAAAAGCATTATTCTCAAGATTAATTAATATGTATGCTTCTACATAATATCTTCATATTCATATGTGGTAGCTTTGACTAATAAATACTTCCATTTAGTGAGGTACTTCATGTTTATTTTAGTCCTTAGCTTCATTATTAATAGTTTATATCTGGAGAAGATGGAAAATAAGAAGTTTTGAATTCTTGGAGCTTCATGAATTTGGGGTTTCCTCTTATTTGAGAGGTTTGAAAATTTAAATACTCAAATATGAATTTAAAAAGATACATTAAATCAATTTAAAGTAGAGGTCTAGGGTTCTACAAGTCATTAAACCAATAATGTATACATTTAAAAAAAATACTTATTAAAACTAACCCAAAAAATCTCATATTACAATACATCTATTGTTCAAATTCTGCAAACACAATATTAAAATAGAATAGGCACAAAAATACCTCAATAACAAGGTAAAGAGAATCATAGACTAATAAATAATCCATGAAATATAGACTTCTATGTATTTAATGAAATCTATTTGACCAAAATAGATTTACTAACCTTTTGATTATAAGCAATGATGTCCCATTGTCACCACCATCTATAGATAAATTATTCTACTTAGAAACCAGAAGAAGAGTTGAACCTCAGCTTGGAAACTAGGGGAAGCTTTAAAGCACGAAAATGCATACTTGTGCCTCGAATTTGTCCAAACCCACAAGCGAAAAAAATAAACATACCTACACACAAAAAAGAAAAAGAAAAAGAAAAGAACACCACAAAAAATTATCAGAGAAGGAAATGAGGCAAATTAATTAGTATGGCCACACTAAAACAAAACTATCTATCACAGACAATCACTAAAAAGGTGTACAATCAATCAAAACAATTCCAGTAAAAAAAATGGCATTGTAGCTCACGTTCTCTATAACATTAAAATATTGCAAAATTTTTACTCTTCTTAACAACTTATAACATCATTATAATAGGTTTTTTTCTCTCTCTTTTAATGATATTTTCTTTTTTCATTTTAATGACATTTTTTTCCCTTTCAATGGCTTTATTTTTTGATTTAAACATTTTAACCTACAAAAATTATTAGAGAATGAAATGAGACAAATTAATCAGTATGGCCATGTTGAAACAAAACTATCTGTCACACGCAATCACTGAAAAGATGTACAATCAATTGAAACAATTCTAGGGGAAAATCTAGCGTTATAGCTCACATTCTCTACAACGTTAAAATATAACAAAATTTGCACGAGCCTTTGAATAGCTTATAACAACATTATAGGGTTTTTTTTTTTCTTTTAATGGCATTTTATTTTTTCCTTTTAATGACATTTTTTCTCTTTTATGGATTTTTTTGCTTTAATGATATTTTAAACCTCCCCCCTCCCCCCACACAAAAAAAAATACCTACAAGCAAAAACAAAAAGAAAAGAAAAAGAAAAGAAAAGATAAAAAAACACACTCACAAAAATTAACAAAGAAAGAAATGAGACAAATTAATCAATATGGCCACGTTGAAACAAAACTATCTCTCACACACAATCACTTGAAAAAACATACAATCCATCGAAACAATTGTAATGAAAAATTTGGTGCTCCAACTCATGTTCTCTACAACTTTTAAATATATAACAAAATGTGTACTCTTGTGAACTTGACTTATAACATCATTATAGAGTTTTTTTTTTCTCTTTTAATGACATTTTCTTTTTTTCCTTTTAATGATTTTTTTCTTTTTAAATGTTTTTTTTTTGCTTTAACAAGATTTTTCCCTTTTAATGGTTTTTTTTCCTTTTAATGATATTGTTTTTTTTGTTTTCTCTTTAAAAGTGTATTTTTTTTATTGTCTTTTTTCTACAGGATTGAAAGTTTTTATTTATTTTATTCTTTGTTGTTTGTATAATTTTAATAGTGATGCCATATTGTTATGGGAGGTAAAATATTCAAAGATTAGTATTTAAGGTGTAAAAGTTATAGGAGGTAAAATATTTAAAGATTAGTATTTACATAAAGAGTTTTAATGGGTATCTTAATGAAAATAATAATAGGTAAGTAAATATGTTAGAGAGTAGGATTTGATTTGTACATAGAAGATACATTATTTTTATTTATCAATTTTGTATATAGAATAATATTTAAAATATGATACATTAGATTTTTATTTTGTGTGTAGAAAAATATGCTTTTAGGTTATTTTTATTTTATACATTATATTAATAATTATGGACAAGAGATGTATGAAAGTGTACTAATATCTTACTTAAATTGATAAATAAAATTTTATAGTAACTTTTTTTATATTGAAATATAATTATCTTTTCCAATTCTAAAGAAAGAAAGAAATTTATAACATAATTTTATAAAATGAAGTCAAGATATTGAATATGTAATAATGTATTAGTAAGAACACAATTATTTGAAGTTGTAAATTATATTCTTTGGAAGAAAATAATTGAAATTCACTTACAAGACACAATTCAATGGTTATAAGAAAATAATAGTCACTTAGTGGGAAACACATTCATATCTTTTATATTTTTATTTGCTAGAGAGAAAAATTGGTAACATAGAAATTTGTATCTATATATAAATATGTGCATAAAAATATTTTTTTTAAAATATACTTAATTATTATATATTCATATTTGGTATTGATATAGTATATTGTTGTATATAAAAATGTTTATTAATAAATCACAAGTGCAATAAGCATTCCAAAAACAAAACAAAATCTACGTATTGGAAATTGAATGTATATGCAACTCCATTTAAATTTTTTTTATTAGTAAATCAACACAATCAAATTGTACAAGGAGGAGATTTTTAGAAAATTTGTATGCTACTTCTATTCATAATAAGAAATGAATAACATAGTTTGGAATGAAGAATTTTGAGACCAGAAAGGGGTAAACATGTCAAATGAATTTTCCTATATACTATGTAGTTATCTATCATCATCCTCTACTGTGAAGTGGTGAATGAATATGTTTACATATTATTACACTCCCATGGATAAAGAAGTTTGTTTAAGACACCACATGTAATGGACTACTGATTGTGCTAGGTGATATGTGAAGCTACATTAATTCACAATTGTATATGATGGTACAATGAATTTCACAAGGTCATGTGTTATGGTGAGTAATGAGACATATTTGTGTGTAAGTCATGTGTGTTGTAGAAGATTGCACAATAATGTTGTAGACTACCAAGGAATGGAGAAGATTCCCTAAGGATTGTACGACTACACGCTAATCAATGTACCCATTTAAATTCTTTAAAATTGTCATGCCCACATTGTAGTGTGGACATAAAACACACACAACTAACCACATTTTTTATTCTAATAATATAAAGGTAACACTTGGAAGGATTCATAAAACACCTTCACAAGGCATCGTAATATCATCTTCATCATGTGACTCCTTAGGTCATAATGTGGAAATGAAATAGGAAGAAGACACTCTCTGACTAAGTGTGATGATTTATGTGATGACAATAATTCAAAAAATATTAACAAATGACCATGAAGAATTTGATTAATTTTAGAAAAAATATAGATTTCATGATAGACAAGTATAATAATACACGATGACCTCATTAGTTTGTGACACTATTAGCTATAATTTGGTTTTTTTTTTTTTTTTTTAAAAACTTTTAGAATTACCCACATTGAAATATAATCCATTTAAAACACCCCATTGATTGTCTCAAAATAAATAATAATTGATTTGGATACCAATACTTGGCATTAGCCCGCATATAAGCCATAACAATTTTATAATTATATTAATTATTTATATTTAAAACCTACCTATGAGATATCAATAATATAGTGAAATTTAACTTAGTTGGCTAAGTGATATTAAATAACCACCTCAGATATCTTCTCCCAAGGTTTCCAAAATGATTATATCCATAATTAATTTTGACTTGATTTCCAGAAGAACCTACTTTACTAATTAAAATTAATAATTTATTTCATGTTAATCCAATAATTTAATTATACCTTGGAGAGATCATTACCTTTTAGAAAATATTCCACTTATCCATTAAATGGACACCCCCTAAACTTGCAAGGCCTTAAGAGGAAACAATTAATTGAATCTAAGTCCATTAAAGTTGGTTCACATCTTAGTCATGGTAAATTTTAATTAAAGAAGATAAATAAGCCCAAGGTTTAAAAGAAAAATGGGATTGAACCTGATCCATTGGATGTGATCCTTCCTCACCCTCAGATCTCAGACATATTTCAAATGCCCTATTTTTTTTAGAGTTTATTTATTTAGATGATTTCCTCACTTTTATAGAAGTTATTTTGTTTATGTAGGTTGAAGATTTGGGGAAGCTACTAAACATATAACTAGTAACAATTTTATCCAATTTATTTATAGTAGGTATACAAATGTACATATTTTCTTGAAGAAGCATGTTGATCAACTTGTATTGAAAAACAAAAAATATAGATCTTCACAAATTTTATTTTTCATCTTTTGGTTTCACATTATTTTTTGTTCTATAATTGTTAAAATCTTCTCAATTTACATATTGAAACCTTACATCATTGTGTGGATCATAATAGTGAATATACTATGAAATTTATATACAAAAATTAAACCATCTTTCCACACAATTTTCTTCTCCTTTTTCCTACAAATTTCTTCTCTCTCTCACATGCACTTTGCAGTTCTTTCATGCCATTCTTTGCATTCCTTTCCCAACTCATTATCAGTCGTTACCTTCTAAACTGGACTTCAATTCATGAGCAAGTAAGGAATTTGTGATGGTTTAAAGTGTGTGCTCTATGCCTCTTTCCCATGCTTCCTACCATCTAGAAGGTTCTTGAGGATTGGGATGCCATATTATAGCAATAAAATTTCTTTATTGGTAGCACCAAAGGCCTCTTTGTTCTGCATACATGCTTATACCCATATCTCATTAAATGCATCTTCTACCATCCTCTTTTCTTATTGGGGAACCCATACCTGCGTCCTTACTCTCTCTCCATCCATTTTTCTTTAAGCTTGACAAGGTGGGATGCAACACCCTTCCCCCTTGGTATTAAGTTGTATCGACTTATTAGAGGGTTGCATTTGTTAAATTCTTGAAAATTTGGTATTACTAGCTATGCTAATTGCTTTAGAATCCCTTATTCTTATCTCCCAAGTGGTTTCCTTTTCCTTAATTTGATGAATTTGGAGTAATTTTTAGAATATTTAAGAGGATGACGACAATCAATTTCACACTTATATGGTTACACTCAAAAGCGCTAAGTTGCTATGATTAGGTTCATCCCTAGACCCAGACGTAAATATTGAGGGTTCATGGTGACCTTGGCTGCGTATTACCTATGGGAATCAAAGGCTTCATAGTTCAACTACCGCTATTAGAGGGAGTTCATTCTCCCCTCTTGCATGATATATTTGATCTCACACTTAAACCATGATTATTCGTTAAGCATAAGCTATCACTTAGTCAATTATAATATAATAATAATAAATTTTTCATCAAGTGTTGGTCCCATACCAAACAATAACAATTTCCTTAATGTACAAACATGCAAAATAAGATGGTTCACATACATACCATAATCCCAAGATCACACACAGAGTGACTATCTTAAGCACACATCACATATACACAATGTGACCATCTCATTCCCATCACAAGTAGAATAGTGATTGGATCATACATAGATCACTAGTACAATGGTGCTTAGCTCATATGTACATCACAAGTACAACTATGATTGTCTCATTTGCACAAGTACAATAGTGGTTGGATCATACACATATCACAATTAGATTAGTGTCTGGCTCCAACATACATAAAAAATACACTGTGAGTAGCTCCAGCATTTAACACATACATAGTGACTAACTAACACATCACAATTTGGCTAACTAACACATGTCCATAATGCATCCTAGATAGAAAATAATATTGGTGCATTGCACACTACACTATGGGTCCCATCCTTTCCTCTAATATTTTGCACCATCAGACAACTAGGGAAAGGATTTGATGCATCCCATACTAAATCAAGGGTCCATCCTCAACCCAACAAGTCCAAGTATACAATCTAACAATTGGGAAGGTGGATTTGGTGCATCTCATACTACACCATGGGTCCATCCTCCATCCCAAATATTTCCACAAGTAGTGGATTCTGACTTTAATCACTTGTAGGTGACTAACGACAAGTCTGTCCACCTAGCAAGAAGTAACTTTCGAAAAGTACCACCTTGTGACCTTAGGGATATTGTTAGATATTTTCTTCATAATCTTGGGTAGCACTTGGAATCAATCACTTTCGTGCTATCAGTGACTAGTAGTGAACCCCATTGATATAATAGTTTTCCCCAAATTACCATTTCTCGCACGGATGGGTCCATACCCATGGCAACCGTTATCGTATCATAACCAGGGTAGCCCCTAGCAACCTTCACCATTCATGAACCTGGTGAATGTTGGTTAATCCCTAGTGTTATCCAAAACATTGATCATTGGCATGATCCAATGAGTTCCTATCACTACTTAAACACCCTGGAGGCTCACACTTGGGAAGTTCATACATAACATGATCCACAATAGTAGTCAAAATATATCACAATCAACAAATCCATGGGCCTATACATAGATACCTCTAGATATGGAGTTGAACTTCACAAACACATATAAGTTAGATGAAACCAACACGAGATGGTATTTACCCAACATGCACATAAATATCGACTATAAGTAGAAAAATCCCTTCATTATGTTTACTATATAGAAGCATATTGTGTATTAAATATAAGTTATTAAATTTACTTAACTTGATCAATACCCATTTGGTATCCATTTCAACCTCAAACCAAAGCCTACTAAAGAGATAAGGTCAAACCAATTAGGAATAGCCCTAACCCTTGGAGTTATCCCCCTAAACCCTCCCCCTATGGACTTGAAGTCACAAGGGCATCCTTCACCCAAGGACCACCTACGTACTCACTTCTAAACGAAGTAAAGTCACACATAGTTCTTCGCACAAGGTCTCTCAAGGACCTCCACACAAGTTCCCATAACCAAGGATTTCATTAATTACCATATCTTAATCCAACATGGTTCCTTTAAATGGTTCCCACAATAATGCTTAATGACAAGTAGGGAATTACAACATAGAAAAACCTATTGTACAATTAATAAATAAGTGTAATATGATTTTCCACTCAAGGGAGTTAATTAAGCATTAGCACTAATACTAATTTTCTTTCTAAACACATCAAGGTTCTATTCATCTTAAGATTATCTTACTCAAAATATACAAGTGGATTAGGTTTTGTCAATAATATTGTTATTTCAAATATATCTCTCCAAGAATGGAGATCCAACCATAACTAGGTACGAGGTTGTTAGGAAAACCTAACTCAGTCTAACCTTTGGACATTGATAAAGAGTATATGTCTCTATAAGTAGTCAAAATATCGTTAAATATGCATCAATTATGTTGAAAGCATAGACATGGGTCTAGGTGGGATTTCCCTCCCATAATATGGTTCTATAAGATCAAGTATCATAATTGTATAAAACATCATTCTAGACCTCAAATTGCATACTACAGTAATTACATACATGATCTACCAATGATCAATGTTTGAGTCATACAGTTGGAGATAAATGGGCCACACTATATCATTTATATCATTATATGAAGATGGTACTAAAACCTTAGAAATAGGATGAGGCACTCTACCTTTGAGAAGATAGGGTTCCTATTTCACACGCTTGTTTCACTTAAGAAGTGTAATACCCCTCCTGTCACTGGTTGGACTTATTATTTTTCTATGCTTTTGTTTGATGCTTTGAGACTGTGATAGTACTATTTATTGTTTTGGTTTGGTGGATTGGTTAGTGTAGACTGATTGATGCTTATGCTTCTTCAGTTGATGACATTATGTTTTGGTGATGTGATGATACATTGTATGGTGGTAATTATTTCTGACATGCTTTATGTTAGCATAGATGTTTACTTCAGATGTTACTACTATATATATGCTTATGGTAGATTAAATGTTAATTATTTGTCAGTTTGATGTGATATTATATTGGTGAGGAGAACGAAGTTGCATCACTCGTTTGCGAGTGCCCTGTGATTTCCGTGATTTTCTCCTCACGGTGTGTTTGAATCATGGATTATATATATATGTATGTTATATGTTTGATTGCAGGATTGCAGGTACATGACACTGACTCCACCTAGTTTCACAGGTCTGAGCGTGTCCAGACTCAACGGTAATGTTGATTGGGAGGTAGTAACGAGGTTTTTCCTAGTCTAGTCTCAAACCCAGTCACAGTATGTCGTCAGTTTAGGTCTGGTGTTTTTGGTTGTTTCGTCTGTGTCTGTTTGGATTATTTGTTATGAAAGGTTAATTTTGTGAATTTAATGGTAGATTAATGTTCTTTTTAATTTAATGCTTATTTAAATTAATTTTAAATATTGTAGATAAAAGCTTTATATTTTATTTAATTAATTAAATTAGTTTATTTGGTTAAATAATTCAATCATTGTGATTAAAGTTATTTTATTAAATAAATATATAAATTAATTAAAGTTACTTTTATTTGAGAGAATAGTTAAAATATTCTTTAAATGTTTTGTGGGAAATGGAATTTTAAATGAGTTAAAATAAAGAAAAAAAAAATGATTTTTGAATTCTTTAATTTTGTTAAATGGAATAAATTCTTGATATTGGTGGGAAGAAAATATCCGTGAGTGGTTAGTAGATATTTTCTTGAAATTGCCATGTGTGAGTTAAATTTAATGCAAAAATTCTTGTTGGGATTTTTCTCGGAAAGAATATTGTGAGATCTAGGGAAAACAAGAAAACACTTCACGGGAAAAGAAAAGGGAATTCTGTTGAATAAATTGGAAAAAAAAAAGTGATTTCTTTTGGGTTTTTGTTTTAAATTTTTGGAAGAAGTTCTCAGATACATATTTGTTCATTATTTTGCATTCTTTTGAAAGTGGTGATTTGAAAGGGCTTTGGAAGATTGCATGCAGCAGGCAAAGCTTTTCTTCAACTGTCAATTTTCAAGCTACATGTTCTTTACTGTCTATTTATTTAGTTTATTGTCTTTTGAAAAGATTGCCTGTATAAAGAATTTATTTTGTAGAAGATTTGTTAAAATTTGTTAAATAAAAGATTGCCTGTAGAAGAAATTTTTATTAAAGCCTTTGTTCTTCTCGGTAAATTTTTGTTGAAAATGTTCTATAGAAATTTGTTGTCTTTCTGTGAGAATTTCAAGAAAACAAGATTTTATAGTGAAATTAGAGAGCAACCCTGAAGGTTATTGTTAAACAATAGAAAAGTTTCAAAAGAAAACATAAATTCTTCGTAGATTTATAAACGAAGTTTTCTGTTAAATTTGGCGAAAAGAAACCTCTGGGAAGAATTTTGACAAACATTACCTGTAGAAAAGATTTTGGGAATTTGGGGATTGAAATAAAACCCTCTGTTATAAAAATTATTTATTTATGATAAAATTGTTAAATTGGTAGATTTACCAATTTCCTGTAGAAAACCCTCTCTCAGAATATTTGTCTGATTATTATATTCTTATTTATTGATTAATATATATATATATATATATTTATATATATATGTATATAAATAATATATATACATATACTTATACAAATATATATACACATGTAATTTCATTGTGAAAATGTTCTATGAAATTTTATATTCTTTGAATTGAAGATCCGTACGCGATTTATCATCGTAGGGTTTCATATTTTAAAGAAATAATTAAAAAAAAAGGATTAAATTCCGCATGGCGGAATACTGAAAATCGTATTTTAATTTACGTTGGGTTTTTATTTAAAAAAATAAAATATATATTAAGTTTGGGGGCCGCAGGGGCTACCCCCACAACCGCCCCCATATAGGGTGACGACTGTGGAGGCAGCCAGCGCTGCCCTCACAGGCAGCAACAACTGCCAACATAGCCGCTACCCCATACGGGGTAGGCTGTGTAAAACAGCCTTACATAGTCTGTAAAACCTAAACGCATATGAATTCATTGATAAATTTTGATTTATATTGTTAAAAGTGAATTTCGAATTTCTAAAATTAAATTTTAAATATATATATTATATATAGGCATATATATATATATATGTGCATGTGTGTATATATATATATATATACATTTATTGTATTATTAAGAAAATAATTTTAGTATTAAAATAAGATTTCTTTAAAAATATTAGATGCATGAAAGTATGAGATCAACTAGTTTTAAAATAGAAAGATTGAAAAAGAAAATTTGGTATTTATTTTTATGTGAAATTGTGAAAATCAAAATTAGATTAATTGTTTCAATTTCTTTTATTGTTTGAGAAAAGAACTATAATCAAGTTGTTTTATTTTCATGCTATTTCTAACTGACTTGATTGGATTTAGTAAATCCTAACATTAGATTCTTATTATGCCTGATTTGCTTTAGATTGTTTTTACTCTTTTTGGGAAAATTGGGTTTATATGAGATTTCAAGTCTTTCAGACATAGTTTTTTTTTGAGGGAGTTATATTCTTAATGGTTTCATATTTTGAATAAACTAGGGTAGTGCACATGATTCTGTTTGGTTTTTAGACTCCTAGTTCTATGAACAGGTTGTGATGTCTGTTGTTATAGGTTTGGTATTTGATGTTGGTTTTTGTGCACCATGTCTACCTTAGTTAGTGGAATTAGATTCCTTGTGTTATTATTAGGGGAGTGGCTCTTAATGAGGGCTGACACACAAAGTGGTGCCAGGGTAACTCATGTAGAGTTAGTTAATCAGTGAAAACTAAATCAACACATTGGGTATTCTAAAATATTTAACTAGATTAATTAAGCCTCACTCATGGACTCAAGGGCTAGTTCAGACTTGAGAATGAGTTGAGAAGGCCTGGAATGGAAAAATCGATATCTTGTCATTATGAAAGATATTCGATTTTGCAACAGATTGCATGAGGGGCCGGGTTTCGTAAGAGGTTACCAGGGTAACCCAAGTTGGGGCCTGAAACCTAGGAATAAACACCAAGGTAACCTATGCAACATTGTGATGACACTCCACCTATAATAATAGTACCCTTGTGAACTTAGTATATTTGATCATTCTGTTCTGGAAGCAATGTAACCATTAAATTAAGCTTGTACTTGTATAGTTTTGTTTATAGTTTTACTTGTGTCTAGGGTTTATAGGTTATGTCTAGGGAACCTTTTTACTATCTCCTAGCACGGGGGGTGGACCTACGGGTACCACATGGTTGGGTGGAATGTGCACCTTACTCCGTTGGGTCCCCAGTTCTTGTTTGTGGCAATGAGTACTTCTTGGATGGAGAGCTCGTATGTGGATATATGTCTTCTTATTTGAATCACTCAATTGTTAACGAGGTGAACATTTCTAATATGTAATTGTACATTTTTATATGACCTACCTCATTTGGATAATGAGTATTGTAAATGTTATTTCAATTGCAATGTAAGAAAGAATCTTATTTGTACTTTATATCTTTAATGATGCAATTTAATTGTTAATGAATGTAAGTTCTTAAGTTTATGAGAATTAAACACATGTTATGTTAATTACTTTTGCCATCTATGGGAATTTCAAGTGGTGTTTCATCGCGTTTCTTAGGGAATGTTCGCATTAATGAAGTTTATATTAACATTTAAATTTTTTTTTATTACACTATCGTAGTCAATGCAACATTCTTTAGGTTACAAGATGGGGCATTACAAGAAGACCCTAGAGATCTCAATCCAATGTAGAAAAGTGAAAGAGATATGGAAATAGGGTAATCCTAGGGTTTGATTAGATACTAAAAGAGGGTTCACCACCAAGCTAGGGGCTTGGAAAGACAAATGACATGCAAGACCTAATTATGAAACCTAATATAATGCAAAACCTCACTAAATGACCTAGAAATGCATGTAAATCAAAACAAAAAGCTGAGAGATAATTAGAGGTGTGCACCTAGAAACCTATGAGAGCTTGAATGAAGTCTTGAAATGCTAAAAATGATAAAATTAATGCTTGCTGGGACTCATACGCCAGTCTGGGTGATTTAGTCCCAGATCAGGGTTTATGAGTAGGAACATGAATCTGGCATAGATATGTCTAAATCGCCTAAAATCTGTAAACTTCATTGTATTGGGACTCATACACCAAAAGTGGCGTATCAGTCCAATTTGGCTTATCTAGAAAATTAGGACCTAAATTTGCTCTTCAATCAGTGCTTTTCTTTCTTGACTTGGTTTCTGGATTTGAATATGAAGTTTCTACTCTATAGGTGTTCTCCAATGATCTTCTAAGTAAAGTGACAACTTGAATGACTTTGCAACTTGACAACTTTCCAATCTTGCTCCTTAGGGGATCTTCAACCTAGACCTGTAAATCACACACAAAAGAGAGGGGAAAATGTTTTTTTGTTAGTGGAAAGGGGCTTGCCTTGGTCAAACCCCATTTTGGTAATCAAACCTTGTAATGAAACCAAATAAGATAGAGGAATGATGAATGAACAAAATGTAATGTTGCAACTCACCAAACCCCAACAATAAAGTGCTACAAACATGTATGAAGTGGCTCCAATGGATGTAGATATTGACTCAAGTGCTTTAATGTGATAGATATTGAATTGAATGCTAGCTTGAATCATGAAACCCTACATCACAATTGTTAGCTCAAAAACAAACATGATGCATGTTGACTTTGACATGATGCTTGATGCTTGAATAATGCTCCAAAATGCTTGATAAATAACTCTTGAATGCTCTTGAATACTCTTGTAAACACTTGAATGCTCTTGTGAACTCAAATTTTCTATAAGGGTCACTTGATTGCTTGTTAGGTTAGAAATGAGTGAAATAACCTTGTATTTATACTCGTTTATGCCAAATTTCTCAAAATTACAACATTACAAGTTGACATCAGATCTAGGAGGATAAAATCTCACCAAGAATTTAAATTTAATTTAATTTTGGGCCACACAAGACTCATATGCTAGAAGTGGCGTATGTGTCCCATTAGGCTTAACTATGGGACACATTTTTCAAAACTACTTAGATTCATGCAAAATCAGGACCAGGGCCCCAAAACTTAGGTGGGACCCATATGTCCAAGGTGGCGTATGAGTCCCAAATCACTAAATCTGGGCCATACAAATAAAAAACACCTGAATTATGATTGGATGCTGGTTTATGTCAGGATTATCCTTAGAAAGATGCATTGATGAAGGCTTGTGGATGTAAAATAAGGCCAAATAAGGCATAAAGAAATCCCAATTAATAATGAAAACCCTAGATTAGTGTGAAAGTGTGGTACAAAACTTTACAACACCTCAAATAAGGTACAAATAGGTTCACAAGGGACCAAGACCTAATGTGAATGTTTTAAACACATTACAACACTAAATCAAGGCAACATTAATGCTCAATTTAACAAGAAGGGCCTAAACAAGCAAGGAAAAGGGATACTTTTTTTGTTGCCACATTTATCCCCACTTTAGCGAGATGATGAAATTACTTCAAACTCACACTAAAGTAGAAAAAATCACATCAAGAGGGGTCCAAGTGCACCAGTTCTAGTAAGTGTGGACACCGATTTTGGTATCCAAGGGTTCTCTAACTCTTCTAGGGGTTTTCACCTAAAAGGAGATAAATGGACCCAAAATGCGTAATGTCTACACTCAAAATCAATGCAAGGATGGATGAAGTATGTCAAAATATGATACCTAAATGCAATTAACTGATAAAGGATGTTGATTATTAATGCAAAACCTAAGAAAAGTAAGTTGTTTGAAAACACATTGAGATATGCAAAAACACCTAGAAATGAAGGTAAATTGTAATAGAAACTGATGAAACTGAAGGTGTGCACCTGGAGGTTGAAAAAGGATGGAATATAGGTCTGGAATCCTAAAAAATCTGATGTAGAAGCCAACTGGGACACTTGTTCCAATCTGGGCGACTTAGTCCTAGATATGAAAAAACTGATCTGGAGCCCGTTTCGGCCAAATGGGTATCCAAAACTATAGAAAACTCTAAAAATTAGGTTTAGTGGAACTAAGTCACCATTGTTGGTGACTTAGTCCACTTCTAAATTTTTGAAAATCCAAAATTGGAAATGGAAGCCCTCAGTCTACTCTTTCTGTTCCTCCAGGTGTCCAGTTCTGAAACTCTAATATTTTTCGGGCCTAAAAGTGACTTTTTGTGTATATTTTGACCTTTCCAAAAGGGAAATGACTCCAAAAAGTTTGAAACCTAATATTCAATCATGTCCAAGCCATCCAAGGTACCTAAATCTGCAAACATACAATGAAAGAGAGAGAAATGTTGAATGTTAGGGAATGGGGGTTTGCCTTAGTCAAACCCCATTTAGGTAATTAAACCAAAATGATGAAATAAAATGATGAAACATGAAACATGAAGTAATGAAATTAGAAACTTTCCATGATGACTGATCTTGAATTGATGCAACAATTGATGAAGAATCTTGCTCTTGAATTCCTTAGAATTGAGCTTGAATGATATGTATGATTCTTACTTGCTTAACTTGACAATATAAATGAATGATGAATGGTGATTGAATTAATCATGAATGAATAATGAATTAGGGTTTAAAGGTCTCCTTTTATAGAGGAGAGTTAAAAATAAGAATCATGATCAAGGGCCAAGATTAAATTAGAAAATAATTTAATCAAGGGTGGAGGTTAATTGAGAGAAGAAAGACATAGATAGATAAAGAATTGAGGTGGAAGATAAGATTGGCACATAAAAAGAGGTGATAAGAGAAATTAAATATTAAAGATTATTTAATTTAGGTGGCCAACATAGGAGAAATAAATAAAATATTAATTTTACTTATTTAAAAAGAAAGGTGAGAACAAATTATATAATTAAATAATTAAAAATAATTATTTACTTGGGGAGATAAAGAAAGGACAAATAATTAAATAAATATAACAATTATTTAATTATAGAGAGAAAAGGCTAATGAACAATTAAATAATTAAAATAATTATTTAATTATAGAAGAAGAGGGAAAAGCTAACTTTGAATTAAAATAATAGTTAATTCAAAAGTGTGGGGAGAAATGACCAATAAAAGTCTAGAAAAGTGTGAAAGTCATTTACAATTCTTTACAACACCTTTACAAGACATGCATTTTATTCAATTTTCAAGGGTCCAAGACCTAATGTGGATGTGTAAAACACCTCATAACACTAGATCAAGGCCTCATTAAGTCCAATTTATCATCAATTATGCCCAAATCAAGAAAGGTATACACTTTTTGGCGACACAATAAGATAGGATGACAATGATCAAGCCACTAGGATCACGATCCTATGACCAACCAACATAGGCAAAAAAGAATGCACATGAAAAATGATATAAGGAGCAATAACAAGGAAAAAGCATACATTGCCAAAGACAAAGAGAAAAGAAAAAGAAAAAGAAAAAGAGGGGTGGATCAAGCTTCGATTGTTTGTCCATCGTGATGTGGATCAGATCTAAGCTGTTTGTCCAAAAAATGCACTCACTTTGAGGCAATGAAACTTCAAGCTATCTATTGGGTGAGTATCTAAAGAGGTGAGACACATACACACACGACTGATATGCGCTCACACACACAAGAAAGTGGCTATGGGAAATTCATGCCTAGGTTCGGCTTCCTATCCAAACAGACCAAATTTATACCTCCTGATAACTTTGATAAGGCACCACACAACAATGAACTTCGAGCTTCATGAGGCAAGAAAAGCTTCATATTCTTGGAACTCATGAACAAATAAGATGGCTCCACAGGCATGCAAAGTGTGTTATGCAAGGTGGCCATATAACCGAAATTGTAAATGCAAAAATAGGGAATGTTCAAAGGAGTCTTGCTTAATTCATGTAAGGTATTTAACTTAGGGTTCAAAATTGTGCCTAATGTCTCCAAGAGAGGACCAATCAAAGAATAGAAGATTCAAAACTTAGGGGATGTAGTGTGTCACATCAATCCACTAAGAGGAATATAATATGCTAAGAGAGATCACGCTCTCAAGGGACGTCACACCCAATGTCACCACAAAATTAAAGAAACATCGCATGAAGTAAGAAAACTACACATTGAAGCATGAAATGCAAAAGAATAATGCCAATGTATGTCCCCACTTTAAAGAAATTACTAAACACCATGTTGTGAGCAATTACTTTAAAGTAGCCAATGATTAATGCTAACAATAAAGAGGACATGAGAGCTAACTTGGAAAGCCCTATGCCAAGTCATATGTTTCCAAATAAAGCTATGCCATGCAAAAGGAAGGGATTGCACCTAAAATAAAACTCCAAACACATGAGGGATCTATGGATTTGGGGTCAGTATTTTCTTGCTACAATTTTTTTAAAGAGCTCAAAACTATCATCATTCCCCAAATACTCATAAAACTAGAAGAATGACACAAAGAGAGTGAAAACAAAGAAAAACCTTTCGGGTCAACATGGAAGAGACATGAATGTCTCGACGTCTTGAATCATCCCCAAAAGGAAAACAAAAAACAAATGAAAATATAAAAGGAAAAGATTTTGGGTCAACATAGAAGAGACTTGAATGTCTCGACACCTTGCGTCATCCCCAAAAAGAAAACAAAAGACAAATTAAAAGATAAAGATGCTTACGACATAAAGAAGAATGTAGATACAAATAGAGGAATGTCACAAAGAGAGAGATACATCAAACAAAACAGTACAGGGGATCATGTTACACACATGCAATCACATAAAGAAAAATGAAAAAGATATAATTCAAAAGACTAGTAAGGCACATGCGAGTCAACCTATTAGTAGGTTGTCCGCATCCCAATCGCGTGCATTGTATATAGAAGGCAGAAAACTATCCAAAGGAACAATAGAAAGTGCCGAACTAGGGTCACCACCAAGTTCAACACTCTTCCTAGGAGAATTATCATGTAAGCTCATAGAAGAGTAAAATAATGTATTCAATTCTTTATGCACCTCCTTGTCAATTTTAGTAAACTCCTCATCATAATCCAAATTAATCACAACATGAGGTCTAATGATAATGTCCAAAGAAGGGTTTGTCTCCCATTGCAGTTGTAGTATAGGATCATTTTGTTTCAATGAAGAGGGAGACTCATCATGTATTGCTTCAGTCAAGTTTGGATTTTGATTTTCTTTGTTTGTGTCTTCATTTAACCCACGAGCAAGAGCACGACGTCTATGCCTATGCTCTCTAGCATACCTATTTCTTTTTGTACGAATTTAAGTTGTGTTTGTGTAGGAGTGGGTTGCTCAACCATAGGTTTCTTTTCTTCCCTAAGGGGAGGAACATAAGTAACCATGGAAGGTTGTTCAACCACTTTCTCCTTAGCTTTGTAAACTTGCTTTATCTTAGGAGGCGTGACAAGATTTTTTTTGTTTCCTCTTGGTATTTTGTAGGAAATAAGCAAAGGATATGTCTTAGGTTGGTCTTGGTTATTTGGAATTTCTTTAGGTTCAATCATTGTTTCATCAAGGATGGTAGGCTCAGTTATAGGCGGAGGCATGTTTGCAAGCCCAGATAGTTTTTCTATACATAATTTGGCCTTGAACTTTTGATAGGCTTTCAAAAATAATTCTTCTCAAGGTTTAATAGGTTCCATAGGCTCGGGCCAAAATAATTCTAATGAAAAGTTCCCACGGGAAGAAAAAGGGTTAAAGCCACTATGGTGCACAGTAAAGATTTCATTGTCAAAGGGAAACTTTAAGCATTTATGCATGATCGACGGGATGACTTCCATGGAGCATAGCCATGGGTAACCAAGCTTCACACGGAATTGGTCTGATGTCGATATGATGGAGAATGAGACATCTAATATTTTTGATCCTATTTGTAAAGGTAAGGTAATTGATCCCATCATAGGGATTTAGAAAAATCGTTATGTGTCTTTATCCATGATTTTGGTTTATTTTATGTTTCTTGATAGAGCTCATGCAAAAGTAGGAATTCCTCAGTGATCACACTCTCTCCACAAATGGGATCAGTTAATATCCCATTAGTGGGCTTATCATAGATTCGTCCGACTATGTAGAGAGGACCATCAGAGGAATGTTTAAGTATATCTTTAGATGAGAAAGCAATGTCAAGAGGATTTTTAGCTTGGCCCTTACGATGTTTTTCTTTGACCAATGCAACCAAAACACCGATGTGATTTTCTTGCTGATCAGTATCCATAGGACTCTATTGAATTGTATCCATGTTCTCATCATCCATGTCAACATTCATCACATTAGTCTTTGTAGTTTCACTAGCTTTGACAAATGAAATATTATGTTTAGGCATATGGGGTTGGTTTGTAAACTTTGGTTAGGAGGGGCGATAGACTTATTCCTTGATCATTAACGCCGCCAACTGAAAGTTGATCGGAATCAATGAGTTCTTTCACAAGATGTTTAAGACACTTACAATGTTCCATATTATGTCCATTTTGTCCGTGATAATGGCGATAAGCATTGGATCTAAAGCTTGAAGGTAAAGGCTTATTGGTATCGAGAGTCTTAACGAAAGGAAACATGATCATTTGTTGTTCTAAAAGTTGTGACATTGTATTATGGAGGGTATTAGGTAGGGGAGTGAATTGTCTTTTTGGGTCCCCATAGTTAAAGGGTATTGTTGCTTTTACAACAGCTACTTGGCACTAATACATTTGACTGCAAAATACGACAAAACTGTTCGACGAAATATGTAAAATTCGATGTTCGTCGGGTGCTTGTAAAATTTGATGTGTAATTTCCAATTTTTTGAAAGTTTATCCCCGATGTTCATCGAAATTTCGACGAATTTGGGGTTTGTCGAAATGTCGGCTATTATTTTCGTTGAATTTTTGACAAACATGAAAAATTAAAAAAAATCAAATTATGGCTGACATAAAGAAAAGTGAGTTCGCGCCTGATTTATTGCGACAGTGTTTTGCTCTACTTGAGACAGTTTGTGGAGAACTAAGGATGATTTTCTTGGGAAAAATTAGAAAAAATTCAAGAAGATATCGCCAGGTTGAGGGTAGTCATTGTCTTTTTGCAGAATTCAGTTGTGAAGTCAGATTTGTAGTTCCAGGTTTAAAAATCATATTTTAAAGCAACATCTCATCAGATTTCATTTTTAGAGGTTAAGGGTTTTGAGAATTTCATGTCCAGATTTTGTTGTGTGGAATCACCATAAGATCACAACGGAGGAACAGATTCTTGTGACTGTAATTATGTGATCCATAACTATATTGGTCATGTGGCATAGTTGTGCTATAACAAATACAGGATGCATTCATGTGTGACCCAAGTTTAATGTGGCTATGTTGTGATAGAAATGGAGGCACTCATATAATGTAGTTAATTCAGGTTGTATAATGTAGGTGTCAATCATCATTGGGTGCATTCAAGTTGTCCCAAGTTTAACAGGATAGATGTAATTATAGCATGATCGAAGAGTGATTACCTCTTACTGCAATAAAGAGCCTATAACTCTGGTTGATATGCAGAGTGGTTGTGTTATATCAATTATGTAGTGCATTCAAGTACAACCCATGTTTAATGGGCTATTCTAGAGAGATCAAGATTTTCTAAACCTTATGAATGTTACTTGACATATATTTGCATAATCTGAAATTCCTTCAGAGGCTTTTGAAGTATTAATGTATCCTATATAGGGTATAGAATGATTTCTTTTAATTAAAAAAATAAATAAATGATGTATTTCCCTGTAATTAGATAATGTGGAGATCTCCTAAATCTGCCCCAGCACACTATCCTCTTTGGCACTGTATTCATTACTCCAGCTACTAGGTTTTTGCATGTGACATCTTTAATATCTTCATGACCGTGGCTTTTAAATAGATCTCAGTCTTTGCTTTAATCCTTTTCATGGTAACCTTGAGTTCTATAATCCACCTTCAATCTCTTCTAAGAACGCTGTCTTAAGCTAGACTGCATAGTATGCATATAAAGCAGTCCTTCATACCTGCCATTGTTCCAAACCACCACTCACTGCCTTGCTTAAAATGTTGCCTCCATAAGCACAATAGCATGTTTTAAAGTCATGGTTGCCAGTGATTGACCATTAAGCTCACCACTTTCATCATGAAGAGACAATGAGATTTTTGTCTTCAAACTCAAGGCATTATGGAAGATAACATTGTGAATTGTTTGTTGTGTATGATTCGATTTTCTTGCACATTTACCGCTTTGCTAACTTCCTTTAAGATTGGGGTATTGCACCTCACCTTAATCTCAAACAGCTCACTCACTATCACTTGAAGATTCCTTTCATGAGCATCCTTCTATAAAATCAAACTATGCCCTATAGACTACCTACTTACTACAAGGGACTCATTGTTTCATGGTATTGTAGTTCTTAAGATTCTTCAACCTTATTGACACTACTTCACAGTCCACAAGGTATTATTCACTATTTTCCCATCTTTGGTGAGTCTCAAAACACTGCTCAAACATGCAATCCACTACCCCCATTATACAATATCAATGGCTAAGAAGAAACATTGAACCTATGATTACCATCAAGCATTTCCATTTGGATACCATTCCCTGATTGCATTTTCCTTGTCTAACACTACCAATAGCATTTGAAAAACCCTTAAGGTTGACCAGCAAGTGGGTAAGGAAACTCACTGTTAATATCTCCACTTTACTATGCAAGGTTTGAGCTTTATTATCTTGTCACTGCTTAGCCTATTTTTGATTGTCACATCTCAAGTGACTGCCATTCTTCTTACCGTAGATTGCATTTACAAATGTCACTAAGCTACATAGTGTGCTTGTTATTGGCTACAATCTTTAGATTGCAAGATTTTGTTATTACCTACAATGTCTCAATCTTTCTGGTATTGCAACCTCACTAATCCGCTATAGTTATTGTTTATGTTTCTACGGAGGCCTAGGGTTTGTACCCTAATCATGCTCTTACCAATGCTTCTGTTGTTTTTTATTAGGGTTCTCTCAATGTTGAGGGCCCTAGGGATAAACTCGTCATAAGAAGTGACACATTGCATCTTTAACTAAAAGGATAAATCCGTATTGACATTAGCAATGATGATTCCACTGCTGTTCTTAGAATGGGTCATTTGCCTACTAGCTTGCTACCTCCATTGTTGTAGGATCTCTTGTGATCAAATCCAATATTCTTGATTTTAGGAGCCCTTAACTATTGGAAATCATAGTAAAATTGTAATTTAATAAGTTTTGGAATTAGCATTTTAAAGTGTTTTTTGGGGTCATTAACTTCAGAGTATCTTCTCTTTTGCAAGGGTGGTTGCATGCCAAAAATTTTTGGTGTAAAATATCATAATTATTAGACTATGTTAATTGCCTATGAACAAAAATTATTGGAGTGTGAGTTTGATATTTTTGAAGATCTGGGCCAGTCAAGCTTGGCA